>CM029642.1:6701030-7901030 GCA_017311315.1 Dendrocalamus latiflorus | reverse complement strand
GCCTCCAACGTGGTTGTAGCCTCCAACGTGGTCGCAGACTCCAACGTGGGCGTAGCCTCCAACGTGGTCGTAGCCACCACCATGGTCGTAGACTCCAACGTGGTCGTGGACTCCACCGTGGTCGTAGCCTGCAACGTGATCGTAGCCTCCAACGTGGTCGTAAATAGTTCAATGGGCAACCATATAATCAACCGAATTATACTAATGAAACAATAATTCGGCTATTTTGATCATCTAATGCATAAATATGCTAGTGTCATTTTTCACTATCAACAAATTCTATGCAAAGATTGATCTCCTCCCCAGTTTGACTGAACACACAAAATTTTCTTGTCTAGAAATTTTTCTATGTTTTTGAAACTGAATAAAAACATTTACAACATCAGATTTAGATTTGAGAGGGTATAACCAAGTATATTTGCTGAAATCATCGATGAAACTAACATAATATTTATATCCTTCAATAGAGGTTATAGCTTGACCCCATACATTAGAGAATATGACACTAAGAGGAGAACCCGACACATGTTTAGAACTAGAGAAGGGATGTCGATGGATTTTTCTTTGTTGACATGCATTACATATGGTTGCATTGTCTTTATTTGGTGCTACCGGAAGACTATTGAATTGAAGGACAAGATTAACTATCGAAAGAGATGGATCACCGAGACAGCAAGGCCACAAGTTGGTTGTGGCTTTGACATTGGTGAAGGCAAACTTGGATGAGGAAGAATGGAGTGGTGATGATATTGGATACAAATCCCTTTCGCATCTACCTTGAAGAATGGCCCTCTTCATGAGCTGATCCTAGACAAAGAAGTGATCAAGGTGAAACGTAATGAAAATATTGTTATCTTTGGTAAACCGATGGACAAAAAGAAAACTTTCTTTGATTTTAGGGACCGGTAAATTATTGTTTAGACTACAATCTATGGCCATATTCTTTTCAGCTTCTAAAAGCTGCTTTTCGGCTTTTCTATAGTAACTAGCTTTTAAACGGAGTATTTTTTTTCAAAATAGGGTCTACTAGTTAATTGTAGTACATACTATACCGACTTCATTTATATCTGCAAAAACTGCACGTGATTTTCTGTTACTCTGTAATCTCTCATACGAACAGCCCAAAAGTCACAAACCGCAGCTAAAAGCCATAAGCCGCAGCCAAAAAGAACACGCCCTATAGAAGAAATATGAGAATGACCAGTGTGTGATATAGCCAACCCAGAGTCATTAGCCACTTGGACTTGATCCTTGTTGTAGCATTTTTCCTTAATTGAAAGCTTGTCAAGGTCTACCTGATATGAGTGGTCAAATTGGTGATAGCACTTTAGTGCAATGTGCCTGGTCTTGCCACAGTCTTGGACATAGGATGTCTTGTGCTGCCACCTTAGTTTGTTCTCTGGAAGGAGTTGCTATTGTCATTCTAGCCATGACCACAACCACTACGGCCATGGTCACATCCACCTCCATGGCCTTGGTTGTTGTTGTTCCACTAAACATTTTCGCAAAAGCATCTCTAATCTAAAGTGCACCATTGTTGGACTCCATCCTTATCTCGTAGCTCAACATATTAGCATACAGAACTGTGAGTCATAGGATATGTTCTTTTATAGATGGAGGTGACCAAGGCGTCATAATCAGGACCAAGGACGTCTAACATGTTATCTCCTCATCTCTCAACTATTGACCAATGGACATGGAGCTACATGATTTGTGCTCTGGAACTTGACAAAAAAAACATAGATTCCAATACTTCCTAGACTTCTCTTGTCGTAGTGAAGAAAAGTACGTGAGCAAGAACCTCCTCAGATAATGAGGATAGGAGGCTCAACGCCATCTAGTCCTATTACAACCAGATAGTACGTGCTACATTCACAACCTTGGTTGCTCCTCCTTTTGTCTAGGTAATTTGTCGCATCCGGATGAATAACAATGCCATCCATGTAGCCAAGCAATTGCTGGCTATGAAGATACGACAAGAGTTGAGCCTTCCACAACAAGTAGTTAGTGCGGGTCAACTTGACATTGATCAAGTGACCAAACAACATAGTCAGGAGAAGTCTGTCAGACGAGGTGGCACTGGTTGAGGTGGAGCCATTGCTAGTCATCGACATATGTTAAACTTGCATGGTAATAGGGGTGAATGGTGACTTCAATTTTTTCCATGTATTCACAGATCCTTCACTCTGATAGCTACAGAGTTATGAAGATTACAATGGAAAATCAACAAATCAAGAAAACAAATTGGCCAAAAACAATTGGGTGAATAGTAAATTTAGTTCAGTGAACAATAAAAACTACACTATTTCAATCCAAAAATACATGTAACTTTTGATCCATAGTTCCAAAAGGCTTGAAGCTTGGACCATGGTCTGAATCCACTTATGCACTAATGCACACTTTTTAAAGCATATAAGCCCAAATCCACTAAGTCCTTAGCCTTTAATCTACTTGATCATCTCAGCTTCTCCTTGACTTATACCACCTTCCCAAGCACCACGGTTCTGATCCAATGTAGATTTTAGTATTTTGGTCAACTTACCAAAATATCCTTTTTTGACCCAGCCTTCATCTTCCCTTTTAACCAATTGCCATGCTTGGCACGTGTAGATGCACCACTAGCTTGCCAAGTGTTAGCAAGTCTCTCCCATTCTTGTTTTAGCAGACCATGCCTGACTTTGACTGACCAAGAAACATGGTATAACCCATCGCTCGAACTTCCCTTCAACATTTCCCACCATCATTGAACCATGTTTGAACTCATCCATCTCACCCAGCATCCTTTATTGTTTTAGGTCTTGGCTCCTCCATGAGTGTAGCCCTAATAGTCATTATTGACCATGATCAAACTAAATCATCCCATGACTTAAATTTCCCAAAATCATCCATTTTGACCAAAGCAACATAAGCTGGCTGGTCAAACCGCCACCTCTACAAGCTGTCTATGCAAATTTGCAAATTCTGAATTTTCACGCCCCCAAAATGATAATGGTTTATCACAACAAAAACTTGGACCTTTCATTCAGTTACTTGATGACCGAGGAAGAAAGTCAGCTTGCCTATCATACTCATTTCGAATTCTCTACTAATAAAATATGAAAATCTGGATACCAAAGCATAAGAAAACAACCGAATATAATGTCATCCAAATAAATCTGAATAGGTAATTCCTGAGAGAGAACAAGTTTTTACCTACCATTCCTATTTAAAATTATTTTTAAGCAAGAAACTCTTAACCCTATCATACCAAGCTCTATGGGCTTGCTTCAATCCATACAAGGCTTTGGAGAGCTTACACACATAGTTTTAGAACTTGAGATTTTTAAATCCAGGGTGTTACTTGACACAGACATGTTCTTCTATAAAAACCATTTAGAAAAGTACTCGTGACATCCATTTGAAAAGGCGTAGAGCCCTTAGTCGCTGCGAATGCTAGCAATATACAAATGGCTTCTAATCTACATATATGTTGCTAAATCTCTTCAAAGTCTAAACCTTCTAATTGGGAAAACATTGAGCTACAAGCCTAGCCTTGTTGCGAACTACCAATCCATCCTCACTTACTTATTTTTGGAAACCCATTTTGTTCCAATTACATTATGATTAGAAGGAGGTCCAACTAAGTTTCAAACTTGGTTTCTTTCAAAGTTTTCAAGCTCTTCATGTGTGGCATTGACCCAAGAGGAATTAGATAAAGCATGGGTGACATCTCGAAGTTCAAAAAATGCAGCAAAAGTAGAATGTGCATGAGAATCTGGAATGGTAAATCTAGAGTGAGTAGTTCACTTATGAAGATCCCCAATCATCTACTCCTGAGGGTGTCATTGCTGAAATAAAGAAGAGATCCTGGTGCATACATGACCTCTACCTCATGGGTAGTGGAGATAGGCGTAGGCCACTCGAAGCATCAGTGAAAGTGGGAGGAGGCTGCTCTACTAAAGCTGGAATAGTGGAAGCAAGCTCTTCAACCAACTCAAGAGTGAATGGATTGGGTCTATATCCTCTAGGTCAGAGTCGTCATCAATGAAGATACTCTCCTGATCACTGTATACCTGTACTGTCAGGTCTAGCACTAGGACTAGCATCATCAAAAGTCTTAATGATTTTGTTAGTATCCAAATTAAACACATGAAAGCCAGAAGAATGAGTAGGATATCTAAGAAAAGTGCCATCATAACATCTAGATTTAAATTTATCCAAGTTGGCATACTCAAGAATGAAGCACTTACAATCAAAATCTTGAAATAAGAGACACTAGGGCAATGTCCAAACCTAAACTCAAAAGAAGTCTTGCCTATGGACGATCTCAAGAAAACAATGTTCGACACATAGCAAATAGTAAATATCACCTCAACCCAAAACTTCCTAGGTGTATTATGCTCATCTAGCGTTGTCCTAGCTAAGTCTACAAGGGTTCTGTTCTTTCTCTTTGTAACCCCATTGTTCCAGGGGAATCTAGGTGAGGAGAACTGGTTCTCTAATCCTCTACAGTACAAAAAGTGGTGGTTCTAGAATTCTACATCATTGTCACTTCTAATGGCTCTCAAAGCTCCTAGGAGGGCAACTACTACTCTAAGGGCCAACTCTCTAAAACAGCTAAAGGCCTCAATCTTAGAAACTAGAAAATAGATCCAAGAATACCTTGAGAAGTCATCTATAATGACAAACACGTACCACTTCCCTTCTGCAGATTAGACTCTAGAATTGCCAATTGTGTCTGAATGCAAGAGTTGTCTAGGGCCATCAGCCATTACTAAGTTAAGAGGAGGACGAAAAGCAAAAACCATCTTACTATATCTACAGGGTGTGCAAACTAGGTCCTTGCAACTCTTAAGTCTAGGCAATCCTCTAATAAGGTACTTGCTACTAACTCTAGTCAAGTGATTGAAGCCTGTATATCCAAGACTATGATGCCACAACACTAGATCCGAAGAATCAGAAGCCACAAGACACCTAGGGCCAGAGATAAAAGAGATACTAATTCAACACTAAAGATCCTCTCAAAGCTAATATCCCAATGACAAACACACTTGAGAAATCTAGAACTCTACACTCTTCACTCTTGAATCTCAATTTTAGACCCTCATCAACAAGCTAAAAAATAGATAATAGATTGTACCTTAGCTTAGTTACCAAAGTGATGTCCTTGAGCATGAACTTATTGTTAACATGCATAGTGCCCTTTGCCGTATTGTCCCAGTAGGAGCATCTTCAAACATGATCAACTTATTGTCGAATGCATGAGTGAGAGAAAAGAACCATCGAGAATCTCTAGTCATGTGTCGAGAACACCTAGTGTCAACGAGCCACATGTCCTCCTTCCTCGCTCAATAGACCTACAGGGCATAAGTAGGAAACATATGACCTTATTACTGAGGTTAGTAATGAAAGATTTGGGAATTCAGGACTAAGCCACAAAATGTTTAGGAACAGAAGTAGCAATAAAATGATTAGCATGAAAATCATAAGAATACACGCGAAAACCATCTTGACCTCTCTGAATGCCCTACCAAAAGGTCGGTACTCCCCCTATCTAGATACTTCCAGTAGTCTATCCTCATGATATCTTAACCCAAAGCGCTACCTAGCGCCACTGAATGAGTCAAAGAAGTCATCTCAAACCTAGACCTATCCTAGAAGGAAAGATAGGAGGCCTGGCTCTAGAGACATCCACAGGTGAAGAAATTCATCTAATAGATCTCAAAGCACGCATCCTTTCTTTTCTCTCAACCTTGGCTCTACCAAAGTAGAACTCAACAATGTGGCCATCCTTCTTGCAGAAAGTGCAACAGTACTTAACCTTTTGAAGGGTCTGACCTACTGAAGTAGAACCACCTGACTTACTAGACCCAAACATGCTGACCTAAAGACAATTTTGGATAACTCAGGAGGTTTTTACTTCAAAACTTGTTGCACTCAATAACTCTCACAACCTTTGGTGGGTGGTTCTTGGAATACTGGGAATTAAATTCTAAGCATCGTATCTTCACACTCACCTTAGATTGGTTAGGATCATATTGAGGTTCTTCTTTCCACTAAAAAAATCTCTCTAGAGTCTTTTTGAGATAGTTATTCTCTTGGGCTAGATTCTTACATGTGGCACACTCATTAGTTTTGGTTTCTCTAGCATCTCTCTCTTTTATGGATAACTACCTCTAGTTTCAAAGCCACAAAAGACACATAAGGGGAATTTTTAACTCTACCTAACTGCTCCTGGAATTTAATTATGAAAGTCTTATGCATCTCATCTAAATCAATCCCAATTTTAGCACAAAATGTACAAGAAATATAACCAATAACTTTCTTAGATGTAGTTATGGACATGGATTTTTTAATTTTATATTTCTCCTCAAGTGTCTTGTTAAGAGCATTAACTTTACTTTCGAGTCAATAATTTCCCAAGATTCAGTCCTAAAATGAAAAATCATTTCAGTTATCTACTTCATTTTAATTTTGCTATCCTCACAATAAGAGCAAGTATGATCAAGATCAAATCTAAGCAATTCCTTAGTAGCACTACCCAATTTCAATTCAAGCAAAGCACATTTTGAGTAAGATGAAGGAAGAATGAGCAATTTTCATATTATCCAATTGATCATGCAAGCAAGAGAAAATTCACAATTACCATCAGGATTTATGGATTTGAGCCTAACAACTTTATGTTCAAGTTGTCAATTATAATATCCTAGTTTTTGATCATTTTAGCTTGTTTCTTTAGTTTTTGTTCTGCAGCAAAAAGAGCACATTTCATCTCTTTAGAGGAGGGGAATACATCATTAGGATCACTGTAGGGTTTATCGGAGAAGGAGTAGATGTCGGTTCGACTGCCCTTGACTATAAAGCACATGGCAGTGAAGTCTTTGTCCATCACCTTGTTGTATGCTCTCGTGAATTTTGTGGATAGGGGTGCCAAGTCATCTTTAGAAAGCTTCTCTAGCTGCTCATCGCTCAAAGAATGCAAAGCTGATAATGAAAATCCAAAAGATCCAAAATCCAAATAACTTGAAGAACTGCTCTAAGAAGGATCAACCACAAGAGCCATCGACTCGTCTTGAGGAGACACGAGATGAAGCCAATCTCATACGTCTCTAACCTCGAGTAGAGCTTATCTATGGTAAGCTTACCTATGATAGTGCTATCATTGATGGATGTGATCTTTATTTCCCAAACATTCATATCAAGTGCCCCCAAACATTTGGTGTGCATTCTCAGAATGAGAAAAATATCAAACAAACAACACAAAGAATCTTGCTAAACCTTCCCCACAACTCATCTAAGGATTCACCAGGCTTTTGTTAAATTTTTTTAGTATTTTTTTTATTAACTTTTCTCTATCTCACTTCCTTGATCGTACAAGAGCCCTCATGGTAGTCAGCAAAGGTCTTTGAGATCTCATGAGCAGACCTCAAGTGAGCAACATGCTCATACTTAGGTTGACTAAGTCCGTGAATCAAAAAATTGTGAGCCTTACTATTTGCCTCTACATCCTCTACATATGGTATAACCTGGTCATCGGCTGACACAACATAAGGATTCTTAACTTTGATCAAATTGCGTGCCCTTGAGCCTAAATATAGGATTGCATACAAGTCTTTCAATAAGAAAAATCAACTCTATCAAAAAGAGTGACTTGGTTGAATACTTGTCTGATGTCATGACTCCTAGACCAGTTATGATCTATGAGAAGAGCTAAACAGGCTCTGATACCACTTGTAGGATTAGTATGGCAACAGAGAGAGTGAATGGTGCCTTCAAAATTTTTCCTAAGTATTTTTCAATCCTTTACTCCGATACCTACAAAGCTATGAAGATTAGGATCTAAAGCCAACATAAAAGCCAACAAGTCAAGAAACCAAATCAACCCAAAACAATTGGGTGAACAATACATTCAGTTGGTGAATAGTGAAAACAACACTATTTCAAATTCAAAAATCTATGTAACTTGTGGTCCGTAGATCCAAAAGATTTAAAACTTGAATCAAGGCTAGATCATGACTGAAGAACATATCTCAACCAAAAAACTTAGAACAACTTAAGAGAGTTGGGATCTTTTTGTTCGTAAAGCTTTGCTGCACCAAAACCAATCCAAAAACATAAATTGAGCGAACAAACTTGAATCAAGGCTAGATCATGATTGAAGAACCTATCTCAACCAAAAAACTTAGAACAACTTAAGAGAGTTCGGCTCTTTTGGTTCGTGAAGCTTTCTGCACCAAAACCAAGCCAAAAACATAAATTGAGCGAACACTCAAACCAAAATGTCAAATCACTTGAAATTTGGTATGCACCTTCTCTATGATGTTAGCAACTTATTTCAATCAACGACCTAGAAAATTGTTGCTAAAGTTTTGACCTTTTTCCGTTTGAAGGAAGGTTACACTAAAATCGGGCAAAAACTACAAATAGTGAATATGACTTGCTCGTGAATGAATGATGGTCAAGATGGCTCTAGATATATTTTCACATGTCATAAAAAGTTAGAACACCCAAGGAATCAAGGCAAGAACAACTGGATCAGAAACCATTCGGAGAGGTCAAATTAAGCAAAAACCAAGCAATTTCGAAAACTTGCCAAACATGATGTCAAGATGGATGGAGATTGATTTCTGAAGTATATATCCATCACTTACTCATTCTTGGTATCTAACAAGATCATGAAAGTAGAGAGACAAGATCAAAACCAACCAAAACAAGAGCAAATCAACCAAAATAAGAGAGATACATGAGAGATGAATAAAGATGATATATTATACTTGAGGATGAAAATTTTATAGCCACTCCACCTGGAGGATAAGAGAACACATCACAACACATTGACGATGAACAAACCAGGATGCTTCGATGGTTAACTTGCAAGTCTCTATCCTAACCTACTAAATAGACAAGACAATTAGGCCCATCTAATCCTAATAGATACTAATCACTTAGCACAAATGGAGAAAACCTGTTAACCCACTCAATACGGTTTTTACTCAAACACTGCATTTATGTACGCTTTTTAAAGCACATAAGTTTGAATCCTCTAAGTCCTTAGCCTTTGATCCACTTGATCATCTCAGCTCCTCCTTGACCTAAACCGTGTTCCCAAGCACCACGCTTTTGATCCAAGATAGTTTATGATATTTTAGTCAACTTACCAAAATACCTATTCTTCACCTGGTCTTTATTTTCCCTTTTAAGCAACCGTCATGTTTACCACGTGTAGATGCACCATTGGCTTGCCCAATGTCGGCAAGTCTCACGTTCTCGTTCCACTGGACCACACCCTACTTGGATCGACTAAACCACATGGTGCAACCCATTGCCTAAACTTTTCTTCAATATTTCTCGTCTTTCTTATGCCATGTTTGAGCTCATCCATATCACCTAACATTCTTGATCATTTTGGACCTCGACTCCTCTAAAAGCATTGCTCTAATTCTCACTATTGACTATGGTTAACTCTAAGCACTCTATCCAAAGGGCAAGAAATTTTTTTCAGGCATAAGTTCTTCATAATTTGACCCCACGTTAGTTGAAATATACATCATGCCACACATACGCACTAACCTAGATCAAACAAAATCATCCTATGACTCAAATTTTCTAAAATCATCTATTTCGACCGAAACAACACAAGCTAGCTAGTCAGACCGCCGCCTCTGCAAGATATCCAAAAAAGTATGCAAATTTACAAATTCTAGATTTTCACTCCTTCAAAATGACATTAATTCATCGGGGGCGTCTATTGCACAGTCGCCTGAAAAAAAAAATCATTTCAGTCGATTCTGATAGCCGTTCGATCCCAATCGTGTGGTGGCTATTGCAGGCCTAATTTACTGTCTTTTGTATGTCCAGCCCACTTGCATCTTTAACGGGCGCCTACTTCCGAGATTTCAACCCGTTATGGCCCAACACGAAACCGCAAAGCAGGAGATATATTCCACGGTGCTGGCCCATCTAGAATTGTTAGCCCAAAAAATAACCGTAAAAAAAGTGTAAATGGATCCGACACGGTTTCTTCTCCTCTCCAAGAAAACCTAAAATAAAGCACAGAAGAGGTTTGCAAAAGAGGCGGCTACAGCAAATCCAAGAAAAACAAAAACCAAACACAAAAACCAAAAACAGAAGAGAGGGATTGAAGAGAGGGGGCGGAAGCAAAATCCAAGAAGAACAAAACGCATAAGAGGAGGGTTACAGGGAGGCAAAAAAAGAGAATGACGAACTGGCCTGTGCCAATGGATCCGAGACTGCAGAATCCCCAGGTTTCTTTTTCCTAGTTCTTCCCGTTTGCTGCATGTGTACTCTGATTCACCTCCCAACTTGCTATCATCTTGTTTTCTTCTGTCAACTATAATTCTTTCCGAATAGTAATGGCTGATCCGAAACAAATAAGCACAACAATTTTCCAGTCATTATGATAACCAGTAGCATCTAGTACATCCAATCACTACAAAAATGTGCTAAAAAAAGCGTATAACCCAGACTAGTTCAATGTGATCTGTCTTCTGTAGTCATGCGCAACGCAGTAAAATGCATATGATAGTTCTCCCAAATCGCTGACGTCGTCTTGGTTTCTTCTATAAATATGATTCTCTAGGAATATTATTTCTTCTGATTGATCTGAAACAAATCAACATAATAATCTCAGTCTATTGGTAATGCAGAAGCAATGATTCACAAAAAAAAATGAATTAATGTAATATACATTTTTTCTTTTTTAAACTTTATGCAATTTTTCCTAGGTTATGTGCCTTTTTATCACATAACTAAAGTGATTGGATTGGATGTACTAGATCATACCGGTTACCATAATTTCAAAATTATCAAATGCAGGACAATATAATCATGGATCCCGGAGGACAATCACAACCTACAATACTGAGAAATTTGGATGTAAGCCTTCATGGTAGTAACATCACAGAAGAATACCAGGTAAACTGTACACAGCTAACTACATTATAAAAGTTGCACTCATTGTACTATAAAATTGCACATAAATTATAACTGCAGATATTAATTCATGTGGCCAACAAAAATGCAGATTCATATACATGAACTTGCGCATCTATTAGTAATGTATTAATGATATGAATGTCAGGCAATTTATTCTCCATAAAAAAACAAAAAACATGATGCAACTAACATTAACATATAACATTTTGCAACAGATAAATCTATCACAGGATAGCAACAGCACATACACAAGCTTGCTACAACAGATGGATATACTTGGAAGCCAAAATGCTGAAGATTTAAAGGTATGTCACTACAATTTTTTTGAGTTAATACTTGAAAATCAAATTATATTGTCATTTCACAAAAAAAATAAGAATTTCTTTGACAATCAGGCCCCACTTGGAAGTTTCACATACCTCCTGACGGCTCCATATGCATTTGAGGTAAGGCTGAACAATTTACAAATGTACTCATTGTAAATTGTAAATTGACAATATGATTGCCTTTGAACACAGAACCACCTGTATATGACCACCAACATGATTGATGAAAATGGACAAATCAAGGCTGAACATCTGCAGAATAGATGCATAGATCACAATCAACACAAAGAATATACAACAATCAACGACACAACAAATGAAAGCCATGGTGAAAATGCAGACAATGCTGAACATGAAAGCTATGATGTGGAGACTCACATGAATTGTAAGTTAATTTTTAGTATTAAATTGTTTGCAAATTTGAACATATTCTTTCTCGCAATTTTTTATAATGACATGCATAAAAGAAAATTATACCTGCTTTGTACAGACATACCTGATCAAGTCAATGCAGAACATGATGAAATTGAGGAAAATCAGGTTATTGCAGAAGTTGAACACGTTCAGGCATCAATAGTTGGGGAAATCAATTCAGAAAACAATGCAAATGAGATTCAGACAACAAAAAATTTTGAAAACATAACAGAAGAGGACATTGAGATATTCCTAGAAAATGAAAGTATCAAGGCAGCACAGAAAGGGGATATGCAGATAGAAACTCATCATGTTCCACACTTGGACATGACTTTTCAAACGGAAGATGAAGCACAAAAGTTCTACAACAGCTATGCATTCATAGTTGGTTTTTCTGTGCTCAAAGCTGGAACTTATCTGTCTAGAAAGAAAGAAGCTAACAATGCTGTCACCAGGGTAACATTCAGATGCAATAAGTCGGGAAAGCCAAAAGAAGGGGATCAGCTATCCAAACGAAAGGAAGACAAGTGTGCAGAACCATCAAAGAAAAGGAAGAGAAAATCCAAAGAAGGAACCTCAACAGAACCAGCAATAGGAAAGCGAAAAAGCAACACAGTAATATTAACCGGATGCCCTGCAGCAATGGTTATAAAGCTGAAAGATACTACATGGCATGTTATACGTCTCAATTTGGAACACAATCATGAGCTCAGTCCCCCAGGAGAGTCAAGGTTCTTGCGATCACACAAAAATATGTCAGATGCAGAAAAGAAACTAATAAGGACACTCAACTCAGTGCAAATACCAAACAGAAAGATAATGGCCATATTGTCGTTTCTGAGAGGCGGCCTGTCAGCTGTGCCATTCACCAAGAAGCATGTGAGCAACTTGAGAACATCAATGAGAAAAGAATTGAATCAGAATGATATGATGCAAGTGCTTGCATTCTTCTCACAGAAGCAATCGGAGGATCCTAGATTCTTCTATACATTCCAAGCAGATGAAAATAACACAGTGAAAAACATCTTCTGGTCAGATGCGAATTGCAGGAGCTGTTATTACCAATATGGAGACTGTGTGAGCTTTGACACAACATACAGAACTAACAAATACAACTTACCTTTTGCACCATTTGTTGGCATTAGTGGACATGGTGATAATTGCTTGTTTGGGTGTGCATTTCTAAAGGATGAAACAATAGAAACATTCACATGGCTATTCAGAACATTCCTAACTTGCATGGGAGGCAAAGCACCAATTACTGTTATCACTGACCAAGACATTGCCATGAGAACAGCAATAGGCAAAGTTTTTCCAGAAACAAACCACAGAAATTGCTTGTTTCACATTCAGAAGAAGGCACAAGAGAAAGCAGCAATGTGTTTTAGAAGAATCCCAGGTTTGCATGATGAATTCATGGATGTACTAAACAACTCTCTTACAGAAATGGAATTTGAGAATCTATGGGTGGAAATGATTACAAAATATCAAATTCAGAACATCAAGTACTTTCAAGATATGTGGAATACAAGGAAGAGGTTTGTACCTGTTTATTTCAAGCAACAGTTCTACCCTTTCATCCAGACGACTGCAAGAAGTGAAGGCACTAACTCGGTTTTCAAAGACAATGTTGCATCAACGTACAGCATAATAAGTTTCCTTGGAGAGTATCAGAGAATAGTTGACACAATTGAAGAAAAGCAGAAACAACAGGACTCAGTCACAAGAGGGACAAAACCATCATACTGGTCTGAATATTACTTTGAAAGACAAGCTGCAAGATTGTACAACAGAGCTATATTCTACAGGTTCCAGCAAGAATTGAAAGGAACAACAAAGCTAAACACAGAAGAAAGAGAACTGAATAAAACATATGAAGTTTTCAAATCAGAAACTCATGCAATGAGGGAATTCAGACCAAGAAGATTTATAGTGAAGATTGACAAGCAAAATGAACAATACAGCTGCATTTGTGCAAAGTTTCAAAAAGATGGCATTCTGTGTATGCACGTACTCAAAGTTCTAATTCAGATGAACATCACTGAACTCCCAGAAAGATACTTCCTTGACAGATGGCGACCAAAAGAAAAGAAGAATATTAGAGCTCATGATCACAACATTCCAAAAGACCTAGGTGGTGAAAATAGTCAACTAAGATTCAATATTTTGTCTAGGAAGATGGTAGATTTGGCATCTCAAGGATCAAAGACAGCAGAGAAATATGCTTACATATTGAAGGAAATGGATAGGATTGAACAAGAACTTGAAAGCATCCCATCAACAGAAGCAAGAACAACAGATAAACCCAATATGTACCATCAAATCTCATCGACTGATCTAGCAGATGGAAGTACAACTATTGAGCTCAATGATCCACTAAATTCAAACCCAAAGGGTAGACCACAGAAACAAAAAGGAAGATTGAAACCACTTGCTGAACAATTGAAGCATATCATCACATGTAGCCATTGTGGATCACATGACCACAATGTGCAAACTTGCCCTAAGATGCACGAAGACATGAGCAGCACAAGAAAAAAGAAAAATTCAACACGTAAAGTAACAGGTAATTCATTGGCAATAAAACAAGTTACGCCTTGATATGCAGGTTCCCACGACAGTAAATAAGACTAACATACTATTCATCGTTTTTGATATGCAGGACAAACCGGAGGAGTACCAAACAAGAAACACAAGAACAAAGGGGCGACTACAGAAAACAACTTACCGACAGAAGAATAAGACTAACATACTATTCATGTATGGTACAATGCAAATAAGCATGAAGAGCTAATTATTAAGGCTATGAAAAAAACAGAATTATATTTATTGAAAGGAACAATGTATGAATTATGACTTGTACTTTTCATTTCGCACTTGATTGTTATCGTTTAGTATTTGTACTGTTAACATAATCTACCATTCAAGACTTATTTGACGGCAGCTTCGAAAAATTATATACCTTGTGGAGCACACGAATCAACAAAACAATACAAATAAGATAAAAATAGAAACAACAATTTAATGTAGAAACGAACATATAACAGCATCTATCTAGTATACTTCCCATTCACCAATGAACATTCAAACAGCACAAGCACCTTAAGTTGCAACAGAAAACAAACAACACACAAGTAACATCTCTCCAGTATACTTCTCATTCACTGAGTATTCGTATATGTAGCCTACTAGTATTTATAATACTTCAGGATTACACAACAGTAGTACGAGTATATCTGTGAATACTATCAACATGAACTACAAAGCACATTAACATACAAAATCACATGCAGATAAGCTTCAGAAAAATCACATCTGTCCGGCGTATTTCCCTTGCACCTACAATTAGAAACACATGACGCGTGTAAAAAAACACTGTCAGCAGTACAAAAAGCAAAAATTATGAATAGAATTTAAAACAGAATGTACATTACAAGAAATTACCTGAGGTTCAAAATCTCTCACTAAACTTTTAGCATCCTCCAACTGGTTATGCATGCTAAAAAACATTTCATTAGCAATTTTGGCCCTGATATTAGCAATGTCCACATGGGAGAACTTATCCCTAAGCTGCACCCGAGGACTCCAAAGCTCCATAAACTTTAGGATGAAAACTCCACAATCAGAACTGACCAAACAAAAGAAACAAAACTGTTACTTTTGTGTTTGCACACAAGAAAATACAAAATGAAATAGCACGAGACTAGTACAACTTCATATTCCCAACAAATGACCTAAAATGCAATACAAAAAAGGACAGCAACACTAGAGCAACTTGAAAAACTAAATTTCTTTAAATATCTACCTAAATTCCAGAACTATCTATGAACTCTACAATCATCGTTATTGCACAAACCAGAAGATAAGCATCAATTTAGTATTAAATTTCCGAAACCAGACCATCTATGCATGATAAATAACTTACAAAACTGACCAAGTTTTGCATAAATGGAACACATAGACCAAGTTTCACATGAATGCAAACATAATAACATCTAAATCATCAGTTATGTTAAAAAAAACTTGCACTTCAAATAATATAAAAATGAGAAAAATACTTATTGTCTTGATGTGGAACAGTAGCATGAACAGTATCAAAATCTGAAAAGTTCATCTGCTTTGGGACATACTGAGTCCATGCCTTCACAAAATTTGGAATCTAATCATACAAAACTAATATATGTTAGTGATCAAAGTGATTAGTAATGAAAAGAAAAAAGAATTTTTTAGGCAATACAGAAAACGGTAATGTTACTTACAAGTATTGACTTGACACGTTTGTGATAAGCAGAGTCTTTTTTATAAAAGGAATCCAGAAATACAAACATTGAATCCTTCAAATCAACCACAAAAACAAACCAGTGTTCTTGGAAAAGAGAAGGGAAAAATAACTACAAAAACAACAACATACATAATTTAGTGATGGTGGATAAAAAACTAGATCAAAACATGTAATAAATGAAAATGAATATTTAACTTACCAGATCACATTGCAAAATAAACTTGTTAGCACGCTTAAATGAATTTTGCACAACTTTCATCATATCTTCCTTTCTCTTTTGATTATCCCACTTTTGTAAGAAAAATTCCTAAACAAACAATACAAGAAACAAGAAACATCACAATAAAGCAAGCTGGCTGTTGTCTAAAATTTCTAATGTTTCAGTCGCTTTTTTTTGTCCCTTAGATGCACATCCAACAGCTGGCTGTTGCTTTGATATTGTGTTTTAGTTTGTCTGAGCTGTGTTGTTCTTAATGTCCTTGGGCTCCTTGTGATGTTTTGTATGTCCTTGGGCTAAGTTGACAGCAAGCCCATGTTTCCAAAATCTATGTTGATAATGAGCGAATTGCATCTTGAAATTGCTAATTGGTTACTATATAACAAGTTTTATGCTTATAACACTATTCTAGATACTATATGATGGGGTAAATTCTAAATTTAATCGTGTCAGAAAATGCCAAATTTCATCAAGTCAGAAAAATGTCAAATTCATACATATCTGAACAAAGCATATACAACAGCAAGGTATAGCAATCCACACCTTCGCATTCAAACTAGCTACCTACCTAAAGTTCAGAAACAATGATAGCTAGCAATAATTCAGATAAAAGTCTGAGATTCCTATGTAAGCAATTTGTACTTACAAAGAATTAACAAACCAATTACAAAACCTCTTAGAAAAACTGTGTGTGATACTAACCTCTTAGATTAACAATTACAAAAAATTGTGTGTGATACTAACTAGTCATGTACAGCTTCCCTTCATAACCTTCATTTAAGAAAACTTAGGCTTGGTGATGACATAAACCAATCAAAAACAGAAGATAGATACAAAAGTGTCATTCTAAGCTAGACAAAGATAAAGTCTTAGGCTAGATGAACCCCTACAAAAGACAAATACACACTCATGTTGTGGAAAAAGAAGAAATGATAACTCACACTCATGTTGTGGAAAAAGAAATGTTTCTTCGATTCACTCGGGTTGAGATCTTTGAAAAGCTTGTAACAGAATGCGTTGACAACATAGTTATCAAGTTTTGCTTTTCTCTTCAAACATTGCCCAAGGGACCAGAAGGTAACCTTAACACCACCATAGTCAATAGCAAACCGACTGCAAAAATAAAAATATCGAAAAACTATCAAAAATATAGCCGACGTATAAAATTTCAAGCACTATAAACATGGATCACTTACTATTTGAGATTTTCGATATCAGAAATCCGAACAATAGCATCAAAATGCATCAACTCCAAAGCGGAAACAGAAGTTCTAATTCTGTTATCGCCATATGGGGAAGACTTGTATCTACTAGGCTGAACAAATCTTGAAGGTACATAATGTCTAGGCTGTTCATAAGAACTAGAAACGTCAACTGAATCCCTTCTCTCCACAGATTGATTTGAGGATATCCACTGGTTGTATAATTGATCAGACTCATCACATAAATTGTTGAACTTTGTCCTAAATCCTTTCTCTCCACAAAAAACAACCTCTTGAGATTCTTGGGAACTCTGCAAACAAGCAGTGCAATCTATAAACCATAACAGAACACACAATGCAAGGTTATATAGTTAAAAAAATCATGTCCTAACTCAACCCTTATAGATCAACTATTCTATATAATGAAAGAAAAATTGTAACCTAGGTAACCTAGTTACTACAGGAGGTGATCCACATATCAACGAAACATAGCTAGCGATTTTCAACAACTTCAAGACACTATTGAGAGGAAAAGTAAAACCACATATAAATTCGAATTGCAACTTGAATCATCTCCAGAAACCAAATACTGGCATATGTACGACCTTCCCGTATGAAAAAAATGACACATGAAATACAGATACTTACAAGCACAACCACCTTGCCATCTGAAGTAACAGCTGCAATGGGCAATGGATCTTCTTGCTGATCCAAGTGCTTATTTTGCATCTGCATGCAATTAACTTGGTCCTCATCAATGCTGAAGTCTAAACAAATTAAATGCAGTCTTACATTGTAAAGTAATACTAATGATTTTAACAAAAAGGAAAAAAAGCAACAAACATGATATTTTACAACAAAAAAACAAAGAACAAAAAATTGAAATTACATATGAAACAAAAAATTGGAACAATGCAAAAATGCAGTAAGCATGAACCTAAATTGCAGAATACTTGGCACTGCAAGTTTTTAAACAATAAGTTATGAAACTCGTAATATAAAAAGAATGCAACTAACAAATACAACTCATTGCATAGAATACAACTCATTGCATAGAATCTTTACATTAAAAATTGAAAAATAAGTTCAACATGAAGTGGCACAAGATATACCTTATTTTCAGGCATCTGAAGAGATGGACTACAAATAACAGCATTATTTTGCGCATTAGAAGCTTTATCAACATCATTGGAATAATCTTTACCATCAAAACATTGGTCTACAGAATGACCTAAGCATGAGTTGACAAATAAAAATCTAAAAAACACACCAAGACAACACAATAAATAAGAGAATTAGGGTACTAACCAAGGCCATAAGGTGCAGAACAATGAACATTAGAAGAGGTAAAATTAATTGTTGCTTTATCATAGCCAATGCCTTGAAAGTCCTAAATTAAAAAACAAAAGGCAAGCATATGAGCACAACTCAATGGGGAAAAAGGTCAGGTTAATTCACATAATAAACTTAACAAAGAAACAACATCCTACAAATCCAGCAGTAAACAAGGGATCATGATGTACATCCAACAATCTTGAAGTTTTAACTGTGAAAAATAAAATGAAAACAATTAGTTTCTAAAGGGGACGACAAAATAGGAAAAAAATCAAAAAATGGAAAAAATAATTAAACTAGGTAAAATACTAACCTGGAGCCTTTGGAGTTAAATCAACATGACTGAGCTTGAAATCAACTTTTGGAGTGCACATGTCATCATCTAATTATAAATTTAAAAATTGAAACAAAAAACAACAGTTAGAACACTTATTTATAAATGTGCACAACAAGCATATACATTACCCCACTTTTGTAATTTTCATTCATACCATTTTTCTTTGCTTCAAGACAATACTTATGGACAAGAACAATCTACAAAAAAAATGAAAGTAAAATATGACCATAAGAAATTGATAAAAGAGACAAAAATAGAAGAAAAGACAAAAAAGGAAATACTTTTGAAGTTTTAGATCCAATATCTGAATTGTTTATGCCTGGAGAAGACAACATATAATCCAAACTGGCACTCTTATCAGAGCCTCCATGTCCGCTGCTTAAATCAACAGGACACTGGAAAAAAAAAGTGAAGGTTCTAAAACTGAAAAGAGTGCTAATTAGGATGTAAGTAAACTTGTGTTAAACGAATTCATACATTACCACCTGCTTAGTTGAGATGTGATAATTGACCCAAAATTTTTAGTTGTCTGACATTAAACTAGCAACAACCACATATTGATGAAAGGAACAAACAATCAAACTGATGGACACTTTATATGAATACAGATAGAACAAAAAGACTTAACTTGGAAAATAAAAAACTGGCTTACAAAAAGCTATCCTAATAGATGAAAACATTATCAAACTGCAATTGACAGATAATTCAACACAAAAAAACTATACAACTACTAAATTGCTAGGAATTTTGTTATTTTTTGAATCAAAGTTTTTGCTCTGATTCCGAGTTCCCATGTGCCAACTCATTCGTGGGCAGTGATAGCTTTTCTTGTTTGGACGACTGGACAGTGACACCTATGCATGCCTGAAATGTAAGACAACACTTATACAAGAAATGCATATTATTCTATAGATTAGCTGGTTGGCAAAAAATAACAAGAACAAACCTTTGCAGAATGGCTCAGATGGGAGTTCTGATTAGAATCAATATACTTGCGTTGTGATCTTGTACGGGAAGCAATAGAATTATTAGATTCCTGGCTTGCAGATAATTTTCTCTTTCTATTCTTCACATTAGCAGCTCCTGATACCGAAAAACAAATGAGAACAAAATAACATTAAAATAGCAACAAACAAAGGAATTGTGCATAAGGCAAAAGAAAAAAATGAAATGCATAAAGTTACCATCATTGGATTGAATTTTGTTAGAAGATTCATCAGATGTAAGCTTGATAGTAGACTGAGAATCATTAATATGCTGCTGATTATCAACTCCTTGAGTAGAATTATCAGAAGGGAGCTTCAATGTTGATTGAGAATCAACATTTTTATGTGCAAAACTATCCATATCATAACCAACGCCTTCTTTAGAAGCATCAATAATGGTGTTGTCCTTAGATTTTTTGTCCTCAGAAAATTCTGGAGAATTGTTGCCAGCTGGCTTATCATCATCAAAATCAGGAATGGAACTGCTTGATACTTGCAAATATTCCATAATTTCCATAACAAGCTCTTCAGCTTTCTTTGAAGCATTAGGGTCAACTAGATTCTCAAATTTTCGAAACATATTAGTTATGTCATCTTTCACCTACAATTAAAAGCAATAAAAAAATGAAAACAATTAAATCATACAAAATCACAAAACAAATAAAAAATGAAACGTACCTTCTCTGGCAAACAATTGCCAACAATCCTGTCCAAAGAAGTTCTGAAAGTAGAATTATCTCTAAAGTACAATCCATAGCACGTTTGATTGAGATCTTTGATCTAAAAAAAGTCAAAGAAAAAATATTTAAACTGCAACTACATTACAGAAGTTGCACTATATATACTACAAAATTGCACATAAATTATAGTTGAAATATTGAAGCATGTGCCTACAAAATGCAGATTCATACACATCTGTTTACCAGATTGGATGCCAGAATAACAGGTAGACACAAAAAAAAAAGATATTAAAAATATTAGCATATACATGAACTTGCGCATCTATTAGTAATATGTTAATGATATGAATGTCAGGCAATTTATATGCCATAAGAAAATAAAAAATAAAACATGATACAACTAACAATAACATATAACATTTTGCGACAGATAAATCTATCACAGAATAGCAGCATCACATATACAAGAATGCTACAACATATGGATATACTTGGAAGCCAAAATGCTGAAGACAAAAAGGTATGGCACAGGAATTTTGTGATAAATTCTAAAACTTGCACACATTCAAGGAAAAAATTGCATATGACCTGATGCTGCAACATAAACTAACAATGGTGCAAGTTTTGAATCGTAGGTGAGGATTGTGGATGTGACGATTGCATCTATGCCAACAGGTATACAAAAACTACAAGTTATTATAGTACATTGAACTATTAGCAAAGAAATAATATAAGTCAACTCTATATGATGCATCCTAACAGTGTGCGACAGATAAATCTATCACAGAATAGCAGCATCACATATACAAGAATGCTACAACATATGGATATACTTGGAAGCCAAAATGCTGAAGACAAAAAGGTATGGCATATGGATATACATTGAAAATCACATGGCAAAGAAAGGTATTACTATCAATAACAAATACATAACAAACAAAATGAAATGCAAACATTACACATAAAACTCACCGGGCGCTTCCCATAGTTGCAACCACCTGTGGAGTCAGACTTGGAGAAATCTTTAATCATGTCACCTCTCCACACCAAAATTCTGGGAATTGTGTTTGGAGTAGAACAAAATCCATATTGGAGAAAATCAAGGTAATAAACCTGATAATAAAAATAATGAATCGCAATGAATACGAGTTTACAACTAACCAATAAAAGAGTAGTCAATATAATTCAAAATGACAAAAAGAAAGGAAACAAAAAAACTTACAGCCAGGAAATATATGCAGCCTCCCAAAGTTAATGACGCGTGTGAAGAACTAGCCCTGACTTTTTGATATTTGTGAATGCAGGTCATCAACCAGTCATATACAAACTTTGACCAATCAAAATTCTTGATTTTATCAACATCTACTAAGGCACCAAAGTATTTTGTGCTAGGGTGTGTACTAGAATTGGGACAAAGAAATGTGGAAAGAGCAACTATCAGAAAGCATCTCAATGTTTGATCATTGCTTAGATTCTCCTTAAGCAACTCATTACCAAAAAACTTAATTGAGGGAAGTGTAGCTTGGTCAAACAATTGAAGCAAAGAACTTTTTCCACAATCTCTCTCAGCTTTAATTTCAACACCACCAATAGGTATTCCTAACACCAAATGGACAGAAAATGGACTGACAGGTATAACCTTTCCATCAACAACTATGTCAGAGCTGGAAATATCTACGTGATCTGCTATCCATTGAGCAAAATATCTTGGAACAGAACAGTCTTCAAATTTCAAAAGAGAAGAAAAGCCAAACTGTTCAATAGCATCTCTCTTGGACTGACTGAGACCATTGAGAATTTCAGCAAAATATGAGGTATTACATCTACTAAATGCTCTTCGGACGTTGGCATCTTTAGAACATTTCTTAGATTCAACTTTACGACTCTACAAAATAGAATATAACAAAAGTTTAATGAAAATAGAAAAAACAAAAAAATGATATATAATAATTGTTAATCCATTTACTGAAAATAACATTTCAACAAATAAGCTAATAGACAATAATTAAACTTCCAATATACTAACACTTGACAACACTGCATTTCTATTAAAAAGAGAACCTATTAAATATGGCCAAACTGGAATTTGCACATGCAGGATACTAAAATTACACATTACATGGAGCTGAAAGTTCTGTTTATAAAACTTCTAAAACACTTGACACTAACAGATAAATTCAACAAACATATGCAAACTTGGAATACAAGGTGGGCACATGATGTAATTGAACTTATGCTGAATAACATGGCACCATATTGAAACTCGAATACCACACCACAGATAAATTCTAAAACTTGCGCACATTCAAGGAAAAAATTGCATATGACCTGATGCTGCAACATAAACTAACAATGGTGCAAGTTTTGAATCGTAGGTGAGGATTGTGGATGTGACGATTGCATCTATGCCAACAGGTATACAAAAACTACAAGTTATTATAGTACATTGAACTATTAGCAAAGAAATAATATAAGTCAACTCTATATGATGCATCCTAACAGTGTGTTTCATATTTCTTAGATTCAACTTTACGACTCTACAAAATAGAATATAACATATGTTTAATGAAAACAGAAAAAACAAAAAAAGGATATATAATAATTGTTCATCAAACCTTAGTATTTTGCTTCTTAACATCCTTTTTTGCAGACTTTCTTTTAACTGCTTCCACAACCTGAATAATTAAACAAGGCAATGATATCAAATTTTTGTTAAACTGTTTAAAAATGAATTCATTATCTAAACCGATGACAAAAAATACATACCATTTTCTTAAAAGTATTAAAAATCAACTCATCATCTAAAGATTCATCAGATGCTAAAAATTAAAATACAGCGGTCAGTGCAAAATAGCTTAAAAACAAACACAAAAAACAAGAATAAAAAATGAAAACTCACAATCTACATCGACTTCATTAGCAGGACCACAATCTGAAGCAACATAATCACTATCATTTGCCGGAACATCGCCATCTCCACTAGAACTAGAATGATTGTGAGAATCTTCTTTAGCCATTCTAAAACTACACAAATAATAAGAAAGCATGAATGTGAGAGCCATATTAGAGCAGCATACAAAGCATTGTACAAATGCTTATTCAAAAATAATGTAAATTCTAAGCAGTAAATATTTAATAGAAGTTCCACTATATATTCTATAAAATTGCACATAAAAATGCAGATCTCCACTATCGATGTGTATTTGAGAGCATTTATTTCACACAAATGGACAAATTAAAGAACATGTATATTAGCATAGATTTAAAAAATACATTATAAAAAGTTCCACTACATGTACTATAAAATTGCACATAAATTAAAACTGCAATAATAATGCATGTGGACTGCAATTTGTTTCCAACCAAACACATTAATGTATGAATGCAGATCTCCACTATCGATGTGTATTGGAGATCATTGATATCAATGAAATCTAAATAGATGCAACTCGGCGGGTCACATTCAAGAAAAGATGGAATAAAGCAAAAACAAACCCATTTACTGAAAATAACATTTCAACAAATAAGCTAATAGACAATAATTAAACTTCCAATATACTAACACTTGACAACACTGCATTTCTATTAAAAAGAGAACCTATTAAATATGGCCAAACTGGAATTTGCACATGCAGGATACTAAAATTACACATTACATGGAGCTGAAAAGTTATGCTTATAAAACTTCTAAAACACTTGACACTAACAGATAAATTCAACAAACATAGGCAAACTTGGAATACAAGGTGGACACATGATATAATTGAACTTATGCTGAATAACATGGCAGCTGTTTTATACTAACAACACCACTATATATCACATACATTCTCTGCGGCCCAGCACCGACAATGACCAGATCTACGATTTATCTTAGCAAAGATTGTTGCATCAAGCATTGTGCACGAATAAAAACTCCAGATCTGTTCATACTACAAATGTAAGATTCGAATCACAAAACAAAACACAGCTCTGATTGGATTGCACATGTAACTCACCAGCAACTCGCAGAACAGACAGCACCGGCAAGCTGCACACAAACAGGAACGCCAAATCACCTCCTCTCTCGCCGCCTCCTTTAGATCTAACCAAAGAGACAAAGTGTCGATGAGTTCACCGAGCAGCCGAATAGGCGCACCAAAGAGACTCTCGCCTTTTCCTCTCTGGCACTCTCTCGAACTCTTCGCCTAAACAGAGCAAGCATATACACGTAAGAAGACATACATCAACTAACAATGCAAAAGGTATATTAGAATGAAGTAATGATGAACTCACCAGAAGGTCCAGAATACTAACAACTAAACATATTACAGACTAAATAGGTCAAAAAAATAATGAACTAATTAAATAGGTTAAAGAATAACCTTTGGACCTTAAGATGAAGAATACACATCACCAAATCATTGTTACGATTGGAACGGTTTGAAGCAAAACATAAGTTCTAAAAGGAGTTCAGCATCCTCGCTGACCAACATACATACATGCAGGATCCCAGAAAAATAATTATTCTACCAAGGACAGAAAAGTCCTGACCAAGGTGAGCCCTAACATAAAACAAAATGAAAAACTAAAGAACCATAAATTATTCTACCAATGACAGAAAGGTTCACACACAAGTGAACCCTAACATAAAAAAGAAAAATTACAAAACATTATTTAATATAAAAATGAAAGAAAGGCCCCAAAAATTACACTCCGCAAGAATTAAAATTGCATATTGTACGGGACTGCAAGTTTAGATAAAAATGGTGTGCAAGTTTTAATCTAATCTGTGTTGTTCATAGGTGAGATATGTATCATTGTTCATATGTTAATTGAATAGTGAACTGACAAGTGATAAATAACCATGTGACCATATGAACAAAAATAGAAGAAAATAAAAAAAACTGACATAAGAGATACACATGCAGAAAATAAAATTAAGACAATGACACTAAATCAGTAAAGTCATGTATGCTTCAAGAAATGGATAGCACTTGGGACTAAACTAAAAAAATAGCATAATAGATGGGCAGAATAGAGTTGGTAGCTTACCTCCCAACTACAAATCAGACTAGCACTGCAAGGACCACCTCAGCCAGCCAATTGTTTCGTTGTTGAGCAAGGCCGCCAGAGCCAACAGGCATTGTTTTCAGTATTCCATTGTTTGTAATTGGCAGATATGGATACAAATGGTTCACATACAAAACAAAATCCACGGTTCAGCGAGAAATAACTTTATGATTTCAAGACATAACCAAACCCCAAAAATTAACTACAATTATCTAACCAACCACAAACAAGCATTGTTTCAGATCAGATCTACCAGTGCGCTCAGTTCTGACTAACTACCACCTGCAGCCATAAATAAGCCACTGCATACATTTGAACTATGGAGACACAAATCGGCTACGGAGACAGAAACTAAATCACGAATTGATCCAAAATTCGTAATGAACTTGATCCAAAATTGTTCTACCGAGCAGAATGGGGAGCGAAAGGGCGAGCAAAGGCACAAATCAACATGAAATCGACAGATCTTAAATCACTAGAGTGATAATAGTAGCAATTTATACGCTATAAGAATAGTATGCAAAATGGGCGAGCAAAGGCACAAATCAACATGAAATCGACAGATCTAAAATCACTAAACAAAAATCAACAAGAGAAGGACAAGGAGAACACCAACCTCAGATATGATGAAGGAGTAGGTGCTCGCCGGAGATAACCGCCGATTTGGAGGGAGCTCCTCCTCTCGTTCTCCCGCTCGACTTATCTACACACTCTGGCTCTTCTCAAAGCAGACCCAATCGCCGGTGAGTTGAATCGCCGTGGAGACGAAGAGACTCTCGAACACTCCGCACGTCTGGAAAAAACTAAAGAAAAAAGTGAGAGGCCGCCGTGGAGACGAGGAGTCTCTCGAACACTCCGCACGACTGGAAAAAACTATTGGAAAAAGTAAGAGGCGCGCGGACCGAGGAATACAAAAATACAAAACAGAATTCATATCGGGTTGAAACGTGGATCCGAGAAAGCTCCGAGCCCGTTTCAGAATCGACTGAAGCAAAAAAAAGAAATCCAGGCGACTGTGCATTAGCAATTCCGTAATTCATCACAATAAAAACCAGGAGCCTCTCACATGGTCCTTCAACATACTTGATATGGTGCGTAGGACTTGATACTATAAAGAAGTTTGTAGATTGGAAAGAGCGAGAGGGAAGAATACAAGGCAATCTCGTGCACTTGACAGAGGCGATGGGGTTCTACATATATTACCGGACCGTGAACAGTCCTGTGGGATTACAACTGGAGATTAAAACGTCTCCACAAGATACAGCTAGGATTACAACAACCTGCATTCTATCTGTCTCTTATACAAATTCCATGTTATTGCAGTATTTGTTCAGAACTAGAATATCGACTAGATCCAGACACCAACAATGTACCTCGTTACCAGATGGATGTGGAACAACCACTTCAAGCATGAGAGGTAGCGCTGCAAGATTTTAAAAAAGCCTCCTTGATCTGCTTCAACATAAGGAGAACATCATGCATGCTGCTACGTTCGTTGGGAGACCCTTCAACGCAACATAAAGCTACCTGGATGATGGGAAGCAGAAGGGACTCGAGCAGCAACTGCTGTTGCTCAGTTGGGCTCTGATGATTCATTTCACAGGTCTCAGCATATGTGCCCCTGAGTCGCTTGTCAATAACTTCACAAGCTTCATGTGGGAATGAAGCTCGCACCCATTTCTCCAAGTTCATATCACCACCAAAGCTCTGATCGATGGGGCTCTTACCCGTGATCATCTCAAGGAGCATCATTCCGTAGCTGTACACATCGCCTCTTGTTGATGCTTTACCCCCATATCCGTATTCTGCATGACAGTAATCAATTTGGTACAATAAATTATCCTAGGAATAGCTATGGTTCGAAATTGGTCTAAGAAGTAAAACATTGCTTTTATAAAAGAAAAAAGTTATCTGTATGAATTTACATGTAGGCTAGATTGCTAGAAAGAATACCTGGAGGAATATAGCCAACGGAGCCCTTCAGGCCATGAGTACTAGAAATAGATTGCCACAGATGCGTTGGAGCCAACAATCTAGCTAGCCCGAAGTCACCTACTTTCGTTGTCATGTCACTGCCGATCAGCACATTGCTTGGTTTGATATCACAGTGTGCAATCTGTCCCCCACACTCAGTGTGCATGTACTCCAAGGCGCTCGCAACATCAATGGCGATGCTGACCACCTCAATGGGGCTGAGTCCAGTGCCGTCCTCATGGTGCCTCCGACCATGGATCCAGTCATGAAGGCTCCCATTGCTCATGAGCTCATAGACCAATGCTTGGAAGTCATTTCCAGAGAAGTCCACGCTAACACAGAGTGTGACGAGCCTTACAAGGTTCCTGTGCCTCACGTTCCTAACAGCCTCACACTCAGCAACCCAGCTCCTGTGTGCACCAGTCTTGTGAAGGTCTAGCACTTTGACAGCCACAGGCATTCCATCAGACAGTACAGCCTTGTACACTGAACCAAAGCCGCCGACACCAATGAGGTTTGTTTCATCGAAGTTGTCTGTCGCATGGCATAGCTCATTGTACGAAACAGTTGGGTGATTGCTCTTGATTGAATATTCGGCTATTCTGGCCTTTGAATTTCCTAAACCCTTCCATGACAAGAACACCACACCTACAAGGACAAGGAAGGTGACTGCCGATGCTGCGGCAACTGCTATTGTGACAGCCACCTTACGACGTCGTGTGCCATCGAAGCGGGAGCATTCTGAGTTCAAGTAACACAGCATCGGGTTGCCATCAAGATAAACAGCAGAGTGGTTCTTGAAGATGCCCCTACTAGGCACCAACCCATTGAGGTTGTTGAATGAGAGGTTCAACAGCTGAAGGGCCTGCAACTTTGCAAGACCTTCGGGTATACCACCAGACAACTCATTGTCTGAGAGGTCCAAGGTTTGCAATCCCTTGAGGTTCCCAACAGAGTCAGGAATAACTCCAGAGAAGGCATTGCTGCACATGGATAGAAATTGTAGGCTCTGGCATTTTCCAACTGACATTGGTATGCCACCATCAAGACAATTGTAGGACAAATCAATGGCCATGATGTTCTCCAGCTTGCCAATGCCCTCAGACAACGAGCCAGCCAACGAGTTGTGTGAAAGATTAAGGACCGAACTTAGACTAAGAATAGTGAAAAGTGAGGTGGGGATGCTCCCGTTGAGGCCATTGCCTGACAGGTCCAAAGAGAGTAAGCGCCGGAGGTAGCCAAGCTCCTTGGGTATCCCACCGGCAAATTTGTTGTTGTTCATCTCAAGCTTTGTGAGCATGGTAAGATTTCCAAGCCGTGCCGGGATTTTGCCAGACAGACTATTTCCAGCGAGCCCAAGCATGTTTAACTCCTTGAGTGAGCCGATCTGCAGCGGGACTTCTCCTAAGAGTAGGTTGTAACTCATATTCAGCAAAGTTAAGGAAGTCAAATGCCCTATGGAGGGTGGTATCTGCCCCATTATCCTATTTCCACTGATGTACAACTTTGCAAGAGAGCTTGACAGGTTTCCCAATGAATCAGGGAGTGTACCCTCTATGAAGTTCTCATCAATGGCAAGGAATTGGAGCTTAGTGCTGTTTACAAGATCATCGAGGATGCTTGGTGTGTCGACAATTTGATTGAATCCAATGTTGTAGTTGACAAGATCGGGAAGATGGCCTAGGCCTGGTGGCACCACACCAGTGAGAAAGTTGTGGGAGATCCGCATGATTTGCATTTTGGTCATGTTGTGGAGTGATGGCGGGATAGTCCCAGTGAACCTGTTGAAGCAAAAGATGAAGGTGCGTAGGTTCGGAAGCCGAACACCGACATCACTTGGGATGTCTCCATGCAAGTGGTTCAATGCTAGTGTAAATACAGAAAGAGTGGAGAGGTTGTAAAGTGGTTCGGGGACTGTGCCTGTGAGATTGTTTATGGCAAGCTGAAGGGACTGGAGCCGCCTGAGATGTCCTAATTCACCTGGAATTGTTCCTGCAAGGCTATTCGTGCTAGCATCGAGAGTTGTTAACAATGATAGATTGCCTAAAGATGGCGAGATAATGCCGGTCAGCTGGTTCTTCTGGAGTTCCAATATCCGAAGATTACGAAGCAAGTGAATGCTAACAGGTATCACACCAGAGATGGTGTTTGCTGACAAAACAACGGCTTCAAGGTTTGTACAGTTTATGAGGCCCGAAGGAATAGATCCAGCAAGAAGGTTCTCACTAGCATTTAGTGCCCGGAGTTCTGCAAGCCTGCCAATTTGATTGGGGATTTCACCTACGAATCGATTATTTTGCAGGTAGAGAAAGCGGAGTGCTGATAGATTGCCAATGTCAGGGCTAATCCTGCCGGCCAAGTTGAGGCCCTGAAGATCCAGCACTGAAACTCTACTGTCACGGTCGCAAATCACCCCAGTCCATCTGCACATGGAGGAGCTTGTCCTCCATGATGATAGTGCATCTGATGGATCGTTAGTGATAAGGGATTTGAACCCAATTAGGGCCTCATGGTCTGTGTAATTGCTTTGACTCCATTGGGCAGCAGTACCAGTAGCAAACTGGAATACCACGGATAAGACAAGCAAGAGAAAGGACAAGCCATGCATCGTGGAACTGCATATAGGGGGATTTAGCAATGCAAATTTAGAACAAACAAATAAGACAATAAAAGGAACAAAGTAGTTTCTTCACCAAACCTAGAAAGAAAATAAAATTTACAAATGAATGGAACGAACCAGGATAACTGGGAGTCGCCAAAATTGAGATCTTGTTTGAGCAATTCTTCTCTGCAGGCAGAGAAAAGGTTCTCATACATACAAGCACCCCTGCAAAACTGTTGGGAAGTGTACATGGTGTGTATGAACTATGAAGGGCATGCTGCTTATTCAAAGAGGAAGACTTGGTACATGAGAAAAGCTTGAACGGTGTCATGTCTAGTATTATTGTCAGTGGGGACATTACCATAATTGAGCTGTCCATCGTAGATAGGTCATGCGGCAAGGCCCATTGAATAAAAGCAAGCATAAAATAGATTGTTGGAGGTGACACGTAGACCTTTTCTTTAGGGGTATTGGGTGACCTTTTGATTTCCTTACACCTACACCTAAATAAATAGGGTGGGTTTTTAAAACGAATTTTTTAAATAGTTTTTTCAGTTTAAAACTGTGTATGTCGTAAGTATCAGCATTTTCGCCGTTCGCTACCGTCTTAAAAAAAAGATAAATGCCATCAACCACAGTTAATTGGCATGTTCTTTTTAGATTTGGCTTATGGTTTTTTGCTATGGCTTATAACTTTTGGATTGTTTATGAAGGAGAGTATGGAGTAATAAAAACTCTCGTACGGTTTTAGCCAATATAAGTAAAGTCACTATAGTGTGTATTACGGTCAATTTGTAGATCCCATCTTGAAAAGACACTTTGTTTGAAAGTTAGTTTCTATAGATAAATCAAAAAGTAGTTTTAGAAGCTGAAAAGAAAAGACCAATTAACTGTAATATAAAAAATAGGATACTGAAAATTGATATCATCAAAAAGAGAAGTTGCTGAGTAATTGGAAAATTACACAGATGTATCGCCAGGACGTTTTCTTTATTGTCTTTGTGCGCCATGACGTTTAGAGACCGTCAACTCAGGAGACGGATGATGATCCTATGGGCATCTTGACTGGTTCCACATTGGAGTGCTAACTCGGTTTTCCATGATAACGAAACAATTTGACTTCTCTAGTTGACATAGTCACCAGCTGCTTTTTTTACTGTGACTAATAGCTTTTGACTCTAACATGAGCATATCACTGCTGCAAAAAAGCTAATGCTAAATGCCTCATCATAGATTGTCGACCTAAACTGTCATTATTAAATATAATCACAGAAGGTTTTGATTTAGTGATCGTCTGTGTTACTAGCAGTGCTAAAAACCGTCTGTGAAGAGATAATATCGTGGACGGTTCATGTTGAAAACCGTCTATGAAGTATCATAGACAGTTATTTACAAGAACCGTCCGTGGTATTACCTCTTCTCAAATGGTTTGTATTAGAAAACCATATGTGATATTTCACCACTCGATTTCGCCACCTCTTTTATTCAAACTTTCAAACTGAAGCGACGTCGTGACCTCCCAAATATTGATCGGTTCCACTACCCAAATACCCTTATATATGCTACCCACACATGTACCCCAAACACTCCAAGACAAAGCTCCGCCTAGCTAGCTTCTCCAAACCGATCGAAGTGCTGCCTCCCACAACGACACTAACTACCTCCCCGAGCTCCTCCGTCTCAGGTTGTGACGCCACAGTTCACTTTATCAGACACTTTTATCGTAAGAGTGTCATCTAGATCCTTATCCAATACGAGTAGAGATCGTCTCTCACTCAGATTCTATCATCTGAACCCTTATTATTCTGACCCGTTAAGTATGTGACCCTATAGATTCATGTATACTTTGTTGTAACTCGGAAATACCTTTTCAATCATTGGTCGGTAGCAGTCTCTAGCATGACATATCGACCTCCAAATATACACAAAGATCAATTTAGATGAACCTTATACAATATGATCTGCAACTAGGTTTTAGTCATTCATGATCAATTCATAACTCCTTATGATCATATCATATGGTTATGACTAGTCTGTTGTCAGGCACCCAGATTTTACAATCCGGATTCCTCTGTGATTCCACCGCACTATTCCCTGGATCAGTAGATAGTGCTCACAGATTACAGTTCTGATTATCAAAGTACATATCATGCGAAAGCATAAATATAATATTAGACTTACTCATGGGCCGATTAGGCCAAAATCAACAAATTGCAGCAGCGGAAGAACGAGCACACAGGTGGGACCTTCAGGACATGCCCACAGGCAGTCAACTGGAGGTTCACAACCTAGTTCTTGACATCTTCATCTTCTTCGCCATCATGATCCAAACGTATTGCTGAAGCGTAGTAATTTAATTCCTGATTCTGGATTTGTGGGGAAAGCGAATATGAGCACAAACTATCGTGCTCGCGAGCCAACACAAAGAATGCAATTAAATAGTATGCATGGCTTATCAAAGGAGAGGCTCGGGTTATTATTTTTTTGTTTGCCATAAATCGCTTTTTGGTAGCATTATTATTATCTAATCATGGTGTTATTGTTGCTACCTAAAACTCCACACGGCGATTGCCATAATTGACTTAATCCACCAAAGACACACTTCCTCACTGATTGCTGTCTAAGACTCCAAACAGCGAGTGTCATCATTTACATAATCCACCGAATATACTTTTTTCAAATTGATTGCTGTCTAAGACTGCAAACAGCTAGGGTCATCTTTTATTTAGATCCACCAATATTTTTTATTCTAAATTCCTAACAATCCAATCTTGTGGTTGCTAATCATCAACTCTTCATTTCTAAATTCTAATGACTATCCAACATAATTGCTTTTAAATCCACCGAAATCATTCGCATCGGGACTTCCTAATAATTCAATCCTTTTGTTATTGATCCAAAACCATAATTTGTTCTCCCAATTAATCAATCTTATTTTCTACTGTCTGTCTCTAATTAATTCACTAGTATACATCCACCATGAATATCAATGATCAAGATTGTAATCCAGCAATTACCTTTACCCTCCCTAATACTCCAAAAATCATTTAAATCATCTATCTTGCCTATATATTCATTTAGACTCCACCAAATTATTTCTCCCAGATTCCACACTATCATTTCCTTTTTATAATTGACATGAGTCCACCAATATCTTTATGTTTTTACTACAAACGCCCATCTCCTCTACTCATGACTCTATACATTCCTTCTTATATTTTATTTTGTAAGAAAGGAAAACATTTCATTTTTGAAATATGATACATAAAAATTTCCTGAGACCTAGCAGTTTTGAACAAAATCATAATGTGTAGAGTATGCATTAATAATAGCGATCGAGATTCCATCCACCGTTACATGGCATCTGCACCATATAGCATCTTTCAGCGTTATAGCCGCTTAACTTACCACTGGGACGACACCCAGGACAATTCAAATCAGGGCTTTCCACTGCCCTTCACTTTTTCCATTCCCACCCACAAAGTTTTTGAAATAGAACTATATCTAGTTAAGTTCCCATGTCCGCCCTTGACCGTGGGTACGGCTATTCGAATAGTTTTGACTCTGCAGAGTTTGTACACTTTCACCACAAGAGACAATCAACTCGTTGCCCCACACGATTCCTTAGTCATGTGCTTGAGCAGACCATCACAGTGACTTTTCAAAGTATCTAGTCCCTTTTGTCATCTCACCCTATGGGCCGTTCCCACTTGCGGTGGTCCCATACGTTGCACGGGATGTTCACCACGGATACTAGCGCATTCGGGCTCCACTCCCCGCAGCGCTAGCACGACTGGAAAACTTCACCCTCCACTCGGTGTCCCTTTAGGCCTCCCCTTGCCCTTGCATGGCCACTTCTATCCTCACCGGTGAGATGAGTCCGGGGGTTTCGATAAATTTACTTAGCCAAGTTGTACTTTACAGACTTGTGGTTATACTATTTTTGTAACATCCTAAAATTTGAATGTTTGAAAATTTGGAAGAATTTAAAATTTTTCTATACAACTAACTTGCATTTGAGATTTTGCTGAAATCTTATTTGGATTTTTCCTGAGTTTTGCCCTGAGCAAGTAATAACTGGAAATAAATCTTGAGCACAAAATAAACACTCATAAAAATAAATAAATAAGCAAATAGATACAAATAATTTAAATAGTGTTTCACCCTGGCAACCTAACAATTGTTATAATTCGCTAAACCAAAGTCTTATTTAAAGATTAGAAATGGATAATAATAATTAAGGCCAAGAAATCATTTTTGATATAGCTCAATCATCATACAAAAAGGAAGGAGAGTGTGATCAAAATTTAAGTAAAGATGGAGAGTTCAAACTCTGAAAGAGTAATTCGAAAATATATTTATAGAGTCAAAACATAGTTTATAAATTAGTTGAAGGGAAATAGTTGAATTAAAAGTACAACTCAAACATACATATGCATATATATATACATATACCTAAATTATACGCCAAAGAAATCAGGGCTATTCTAGAGCTGGGATTCAAGAAAAAGGGATTTGAATATACACTACTCAAACTTTTAGAAACTCAATTTTCCAATTTTATTATTTATTCCCCCTATTTTCCAAAACCATGCAGCCTCCTCCTTTTTCTACCTGTCCCCTTACACCCTCTTTCTCTTACATGTGGGCCCAGCCTGTTTTCCCCTTCTCTCCTTCCTCCTACGCGTGGGCCATGGCTACAGCATAGCCTCCTCCTTCCTTCTTTTCTCCCTCCTCTGCGCCTAGCTTCCCTTTTCTATTCTTCGCTCCATGGCCGACATTGCACCGCGTCGCCTCTTTTCTCCTCTCCTGTCTGCCCTCTGCTCTGCGCCCCGCTCGCCCATCATTGCCGTGTGGCCGCCTTGTCTTGTCGCCCCCCTGCCATGCGCCGAGCCCTGAGTCTCTGCACGTCGAGCCCCGCGCGTCGCCTTGCTCCCAGTCCACCCTGCCGCTCGGTCCCCCACCCCTCTGCAGCTACAAGAGGCCCCGGCCGTCCCCCGTACCTCCCGCGCCACTCCTCTCCCTTTCCCTCCTTCTTCTCTTTGTGTCCGGTTGAGCTCCATTCATGGCCGCTGGCGCCTCCACCACGCTTCGGCCACCGCGACAACTATTCCTCCAAATCGAGTGCGTCATGGCGTGCCCCCGCTCCCCCGCTACTCCTCCTCTAAATTAATCAGATTTTCTTGCACCGAGCTCGCCGTATGGCCCTTCTTCCCCGAAACCGGCCACTCCTGCCGCCGCCCGCGCCATTTCCTCCTCGGTTAGTCTCCCTTCAATTCCTCTCTGGGGGAGCAACTTCTCGACGCCCCGAAGTCTTCCCCGCCACCGACCGGAGCTACCGTCCACCCCAGCTCGCTGGCGCCTGAGGCCATCCCGTGCCGCTGTGAGCTTCCGTCGCCGGCTCGCCTGTGGTCTCCCCCGCCTTCTGAAACCACCTCGGTGCGTTCCCCTTGACTTGCTCCTGCTCCTACTCACCTCCAATTTCTCCCCCTCCCGCGCCGGCGCTGTCGCCCTCTTTCCACCCTCGCCGCCGTCCGCTCTCCACCGCTGCTAGCCCGCCACCGCCCATCCCGGCTGGAGCAGCCACCCCCAGCGGCATACCCGCCTCGGGGGGATTCCGTTTTGCTGGTTCTCAGCAGCTCCCCAGCCGCCATCCATCGCCGGCAGCGCCAGCAGGGAACGCCGCCGGGCCTCCTCTGCTTTAGCCCTTCCCCTTACACGGTTATGTTGTTCCCTGCCCGTCTCCAGCCAGCTGTAACAGCCCAGCTGTTATTTCAAAATTTAAAAAAATTAATTTAATTTAAAAATAAAATTAAGTGTTCTTTGGTTGCTTAAATTTTGAAGATTTTATTTGTCTATTTTTAGCTTTGGAAAAAGGCTTTTGCAAAAAGTAATTTAACTAAAAACATAAAATTATTATTAAATAAAAGGATATTTTGAATTTTGTAAAAATATCATTTCAAATTAAATATTTAAAGCTTTTGGCTTTTATTTGGATTTTCTGTGATTTTCTGGAGTTTATTTGAATTTATCTGGATTTTATTTCAAAGTCTTAAGCAAGAAAATGAATTTAAAATATTTTATTAAAGCCAAAAAGAGTTTAGTTTACTTTTCCAACCTTCCCTAAATTTTAAAATAATTTTTGAAAATTTTTTGGAATTAAAAATTAATTTTGAAAGTTAAAAAAGTATTTTATAAAATCATTAAATGCAAATATGAAATTACAAATATTTTTCCTAAGTCTAAAAGAGCTACAGGAATATTCCATGATTTTTCTGGAATTTTTATATATTAATTATTATTTTCTAAGTATCTATAAAATTCCTAGTATTTTCCTAAAATTAATCCGAAAATAAAAATCGATTTAATCCTAGCTTGCCACGTGTCGCTTTCAGATTGAATCCATCTCTCTCCACGATTTAATCCTAGCCATACAAAGTCACTTACCCCTTCATCTCAATCCAAAGACCATGAATCATCCACTTGCCACGTGTTGAAAATCTGACGGCCGATACCCTTCACTTCTCCTCTCTCTGACCGACGCATGGACCCCACATGTCATATGTTTCTTCAACCTCTCCTTCTTCCTCCCACCCTCTCTCTCCTCCACCATTAGAGCCGAAATAAAGCTTTAATTGCCGGCCGTTTCTTCCTCTTAACTCTCGTTTAAAGCATGCATTTGAATGCCCTAATCACCCCCACTAATCTACCGGCCGTTTTTCCCATTAATTCCTCTCTAAAGCCGCGGCCGTTTCTTCTCTCTCCACCTATAAAAGTCTTCCCCATGCACCGGCTCTTTCCCCCTTTCGGCCTCCCTCTCACCGCCGCCCTTCTCCTCCCCTTCGGCCGCTCTCCCGCCGCCGCCCCGCGCTTCACCACCGCCACCACCACCTTCCACCGCCGCCGGCCGCCCCGGGCCTCCCCGCCGCCGCCGGTAGGTGCGCCACCGCCCCTTCTCCACCTCTCGGCTGCCACCCCCGACCGTCGGAGCCGCCGTCCCGACCGCCGCCAAACGTCGCCGCCGCTGAGCTCTCTCTCTCCGCGCGCGCCGTCTCTTTTTCTCGCCGCCGCCACCTTCTCCGGCCATCTCCCGAGCCGCCGCCGGTAAGAGCCGCACCCCCCTCGGTCTCCCCATCCCGCGCTGCCCCTCTATTCCCTCCCTAGCGCCCCCAAACTCCATGGCCACACCTCCATGTTTGCTTCGGTTGGTTTCATCCAATAATAGCTCTCTCCTTTGCCTTTTATTTCCTTGGTGATGCTTCTTTGTCGTAAAAGAACACATGCTCACTTGGTTAGTGGAGGCAAGCTAAAGCATACATGCGGGAGGTGCTGTGTTCAAATCCAGGAAAATGCAACATTTTTCCCATCCTTATGCTCTCGGTTGCTATCATCCATTTTGCTTAGCCAAAGACAAGCGGGACCCACTTGTCATATGTTATTAAAACAAAAATCTGTACTCAATGACAACCGGGCCCCGCACGTCATACACTCAAATATATCCAAAAATCAGCCAAAAAAATAAGATTCCAGAGAATATTCCCTCGGTTTTGCATTTTCTGGAATTTCCAATCCATTCAATCTTCCAATCGCTCGTTCTCCGTTGTCCGAGCTCCGAATCCAGTGATTCAAAATTTTAAATTCGTGTAAAATCATAATCTATCTGCCAGTATATATTTTATAATTTTTGGATTTTATTTCAATTTTATTTGAATTTATTTGTTTGGTTCTTCGCGCGTAGATTTCGACGAATTCGGAGAGAACGACGTCGACGATTCGTACCAAGTCTTCGAGAAAGGCAAGTTACACCTTTGATCATGTTGCTCCCAGTAATTCAAATTATTTATGTTGTTTTTAAAATTATTATGCATGCGTACTTTTATTGAAACTACTACTTCATAGCTTCCCATAGCACTTGAAGAGGAGTGTTCTCTTGAGCTCTCTTAAAGGATTGTTCCTTTGGGAGGTTAAGCTCTTTTCTCTGGTTGTTCAAAGGTCCAGTAGGGTTCTTAGAGTGATCTCTTGAGAAAGTACTTTTGAGGGGTAGAGAATTTTAAATCGACATTCACCCCCCCTCTGTCGCCATTTCGGTCCAACAATTGGTATCATAGCCGGTTAGCTCTAATTCATAGATCTTAACCGGTCTCAAGAGCCATGGCGACGGACAAGTACTCGACCAAGCCGCCCGTTTTCGATGGCATCGATTACCCCTTCTGGAAGAGCCGAATGGAGACATACATCCAGGCTCAGGGGTACGCCATCTGGCGCAAGGTCAAGGTCCGGTATGCTGTTCCTGCCGATGAGAACATCAATGCTGGGAATATGCATGATGTTGAGGCGAACGCTAAGGCAAGGAACATCATTATCCAGGGCCTGAGTCGTAGCGAGTTTGACCGCATCTCTCATCTTCCGTCCGCCTTCGATATCTGGGAGACCCTCGATGCATACCATGAGGGCACCACCCAGATTAAGACGGTGCGACAGGACCAGTTCAAGCGTGATTACAACAAATTTGAAATGCACGCTGGCGAGTCCCTTGATGAGTGCTTTGTGCGTTTTCATAAGATCTTGAGCAACCTTCGAACGGTCTATCTCACATACCCCGACTCGGACAACGCTCGTCAGATGCTTGCTGCACTCGATCTTCGGGTTTGGGAGATGAAGGTGACTACCATCAGGGACACCACCGACCTCTCGACTTTGACGCTTGACGCGCTGTACTCGCGCCCCAAGACGCACGAGATTGACATAGTCTCTCGTAAGTTGAAGTCGCAGTCGATGGCTTTAGTCACCGATCCCAGTTCGGCTTCTGGTCTTTCTTCTGAGTCTTCTTGTGGTTTCTCCCTTGCTGCTCTCTGTGACATAACTGATGATCAGTTAGAGCAGCTAGCGGATGAGCAGCTGGCCCTCCTTGCTCGAAGATTCTCCCATGCTTACAAGGGGAGGAGGGACAGGAAGAGAGGAGGATCCGTGATTTGCTTCGAGTGTGGTGGCCCCAACCACATTCGAGCAAACTGCCCCAAGCTGGAGAAGGGCAAGAACGACTACGGCGGTTCGGGCAAGATCGACTACACCGACAAGAACCGCAACAAGAAGCCTCCAACTCAGACGTCGGGAAAGAAGAAGTTCGGCAACTTCGGGAAAGCCAAGAAGCTCTTCCACCACGTCCTCACCGCCTTCGACGACCTTGACCTCAGCGAGGTGGAGGGATGGAGCCACGACGACGGGACGGGTGACCAAGAGCCCAAGGATGACGGCGACGACTTCTCCGGCATGTGCTTCATGGCCCTCGAGGGCGAGCTGAGCGACAGCGAACTGTACTCCGACTCCGACGAGGTTCGCCAGGCAGGGAAGGGAAAGGTTTGGCTTGTAGACTCCGGGTGTTCACGACACATGACCGGAGATTCCCGTTGGTTTTCTTCCCTTGCCCGTGCTCCAGGTGATGAGACGATCACCTTCGGAGATGCTTCGTCTGGGCGCGTCATCGCCAAAGGTACAGTGCGCGTTAATGATTCTTTCATTTTGAAAGATGTAGCTTTGGTTAGTAAGCTGCAGTATAATTTGCTTTCAGTCTCTCAGCTTACCGATGATGGTTTCGAGGTGAGCTTTAAGAAAAACAATTGCAAAATTCTTGATTCTTCGGGTAGTTTGGTTTGCGGGATTTCTCGTTATGGGAGGATCTTTTGTGCTGATTTTTCTGAGTCTTCTGGTGATCCTCTCAGGTGTTTAGTTGCTTCTGAGTCCCGCGACCTTTCGTTCTGACATAGGAGACTTGGTCATATAGGCTTTGACAATTTGACCCGAGTTAGCGGCCACGATCTCATTCGTGGTCTGCCGAAACTCAAGATGGTCAAAGATCTAGTTTGTGCTCCATGCCGGCACGGCAAGATGGTTGCCGCTTCTCATCCTCCGGTCACAGTTACTATGACCGATGCACCAGGACAGCTGCTCCACATGGATACAGTGGGACCAGCTCGAGTACAGTCAGCAGGATGGAAGTGGTATGTGCTTGTCGTGGTCGATGACTTCTCGAGGTATTCTTGGGTGTTTTTCTTAGCCTCGAAGGATGAGACGTTTTCACATTTCCGAGGTCTTTTTAGTAGGCTTTCTGTTGAGCTTCCAGGTGCCTTACGAGCGATCCGCAGTGACAATGGCACGGAGTTCAAGAATTCCTACTTTGAGAGTTTCTATGGTGAGACAGGTGTAGAGCACCAGTTCTCTTCTCCATACGTTCCTCAGCAGAATGGCGTTGTGGAGAGGAAGAACCGTACCTTGGTCGAGATGGCCAGGACGATGCTTGATGAGTACTCTACACCGCGGAAGTTTTGGGCTGAGGCTATAGCCACCGCGTGCCATGTCTCAAATCGAGTTTTTCTAAGGGCACACTTGCACCGCACTTCTTATGAGTTGAGATATGGGCGAAAGCCCAGCGTCTCTCATTTTTGTGTTTTTGGTTGCAAGTGCTTTATTTTGAAGTCCGGGAACCTAGACAAGTTCGAGTCACGCTCTTGTGATGGTATCTTTCTAGGTTACTCGCCTTCTTCATGGGCTTATAGGGTTTGGAACTGCGAGTCTAGCAAAATGGTAGAGACCTGTGAGGTGACCTTCGACGAGGCCAGTCCGGGGACTAGGCCTGATATCTCAGGTTCGTTAGAGCAGTCCGAAACCATCTTCGTGGATGACGAGGATGATGGAGATGAGGGTTGTCTACCCGATCCAGTCCCTCATCCACCCCTTGAGGTGCCGTCTTCCACTGCACCTCGAGGCGATCAGCCCATGCCTTCTGCTTCCTCTGGAGCTAGTGGCTCTGTTCCTACCTCGTCTACTCACGAGGTAGAGGCCACTTCTTCATCTCATCCTGGACCTCCTAGACATATCCAGAAAGCTCATCCTTCAGAGCAGATCATTGGAGACCTTTTCGAGCGTGTTACCTGCTCAAAATCTGGCTTATCTCAATTCTGTCTTCATTCTGCTTTCATTGCCTCCTTTGAGCCCAAAGATGTTTCTCATGCTTTATCTGATGAGTCTTGGGTCAATGCCATGCATGAGGAGCTAGAAAATTTCGAGAGAAACATGGTCTGGTCAATTGTCGAGCCCCCGCGAGGTTCGGAGTCGAGTCGTTGCGATGCGCAAACTTGGTCAAACTTTGGTCAAACTTGGTCATTTGGGCTTAGGATGTATATTCTACTGTTTCGACAGGTTTGGACTTCATCTGTGGTAAGTGTGATGGTATTTACGCTTTCATGTGTCGAGCGGTGCTATTTGACGTGTTTCTTGTCTGTGTGACTGCAGGACGTCGAGTTGGAGTCGTGGCGAGACACGGTGGACCGGACTAGGCGCAGGTGGCGCTGAGGTCAGAACGGTCGGGATGTGTCGAAGACGACGTGGACTCGAGGTGGTTGCGAGGCGTGCGAGGCAAGGAGCGCGGAAGCTTCCCGGAAGGTGCAGGAGGGGCGAAACGGGAATTTCGCAAGGCTGCACAAGCGGGAGCAGGCTCCGTTGGACGTAGCGGGCGTAACGGGGTGGAGACCCGTTAGCCAAGCACTATAAAAGGAGAGGAGGGGCTGCATGCCCTCCTTGAGCACTTGTGAGTGAATTAGGGTTTTAGAGTCAAAAGAGGCTTTGATGGCTTGATTTGGCTTTAGGCTTTAGTTGGTGTGAGTGGGTGGAGAGGCAGAGGTGTGCTCCCTGTTGTCCTCCATCGATGGTTTCTATGTGAGTTCTTCCTAATCCAAGCATGTATGTGTGTGTGTGAGAGCTTGAGGAGAGGTAGGAGAGGGATTGAGAGACTTGTAACCTCTTTCATGTTCGAAAGTCCAGTGGTATCGGGACATCTTTGTATTCCTTTGTGATCTAATGAATGAAAATCTGAAGTTTCTCTGTTCATGCTCTCTCTGTTCTTCGTTGCTCCATTTGGTGGATTTCTTGACTTTTTGATTTTTGAGTTCTTGCTTGCTGGGATTGGCCAAAATGGGTTGCTCTATGATGGGTTAGTGCTTCAAGATCATTTGATCGAGTTTCCCTAGAGCAAACTTCGTTTTAATCTCAGCTTTCATTTTTGGCCTCCTCTGTTCATGTTCTTCATTTCTAGGGTTTTGATCCAGATCTTATTTCTCTCAGAGAGATGGCTTGAAACTTGAGGTAGAGAGTCTATGAACTATTAATTAGCTAGCCTCAAATTTTCAAGGCCAAAGGATCTATGGTTTGAGAGTAATTTGATTTTTGGTCTTGCTCTTGCAAAGTTTCAGGTTTTTATCCATAATCTGAAATTATTGCTCTCAAGTTTGATTTCTTGGTTTTCTTGAGCCCTTATGCTATTTAGTTTATCGTAGTATTGCTTTGGGCCAAGAAACTTGGAAGCAAAACCCTCATTTCCTTGGTTTTCGAAGTCCTGAATATTCTCTCAAAGTTCAGTTTTTCAGAAGTGGTCTCGGGTTCCCTGGGGACAGGGAGGCGGTCTGACCGGCCCCCCGAGCGGTCCAACCGGCGTTGGAAAACCGGTCTGACCGGCCCATCACCACCGGTCAGACCGGCGGCATATGTGCGGTCTGACCGCCCGGGGCATTGCGGTCAGACCGCCCTAAGGGATTTTTGTGCTGGATTTTGTTGGGTGCTAATCTCTGCTATTTCCTTTGATTTGGTTTGTGTTGGCTTGTCTTGTTTGATCTAGTTTTCTAAAGTGTCTGAAGTTTCAGTAATTTGAACCTACTACTTCATAGCTTCCCATAGCTCTTGAAGAGGAGTGCTCTCTTGAGCTCTCTTAAAGGATTGTTCCTTTGGGAGGTTAAGCTCTTTTCTCTGGTTGTTCAAAGGTCCAGTAGGGTTCTTAGAGTATCACTTCATTGCTCTTTAGCTCTTGGAGAGTGATCTCTTGAGAAAGTACTTTTGAGGGGTAGAGAATTTTAAATCGACATTCACCCCCCCTCTGTCGCCATTTCGGTCCAACATACTACCACAAGGCTGGTATGGGACAGCCCTGGCTGATTAATTTGCAAGTCCCAACCTGAGTCTCGCTGTAGGTTGAAAGTAAGCGTGGCGTAGGCCATAAGAAGTCTCACTCGGCTCAAGAGGGGGCTCCAACTTGTGGATTCCAGTTGTGGTGAAACCTTAGTGTTGGCTTGGCCAGGTTGAAGGCTTCGCATTGTAAAAGCTTTGTCATGATCTCCTGGCAGCACACCTAAGGAAGTGTGTTAATCCGGTGGCAAAAAGGGATGATCATGTCTTGTGGGTAAAGCTGTACAACCTCTACAGAGTGTATAACCTATCCTGGATAGCCGTGCCCACGGTCATGGGCAAGCTGAGTGAAATTTTTCATGGATTAGACTTTTCTTTTGAAAATGGTTTATGAAATACTTGTGGATGGATGGAATCCACGAGAGATTTTGGAAAACGTATGGATGGATGGAATCCATACGAGTTTGTTTTTGGAAAAGATGGTCCGGGTGGGATGCCCGTGGATAGGTTAGTGTTTGGTTGGAGCCTGCACTAACGGTAACTATTTTGCTTACAATGTTGTTTTATTTACTGTATCAAATTCAGCTTTTGCACTTACTTTATGTTATTTATTCCAATATTGCCTTTTATGCAAATTAACCATATTATGCCTTCCTTTGATATTCCATATGCATGCATCTATTCTGTTAAACCTCCTGGTGTAACTTGTGGAGTACTTTTTGTACTCATGTTGCTCAATTTAACTCTTTCCAGAGGAAGCCTTCGACGACTTCGGTGTGGACCGCGACTAGGCCATGTCTTACATGTTTAACCGAAATGGCGAGAGAGGGGGGGGGGTGAATGTCGATTTCTAAAACTAACCCCTCAAAAGTACTTACTCGAAACCTTCCTCCAATAGCTAAGAAGCTATGAAAGATAAGCACTCAGATTCACTGAACTTTGAGCAACAACAGAGAAAACCTAGCCCTAAAACCAGAGAGAGCAAGGAAACTCAATACAGAGACCTAGAAAGAGACCTGGAGGAACACTTGAAGAAATAACACTGCCCGCACCAAAAATCCCCAGGGGTGGTCTGACCGCAATGGGCTGGGTGGTCAGACCGCCTGTTAGCCGCCGGTCTGACCGCACCACACATGGCGGTCTGACCGCCCTAGGGAAACTGGTCTGACCGCTCTTTAGCCTTCGGTCTGACCGACCCTCGGGATTTTCAGACAGCAACAGGCTGAAAATTCAGAGCAACTTCATAAATCCTCACAGCAAGAAAGATGGCAACTCCCCTTTGGTTTTCTCAGCCCAGAAAGGTAGGATAACCTTTCAAATAGCTAGAGGAACCTTTGGAACCAAAGAACCTCAGATTAAAAACATGGAATTGAGAGATTACCTAAAAACTGAAAATATGACAGGGCAAGACCAAATCTCAAATTCCTCCCAAACCCTTGATCCTTTGGCACTGAAACTCTGGGGATATATTAGCAATAGCAAGGGGACCTCCCAGACCAGATATCAGCTCAAGCCAAGAAGGGAAACAAGAGATAACACAAAACCCTAGAACTGATAACTATGAACAGAGGAGGCCAAAACTGAAATCTGAGAATCAAACTCGGTTTGCTCTTGGGATTAAATAGCCAAATGGCTTTTAAGCATCACCCATGTCATAGCAACCCATTTTGGCACTCTCCAGCAAGCAAGAACTCAAAAATCAAAAAGCTCAGAAATCATTCATAAGAACAACGAAGAACAGAGAACGCACTGGACACATGAAACTTCAGATTTTTCATTCATTGAACTAAGAGGAATACAGATACATCCCGATACCACTGGACTTTAGAACCAAGGATGATTGATTACAAACTCCTCAATCCATCCTCTCCCTCTCTACTCAAGAACACAACTCAAGAACACATGAGGGAGGGAGCACTACCTAGAACACATCGATGAAGCTACAGAGGGAGCACTACTCTGCCTCCACCAACTCACACCAACTAAAGAGCTAAAGGAAACAACCTTCCCAAAGCCTCTTTTGACTAGTGTAACCCTAATTCCTCACAAGTGCTCAAGGAGGGCATGCAGCCCCTCCTCTCCTTTTATAGCGCCTGGCTAACAGGTCTCCGCCCTGTTGCGCCCACTACGTCCAACGGAGCCCGCTCCCGCTTGTGCAGCCTTGCGAATTTCCCGATTCGCCCCTCCTGCACCTTCCGGGAAGCTTCCGCGCTCCTTGCCTCGCACGCCTCGCAACCACCTCGAGTCCACGTCGTCTTCGACACATCCCGACCGTTCTGACCTCAGCGCCACCTGCGCCTAGTCCGGTCCACCGTGTCTCGCCACGACTCCAACTCGACATCCTGCAGTCACACAGACAAGAACCACGTCAAATAGCACCGCTCGACACATGAAAGCGTAAATACCATCACACTTACCATAGATGAAGTCCAAACCTGTCAAAAACATTAGAATATGCATCCTAAGCCCAAATGACCAGGTTTGACCAAAGTCCGACTAAGCCCGATTGCGCCACGCAACGACTCGACTCCGAACCACTCAAACCAAACTCGACTGACCTAAACCCTTGTCAATTACTCATCACTCTCATGGAGTCACGACCACATGGTCTCTCAATCTCCCCCTTGATGAGTTATTGACAAACTCAGAAAAAGCTTTAAGAAGAGTTTGAGTTTGAGGAAACCAACATGGTCCAAAGAATGAAATGAATCTAATAACCATGTCGACAGAAGGAACACTAGAGCAACAACTGAAAGGGCAAATTGATCTCCAAAGCTCTAAACTGTTCCCAACAGACTTTTTCTTCTCTATTCTCCCCCTTTTGGCAATGAACACATCAAGATACAATAGAGAGAATATGGCATGTCAATGGATGAATATGGCTGAAGTTTGTTTATTTAAGCATTTTGAGCCATGAGAATTATCCATAATGACCAAAATGTAATACACCAAGCCATAACTCAATAAAGGCTATCTAAATCATGACAACATATATATGAGCCAGCTAAAGCACATAGATGACAATCTGAAATGTAAAGCATTTTATGAGCAAGTCAAGTCATCAATGAGCAAAGTCTAACTAGAGATATCCAAGGATGATGCAGGCCATGTCAATAAGCTAAGCGCAACAAGAAAGCTAATATTGAGTCCAAATAGAGTGTTATGAGCTCAAGATTGAAACATTGGTTAAGTACTTTATTCTTTTTGAAGCTTAAGCAAGTTGAGCACAAATGATATATTTTCTTTTGAAATTCAAGGTTGTTGACAACCAGATTTTTGTTTTATCATGTGCTAGACCTCAAGCCTTATGCGACTACTCCAAGCGAGAAGCTTAAGAAGATAGTCTAGGTCATCCAAAACTTCCCCTAAGTTCATGTCAGGTGCAATGACAAGCTGTCTCATAGGGAAGAATTGGTGAAGTCAGTTTTTTCGCACAAAAGAGATCTTTTTGCATTTTAACATGTTGTACTAACTTATGCATCATCAAGAGATTAAAACAGCTCAATCTAAGGCTCAATATAGATTCAATGCTCTACTCAGCCTATTTGACATGGCGTGGATCATAAAGGGATAGCTCAAGAAAAACTAAACTCAAATGCTAGCATGACAAGTTTTAATTTAAGTTGAGCAAGTTTAATTAACTTATCATGGCAAAAGCTAGTCTACACATATGAAGTCATGATAAATTTAGCAAGCTAAGCACAAGTCATGGCAAGGTGTAAAGTATTAAAGCATGTCATAACAGGATAATAATCAAGGCTCAATGCAATTTGATTATAATGTTAGATGCTGAAAATGCAAGAAAGTCCAGCTCCCCCTCAACATTAGATGCAACTTTTAGTTCAAGTAGAGTTAGGTCAGTATTAAGCTCCAGAAGCTCCCAAATGAACTCCCCCTGAACCAAAGCAATAAAATTGAGAAGCAGGGAAAGAAGATAGCAAACAGGCAGTCCTTAAAGCATAGAAAAGATATAGAAGCAACTATGGCTCAGACTGACTCTCATCTACCCCATATGACACTAGGACTATTAGACCGGTAATCTACCTCACTAGGGAGCAAACACGTACCCTGTCTACCCAAGGGTGGCCCGACCCTTGCTAGAACCTAGAAGCAGTGAGTGTTTTAGACCGAAATGGCGACAGAGGGGGGGTGAATGTCGTTCACTTCAAAAATCGCCCCCGAGAATTCGTACACAGATTTTTCAAAGCAACTCAGAAAATTAATTTTACTGAAACCCGAAACGCATGCGACACTAAAAAATTCAGCATAAATCAGAGATTAACCAGTAAATAATTCAGCCCAAAATAATGACGTCTGGATCGCATGCAAAAGGGTTGAAGATCAGCAAAAGAAAGGAAATAAAGAGGCACTAAGGAACTAGTCTACTAGAGCTCAACCAAGAAATGCACGTGCTGCCAGGAACTAAAAAGAAAAGGAAGAAATGCTTTGCTCAACCGAAAGGAAGATTAAAAAGGAAAAGTACTGCAGTCCAGGAACTACTAAAGCCAAGGAATCAATAGAAGGGACTGCTCCTCAAGTACTTCCGCAGAAAATAGAACATGGAACTACAACTCTTTGCCAGGAAAAGTCTTGCTACAGAACTCGAATAGATAGGAAGCTGTATATCTCTGTTGGCAATGAATGCTCCCTGAATTTCTCAAATAGCAAGAACAGGGCTTCAATTAATGGGTTCGGCTGACAAAGAGAATACCAAGAAATGTGAAGCAATATTTGTTCGGCAGGGAGACAAAGAATCAAAAAGGACTTCCATTAGCTGGCCGAAACATGTGAGCATCAACAAAATCCATACTACCGAAAAATACTAGAAGATTTGAGAAGTAGTACTCGGCAGTAGCATCATGCATGATGTCCTTCTTTGGCCGAACAGGACAGGAGTTTAGTTCCAAAACTGCTTTCGGCTATCACACTCCAAGAAGTAGCAGTCCAGAGCATCAAAAAGGAAGAAAGATCAAGACATAACAGTCTGCTTTCTTACTTGGAAAGAACAACCAAGAGAGAACAAATCTTGACGCCAAAGAAAATGCAGCCCAAATGAAATCTCGGCCAACACAAAAAGGAAACAAGAAACTAATCAAGGAAACAAGAACTTGAGAGATTCAACACAAGAAATAAACTTCAGATTTTCATTTCAAATCACAAAAAGGATTACAAGGAGTCACGATACCGTGGACATTAGAACCATGAGAAGGATTACAAGACTCTCAATCCCTCATCTCTCACTCAATCCTCAAGAACACCAAGAGCTACACATGCTTCTTGGGAGGAACACACATACACACATGGAGAGACCCAAATGGAACCCTAATACTTAAACCCACTCTCTCTCAATTTCAGCACACTATTTCTCCTTGAAAATCCATGAATGACTACTAGAGAACACCCTCTCTATTTATAGCCTCCACTAATGGGTTCACCATTGCTTTACCCATTAACCTTTTGCGCTTTACCCACAATCCCGCTTCCTTTTGTGCAGCCCTGCGATTTTACCGAAACGCCCCTCGCGCACCTTCCAGGAAGCTTCCTCCTTCCATAGCCTTCGGCTAACGGGTCTCCAACCCGTTACGCCTGCCAACTCCGAACGGAACCGTCTCCCGCCTGTGCAGTCTTGCGAAATTCCCGATTCGCCCCTCCTGCACCTTCCGGGAAGCTTCCGCGTTCCTTGTCATCCACGACTCGCAACCACATCGCATCTCCACCGTCTTCGACACATCCGACCGTTCTGACCTCGACACCACCTGTGTCTAGTCTGGTCACCTCGTGTCTCACCACGACTCTGCCACGACATCCTGCAGTCACACAGACAAGAACACGTCAAATAGCACCGCTCGATACATGAAAGCATACATACCATCATACTCACCATGACGAAGTCCAAACCTGTCGAATCATCGAAATATGCAACCTAATCCCATACGACCAGGAATGACCAAAGTCCGACCGAGCCCGATTGCACCTCGCAACGTCAGGGTCCGAACCACCCAAACCAAACTCGACTAACTTAAACCCTTGTCAATTACTCATCACTCTCATGGAGTCACGACCACATGGTCTCTCAATCTCCCCCTTGATGAGTATATTGACAAACTCAGAAAAAGCACAAAGAAGAGTTTGAGTTTGAAGAGTCCAACATGGTCCAAAGAAGAAAATGAAGCAAGTGACCATGTCGACAGAAAGATCACTAGAGCAACAACTGAAAGAGCAAATTGTTCTCCAAAGCTCTAAAATGATCCCAAAAGACCCAAAAGACTTTTTCACTTCTATTCTCCCCCTTTTGGCAATAAACACATCAAGGAGCAAAAGAGAGAATATGACATGTCAATGGATGAAATGGCTAAAGTTTGATTATTCTAAGCATTTAGAGCCATAAGAATTATCCATAATGACCATAATGAGATACACCAAGCCATAACTCTATAAGAAGCTATCTAGATCATGATATGACATGTATAAGCTAGCTAGAACACATAGATGACAATCTGAAATATAGTGCATTAAGTGAGAATGTCAAGTCATCAAGAAGTAAAATCTAACTAGAGATATCCAAGGATGATGCCGGCCATGTCAAGTAAGCTAAGCGGAACCAAGAAGCTAATATTGAGACCAACTAGAGTGCTATGCTCAAGTATGAAACATTGGCGCAAGTACTTGGTTCTTTTTGTAGATTAAGCAAATTGAGCATATTAAACATTGTTTTTTTTAAAGCTCAAGGTTGTTTCCAACCCAAATTTTGTTTATGTGCTAGATCTCAAGCCTTATGCGACTACTCCAAGCAAGAAGCTTAAGAAGATAGTCTAGGTCATCCAAAACTCCCCCTGAGTTCATGCCTAGTGCAATGGCAAGCCGTCTCATGAGAAAGAATTGGTGAAATCAGTTTTTTCGCACAAAAGAGATCTTTTTGCTTTGTAAACATGTTGTACTACCCCATGTTACATCAAGAGACCAAAATAGCTCAATCTAAGGCTCAATAAAAGGTTCAACGCTCAGCTAAGCCTAGTTGACATGGCATGAATCATAAAGGGATAGCTCCAGAAAGACTAAACTCAAATGCTAGCATGACAAGTTTTACTTCAAGTTGGGCAATTTTAATTATCTTATCATGGTAAAAGCTAGTTTACACATATGAAGTCATGATCAATCTAGCAAATAAAGCACAAATCATGGCATGGTGTACAGCATTGTAAACATGTCAAAATAGGATAATACTCAGGGCTCAATGTAGTTATATACAATGCGGAATGCTAAAATGCAGAAAAATCCAGCTCCCCTCAACATGAGATGCAACTTTTAGTTCAAGTTGAGTTAAGTCACAATTAAGCTCCAGAAGCTCCCAAATGAACTTTCCCTGAACCAAAGCAATAAACTGAGAAGCTGGGAAAGAAAATAGCAAACAGGCAGTCCTTAAAGCATAGATAAGATAAAGAGGCAACTATGGCTCAGACTGACTCTCATCTACCCCATATGACACTAGGACTATTAGACCGGTAATCTACCTCACTAGGGAGCAAACACGTACCCTGTCTACCCAAGGGTGGCCCGACCCTTGCTAGAACCTGAAAGCAGTGAGTGGGCTCAACCTAGTGAGAGAAGAGAAGCGGCTAACAGAGCAGAATCCTAGGTCACAAGATAAGAGCAAGGAGTCTAAACAGCTAGACGAGAAAACCACTCTAACCTATGCTAGAAGGAGTAAACCCAAAGCACCCAAAATGCAATGCAATCAGACAGGAGTAAGAGCATAATCAATATAGTAAAGCAGTAAAGCACAAACTCCCCCTCACAACAGTCCGTAAGGACAGACCACCCCAAGCTCTCCCCGCAGAGCTGAAAACCTCGAACTATCCAAAGGCTTGGTGAAGATATCAGCCAACTGGTGGTCACTCTCCACAAACTGGAGCACGATGTCACCCTTCTCTACATGGTCTCTAAGGAAGTGGAATCGAATATCGATATGCTTGGTCCGAGAATGCTGCACTGGGTTCTTAGCAATATTAATCGCAGAAGTGTTATCACAAAAGAGTGGAACACTATCTATGACTAACCCAAAGTCCCGCAGGGTCGAAGCCATCCAAAGCACTTGGCTACAGCAACTGGCTGCAGCAACGTACTCGGCCTCTGCAGTGGACTGTGCAACACCGGACTGCTTCCTTGAAGACCAGGAAACGAGAGAAGTGCCAATGAACTGGCAAGTGCCCGACGTGCTCTTCCTATCTATCCTACAGCCAGCAAAGTCTGCATCCGAGAAGGCTCTCAAGGAAAGACAGGATGAAGAAGAGTACCAGATACCATAGTCAATGGTAGCTCGAAGGTACCGAAGAATGCGTTGCACCGCCTGGCGGTGAGATACGCGAGGAGAAGCCTGAAACCGGGCACAAAGACACACTGCGAAGTGTATGTCCGGTCTCGAGGCAGTGAGGTACAAGAGGGAGCCGATCATACTACGATACTCCTTCTGATCAACTGGCTCGCCATCCTCATCTGGGTCGAGTGAAACTGAGGTAGCCATCGGAGTGGACACCGGCATCCCATCACTCATATCGAAGCGCTTCAGGAGGTCTCGAGTGTACTTGCCTTGATGCAGAAATGTACCCTCCCGAGTCTGCTTAATTTGGAAGCCAAGGAAGAAGCTCAACTCGCCCATCATGCTCATTTCAAACTCCGAGCTCATGACATCGGAAAACTGGGAAACGAGAGCATGCGAGGAGCCGCCAAAGATGATGTCATCCACATAGATCTGGACAAGCAAGAGGTCGGTGCCATGCCGGCGGATGAACAAGGTCTTGTCAACTTTACCCATCTCAAAACCATGACTCAGCAGGTAGGACTTAAGCCTCTCATACCAAGCTCTCGGGGCCTGCTTAAGTCCATATAAAGCTTTGGAAAGCTTGAAGACATGGTTAGGGTATTTGGGGTTTTCGAAACTAGGAGGCTGTCGGACATAGACTTCTTCCTCAATGAACCCATTAAGGAAGGCACTCTTGACATCCATCTGGTAAAGCTTGAAGCCTTTAGAAGCTGCAAAGGCAAGCAGGATTCTAATGGCCTCAAGCCGAGCTACAGGGGCAAAGGTCTCCTAGAAATCCAGACCCTCAACCTGGGAGAACCCCTGAGCTACCAGTCTAGCCTTGTTTCGAATAACCACTCCATCCTCGCTCTGCTTGTTCTTGAACACCCACTTAGTCCCAATGATATTGTGACCTCGAGGGGGCTCAACAAGCGACCAGACTTTGTTTCTCTCGAAGTTCTCTAGCTCCTCATGCATGGCATTGACCCAAGACTCATTTGAAAGGGCATGACTAACATCCTTGGGCTCAAAGGAGGCGACAAAGGCAGAATGGAGACAGAATTGAGACATGCCAGATTTTGAACGAGTGACTCGCTCAAATAGGTCTCCAATAATCTGCTCAGAAGGATGCCTTTTCTGGATATGTCGAGGAGGTCCAGGATGGGATGAAGAAGTGGCCTCTACCTCATGAGCTGATGAGGTAGGAACAGAGCCACTAGCTCCAGAGGAAGCAGAAGGCATGGGCTGATCACCTGGAGGTGCGGTGGAAGAAGGCACCTCGAGGGGTGGATGAGGGACTGGATCGGGTAGATAACCCTCATCTTCATCATCCTCATCATCCACGAAGATGGGCTCGGACTGCTCTAAGGAACCTGAGATATCAGGCCTAGTCCCTGGACTGGCCTCATCGAAAGTCACCTCACAGGTCTCTACCATTTTGCTAGACTCGCAGTTCCAAACCCGATAAGCCCGCGAAGAAGGCGAGTAACCTAGAAAGATCCCATCACAGGAGCGTGACTCGAACTTGTCTAGGTTCCCGGACTTCAAAATAAAGCACTTGCAACCAACCAAAGCATAGAAAAGATATAGAAGCAACTATGGCTCAGACTGACTCTCATCTACCCCATATGACACTAGGACTATTAGACCGGTAATCTACCTCACTAGGGAGCAAACACGTACCCTGTCTACCCAAGGGTGGCCCGACCCTTGCTAGAACCTAGAAGCAGTGAGTGTGTTGGACCGAAATGGCGACAGAGGGGGGGGGTGAATGTCGTTCGCTTCAAAAATCGCTCCCGAGAATTCGTACACAGATTTTTCAAAGCAACTCAGAAAATTAATTTTACTGAAACCCGAAACGCATGCGACACTAAAAAATTCAGCATAAATCAGAGATTAACCAGTAAATAATTCAGCCCAAAATAATGACGTCTGGATCGCATGCAAAAGGGTTGAAGATCAGCAAAAGAAAGGAAATAAAGAGGCACTAAGGAACTAGTCTACTAGAGCTCAACCAAGAAATGCACGTGCTGCCAGGAACTAAAAAGAAAAGGAAGAAATGCTTTGCTCAACCGAAAGGAAGATTAAAAAGGAAAAGTACTGCAGTCCAGGAACTACTAAAGCCAAGGAATCAACAGAAGGGACTGCTCCTCAAGTACTTCCGCAGAAAATAGAACAGGGAACTACAACTCTTTGCCAGGAAAAGTCTTGCTACAGAACTCGAATAGATAGGAAGCTGTATATCTCTGTTGGCAATGAATGCTCCCTGAATTTCTCAAATAGCAAGAACATGGCTTCAATTAATGGGTTCGGCTGACAAAGAGAATACCAAGAAATGTGAAGCAATATTTGTTCGGCAGGGAGACAAAGAATCAAAAAGGACTTCCATTAGCTGGCCGAAACATGTGAGCATCAACAAAATCCATACTACCGAAAAATACTAGAAGATTTGAGAAGTAGTACTCGGCAGTAGCATCATGCATGATGTCCTTCTTTGGCCGAACAGGACAGGAGTTTAGTTCCAAAACTGCTTTCGGCTATCACACTCCAAGAAGTAGCAGTCCAGAGCATCAAAAAGGAAGAAAGATCAAGACATAACAGTCTGCTTTCTTACTTGGAAAGAACAACCAAGAGAGAACAAATCTTGACGCCAAAGAAAATGCAGCCCAAATGAAATCTCGGCTAACACAAAAAGGAAACAAGAAACTAATCAAGGAAACAAGAACTTGAGAGATTCAACACAAGAAATAAACTTCAGATTTTCATTTCAAATCACAAAAAGGATTACAAGGAGTCACGATACCGTGGACATTAGAACCATGAGAAGGATTACAAGACTCTCAATCCCTCATCTCTCACTCAATCCTCAAGAACACCAAGAGCTACACATGCTTCTTGGGAGGAACACACATACACACATGGAGAGACCCAAATGGAACCCTAATACTTAAACCCACTCTCTCTCAATTTCAGCACACTATTTCTCCTTGAAAATCCATGAATGACTACTAGAGAACACCCTCTCTATTTATAGCCTCCACTAATGGGTTCACCATTGCTTTACCCATTAACCTTTTGCGCTTTACCCACAATCCCGCTTCCTTTTGTGCAGCCCTACGATTTTACCGAAACGCCCCTCGCGCACCTTCCAGGAAGCTTCCTCCTTCCATAGCCTTCGGCTAACGGGTCTCCAACCCGTTACGCCTGCCAACTCCGAACGGAACCGTCTCCCGCCTGTGCAGTCTTGCGAAATTCCCGATTCGCCCCTCCTGCACCTTCCGGGAAGCTTCCGCGTTCCTTGTCATCCACGACTCGCAACCACATCGCATCTCCACCGTCTTCGACACATCCGACCGTTCTGACCTCGACACCACCTGTGTCTAGTCCGGTCACCTCGTGTCTCACCACGACTCTGCCACGACATCCTGCAGTCACACAGACAAGAACACGTCAAATAGCACCGCTCGATACATGAAAGCATACATACCATCATACTCACCATGACGAAGTCCAAACCTGTCGAATCATCGAAATATGCAACCTAATCCCATACGACCAGGAATGACCAAAGTCCGACCGAGCCCGATTGCACCTCGCAACGTTAGGGTCCGAACCACCCAAACCAAACTCGACTAACTTAAACCCTTGTCAATTACTCATCACTCTCATGGAGTCACGACCACATGGTCTTTCAGAGTGGGCTCAACCTAGTGAGAGAAGAGAAGCGGCTAACAGAACAGAACCCTAGATCACAAGATGAGAAGAAGACAGCTAAGCAACTAGACTAGAGAAACACTCTAACCTATGCTAGAAGGACTAACCCAATGCACCCGTATGCAATGCAATCAGAAAGGAGTAAGAGCATAATCAATATAATAAAAGCAGTAAAGCACAAACTCCCCCTCATAACAGTCCATAAGGACAAACCACCCCAAGCTCTCCCCGCAGAGCTGAAAACCTCGAACTATCCAAAGGCTTGGTGAAGATGTCAGCCAACTGGTGGTCACTCTCCACAAACTGGAGCACTATGTCACCCTTCTCTACATGGTCTCTAAGGAAGTGAAAGCGAATATCGATATGCTTGGTCCGAGAGTGCTGCACTGGGTTCTTAGCAATATTAATCGCAGAAGTGTTATCACAAAAGAGTGGAACACTGTCTATGATCAACCCAAAGTCCCGCAGGGTCGAGGCCATCCAAAGCACTTGACTACAGCAAATGGTTGCAGCAACGTACTCGGCCTCTGCGGTGGACTGTGCAACACCGGACTGCTTCCTTGAAGACCAGGAAACAAGAGAAGTGACAATGAACTGGCAAGTGCCCGAAGTGCTCTTCCTATCTATCCTACAGCCAGCAAAGTCTGCATCCGAAAAGGCTATCAAGGAAAGACAGGATGAGGAAGAGTACCAGATACCATAGTCAATGGTAGCTCGAAGGTACCAAAGAATGCGTTTCACCGCCTGGAGGTGAGATACGCGAGGAGAAGCCTGAAACCGGGCACAAAGACACATAGCAAAGTGTATGTCCGGTCTCGAGGCAGTGAGGTACAAGAGGGAGCCGATCATACTACGATACTCCTTCTGATCAACTGGCTCGCCATCCTCATCTGGGTCAAGATACGCCGAAGAGGCCATCGGAGTTAACACCGGCTTACCATCACTCATATCGAAGCGCTTCAGGAGGTCTCGAGTGTACTTGCCTTGATGCAAAAATGTACCCTCCCGAGTCTGCTTGATTTGGAAGCCAAGGAAGAAGCTCAACTCTCCCATCATGCTCATCTCAAATTCGGAGCTCATGACATCCGAAAACTGGGAAACGAGAGCATGTGAGGAGCCGCCAAAGATGATGTCATCGACATAAATTTGGACGAGCAGAAAGTCATTGCCATGACGGCGAATGAACAAGGTCTTATCGACTCTACCCATCTCAAAACCATGGCTCAGAAGATAGGACTTAAGCCTCTCATACCAAGCTCTAGGGCCTGCTTAAGTCCATACAAAGCTTTGGAAAGCTTGAAGACTTGGTTAGGGTATTTGGGGTTTTCAAAACCAGGAGGCTGACGGACATAGACTTCTTCCTCAATGAAGCCATTAAGGAAGGCACTCTTGATGTCCATCTGGTAAAGCTTGAAACCCTTAGAAGCTGCAAAGGCAAGCAGGATTCTAATGACCTCAAGTCTAGCTACAGGGGCAAAGGTCTCCTCGAAATCTAGACCCTCAACCTGAGAGAACCCCTGAGCAACTAGTCTAGCCTTGTTTCGAACAACCACTCCATCCTCGCTCTGCTTGTTCTTGAACACCCATTTGGTCCCAATAACATTGTGACCTCGCGGGGGCTCGACAAGAGACCAGACCTTGTTTCTCTCGAAATTTTCTAGCTCCTCATGCATGGCATTGACCCAAGACTCATCAGATAAAGCATGAGAAACATCTTTGGGCTCAAAGGAGGCAATGAAAGTAGAATGGAGACAGAATTGAGATAAGCCAGATTTTGAGCGGGTCACACGCTCGAAAAGGTCTCCAATGATCTGCTCTGAAGGATGAGCTTTCTGGATATGCCGAGGAGGTCCAGGATGAGATGAAGAAGTGGCCTCTACCTCGTGAGCTGACGAGGTAGGAACAGAGCCACTAGCTCCAGAAGAAGCAGAAGGCAAAGGCTGATCACCTCGAGGTGCGGTGGAAGACGGCACCTCAAGGGATGGATGAGGGACATGATCAGGTATACAACCGTCGTCTCCATCATCCTCATCATCCACAAATATGGTCTCGGACTGCTCTAACGAACCTGAGATATCAGGCCTAGTCCCCGGACTGGCCTCGTCGAAGGTCACCTCACAGGTCTCTACCATTTTGCTAGACTCGCAGTTCCAGACCCTATAAGCCCGCGAAGAAGGCGAGTAACCTAGAAAGATACCATCACAAGAACGTGACTCGAACTTGTCTAGGTTCCCGGAGTTCAGAATAAAGCACTTGCAACCAAAAACACGAAAATGAGAGACGCTAGGCTTTCACCCATATCTCAGCTCATAAGAAGTGCGGTGCAAGTGTGCCCTAAGAAAAACTCGATTTGAGACATGGCATGCGGTGGCTATAGCCTCAGCCCAAAACTTCTGCGGTGTAGAGTACTCATCAAGCATCGTCCTGGCCATCTCGACCAAGGTACGGTTCTTCCTCTCCACAACGCCATTCTGTTGAGGGACGTATGGAGAAGAGAACTGGTGCTCTACACCTGTCTCACCACAGAAACTCTCAAAGTAGGAATTTTTGAATTCCGTACCATTGTCACTGCGGATCGCTCGTAAGGCACCTGGGAGCTCAACAGAAAGCCTACTAAAAAGACCTCGGAAATGCAAAAATGTCTCATCCTTCGAGGCTAAGAAAAACACCCAAGAATACCTCGAGAAGTCCTCGACCACGACAAGAACATACCACTTCCCTCCTGCTGACTGCACTCGAGCTGTCGATATGGAGCAGCTGTCCTGGTGCATCGGTCATAGTAACTGTGACTGGAGGATGAGAGGCGGCAACCATCTTGCCGTGCCGGCATGGAGCGCAAACAAGATCTTTGACCATCTTGAGTTTCGGCAGACCACGAATGAGATCGTGGCTGCTAACTCGGGTCAAATGGTCAAAGCCTATATGACCAAGTCTCCTATGCCAGAACGAAAGGTCGCGGGACTCAAAAGCAACTAAACACCTGAGAGGATCACCAGAAGACTCAGAAAAATCAGCACGAAAGATCATCCCATAACGAGAAATCCCGCAAACCAAACTACCCGAAGAATCAAGAATTTTGCACGCATTTTTCTTAAAGCTCACCTCGAAACCGTCATCGGTAAGCTGAGAGACTGAAAGCAAATTATACTGCAGCTTACTAACCAAAGCTACATCTTTCAAAATGAAAGAATCATTAATGCGCACTGTACCTTTGGCGATGACGCGCCTAGATGAAGCATCTCCGAAGGTGATCATCTCATCACCTGGAGCACGGGCAAGGGAAGAAAACCAACGGGAGTCTCCAGTCATGTGTCGTGAACACCCGGAGTCTACGAGCCAAACCTTTCCCTTCCCTGCCCGGTGAACCTGAGTCAAACAGAGAGTAAAGTCTCAGTACTGGGGTAAATCAAGAGTGATTTTGGCACCCAATACTGAACAACACGTCGAGTAGCAGAAGTAGCCACACACGACTGACCTCTAGATACCCTACGCTCTCTGTTGCTCAAAGCAGAAGGTCTGTGAGCAGACCTGAAGCTGTTGCGGGGTCCGACTGCTACAGGAGAGCGAGTCGGAACACCGGCAACACGCTGATCACGCCGCGGGTAGCTATCTCGATGGATGAAACGAGATCTACCCTCAGGACGGCGAAAGTCACGACCAAGAGCAGCATGAGGACGAAAACCAGAAGACTCAGAAAAACCAAGTCCTCGATGCTGCCCAAACCCATCAAGAAGAATAGTCCTAGACCTCGTGCTGGCCTTAGGTGCACTCAGGATCTGGGGCTGACCCTGAATACCCCTAAGAGACTCAACACGGTTTCTACGCGCGATCTTGGCGCGCCTGAAGCATCGATCGACTGTGTGTCCATCCTTCTGACAGAAGGTGCAGTGGTACTTCACCTTCTGAGAGGTGGAAGTAGCACGAAGGGGCTTCGCCTTCTGAGAGGCCGAAGCAGCAGGTGGAACCACCTTGCTGTCAGAGATCCCCTGGACATAGCCTGCTGACTTAAATTGGACTTTCTCAGCCCTGGGCTCAGTCTCGATCACACCTGGTGGTATGGGTCGGAGCACGGCAGGTGGATGCTTCCTCATATCCTCATAATAATCATATCCTAGACCCTGATTAAATCTGCAAATCTTGGACTGGTCTAGAATAAGATTAAGCTTCTTCTTGCCGCCTACAAATCTCTCGAGAGTGTTCATAAGATACTGACACTCCCGAAAGAGAGAGGTGCAAGAAGAGCAGGGGAAGAGGGAACAGCAGGAGGTAAGGGAGCAGATGAAGAACCAACAGCAGAGGGAAGAATGGCTTGTGCACGCACAGCTGACTCTGAAAGGGTAGTCCTACTGCTAGCCAGTTGGTTCACGTTCCTAGACGTCTCCACCTTACCCTGGGGCTTCTCCCCCTTCTCAGCACAAACAATACAAGCAGAAGGTTGCTTCTCTAATAGGTCCTTAGTTAGCTTCACACATTTTTCATCCAATGCAATCAAATCAGATTTTAGTTTGTTACAGTTTTTGCATGGTGAGCTAACAGGATCCTTAGAAGCATACTGAGCCAACTTCCTATCATGATCAATCATGTCTTGAAACTGTTTGGAGACATCTTCAAGTTCAGCAGTTAATTTGGGACAGTTCAAGCATGAATCAATCGGCTCAAGTAAAGAAGCTTGTAGTTCAGCAATTTTATGATCTGCCCGTTTTAAGTTCATCTTTAAGTTATTGCAATTTTTACAAGAATCGGGCAGATCAAGAAGCATGGCATAAGGTCCTCTAGCAGCAATGTCCTTATCCTCACATGAGGTGGGAAATGTAGTCTCATCAGTAGTAAGTAGGGTAACAGCCATCCTACTCAACTCTAACTCAGCAAGCAGACTAACATTCTCCACCTTAACAATATCAAGCTCGGAGGACACACTATCATGAGAGGTCCTTAATTTCTCCATGTCATCCAGCAGAGCACAGCAAGTATCACAATCATCACTAGGAGGAGCAGATGTAAGAGCAATAATCTCTAGTGACAATCTGTCTACTTCCTTCTCTAACTCGGTACACTTAGCCCTAGCTCTAGCATGAAAGCCACCTAGCTTAAGGAAAACATGATTAAGCTGGTCGTAGGTGGGGCATACCTCATCCGAGTCGGAGTACAGCTCGCTGTCGCTCAGCTCGCCCTCGAGGGCCATGAAGCACATGCCGGAGAAGTCGTCGCCGCCATCCTTGGGCTCTTGGTCACCCGTCCCGTCGTCGTCGCTCCATCCCTCCACCTCGCTGAGGTCGAGGTCGTCGAAGGCGGTGAGGACGCGGTGGAAGAGCTTCTTGGCCTTCCCGAAGTTGCGGAACTTCTTCTTTCCCGGCGTCTAAACTGGAGGCTTCTTGTTGCGGTTCTTGTCGGTGTAGTCGATCTTGCCCGAACCGCCGAAATCAGCTTTGCCCTTCTCCAGTTTGGGGCAGTTTGCCCGAATGTGGTTGGGGCCACCACACTCGAAGCAAATCACGGGTCCTCCTCTCTTTCTGTCCCTCCTCCCCTTGTAAGCATGGGAGAATCTTCGAGCAAGGAGGGCCAGTTGCTCATCCGCAAGCTGCTCTAACTGATCATCAGTTATGTCATAGAGAGCAGCAAGGGAGAATCCGCAAGGAGAACCAGCAGAAGAGGAACCAGAAGCCAACATGGGATCAGTGACCAACGCCATCGACTGTGACTTCGACCTACGAGAGACAACGTCAATCTCGTGAGTCTTGAGGCGTGAGTACAACGCGTCAAGAGTCAAGGTCGAGAGGTCTGTCGTGTCTTTGATGGTGGTCACTTTCATTTCCCAAACACGCAGATCGAGAGCCACGAGCATCTATCGAGCATTATCCGAGTCGGGGTATGTGAGACCGACCGCTCGGAGGCTGCTCAAGATCTTGTGGAAGCGCGCAAAGCACTCATCAAGAGACTCTCCAGCGTGCATTTCAAACTTGTTGTAATCACGCTTGAATTGGTCCTGTCGGACTGTCTTGATCTGGGTGGTGCCCTCATGATATGCATCGAGAGTTACCCAGATGTCGAAAGCCGACTTAAGATGAGAGATGCGATCAAACTCGCTTCGGCTCAACCCCTGGATTATGATGTTCCTTGCCTTAGCATTTGCCTCGACATCAGCCATGTTCCCGACATTGATGTCCTCATCGGCAGGAACAACATACTGTACTTGACCTTCGCCAGATGGCGTACCCCTGAGCCTGGATGTATGTCTCCATTCGGCTCTTCCAGAAGGGATAATCGACGCCATCGAAAACAGGCGGCTTGGTCGAGTACTTGTCCGTCGCTATGGCTCTTGAGACCGGTTAAGATCTATGAATTAGAGCTAACCGGCTCTGATACCAATTGTTGGACCGAAATGGCGATAGAGGGGGGGTGAATGTCGATTTCTAAAACTAACCCCTCAAAAGTACTTACTCGAAACCTTCCTCCAATAGCTAAGAAGCTATGAAAGATAAGCACTCAGACTCACTAAACTTTGAGCAACAACAGAGAAAACCTAGCCCTAAAACTAGAGAGAGCAAGGGAACTCAATACAGAGACCTAGAAAGAGCCCTGGAGAAACACTTGAAGAAATAACACTGCCTGCACCAAAAATCCCCAGGGGCGGTCTGACCGCAATGGGCTGGGCGGTCAGACCGCCTGTTAGCCGCCGGTCTGACCGCACCACACATGGCGGTCTGACCGCCCTAGGGAAACCGGTCTGACCGCTCTTTAGCCTTCGGTCTGACCGACCCTCGGGATTTTCAGACAGCAACAGGCTGAAAATTCAGAGCAACTTCATAAATCCTCACAGCAAGAAAGATGGCAACTCCCCTTTGGTTTTCTCAGCCCAGAAAGGTAGGATAACCTTTCAAATAGCTAGAGGAACCTTTGGAACCAAAGAACCTCAGATTAAAAACATGGAATTGAGAGATTACCTAAAAACTGAAAATATGACAGGGCAAGACCAAATCTCAAATTCCTCCCAAACCCTTGATCCTTTGGCACTGAAACTCTGGGGATATATTAGCAATAGCAAGGGGACCTCCCAGACCAGATATCAGCTCAAGCCAAGAAGGGAAACAAGAGATAACACAAAACCCTAGAACTGATAACTATGAACAGAGGAGGCCAAAACTGAAATCTGAGAATCAAACTCGGTTTGCTCTTGGGATTAAATAGCCAAATGGCTTTTAAGCATCACCCATGTCATAGCAACCCATTTTGGCACTCTCCAGCAAGCAAGAACTCAAAAATCAAAAAGCTCAGAAATCATTCATAAGAACAACGAAGAACAGAGAACGCACTGGACACATGAAACTTCATATTTTTCATTCATTGAACTAAGAGGAATACAGATACATCCCGATACCACTGGACTTTAGAACCAGGGATGATTGATTACAAACTCCTCAATCCATCCTCTCCCTCTCTACTCAAGAACACAACTCAAGAACACATGAGGGAGGGAGCACTACCTAGAACACATCGATAAGCTACAGAGGGAGCACTACTCTGCCTCCACCAACTCACACCAACTAAAGAGCTAAAGGAAACAACCTTCCCAAAGCCTCTTTTGACTAGTGTAACCCTAATTCCTCACAAGTGCTCAAGGAGGGCATGCAGCCCCTCCTCTCCTTTTATAGCGCCTGGCTAACAGGTCTCCGCCCCGTTACGCCCACTACGTCCAACGGAGCCCGCTCCCGCTTGTGCAGCCTTGCGAATTTCCCGATTCGCCCCTCCTGCACCTTCCGGGAAGCTTCCGCGCTCCTTGCCTCGCACGCCTCGCAACCACCTCGAGTCCACGTCGTCTTCGACACATCCCGACCGTTCTGACCTCAGCGCCACCTGCGCCTAGTCCGGTCCACCGTGTCTCGCCACGACTCCAACTCGACGTCCTGCAGTCACACAGACAAGAACCACGTCAAATAGCACCGCTCGACACATGAAAGCGTAAATACCATCACACTTACCATAGATGAAGTCCAAACCTATCAAAAACATTAGAATATGCATCCTAAGCCCAAATGACCAGGTTTGACCAAAGTCCGACTGAGCCCGATTGCGCCACGCAACGACTCGACTCCGAACCACTCAAACCAAACTCGACTGACCTAAACCCTTGTCAATTACTCATCACTCTCATGGAGTCACGACCACATGGTCTCTCATTACAGTCATTCGCCTTGTGGGAAGGCTGGATGGGCTGCTACATTGTTTATCTTTCGCTGTCTTCTTTTGCTGCTATTGTAAACTTTGGCCATCAGGCTCATATTAATTAAATAAAGTTGTCATTACGCATGATATTTGTCTTTGTTATTGCTGTGTGCACTAGCTTTTCCTGGGATAGTGCAATTTACACAGTGGGTTCTGGAGTTGCTGCTCCGGGTCCCGACACCAGCCCAGGCCGCGCACCCATTTGGCTAGCCCAAACAGCATTCACGCTGCAACCGTAGGTCCCGAGTTCAATCCCTAGCTGCCCCTGTTAATAGTTAGGTTTTAGTTAATTTTGCCGGCCGATTGCTCTGCTTTAGTCCACATCCCACCGCGTGCGAATCACTAAACACCAAATATTCCCATGGCTAGCCGATTGTAGAGTATAAGCTCAGGTTCCAGGTTCGAGTCTCCTGAGGCCATGTTTTGATATTTTTGTTTTCTTTAACCATTCCCAATAGAAAATAATTAGGAAAAATTTAGAGAAATTAAGGAATAAATCAGGAAGGCTAATGGAATTTAAGTAAGGTATAAGTAAGATTATTTGAGATTTAAATTTTGATTAGATCATACATGAGCAACTTATTTAATTAGAACCTAGACACTAATTAAAGGCAAGGTGGGAAAATTTAGTGTAAATCTTGCTTAAGCTCATGCTCTCCTAAAATAATGATTTAACGAAGACTTCCAAAACTATATATATGAATCATAAGACCTTGCATATTAGAAAGGATCATAGAATTAACTACTAAATGGTTTATCACTATAACTGATATCAAAATCTCAGAAATTGTGAGAAGCACTCTTTGAATATTGATTAGTGACGTAAGTATTAAACCACTAGCATTTAGACTGTAAAACCCAAATTAAGTTAAATGTGGTGTTGCATATAATTGATTAAGACATTAAATATAAATAGTAGGCCATAGTAAAGACAAAATCAAGCGGCTTCATAAATTAATGAAACAATAGGCCAAAACCATTAAAAAAATACCTATTTAAGTTAGAAGGTCATGATTTATAATATAATCCCCATCATTAGTACATCGCCGATAAATAAATCTCAACTGTAGATTTAATCGAATATTGAAATTAAAGTATAACCTGGTATGGCATACTCGGTCCTAGATGACTAAATTTAAATAATAATAATAAGAACAACAACAACAACAACAACACTATGATAGCAACTACAGTATACATAAAATATCTACGATACCTAACCCAAAGGGCATCTTTAACTAATTTCATGTTGGTGTGCCCATTAAAATCCCTAGGCCATTTGTAATTAATAATCTCACCACTTGACATTTTAATGAACAAGATAATAGTAGCACAACCTAAAAACATACATCCCGAATTGCTAAAAATATAAACTATAAGATTAATTCGATAAATCAGAAAGCATATACATCATGTATATAACTCATACCCTAACTCTTAGAAGCTAACCCTAGACAAGACAATACCCTACACACCAACTATAGTCTTACATCTACCCATAGGTCTAGCGTGGCTCATGGAACTTTCTTGATAAATGTAAACAAATTAAAAGAAAGTCATCAAGCAAAAGGGCAAAACTCGCTTTTCCCCAATCGGCCATGTCTGATCCCTGTAGGTACATCTTCACTTCTGATCCCTCATATTTCTAAAATTTTCCCTCACGGTAAAGCATTCAGACAACTCGTCCTCCTGCTCAAACTCAGCTACCGCTGTGCTTGCAACACACTAACCTGAATCATCCTTCTATTCTCAAATCATAAATGCATAATTTAAATTAAATTGGGTATTTAAAGTGATTGGATTTATTTGGACTTTTTGAGTTATTTGCATTTATTTGGATTCAGTCATTATCGCGTAATTAGAAATTGGGAGTCATGAAGATTCGGTGGATCAAGCGAGATCAAGCTCGGAGTGAAGGTAAAGGATAGAAGCTCAAGAGAAAGCATCGTGTGAGGTCAAGTCCGCGATAAACCACGCCAGGCGAGTCAATACTTTGATCATGTTGAACCTACATTTTCTGCAAATTACTTTTGTTTAAATTATCAAATTGCATGTTGTTATTTTATATGCAAACACATGATAATTTAAGATTCTAGTTATATGCCTATTGTTTACCTTGAATAATATTACACCTCCTTTGGAATATTTGAATGTGTGAACTTTGTCGCCCTAGCAAGAATTATAATAGTAACCTTTAGAAAATAAGTCCCTAAATATATGCCATGCTTAGTATTGTTTAGGTACTTATGGGCGCGAGAGCGCCCAAGCATCACTTTTAATCCTGAGAAAAATTGGTTGGGCAGTCATGGTGGTAATGACTGGTGTATGTTGGATATGGTTATTTTATGCTCCCAAAAACCTCAAATTGCTTATTTATCTGGGCGGATGGTTCGGGGGTATGGTGCAGGGGTGCACGAGAGTGTGGTTTGTGGTAGAACCGCCCAGATAACCCTAAGGACTAAATCTTGTCATGACCTCCTGTGTAAAACAAGTGCAACCACAAGTCTGTAAAGTACAACTTGGCCTAGTAGATGTACCGGACCCTGAAAATCATCCTCATAGGTAGAGGAGGTGAGGTAGTGCAAGCGGCTGTCTGGGTGACGGCTTGAACGGGGAATCCGCAGAGGGTGAAGTTCCGCTGTGGCGTGCTAGAAGTGTGGGTAGCCAGCTGCTAGGCGTTCAGAAGGGGGACATCCCGCACAACCTATGAGACCTACCGCAAGCGGGCCAAGCTCATAGGGGTGAGATGATGGGAGGGGCGAGGTACTTTGAACGTTGTGATGGTTGGCTCAACTACACGACTAAGGAATCGTGTGGGGCAACGAGTAAACTGTCTCTTGTGGGTAAAGTGTGCAAACTCTGCAGAGTCAAAACTATTCGAATAGTCGTGCCCACGGTCAAGGGCGGACATGGGAACTTAACCAGATATAGTTCTATTCCAAAAACTTTGTGGGTGGGAATGGACAAGTGGAGGGCAGTGGAAAGCCCTGATTTGAATTGTCCTGGGTGTCGTCCCAGTGGTAAGTTAAGTGGCTATAACGCTGAAAGATGTTATATGGTGTGATGCCATATGTATGGAAAAATTATGGTGATATTAGGCATATGGTGTGATGCCATATGTATGGAAAATCATGTTAGTATTCCTTGAACATTATGATTTGTTCCAAAGCTGCTAGGTCTCAGGAAATTTTATGTATTGTATTTCAAATAGTGGCATTATTAATCTTACAAACTAAAATATGGGTGGAATAAACAGGGTTGTGAGTAAAGGAGATGGATGTTTTTAGTATGTACATAAAGGTATTGGTGGATTCAGGTCGATCATGAAAAGGAAATGCTAGTGTGGGTTCTGGAGAAATAAATTAGTGGGGTCCAGCTGAGTAGATAAATGATCTAATATAATTTTCAGGAATTTGGAGAAATAATACAAGTATTGGAGTATAATTCTTGGTGGATATATAATAGTGAATCGATTTTGGAGAATTAGGGAGTGCAAAGGTGAATTGCTGGATTACTATATAAATTCTTGGAAGATATTGGCGATAATGGGAATTAATAGGAGTTGATCAATTACTAGAGGGATGAATTGAATTTCTGAGAAGATTGGATGACTCATAACAATTAGTGGATTATAATCTTTGTAAATTGAATTTTCGGTGGAGGTATATTTGTGGATTAGCTAGTGATAGATAATGGAAAATGAGATTGATTATTGGATTATGGTTTGAATCAATGACGAAAAGGATTGAATACGAATGATATCGGTGGATTTGAAAGTAATTATGTTAGAGAATCATTAGAATTCAGAGGTGAGGAGCTGATGAATAGTAATGACAGGATCGGATTATTAGTAATTCAAAATACAGAGTATGATCGGTGGATTAAATAAATGATGACACTTGCTGTTCGGAGTTTTAGACAGTAGTCAATAAAGAAAGTGCATTTTCGGTGGATTAAGCCAATTTTGGCAATTGTAGTGTGGAGTTAGGTAGCAATAATAACACTTTGATTAAATAATAGTAATAATGCTACTAAAAGCGATTTGTGGCAAATAAAATAACCCGAGCCCCTCCTTTGTTAAGCCATGCATACTATTTATTTGCATTCTGTGTATTGCCTCGCGGAGCACGGGGTTGGAGTGCTCACACTCGCTTTTGCGACAAAATTCAGAATCAGGAATCAAATCACCTCGCCTCAGCAACAAGATTGGACAAGCTGGCAGAGAAGATGAAGATATCAAGGGCTAGGTCGCGAACCTCCAGTTGGCTGCCTGTGGGGCATGTCCTGAAGGTTCCACCTGTGTGCTCGTTCTTCCGCTGCTGCAATTTATTGATTTCGGCCTAATCGGCCCATGAGTAAGTCTATTATTATATTTACGCTTCCGCATGATATGTACTTTGATATTCAGAACTGTAATCTGTGAGCACTATCTACTGATCCAAAGAATAGTGCGGTGGAATCACAGAGGAATCCGGATTGTAAAATCTGGGTGCCTGACAGGGATGGTATCAGAGCATATCGACTGCAGGTCGTGACCTAGTTAGCCTGGCCGTTAGTTTCATGACTAGAAGTATCTCTTAAAAACACTATTTCCAAAAATATAAGTTATACTGCTCACTCTTATCTCTCTTATATGATTCTTGTCACATCCCAAAATTTGCTTTCTGGAAAAATTTAAATTCAAATTAATTATTTTAAAGTATATGAATTTTATTTGGCTTTTCTGAATTTTCTGGAGTTTAAAACCTATTTTTTTAAATTTTAAAAAGTATTTTAAAGTATGAAAATTAAATACCAACAGTAGTTGGAAATAATTTTATTTAGTCCAAAATATGTCCAGGAGCTTCTGTGAATTTTTCTGGAATTTTTGGAGGTATTTTCGTATTTTTCTGAGGCCTAAATAATTTCCTAGCCTTTTCTGAAAATCAAAATCCAATTCTAAAATTAAAAATCCCTCCCTCACCCTCTGGCCGATGCGTGGACGGCCCAAATCCGCCCACGTCGCCGCCCGGTCTAATCCAGGCCGGCCCTCCCCTCTCCCTCGCTGCCTCGTGGGCCCGGCCCATCAGCCGCCCCGCCTTCCTCTCCCCTCGGGCCGACACCTGGCCGGCCCGATGCGCGCCGCGTCGCCCGTGCGGGCCATCCAGCCGACCGCTCCCCTCTCTTCCTTCCGCACCCCCTCTTTCCTTCCCTCCCCCGAACCTTCCTTTTTCTGGCCAACACCCCGGCGAGCAATTGCCGCGCCCCTGCCCCCTCCCCGTCCCTATAAATAGCCCCTCGGCTCTGCCTCTTCCCGCACCACCTCCCACAGCCCTCCGCTCTCTTCCCCGAGCTCCGTAGCACCCCAGCGCCGTGCCACCCCTCTCCCCGAGCTCCGCCGCACTCCGGCGAGCAATCCCAGCCGCCTCGAACCTCCCCGGAGCCCGCAGCCGCCACCCCGAGCACCCCCGTGGCCGTGCAAACCTCCCCAACACCTCGGCCGCCCCTCCTCGCCGCCGGAGCACCGTCGCACCGGAGGACCCGAACTACGATGCCCTTCTTCCTCGTCGCCGGCCGTCTCCGCTCCTCGCCGGACCCCGCCGACCCCCCTGCCTGCACCGCCTCTGCCCGGGGATCGCATTTTGACCCTCACCCAGACCACTCCACCTCTTCCTCGCCGCCGGCACCATCGCCTCCGGCCACCTTCCCCGGCCTCCCCTCCGGCAGGCACCTCAAAAGGTTTGGTTGCCCTATATGGGTAGGCAAAGCCTCCCCGCCTGACTGGTTATCAGCGCATTCTCTTTCCCCCCCGGTTCCCTCGACGCGCGTTCGAGCCCCCGGCTCCGCACGCTGAGGTTGAGCCTTTCTTCATTTTTTCCGCACTGACAAGTGGGCCCCACACGTCAGCGGCCGCCGTTTGCGCGGGCCACTGTCGTCTAGGCCCCACTCATCTGCGCTGGTCACTGACATGTGGACCCGAAGTCCAGAGGGACCCACATGTCAGAGGCTAAGCCGGTGGGCTCACGGTCCAGTGGGTCCCACATGTCAGAGGCTGAAACCGTGGGCTCACTGACCAGTGGGTCCCACCTGTCATAATCTCAGAATAAAAATAAAAGATTAAAATTTAATAATTCCAGTAGGCCCCACCTGTCAGAAATTTCGTAATTTCTGGATTTATTCAATCTGATATTTTCAAATGAGCATAACTTTCTCATTTTAACTCCAAATTCAGCCATTCAAATTTATAAATTCATCTAAAATCATAATCTATCCAATTATGGCCTCTTTTGAATTTTTGGATTTTATTTGAATTTTGTTTGTATTTATTTATTTTGTTGCTCTGTCTTTTCGCGCGTAGAATCCAACGTTGTCGACGATCTCTCCACCCCGCAGCAAGAAGACCCCGAGAGCGTGCACGAAGGCAAGTCTCCTTTGATCATCTTGAACTTATGATTTTGAAATGTTTTAATTATTTTAAATTATGTGCATTGCTATTTACATTAAACCTTAGTTCAAATCTTAAGGTGTTAGTTAAACCAACCTTGTTATACCCTCCATTGAAATTGAATGTCGTGTACCTTTGTCACCCTAGAATTTCATTTGTCTCAACAATGAGATAATTACTAAATCTTTGTGAATAGTAGAATGGTAGTGTAATGCTCAGTCATGCTATTTAATATCGTTGAATTCTTGAAAATGGGAAATTAAGATTCTTTGTTAAACCCTTGTGTTTATAAATTTAGTGGTGATTGGAGTTGCCACTGTTCTTTTAAAATAAAATAAAAATGTGGAAGTTGGTTTAGATTAGGGTGGATGGTTTGTTTGGGTTGGTGCGGTAAGCACGAGATCTTGTAAAGTGTATGTTCCACCCTAGTCAAGTAAGGACCGGCGCTTGTGATTGTCTAGACTGAGCACTACCGTACAACCCTAAGTCTATATGGGTATGACCTAACTGATTAACTCATGATAGTCTAGTTTAGGTGCCACCAGTGGAAAGTGGGTCCCAGGGATTTACTGGTTATTCACAGTGAGGGACAGGGATTTACTGTAATCATATGGCGCAAGAGGGGGCTTCGGATTGGGCAGATTTAACCCTTCTGCGGTGAAACCTCAGCGAGTGGTGTCTAGCTAGTCTAGAGTGAGGTAAAGGCTTTGTGATATTTTATCTGTGTCTCATGCCAAAGGAAGCGTGGTGACTGTTAAGATAATTTATCTCTTGGGGGTAAAGTTGTACAACCTCTGCAGAGTGTCAAACTATTCGAATAGCTGTGCCCACGGTCAAGGGCGGGCAAGGAATGCATTCACATGGTAGATTTCTGGTTTTGGTTTTAAAAACAAAACTTTGGAATTCCGAGAGTGGAGGGAACTCTCGGAAGGGATCCTGGCAGTTGGAGCCAGAGAGGGTGGATGGAACCCGTAGTTTTAAACTTGATCAATTATAGTTGGTGTTGGTGGATGGAACCTTCACTATACAGTTAATGATAGTTCTGTTAAAACAATTACTTTGTTAAATAGATGCTTTCTAAATTAATTAATAGTAATTGAAATAAAATGTTGCTTTGTGCAAAAGAACCATATAGCCTTCCTTTGTCAAGCCTTGCATCTATTTCATTTTTCCCAAGACTTGCGGAGTACTTTATGTACTCACATGCTGCACTCAAAAACAATACTCAGAGGAATACGAAGCTCAAGAAGGAGAGGATTAGTAGTCTTTTGAGTCAGTAGTACCCAAATAAAATGTCTACGTTATTAGAACGCTTTATATTATGTTTGGTGTGCTAGATGGACTGTACCAGGCCTATGCGCACTTGTGGTATAGCCATTCTTAAAACTAATTTGATTTCAATATAAGTTCCTTTTGCTAAGTTGTGATTCCTTCTTGTGTGTTGGTTTGGGATGTGGTTTAGTTAACCCTAAATCTCTTACCTATGCTAGTTCCCTCTTACCTTCTGCTAACCTAAAACCGCTTCAGATGGTGAACACAAGGAGCAACCCTGGCAACAGCCGTGACGCCAACAATCAGCCAGACAACAACATTCCACCACCTCCTGCTCAAGCCCCCAGCTTGGAGCAAATGATGGCCATGCAGCTGCAATTACTTCAAGCCCTAGCACAGAATCAGGTGCAGCAAGCTCCGCAGGCACCCAACCAAGCTCCCCAGTCTAAGATGGACGAATTTATGATGACAAGGCCCCCTACTTTTGCTGGGTCAGTGGATCCATTGGAGGCAGACGATTGGATCAAGGATGTGGAGAGGAAGTTGATCCTAGCTCAGTGCAGTGACCACGAAAAGGTGTTGTATGCTGCCCACCAACTCAAAGGAATTGCTGCCACTTGGTGGGAAAACTACCGCGCCGCCCATCAAAATGTGCAAGCTATCACATGGGATGAGTTTGTTGAGGCTTTCCGCACTGCGCATATTCCTACGGGAATAATGGAAATGAAGAAAAGAGAATTTTACCAACTATAGCAAGGAAACCTCAGTGTTTCTGAGTACCTAAACAAGTTCACCCAACTGTACCGGTATGCATCAGAAGAAGTCACATCGGAGGCAACAAAGATCTAGAGGTTCATGCAGGGACTTGATCCCAACCTCAAAGTGCAGCTAGTGTCAAATGACTAGCCAACCTTCCAACATATGGTAAACAAGGCTTTTGTACAAGAAGATGCTCAACGTCAGCTGTATGAGAGTAGGAAGAGAAAGTTTCAAGCTCAGCAGGGCGCGAGCAGTTCTCGATTTCGCCCTAATCCACCCCAGTTCAACAGGCCCTCAGAGCCAAGTGTGCCAAGGACGCAATTTACAGGACCCCGCCCAAATCCACAAGTTCCTCGGACAGGCAATGGTGGCCAACCACAGCAGAACAAGACTTCAGCAACATGAGTGCAGTGTTTCAACTGCAAGAACATGGGGCATTATGCCAGCAACTGTCCCCAGAAGCGCTCAGCTGTGACCCCAGTTCGTTTCAACTTGCGGACTACACCAGCACGAGCTCCAACTGCAGGTCAAGGCCGTGGGACACCGTAAACTCCAAGGGCTCCACAGGCAATGAGCAGAGGACACCTCAATCATGTGACCGCGGAAGCAGCCCAGGATGCACCCGACGTAGTTCTAGGTAAGTTTCTTGTCAACTCAGTACCTGCATCAGCATTATTTGATTCTGGAGCTTCGCATTCTTTTGTGTCAAAAGATTTTGTTGAAAGATATAATTGGGATGTGCGTAAGCTAAAGAACCCTATGCTAGTTCAATCTCCTGGAAAGGAAATGAGGACTAACACAGTCTGCCCTAGCGCAATTGTGGATATAAATGGAGTTAAATTCCTAGCAAACCTTATTATAATAGACTCCAAGAGTTTAGATATAATACTTGGAATAGATTGGTTAACCAAGTACAAAGGACAGATAGATTGTGCCGATCGTGCCGTTACCATTACCAACTCGGATGGAATCCAAGTAAGGTATAAGTCAAACACATCCTCTCAGAATAGGTGTGGATTGAACAGTCTGAAGGGAGTGACCCTGGAAAAGGTACCCATAGTAAGTGAATACCCAGATGTATTCCCTGAAGATTTGCCGGGAATGCCACCAGACAGAGAAATTGAATTTGTTATCAACCTGGTACCGGGTACAGCTCCGATTTCCAAGCGACCTTATCGTATGTCTGCAAATGATTTGGCTGAAGTTAAGAAGCAAATTGAAGAGTTGCAAGATAAAGGTTTTGTAAGACCAAGCTCATCACCATAGGGAGCACCAGTACTACTAGTGAAGAAGAATGATGGTAGTCTTCGTATGTGTGTGGATTATCAATCTCTGAACGATGTGACGATCAAGAACAAGTACCCTTTGCCCCGGATAGATGATTTGTTTGATCAGTTGAAAGGTTCATGTGTCTTCTCCAAGATTGACCTTCGATCAGGTTATCACCAATTGAAGATAAGACCAGAAGACATACCAAAGACAGCATTTGCCACCCGTTATGGATTGTATGAGTATACAGTGATGTCTTTTGGCTTGACAAATGCGCCCGCATACTTCATGAATCTGATGAATAAGGTGTTCATGGAATACTTGGATATGTTTGTAGTAGTATTCATCGATGATATTCTGATATATTCCAAGAATGAGGAAGAGCATGCAGGACATCTAAGGATAGTTTTGGAAAAGCTCAGAGAGCACCGGTTGTATGCCAAGTTTAGCAAGTGTGAGTTTTGGTTGAAGAAAGTAGCTTTCTTGGGTCATGTGATTTCTGCAGGAGGAGTGTCCGTAGACCCTGAGAAAGTAAACGATGTGCTTAATTGGACACAACCAAAGTCAGTATCCAAGATCAGAAGTTTTCTTGGATTGGCTGGTTATTACCGCCGCTTTATTGAAGGTTTCTCCAAGATTGCGAGACCTCTTACCCAGTTACTAAAGAAAGAAAAGAAGTTTGAATGGAGTAAATCGTGCGAGGATAGTTTTCAAGAGCTGAAGAAAAGGTTAACTTCTGCACTAGTGTTAACGCTCTCGGATATTAGAAATGATTTTGAAGTCTTTTGTGATGCATCAAGGCAAGGACTAGGCTGTGTTCTGATGCAAGAAAAAAAGGTAGTAGCCTATGCTTCAAGGCAATTATGACCCCATGAGGAGAATTATCCAACCCATGATTTAGAGCTTGCTGCTGTAGTGCATGCTCTAAAAATATGGAGGCATTATCTGATCGGTAATCGCTGTGAGATTTACACGGATCACAAAAGTCTGAAGTACATATTTACCCAACCCGGTCTCAATATGAGACAAAGGAGATGGCTCGAGTTAATAAAGGATTATGATATTGGAATACATTATCATCCAGGAAAGGCTAATGTGGTAGCTGATGCTTTGAGCCGAAAGAGTTATTGCACCAAGCTGTGGATCAAGGACAGTATGCCTGCCCTTCAAGAGGAATTCCAGCGGCTCAATTTGGAAGTAGTAGAAGAAGGATTCCTAGCCACTCTGGAGGTTCAACCAACCTTAGAAGATCAAATTCGGGCAGCTCAAAAGGAGGACAAGTATGTTTAGGAGATCAAGGATAATATGAAGAAAGGGAAAGCATCAGGATTTTCAGAAGATGAACAAGGTACCGTTTGATTTGGAAAAAGAATTATGGTGCCTGAGAAAAAAGAGATAAAAGAGTTGATCATGAAAGAAGCTCATGAATCTAGATACTCAATTCACCCTGGGAGTACCAAGATGTACCAAGATCTCAAAGAAAGATACTGGTGGGCAGGTATGAAAAGAGAGATCGCAGAGTATGTAGCTTTGTGTGATGTGTGTCAACGGATTAAGGCTGAACACCAGAGACCTGCCGGACTTTTGCAACCATTGCAGATCCCTGAGTGGAAATGGGAAGAAATTAGTATGGACTTTATAACCGGATTACCGAGAACCAAATCTGGACACGATTCAATTTGGGTTATTGTGGATCGTCTGACAAAAGTCGCCCATTTCATTCCAGTAAAGACCACATACTCTGGGGATAGACTCACAGAGTTATATATGGCAAGAATTGTGTGTTTGCATGGAGTACCAAAGAAGATTGTGTCGGATCGAGGAACCCAATTCACTTCAAGGTTTTGGCAAAAGCTACATGGACTTCTGGGCACAAATTTAAATTTCAGTACAACCTATCATCCACAGACAGATGGTCAAACGGAAAGAGTAAACCAAATTTTAGAAGATATGTTGAGAGCTTGTGTTCTAGCAAACAAGACTAATTGGGATCAGAGTTTGCTCTATGCAGAGTTCTCCTACAATAATAGTTATCAATCCAGCTTGCAAATGTCTCCGTTCGAAGTCTTATACGGCAGAAAATGCAGGACTCCATTGTATTGGAAGGAGACGGGAGAAGGACAAGTGTTTGGACCAGATGTGTTGAAGCAAGCAGAAGGACAGATTAAAAACAGCCCAAACAAAACAGAAGAGTTATGCGGACAATCGTCGAAGAGCGTTGGAATTTGTACCTGGAGATCATGTCTACCTTAAAGTGTCACCTCTCAAGGGAATGCGATGTTTTGGAGTCAGTGGGAAGCTTGCTCCTAGATTCATTGGACCCTTTCCTGTTGTAGCGAAAAGAGGAGAAGTTGCTTACCAGTTGGAGCTTCCGCCTCAGCTGTCAAAAGTGCATGACGTATTCCATGTGTCTCAGCTAAGAAAATGTCTCAGAGTGCCAGAAGAGCAGATGCCTCTAGATGAAGTAAACCTGAAGGAGGACCTCACATATCCAGAGTATCCAGTCAAGATATTGGAGGAGGCAGAACGTCGTACGCGAAACAAGGTCATCAAGTTCTGTAAAGTGCAGTGGAGCAACCATTCTGAGTCAGAAGCGACTTGCGAGCGTGAAGAGGATCTAAGAGCAGAGTTCCCTAACCTTTTTCCCAGTCCGTCTGAATCTCGGGGTCGAGATTCTTTCTAAGGGGGGTAGGTTTGTCACATCCCAAAATTTGCTTTCTGGAAAAATTTAAATTCAAATTAATCATTTTAAAGTATTTGAATTTTATTTGGCTTTTCTGAATTTTCTGGAGTTTAAAACCTTTTTTTTTAAATTTAAAAAGTATTTTAAAGTATGAAAATTAAATACCAACAGTAGTTGAAAATAATTTTATTTAGTCCAAAATATGTCCAGGAGCTTCTGTGAATTTTTTTGGAATTGTTGGAGGTATTTTTGCATTTTTCTAAGGCCTAAATAATTTCCTAGCCTTTTTTGAAAATCAAAATCAAATTCTAAAATTAAAAATCCCTCCCTCACCCTCTGGCCGACGCGTGGACGGCCCAAATCCGCCCACGTCGCCGCCCGGTCTAATCCAGGCTGCCCCTCCCCTCCCCTCTCCCTCGCTGCCTCGCGGGCCCGGCCCGTCAGCCGCCCCGCCTTCCCGATGCGCGCCTGATGCGCGCCGCGTCGCCCGTGCGGGCCATCCAGCCGACCGCTCCCCTCTCCTCTCTGACCAACGGCCCCGCCCGTCAGTCGCCCGCGCCTCGCTCCCGCTGCCACCCGGGCCCCGCCTGTCATGCCATCGTCTTCCCCGCGGAGCGCCCGCCTTCCTTCTTTTCCCCTCTTTCCTTTCTTGCACCGGCGACCAATCTGAGCCGATCCCGGCCTTCCCTTACCCGGCACTCCCCGGTTTTGGAAACCCAAAGCCCCGCCGCGACCGAATCCTCGATCCCCCTCGCCTCCCTTCCTTCCGCACCCCCTCTTTCCTTCCCTCCCCCAAACCTTCCTTTTTCCGGCTGACACCCCGGCGAGTAATTGCCACACCCCTGCCCCCTCCCCGTCCCTATAAATAGCCCCTCGGCTCCACCTCTTCCCGCACCACCTCCCACAGCCCTCCGCTCTCTTCCCCGAGCTCCGCCGCACTCCGGCGAGCAATTCCAGCTGCCTCGAACCTGCCTGGAGCCCGCAGCTGCCACCCCGAGCACCCCCGTGGCCGTGCAAACCTCCCCAACACCTCGGCCGCCCCTCCTCGCTGCCGGAGCACCGTCGCATCGGAGGACGCGAACTGTGACGCCCTTCTTCCTCATCGCCGGCCGTCTCCGCTCCTCGCTGGACCCCACCAACCCCCCTGCCTGCACCGCCTCTGCCCAGGGATCACATTTTGACCCTCACCTGGACCACTCCGCCCCTTCCTCGCCGCCGGCACCGTCGCCTCCGGCCACCTTCCCCGGCCTCCCCTCCGGCAGGTACCTCAAAAGGTTTGGTTGCCCTATATGGGTAGGCAAAGCCTACCCGCCCGACTGGTTATCAGCGTGTTCTCTTTCCCCCCGGTTCCCTTGGCGCGCGTTCGAGCCCCCAGTTCCGCACGCTGAGGTTGAGCCTTTCTTCATTTTTTCGCACTAACAAGTGGGCCCCACAAGTCAGCGGCCGCCATCTGCGCGGGCCACTGTCGTCTGGGCCCGACTCATCTGCGCTGGTCATTGACATGTGGACTTGGAGTCCAGAGGGACCCACATGTCAGAGGCTAAGCCGGTGGGCTCACGGTCCAGTGGGTCCCACATGTCATAGGCTGAAACCGTGGGCTTACTGACCAGTGGGTCCCACCTATCATAATCTCAGAATAAAAATAAAAGATTAAAATTTAATAATTCCAGTGGGCCTCACCTGTCAGAAATTTCGTAATTTCTGGATTTATTCAATCTGAGATTTTCAAATGAGCATAACTTTCTCATTTTAACTCCAAATTCAGCCATTCAAATTTCTAAATTCATCTAAAATCATAATCTATCCAATTATGGCCTCTTTTGAATTTTTGGATTTTATTTGAATTTTTGATGTATTTATTTGTTTTGTTGCTCTGTCTTTTCGCGCGTAGAATCCAACGTTGTCGACGATCTCTCCACCCCGCAGCAAGAAGACCCCGAGAGCGTGCACGAAGGCAAGTCTCCTTTGATCATCTTGAACCTATGATTTTGAAATGTTTTAATTATTTTAAATTATGTGCATTGCTATTTACATTAAACCTTAGTTCAAATCTTAAGGTGTTAGTTAAACCAACCTTGTTATACCCTCCATTGAAATTGAATGCCATGTACCTTTGTCACCCTAGAATTTCATTTGTCTCAATAATGAGATTATTACTAAATCTTTGTGAATAGTAGAATGGTAGTGTAATGCTCAGTCATGCTATTTAATATCGTTGAATTCTTGAAAATGGGAAATTAAGATTCTTTGTTAAACCCTTATGTTTATAAATTTAGTGGTGATTGGAGTTGCCACTATTCTTTTAAAATAAAATAGAAATGTGGAAGTTGGTTTAGATTACGGTGGATGGTTTGTTTGGGTTGGTGCGGCAAGCACGAGATCTTGTAAAGTGTATGTTCCACCCTAGTCAAGTAAGGACTGACGCTTGTGATTGTCCAGACTGAGCACTACCGTACAACCATAAGTCTATATGGGTACGACCTAGCTGATTAACTCATGATAGTCTAGTTTAGGTGCCACCTGTGGAAAGTGGGTGCCAGGGATTTACTGGTTATTCACAGTGAGGGACAGGGATTTACTGTACTCATATGGCGCAAGAGGGGGCTTCGGATTGGGAAAATTTAACCCTTCTGCGGTGAAACCTCAGCGGGTGATGTCTAGCTAGTCTAGAGTGAGGTAAAGGCTTTGTGATATTTTATCTGTGTCTCATGCCAAAGGAAGCGTGGTGACTGTTAAGATAATTTATCTCTTGGGGGTAAAGTTGTACAACCTCTGCAGAGTGTCAAACTATTCGAATAGCCGTGCCCACGGTCAAGGGTGGGCAAGGAATGCATTCACATGGTAGATTTCTGGTTTTGGTTTTAAAAACAAAACTTTGGAATTTCGAGAGTGGAGGGAACTCTCGGAAGGGATCCTAGCAGTTGGAGCCAGAGAGGGTGGATGAAACCCGCAGTTTTAAACTGGATCAATTATAGTTGGTGTTGGTGGATGGAAGCTTCACTATACAGTTAATGATAGTTCTGTTAAAACAATTACTTTGTTAAATTGATGCTTTCTAAATTAATTAATAGTAATTGAAATAAAATGTTGCTTTGTGCAAAAGAACCATATAGCCTTCCTTTGTCAAGCCTTGCATCTATTGCATTTTCCCCAAGACTTGCGGAGTACTTTATGTACTCACATGCTGCACTCAAAAACAATACTCAGAGGAATACGAAGCTCAAGAAGGTGACTACGACTACTTCGCTTGCGGATTCGACGAAGGATTCCCGGAGCACTAGGTCGCGCTTCCCCAGTCAATTGCCTGTGGCGTATTGATGGGTCTCCGCTGGATTTATTTATGCTTCCGCTGTGTTTCGTGTGTGCGAGGTCTTGAAACCTCATTTGTAATAATGAGACCTTTCGGTCAGTACTCTCTATTATTGTAATAAAACGATGCTGGTGATGTATTCATTTCTATTTAACTGTGTGCACTAGTTTTGATCTGGGACTAGTGCAATAATACACAGAGGGTCCGCGTTCGGAAATCCAGGGTCCCGACAATTCTCTCTCATCCAAATGCTGCCTTAGCCATTTTTACCTCTAGAGCTATCTTACCCCAAATGCAAAACAATGACACAAGAGTGGGCGCTGATATCAATCAAATTACGCCCAAATACTTCCCTCTTCTTTCTATTAATTTAAAAGGAAAGATATTTGCTCCTCTTATCGTACTTTACTCCAAAAATTTAAGGTTAGGAATGTTGAAGATATTCATGAAGATAAGGTGGTTTCGTTTTAAATGAACCACGCAAATAAACCGTATGCCCCTTATGTGTGCTTTCCCGAGTAGATGTTGTATTGTCGCAAGGTTTTCATTGGTCCCTGTGCACTGTCTTCTTGCCCTCGGGCGTCCTATTTCGTAGTCACAGGCAAAGCTTGCTTTTAGAAATTTGTGTGGCTCAGCATCGCTCCAGCTCCCTGGATGTGCTTTTTTAAAGTTAGAATGGGTTTGGATTACCTTATCCCCACGATTCTATTTGTATCTCATGCTATTTCCCTCTCACCTTTCTGTTGAAAATTCCATCAGTTCTACTGAAGCAAAGCGATGAATTGCCAAAGACCAAGACTCGAGACTCTACAATCTTCCAGTATTTAAGGAAAACAACATCACTGTGACGAAGACCATCTCCAGGAGAGTGTCCACTGAGTGAGGTCACCTGTTTCTGCGAAGGGCAAGACTCTTGCCCCAAGGATTGCTCCTTGAATCTGTTACTGACCAAGACAACAAGTGAGATGACTAAACTCAAGTATGGCACAAGGAAGACAGAAAATATTGAAGGGAAGTTTGAGCGACGGGTTGCACCATGTAATTTCGTCGGTCCAAGTGAGGCATAGTTTGGTGGAACCAGAACGGGAGAGACTTGCCAACGCGTAGCAACCAGTGGTGCATCCACATATGACAAGCATGGCGATTGCTTGCAATGGAAGATGAAAACTGGATCAAGAGAATGTATTTTAGTAAGTTGATCGAAATACCAAAAACTATCTTGGAAGAAAACTGCGGCGCTTGAGCGGCACTTAGGAAAACAATTTAGGTCAAGGAGAAATTGAGAAAATCAAGTTGGATCAAAGTTAAGGACTTAGTGGATTCGGACTTATATACTTTGAAAAGTGTGCATAAGTATAATTCTCTCTGTGTCATTGTAGCCAAGTCCTCAAGAATTTCCCCAAATCCAAATAATCATACGTAAGATCGATATTAAAACATCGACAATAGCATAAAATAGTTAGAGAAATAATTTACTATTAGAAATGTTGTCTTTAGTGCTGTCTTTAGATAATATGGAAGCTTTAGACCATGTACAATGATGTAATGTCAGCTGTCTATAAACCTTACCACATACGACATGATATGACATGAAGGAGAGAGAGGGAGCATAGATAATTGGGACGTATCTTATGCAGTAGTTGACTGTAACACTATAAATAGGACACATTATGTCATAAAGAAGCTATCTATGAAGACATACAAAAAAAACAACCTATTGTATGAGCTGTCTTTAATGCCATCTATAAGTAATATGGAAGATATTAAAGACAGCAGTTGTCTATACCATTTTACATGCCCTTAAGAACAATCTTAAGAAATAAACTATTGTACATGTTCTAACACTGTTTGATTGCTAGTTATTGTCGGCATGCAATAATTCGATAGTGTTTTCGCTGTTCAAAGTTTATCTTTTGTCAGCCCAAACTTATTGCTATATGTTTTGTTGCGAAGCTATTCCGGGCCCAAGCCCACGTAACTCCACACGTACACACAGAAAAAACAAAAACCCGACATAAACTGAGATGCATGATATTTACATTATCAGTAAGATCCACAAAAGCAGTTCACGTTGCCAGTAGCATATATGTACAACATATGTGGATATCGATGGATTAACCTATTTGTACACCATATGTTGATTCACGGATCATAGAACAGGTAAATGATAGTGAGCCTAAGCAACTTACAATGTTAGTGTAATAATCTATTTCCGAGGCCATCGGTTTTCTCCACAATTGCATAGGATGGTCAATTGCAGAGTGTTAAATATGAGTGTACATCAAACATGATCATGCTTTATACTTAAAAGTCAACTTTTACTACAGAAGACTACGTCATATCAGCCGAGTTTACAACAAAAAGGGCATCAAAGCCCAAACTTTATATTACATCACAAAAAAATTTCAAAAGATCCACAGGTAAATCTGAGCATCGACGAGACCTAAAACCAGTAATCATCTTATAATAGAGGATCATCGCACTACTACAGAAAGCCTCATAGTAGACGCCTCATCACAGACGGTTTTGTGAAACCGTCTCTGATGAACACTATTACAGACGGTTGTAATTAGGAGGCCGTCTATGGTATTTGTGGCGGGAAAATGGATTATCACAGGCGGTTATTACCGAAGTATCACAGACGGTCTGTATTAAAAACCGTCTGTGATAATCCCAGATTATCACAGACGGTTATTAATAAAAAAACCGTCTGTGATAAGCTGGTTATCACAAACGGTTTTTAATTAAAAACCGTCTGTGATAATTCACAGACGGTTTTTAGTTAAAAACCGTCTGTGATAATGGCTAAGGCATTTATTGCGCTGCTCAGACCGCATCTGTCTTCATTTCGATCCAGATCTAGCCACTGCTGCGCACTTTTTCACTCGGGATGAAGCTAGGCGATTTCAGGCCAGTTAATTTGGTGGGAAGAGGCAGAGATTGAGCTTTGAATATTCAGTCTTTCCTGGTTGCGCTAGATATGGTTAGTAATGAAATTTATTTTTTCTTTAATTGCATTACAATTTAGGTCTAAGTAATCCATTAGTGGTTATTGAAGATGGTTAATTTGCAAAATTGTTGGTTATATAATAGCTGTTGTGTTTGTAATATGAATTGAGCTAGCAAATTAAGTCTCAATATAATAAATGTGGCCCGTATATATGTAGTTATAATTAGTTAATCTAGATTTTAATACTAAGTTGTTATATATGTACGTAACGTAGGACCGAAGCTGGATGTATGCCGCGAGCCGTGTGAGTGAAGAGTACATTAATGGCGTTTCTGCTTTTATAAGAGCCGCCGAGGAGGATATGTTGAATAAGGGGGTGGAATATATGTGCTGTCCATGCACTGACTGCGAGAATTTGAAGATGTTTAAGAACCGAGGGCAAATTGTAGCGCACTTGATTCGGAGGGGTTTCAAAAAGGATTATACGTGTTGGACCAGTCATGGCGAAGTGAATGATCATATGCCGCCGGATGACATCGTCGGTGAAGTGAATGATATGCCCCCGGATGACATCGCCGGCGAAGTGAATGATATGCCCCCGGATGACATCGCCGGTGAAGTGAATGACATGCCGCCGGTTGATGTCGATTGTGGCTCGGATTCGGATAGGTTGCACGATGATAATCTGGATCAGATGCTTCGCGATGTAGAAGAGAACTATGATGAGAGAGAGTATGTTAAATTCCGTGGCTTGATGGAGGACTCAGAGAAACCTTTGTACACGAGCTGCAAGTACACGAGGTTGTCGGCCATGCTTGAACTGTTGAAATTGAAGGCAAGCAACGGTTGGTCCGACAAGAGTTTCACGGCGCTGCTAGGCTTATCACAGACGGTTCTAAGTTTAGAACCGTCTGTGATATGAATATCACAGACGGTTCTAAGTTTAGAACCGTCTGTGATAAGCCTACTATCTCAGACGGTTGTAAACATAGAACCGTCTGAGATAGTATGATTATTACAGACGGTTCTAAACTTAGAATCGTCTGTGATATTCATATCACAGACGGTTCTAAGTTTAGAACCGTCTGTAATAATCCGCTATATATACCCGTGTCTAGGGTTTTCGTGTATTCTACAGTTATTCTATATCTAAATCCCGATCTGCCTCCCCCGAGCCCTCGCCGCCGCCTCCCTCGAGCCCTCCCCGGCCGCCTCACTCGAGCCCGTCGTCGCCGCCGCCTCCCCGAGCCCGTCGTCGCCTCCACGAGTTACCTCCTCCGTCGTCGTCGCCTCCTCCTCCTCCTCCGTCGTCGCCGGCCGCCTCCCCGAGCCCGTCGTCGCCACCGCCTCCCCGAGCCCGGGGCCTCCTCCTCCTCCGTCGCCGCCGCCTCCTCCTCCTCCTCCGCCGTCGTCGCCTCCTCCTCCTCCTGCGTCGTCTCCGCCTCCTCCTCCGTCACCAAAACCCTAAGGTCATCAAATCCCTCCCCGAGCTTCATGCTTACTGTTAGGGTTTAGGGTTTTACAGTTGCTCGATGATGATAAATTCATATACTGAGATTGGTTCATTCGGTCTTTGAGCTCGATGATGATAAATTCATATACTGAGATTGCCTGTGGGATTTACAGTTGCTCGATGATGATAAATTCATATACTGAGATTGGTTCATTCGGTCTTTGAGCTCTAATAGTTGTTATATACAATCTTCCATATACTGAGATTGCCTGTGGGATTTACAGTTATAGCATGTTATTAAATTGATCTATTAGGATTTCATCTTGACAAGTTAAAAGTTAACTGCTGTCTAAATATATGCATGCTGAATATATCTTGATCTTGAGATTGTAGAGTTTGTATCTAGAGCTCAAAAGACTGAATTCATTATTTGGCATAACCAATCAAGGAAGAGTATATGATTTAGTAGCGGGACGGCCAAGATTAATCTTGTGCAACCCTACAATTTGAGAGCACATATTCATGTTGAGACTGTTATTGATTCTATTATTGATGCTTGTTGCTTGTTGCTTCATATTGCTACCATTATATATGTATATATGTAGGTATGTATATGTATATATGTAGGTATGTATATGTATATGTATGTATATACACATATAGTATATAGTATGGACTTCACAGTTGTCAGCCAAGTAATCGATAGGTAAGCACATATTCCCCATACATATCTACATTGTACTCTTTTTTTCCTTCCGAATGATTAAGGTTAACTTTTTCGAATTACGTAGGGCGTTCGCGATGTACATTCAAATGGGAGGTGACTCGAAGCGCGGGGCCAAAGGCCTGCTGACACATGTTCGAGATTTTAAGGTATTCGCTATTTCACATTAATTAATCCTATGTAACAGTTGGTACTAATGCCTCTTGAACTAACACATTTCATTTTTTGCAGTGTCACCAGTAGGAGCCGGGCAACACATGTGGATACTACGTTTGCCAACATATGGAACTACTCCTCGATTACACGAGGCTCACCGATCACAAGGTTTGTCACTCTTCCCATAATTACTTCATACTTATCACGTTACATATATACGCACATTGATATTCCTATCGACAGGCTGCGTCCATCCCGTCAACTGCATTGAAACAGCCTGTTCTTGGAGGGATTCGAGGAGAGTTGGCGTACTTTTTGCTGACTCAAGTCATAACGCCAGGAGGACGGTTCCACTGCGCACCATGATTTCTTATTGGTCTTATCACTAAGTGCAAATGCAGTGTAGATCTTTTGTAACTGCGCATTTGTTAATGGATATTTCATTTCAATTCAATTAATCGATTTGTGAAATGGATGCATGCTTTATGTTTGTGAAATGAAGTGCGATGTCAATGGGATGTTTTATGTCTGTGAAATGTATTTGAAAGGAAATGAGATGTGTGAATTGTATGTTAAAATCTGTGATTATCTGCTTCTTTCAGAGGGTATGGCTAGCATTTCCTGAGGCTAGCTATAAACAGAAATAGATTCTGCTGGGGGGAGGAGTATCACAGACGGTTTTTCATTAAAAACCGTCTGTGATTATACCATATCACAGACGGTTTTTTTAAAAACCATCTGTGATATGGGATAATTACAGACGGTTTTTAGTGAAAAACCGTCTGTGATATGGGATAATCACAGACGGTTTTTAATGAAAAACCGTCTGTGATATCGGGTATTCACAGACGGTTTTCGAACCGTCTATGATAACTTGGATTATCACTGACCCATAATTTCAGACGGTTCAGAAAACCGTCTGTGATGACTTTTCTGAACCGTCTGTAATGTGGATTTCTGTAGTAGTGATCACAGTTTTCCTTGAAAGACTTTTATTATCTTCCTGGATTTCTTCTGTTGGTATTTTAGCAAATATAAGTACAATTGTACCTAACAAGTCACATAGAAATATTTAATTATCTACTTGCCAATATTTCAATAGAGGCGAATGTGTTGGTTTTATTATTGTATTTGTGGATGCAAGTTTATTTGTAAACAGTTTTAAACAAGAAAAGTAAGAGAAAAAGGGGTTTAACCATCTTAATTATCAACTTAAAAATCATACTGATACTACTCATACCTTGTTATTGGATTCACCATATATTGATTCACGGATCATAGAATAGGTAAACGGTATTTGGTAATGCACCTAGGCAACCAGCAAGGTTAGGCTCTGTAAATAGGGCGACTGCACAGATAGCACCAGACAGCGGGTTTTTCAGAGGAAAGACAAGTAAATACAAGCACCAATATACGTTTAGATGCATATATGTACATGATCGACGTCATCAACAAAATGGCTTCATTTTTCCAGCACCAGGAAGCAAAAGATGGAGACCATTTTCCCTGTGCACCTAAGTAGGCATGGAGAAGAAAAGAAAACGGAGTAGATTAACAGAGGACAGAGGGAGACACTAAAAAGCCATAAAAGACAAGCTGCACAAAAGATAATTTTGGTGAACCATCTGTGAGGTTCAGTGCCTGCTCTTCTCAGATGGAGCACCCTTCTTTGAAGATCTATGGAGGACGTAGGAAAAGAATGTTGGTTGACGACTGATAATCTTCATGCAAAAAACAACAGTAGCAAGGTATGAACATACTGATCTGTCGCTGGTACCCCTGGAGAGCCACCAACTTCAGCAGAGAACAGACGTCACCCAAGTTTTAAGATGATGCCAGTCACATCAGGCTGACGCGCAGAGCAACATGTCAGATATATAACATACGGACAAGAAAAGAATACAACAGCAACATCCTTAATAATGGGCGGATGCAACATAGGGCATGGGTGTTCAGTTGAACACCCAAAATTTTTTATAAAATACTAGATATATAATAGGTATATTAGATGTATATACTATTAGTTGTGTTAAAACTATATTATATACCTGCAAATAAATTCAATCCGCACTCCGTATATCTCGCGCGCAGCTCATGTAATACATTAGACCTATTTTTCTTTTCACCTTAGCCCTCCTCACGCCCAAAGAGGTAAAGATATAAATAAAATCATAACATTTGTTCTATTTCTCATCTTGTGGCTGTCTATGTGGGAGGCGACTTTGGCCTTCGAGTGGCGAGCGAGCGGAGGTGCAGGCTAGAGGCGAGTGACGACCAGCGAATGCGGACGTGGTGCCATGATGTGATGACAATCATGCGTGAGGCGGCGTGTGGTGCAAGGTGAGCGTGTGGCAGCGCGGGCGAGCAGAGAGGTGTCGCAGGCAAACGGGCAGTAGCACAACGAACACGGAGGTAGGGAGCGGGCGACAGGAAGGGAACAGCGCAGTAGCCGGGAGGGAGCATGGCATTAGGAAGTGAGTAGCACATCCAACTTATTGTCAGCGTCCTCTCTTCAGATTTAGGTGTGCTCCACCCCACTCCACTTATTTACTTTTTTGGTCTGTTTTGCTCTATAGAAGGAACATACAATTTCCTCTTAGATGGACAGTTCTTGCTGATGGGGAAATAGCAAAAAAAAGGCAAGATCAACAAGATATACAACTCTTATTTATCTCTATACTTTGTTGTTTAATTCATATAATTATGCTCGCCTTATGTCGCTTATTTCCTCATAAGAAATCATTAATTTTTGTAATTTATGTATTTTATTATATCTACATACACGTATCATTGTATCAGTGTTTTGGGGGGACGGTGCGCTGCGGTATCGACGTATTCGAGCAACTTAACTTCGAAATTCGAACACCCATCCTAAAAATTCTAGGTCCGCCAGTTAATATAAAGGGAGACTAAGCTAGAAATGCACCGATGAAGGAGTTGATCTCTCTAACGTACGCAGCAAGATCAGCGAATGATACTACAGGATTGTAGACATGGAGTGGGATAAGTGGGACTGTGGGAGGCACAATGGATTTCTCCTATATCTTGGTATAGTTGGTGAAGTTGACCATGTATGGAGAGTCGACTGGTCTATAATATGATTTAGCATTTGCATGTAATCCCTTCTCATCGGCCCTCATCTGAGGTTAAGCTCCCAATGCCTCTTCCGGGCAGGGTCCAGTTCGTAGTACCGGTCGATAATCGTCAAAAATTGGTTTTACCAGACACCCCTAGTTAGAATACAAACTGATATCAAATATTTCAGTCAAATTTGAATTTGCACCTATTTATACCAATTTACGCCGATTTGATTTGAAATTTTGGCCCAAAAACTCCATTATTTTCTGATTTTCGGCTATTTTTAAATAAGATTTTGATTTGAAAATTTTTGGTTAAAATCCTCTAAAATTTTCTGGTTATTGGAGAAATTGGTTTAACCGGACCCTTAGGTAAAAATTTCAAACCGGTTTTCAAAACCCTAGTTGCAGTACCCATTCGACCACAATACCACCGTGAACCGTCTACGACACGACATTGCGCGTCCAACACAAGCGTTCAAGAAGAATCGACGTCACCCAAGTTCTAAGAAGTATGCCAGTCACATCGGGCGAACGCACAGAGCAACATGTTAGATATAAAATATACGGACAAGACAATAATACAACAGCAACATCCTTAATATGAAAGGGAGACTAAGCTAGAAATGTACCGATCAAGGATGGAGTTGGTCTCTCTAACATAAGCAGCAAGATCAACGAATGGTACATGAATGTAGACGAGAAGTGGGAAAGTGGGAGGCACACTGGATTTCTCCTGTATCTTGGTGTAGTTGGTGAGGTCATGTACAGAGAGTGACTGGTCTATAACATGGGTTATTGTGGGTTGTAATTTATATATGAAAATTTTGAATTCTAGACTATTTGTAAGAGACAGTATATAGAGAAAAATAGTTATATACGATTTTGACCGGTATAGTTGAACTCAATACAGTTTGTACTACGATCTATCTATAGACCCCACCCTTAAAAAATGCACCATTTAAAAATTAATTATTATAGCATAAACTAAAAGCTATAAGCTATAAGCGAAAAAAAGGCATCCATGATTTAGCATTTGCATTTAACCCCTTCCCTTGTCAGTCCTCATCTGATGGTAAGCTCTCAATGCTTCTTCCCGGTAGGGTTCACAATACAAGTTGATAATCGGTTTTACCGGACACCCCAAATTATAGTATAAACTGGTCTCAAGTATTTTGGTTAAATTTGAATTTGCATCGATTTACACCAAGCTATGCTGATTTGTTTTTGAGTTTTTTAGCCAAAAAGCTCTAATAGTTTCAAATTTTCGCCTGATTTTTTTAAAAATCATATTTTGATTTAAAAATTTCGGGTTGAAATCCTCAAAAAAATTTCGATACAAATTTCGAGCCGGTTTTTAAAACCCTGGCTCCAGTACCCGATCGACCGCAATACCACCGTCCACCGTCTACAACACAACCGCGTACAAGTGCAGGAGCGCTGTCCCGATCTACACGTGGTACGTTACACATACGCCCGGGTATGAGCCGTAGGATAGATGGCGGTGCGTGTCAGCGCTTAGCAGCTCGTACCGACGAGTCTCGCGAGCGCGACGCCGCTTAGCAGCAGATCGAACGCGGCGCCGTCGCGGCCGTAGCGTACGCATCGAGACGGCGGTGTACCAGGAGGAAGGGATCCGGTTGCGTCGAAGAGGTTGGATGGAAAACACGCTATAGGGATTTTAAATCGCAGCAATTTCCCTGTCACAGGACATCATGCGAATTGATGTCTGCAAAAGAAAATACAGTACCATTTCTCTGAATGAACTAGATATCATTGATATATGGTTGGAGGTTTACAAGATGACAATGGTTAGTTGAAACAACTCCGTCCTTACATGCGGACTGTATGAACGAGTTGTTTTCTTTTCTTGACTACAACTGACCAAGCCCTAGACTATTTAGCGTACTTGCCATTTGTGCGACCCAGACGCTGTCTAATGACTTCTTAATTTAGCCACCGGAAGGAGGCTTCCTCTTGTGTCTTAGCAACTCGCTGTGAGCTTCTAATGCCTGATCCGGTGACCATTGGTGCCGCAGTGAGCTGGGGCGTATCTGCCGTAGGGTGGGTCGTCTCGCCCATCATCTCTAAGCTCCTCAAAAAAGGCTTCTCCTACCTCGGCTTTGATGGATCAGAGAAGCTGAAAGAGCTTGAGACTAAAGTTTTACAGCTGGAACTGACGCTGGAAGCTGTTGAAGAGGGTCCTCACAGGGATCGTTTGGAGAAATGGTTGAAGGAGCTTAGATCTGCTTTCTACGAAGCCGAAGACATCTTGGATGATGTTGAGTATCACCGTCTCGAAAGGCAGATCGTATCTCAGCCTGACAACAAGTTGGAGTCAGACGCCATGCCTCCTCGTAGGAGGAATTGGGTGATGAAGAAGCTCCAGGCTGCCCTTCCCAAGAGCTCCCAACTGAAAAAACAGGTATTTTCCTGCCTCAGGCCCATTAAACTTTGCTGTGCCATGATATGCCAATATATGTTGTCATCGGTACAAGTCTGGACAGTAAACTTAGAAGCACCCTCGGTTGGATACGAGTACGCTGTGGGTGCGTAGGGACTCAAGAGAAGCATACAACCACAAGTGTATTCAATAAGAGTGTTTTTTTAATTACAAGAATGGCCTCCTCCCTCCCATTACATGAGGTCCTATTTATAGAGTGAGAGAGAGAGGCATGTAAAGTTACAAGTTTACCCTTGAGGTCTAACATAATCCTGGGGGTGTTTACGTCATTTGCCCCATGCGGTCCCGTCGTGTTTGGGACTCTGAGATGGGTTCGTGGTTGGCCTCAAACTCCATTTGAGGTTGGCCTCGGACCTCCTTCGGGGTGGCTCTAGCATATCTTATCTCAGGTTGGCCGCGGAACTCTTTGGGGTCGGCTTGGCCCCGGACCCCTCTGAGGGTCAGCCTTATGTACTTTGTCCAAGATTGGCCCCAAACCCCTCCGGGGGTTGGCCTCATGTGCCCCATCTTGGGCTGGCAGGGGTTAGCTCATTGTAGGCCTTCTATCGAGCATTGTTGCTCCGAAGTCATTATGGGCCCGAGGTAGCGTAGAGACCCTCCACCAACATATGTTGCCTGATATTACTGCTCTAGCTCTTAGATAACTATTGGTTGTGTAATCCTAAGCCTAAATTTCGCTTAAAGCCTAGCCTCCACATGGGGATATGGGATGAGCCTATGCACACGCAACAACTTTCTTGGACTTTTGTCTATGCTCAGCCCAAAGGGTTAACCCAAAGATGTTACATTTGGGCTAATGGGCATTAGATGCTAGTGTAACTCACTTTAAACTAGAACACACATCATCACACACCTATACTGCACAAATATACACAAGTACGCCACCTAGCATGCACCTAGAATTGTGGAGGCTAGGGATAAACTTTGTTGTGCCATGATACGCCAATATATGTTGCCTGTTATTATGCTCTAGCTCTTAGATAACTATTGGTTGTGTAATATCCTAAGCCTAAATTTCGCTTAAAGCCTAGCCTCCACATGGGAACATGGGATGAGCGTAGATAACTATTGGTTGTGCAACTTGCTTGGACTTTTGCTACGCTCAGCCCAAAGGGGTAATCTAAAGGTGCTACATTTGGGCCAATGGCATTAGATGCTAGTATAACTCACTTTAAACTAGCACACACATCATCACACACTCAGGGAAAAACAATTTCGAGCCAAAATTCACAAAATCACCGAAATTCTGTTTTCTTAGCCCACCTTGAAAATGCCCAATCTGGTCCAAACTTTGACCCATTTTTAATTTTTTCAGCCCACAATGTTTAGTGCATTGAGGATGGCCCTGTCCTTGGTGTGGTTCTTGAAACCCTTATTCTCACATGTACTGAACTCCCATCTATGTCATTCGGCTGCCAGATTCCCTAATCACCAATTCCCCAATCCTTGATTTCCCATCGCACTAGCATGGGAGAAGGAGCGGGAGGGGGGCACTGACATGGGAGAAGGGGGAGGCGGCGCTGTCACAAGAGAAGGATGGGGAGGTGTAGGATCTAGGATAACCGACTAGAGGGGGTGAATAGAAGGTTCTAAATTATTTACTCTCAATTGCACAATTTTAAAACAATATGAGCAATAAATGAGTCTAGCATAAAATGAGAGTATGTTTCAATTAATTTTTCTATGGCACCATAAGAAATTACCTCTACCATGTATAAATCTCAGCTTCAAAAGATGTCTATTCAATACACATAAATTGCTAAGAATATATATGGGGAAGAGTAGAGATAAAGAAATAACCACACAAGGAGACAAGCGCTGTTTTCCCATGGTATCGAAGACTTGCCGGTCTTCCCTACTCCACATTGAGGAAAGTCCAGATGAATTGGACTAGTTCCACGAATTAAGCCTCAACTCCTCAATTCCACTAGGGCTGTTCTTCCTCCACTCCAGAGATAGTGAACACCGAGCCAATCATAAACATTGTTGGGCATCTTCACAATCTTCTTAAAGAGATCACTGCGTAAATCACTTCCAAGCCATCTAGGTGTCAGCAAACACCAAGAGTAAGAGATCATAAGCTTTGTTTGAAGGAATTCAAGTGCCAAGGATCAACTAATGAATGAATGCACTTGAATGGGCCCAACTACCTCAAACGTGTGCAATAAGTGTAAATGAGGTGTGGAGTAAGTGCTACTAGCTTAAGGATATTCAATGAAGTGTGTGTCTTACTATCCAAGAGCTGGTGGGAGGTATTTAAACCCCTCACCCTCAAATTTGACCATTTGAGGTCAAATCCTAAAAAAATCAGGAAATGCAGTAGTATTGCCATGTAATGGCCGATACTACCGCACCTCAAATGTAATGGCTATATTGGCAAATTAAATGCTTCTGACATTAACCGTTACTGTTGGGTGCGGTACTACCACCCTCACAGGGTTCGATACTACCAACTTGCGGCAGTACCATTTCTTGGGTGTGGTACTACCATTTTTCTCGAAAGCAAAAATGCTTCGATAGCACCTTTGGGAAATAATGTACCACCAACTAAACTCCAGTCAGACTGGGATGCAGTAGCACTGCAGCCTTGGTTCAATCATACCTATTACAGTAGTACCGCCAAGTACACTCTGGTACTATCATTTTTCCTAAAAGTGTACAGTTGGCTTTAGAATCTTAATTCAAATGCATGCATGATCTTTAGTAGATCCATATGGCTATAAAAATTAATCTTCAAGTTACTAGCCATAATCCCTCTTAATAGTATAGTGTCTAGTCTATAAGTCGCTCTTTCAACCATTGTCCAAAGACCAGTAAAAAGTAAAATGGATCCTAGGCTACTTGTACCTTATCTTCAAACCATGTAGATTCTTCACATCATCTTTAGCATGCATCTTCAGGTCCTCGAATGAATCCCGGGACTAATGTTTTCATTTACCCTTGATAAACATGTCAGTCTCTTTTTCAAATGTTGTCATTAATTATCAAAACAATTTTAGGGGTCTAGATACTTCAGTCTCTCCCTTTTTGGTCATTAATGACAAACCAAGTTCAAGTAGAGAGAATAAAGAGTTTGAATACACTACTTGCTGTGATGCAAAATAATATACAACTCAAAGACCAAAAAGGGTCACTCCTGTGGCAATGGATCTCGATAGCAATTGCGGCCATAATGAATAGGAGATGGAGGAGTCGCAACTATGCGCTCCAAAAAAGCCACTATATCAGGAAGGGACGCAAGCTAAGCATTGGTTTCCAGTAAGTTATCCCTAACCTTGAGTATAGTAGAATAGATCTAAGCATTGGAGACTTAATCTTTAGATGGGGCTACAGGAGCTTCTTCTTCTTTCTACGCTAGGGGAGGAGCCACCGAGGGGATAGGAGGTCTCTCACGTGGCTTGTAGGGATTATGCACGGAGCGCTGCCCTCCACGATAGCCAGTCTTCCTAATGACCAAAGCCATGATATATGGTGCATAATATATCATCTTGACCCTATCATTCTTAGAAGCTGCAATTTCCCTAATGATTAACTCCACCACATCGAACTTCCTGCCATTCATGATGTTGTCGATTATGTTCCATGCATGTTCCATGATGGCATCAAAATTCCCGCTCTTAGGGAGCATGGTGTGGTTAATTATTCTGTTAATCAAGCTGGGAAAGGGAGGAAGGCCTGCAAGCTTGACTGGGACATATCTGACATTCTGATCATAATATTGTGTCCAGGCTAGAATCTGAAGGGTTGATCTAGAGTAAATTTTATCATGTCTCCCTAACTCTGTCCTTAGGGCTAGCTCGAACTCCCTCTTGTATGACTCTAGGTGATATGTCCCAGTCATCTATGTCATATAGGTGAAGTCTGGGGAGACATACACCATGGCATAGAACTGAAGGATGATCTCCTCGTTGTAGTCACACTTTAAAGAAAGTATGTATTGGAGTTCGGCTATATAGAAAAGCTGATATGCCCCATTAAATTGGTCCAGAGACTCTAGATGTTCCCAATATACATACTTGTGGTCAGGTCGGTGGTGGCCATACATCTGATGGAACACATCCTACTGAAACTTGGTGTGGAACCTAGGATCAAAGGATGATATGGGCTTCTCAAACTAGTTGGGGTGGCGCAAGATAGTATACTCATCACTGGTGATGAGTTCTAGATTGATAGTCTACTCTTTTGGATTACCCATGCCCTCATTAGATTCTTCTTGTGAGGAGCTCTCCTCATGCTCAGTTTCAATCTCTGTGTCTTCCCTAGTGGACTTGCCTTTATCTCTAGCTTCCCTGGCCCTCTGAGCTGACTTAGTCTCTGAATCACTGTCAGGTCAAGGTGAAGGAGCTGGAATAGGTGGCAACTAAGGAGAAGCGAGGATCCTAGCCGAGGGACCCAGTTGGGATGCTGAATTGCCATAGTGTTTGTGTATGGCTATCTTGGTCTAAGGCATCTACAAATAGATATGAGAGGATAGTTAGAATTCAAATGAATAGGTTTTGAATTTAAGTGAAATAAAGTAGCTTTCTTTTCAGCAAAATTGGTAGTGTCGTCATGTACATAGCAGTATTACCGAGGTGTAGTAGTACCACCATGTAATGATCGGCATGACCGCATTGCGATAGTACCGCACATGTAAACGATAGTACTGCTTTTGTTGAACCGATTCTAGGGTATTCAATGTTTGATTTAATTGGTGTTTCTCATGGATTGAATCCATGGATTAGATGTAAAATCATCATTAAACACTAGTTAAACAATTTTGCCCAAGAAAATTTCATTAAATCATCCACATTTTTAAAAACCTAACTTTGGAGGACCTAGGGTTTTGAACAAGGTAATGCTCAGATTAATATAAATTTTACCTAGTTTTGTAGAGGGAAAACCCTTAGGAGAAGTGTGAGTCACCAGTGGTGGAGGAATCCGCAAGTTTTGTGGAGATTTAACATGAGAGGATCAAGTGGAGAATGGGAGAGAGAAAGAGAGAGTCGGGCCTAACAGGAAGAAATAGAAGCAGTATGACTGCACGGAAGGAGAGACTCAAAGATAAGGGAATGGTTTGGCTAGTTTTTGGGGCCACCCGTAAAAACAATAGTTCTAATTTTTGAGGCCGATACGGTAGTTCCAATTTTTCTATTTTTGTAGGAATAAGGTAGGGAATGCAAGTTATCCTTATTTTCACTCAATTAACAACTCTTCAGGATCACTATGCATTGAATTTTCATTGAACACCCAAATAAAATAGTTTTTATTAAATTAGGAATTTTTAGAAATACCTTTTAGAAATAAATTTTCTCAAGAACTCCAAGAAGAACAAATGATTTGAGGTATGAGTTCAATCAATATTAGAGTAATATATAATATTTAACTCATTCCTCAATTTACAAAAGTGGCTTTGATCTAAAGGTTTTGTGAAGATATCAGCTAATTGGTCTTTGGTTTGTATGTGGCTAATGATGATATCACCCTTGCTCACGTGATATCTCAAGAAGTGGTGGCGAATATATATATGATTGGTTCTTGAGTGTTGAACCGGGTTATTGGCTATCTTCACGACACTATCATTGTCATACAAAAGAGGCATTTTATCAAATTGAATGCCATAATCCATTAAAGTTTGTCTCATTCATAGTAACTGAGCACAACAAGTTCTCGCGAAAATTATTCGGCTTTGGCTGTGGATAAGACTATAAAATTTTGTTTCTTACATGACCATGAAACTAATGATCTTTCTAAATGTTGACAACTACCCGAGGTGCTTTTCTCTCTCCACTTTACAACCCACATAATCGAAATATGAATATCCAAGTAAATCAAATTTAGTACCTTTAAGATACTATAAGCGAATGCTAAAGCAATGCTTTAAATATCTAAGAATTATCTTTGTGGCAATCAAATGACATTCTTTTGGAGATGTTTGAAATTGTGCACACATTCAAATAATAAAGATGATATTGGACCTAGATGTGTTAAGATAAAGCAAATTGCCAATCATAGATCTATAAAGCTTTAAATCTATCAGTTTACCTCCTTTATTGAGATCAAGATGCCCGTTCATTGCCATGTGTGTCTTTATGGGCTTTGCGTCTTTCATGCCAAATTTCTTGAATACATTTTTCACATACTTTGTTTGGCTTACGAAGATCCCATCTTTGAGTTGCTTGATTTGGAGTCTACTGAAATAGGTAGGCTCCCTAATCATGAACATCTCAAATTCCCTAGACATTACATCACCATATTCTTTGCATAAATCGTGGTTAGTCGATCTGAAGATAATATCATCAACATATATTTGACATACAAAGAATTCATCATCAATAATTTTTGTGAATAATGTTGTATCAGCCTTTCCAACTTGAATCTTTTAGAGAGTACAAAATCTCGAAGACATTCATACATATTCTAGGAGCTTGTTTGAGACCCTATAGCACTTTTGAGAGTTTATACACATGGTTATGATTCTTAGGATCTTCAAAATCAAGAGGTTATTTAACATAAACAAGTTTAGTTATTTTTCCATTTAGGAAAGCACTTTTAGCATTTATTTGAAATAATTTAATATCAAAGCATGATACAAAAGCAAGTAGGATACGAATGGACTTGAGTGTAGCCTTGAGCAACTAACCTTGCCTTGTTTCTTACCATAATTTCACTTTCATCTTGTTTATTCTGAAAGACCCATTTTGTACCAATGACGTTATATTCTTTGGGTCATTCTACTAATGTCCAAACATTGTTACGGGTGGAGTTGCTCAAGAGACGAAACAAAAGAGTAATATTCACAAAAAGATAAAATACAAGATTTAGTTTGAATACCCTTACTCATGTCACCCAATACTTGATTTATTGGATGATCATTTGTGATTGCATTGTGAATCTTTGGAGGAAGGTTTTGAAGTTGTGTTTTTTCCTTTTCTTCTCTGTCATTTGCTTGTATTATGATGGAGGTTAGAGGTTCAACTTGTGTAGATGTTCGCGGGTCTCTTGAATCAACTTTTGGTTTGATATCACCAATTTGCATGTTCTTTATAGCTTGTCTCAATACTTCACCACCTACATGTTACATCAACTAAACTAGAGTTCATGTTGAAGACTCGGTATGCCTTGCTATTAGATGTGTAACCAAGCAAGAAATCAATATCACATCGACTTTGAAATTTTGAGAGCCAAACACCCTTTTTGAAGATATAGCACTTGCAACTAAAAACATGAAAATAAGAGATGTTCGATTTTCTTCTAATGAGAAGCTCATAGTAAGTATTTCTCAAAAGACAATGCAAATAGATGTGATTTATAGCACGTCAAGTGGTGTTGATAGCTTTTCACCCAAAAGTGAGCGGAAGTATTATACTTATCAAGCATTGTCCTAGCCATTTCAATTAATGTTCAATTTTTCCATTTTACCACTCTATTTTGCTTCAGAGTGTAGGTGGTGAAAAGTTCATATTTTATTCCAAGTTCATCACAAAAATCTTCAATTTTGGTGTTTTTGAACTTAGAACCATTGTAACTACAGATTTTCTATATTTTAAAATCAAATTCATTTTTGGTCCATTTTGCAAAATTTTTGAAAATACCGAAGGCTTCGGCCTTGTCATGTAGGAAGAACATCCAAGTATATCTTAAGTAATCATCTACAATGACCAAACAATAGCTATTGCCTCTGATGCTCCTATAGATTGTTGGTCCAAACAAATCCATATGTAAGAGCTTCAATGGCCTAAAAGTTGGCATGATACTTTTGGAAAGATGAGAGTTTGCCACTTACTTCCCGGCTTGACAAGCGCTATATAATCTATTTTTCTCAAACTTCATGTCTTCCAAGTTAACCACTAAGTCATATTTGAAAAGCTTTTTGAGTTGGATCATTGCCACATGGCATAGTCTTCTATGTCATAACCAACCCAATGAGGTTTTTGCAATTAAACAAGTTTTTAAACAAGACTCACTAGAAGTGAAATCAACCAAATAAAGATTTTCAAATCTAAAACCTTTAAAAACAAATTCATTTTTATTTTTCCTTTAAAATGATGACACCATCTCTGAAGAATGAGCGTGTTAGTTCAAGATCATTTAATTGAGCAACCGAAAGAAAGTTATAGTTTAATGTTTCTACTAGAGATACATTTGAAATTGAAAGGTCGTTGTAGATGGCAATTTTACTAAACCAATTACCTTTCCTTTGCTATTTTCACCAAATGTGATTTTCTCATTGCTTCTATTTTCAAAGGTGGTAAACATTTTTCGGTCTCCGGTCATGTGTTGAGTGCATCCACTATCAAGCATCCAATGCCTTCCATTATTTTGTAGTTTACCTTCAAAAAATTAAGTTCTTTTATTTACCCAAATTTGCTTAAGTCCTTGGAGGTTAGTGACCAAGATTTTGGGCACCCAAATAACATTATTTTTAGCGCCAAAAATTGAAGTGTCAATAAAATTTAAAAGGAAAGAGTGGGCGCTGATATCAATCAAATTACGCCCAAATACTTCCCTCTTCTTTCTATTAATTTAAAAGGAAAGATATTTGCTCCTCTTATCGTACTTTACTCCAAAAATTTAAGGTTAGGAATGTTGAAGATATTCATGAAGATAAGGTGGTTTCGTTTTAAATGAACCACGCAAATAAACCGTATGCCCCTTATGTGTGCTTTCCCGAGTAGATGTTGTATTGTCGCAAGGTTTTCATTGGTCCCTGTGCACTGTCTTCTTGCCCTCGGGCGTCCTATTTCGTAGTCACAGGCAAAGCTTGCTTTTAGAAATTTGTGTGGCTCAGCATCGCTCCAGCTCCCTGGATGTGCTTTTTTAAAGTTAGAATGGGTTTGGATTACCTTATCCCCACGATTCTATTTGTATCTCATGCTATTTCCCTCTCACCTTTCTGTTGAAAATTCCATCAGTTCTACTGAAGCAAAGCGATGAATTGCCAAAGACCAAGACTCGAGACTCTACAATCTTCCAGTATTTAAGGAAAACAACATCACTGTGACGAAGACCATCTCCAGGAGAGTGTCCACTGAGTGAGGTCACCTGTTTCTGCGAAGGGCAAGACTCTTGCCCCAAGGATTGCTCCTTGAATCTGTTACTGACCAAGACAACAAGTGAGATGACTAAACTCAAGTATGGCACAAGGAAGACAGAAAATATTGAAGGGAAGTTTGAGCGACGGGTTGCACCATGTAATTTCGTCGGTCCAAGTGAGGCATAGTTTGGTGGAACCAGAACGGGAGAGACTTGCCAACGCGTAGCAACCAGTGGTGCATCCACATATGACAAGCATGGCGATTGCTTGCAATGGAAGATGAAAACTGGATCAAGAGAATGTATTTTAGTAAGTTGATCGAAATACCAAAAACTATCTTGGAAGAAAACTGCGGCGCTTGAGCGGCACTTAGGAAAACAATTTAGGTCAAGGAGAAATTGAGAAAATCAAGTTGGATCAAAGTTAAGGACTTAGTGGATTCGGACTTATATACTTTGAAAAGTGTGCATAAGTATAATTCTCTCTGTGTCATTGTAGCCAAGTCCTCAAGAATTTCCCCAAATCCAAATAATCATACGTAAGATCGATATTAAAACATCGACAATAGCATAAAATAGTTAGAGAAATAATTTACTATTAGAAATGTTGTCTTTAGTGCCGTCTTTAGATAATATGGAAGCTTTAGACCATGTACAATGATGTAATGTCAGCTGTCTATAAACCTTACCACATACGACATGATATGACATGAAGGAGAGAGAGGGAGCATAGATAATTGGGACGTATCTTATGCAGTAGTTGACTGTAACACTATAAATAGGACACATTATGTCATAAAGAAGCTATCTATGAAGACATACAAAAAAAACAACCTATTGTATGAGCTGTCTTTAATGCCATCTATAAGTAATATGGAAGATATTAAAGACAGCAGTTGTCTATACCATTTTACATGCCCTTAAGAACAATCTTAAGAAATAAACTATTGTACATGTTCTAACACTGTTTGATTGCTAGTTATTGTCGGCATGCAATAATTCGATAGTGTTTTCGCTGTTCAAAGTTTATCTTTTGTCAGCCCAAACTTATTGCTATATGTTTTGTTGCGAAGCTATTCCGGGCCCAAGCCCACGTAACTCCACACGTACACACAGAAAAAACAAAAACCCGACATAAACTGAGATGCATGATATTTACATTATCAGTAAGATCCACAAAAGCAGTTCACGTTGCCAGTAGCATATATGTACAACATATGTGGATATCGATGGATTAACCTATTTGTACACCATATGTTGATTCACGGATCATAGAACAGGTAAATGATAGTGAGCCTAAGCAACTTACAATGTTAGTGTAATAATCTATTTCCGAGGCCATCGGTTTTCTCCACAATTGCATAGGATGGTCAATTGCAGAGTGTTAAATATGAGTGTACATCAAACATGATCATGCTTTATACTTAAAAGTCAACTTTTACTACAGAAGACTACGTCATATCAGCCGAGTTTACAACAAAAAGGGCATCAAAGCCCAAACTTTATATTACATCACAAAAAAATTTCAAAAGATCCACAGGTAAATCTGAGCATCGACGAGACCTAAAACCAGTAATCATCTTATAATAGAGGATCATCGCACTACTACAGAAAGCCTCATAGTAGACGCCTCATCACAGACGGTTTTGTGAAACCGTCTCTGATGAACACTATTACAGACGGTTGTAATTAGGAGGCCGTCTATGGTATTTGTGGCGGGAAAATGGATTATCACAGGCGGTTATTACCGAAGTATCACAGACGGTCTGTATTAAAAACCGTCTGTGATAATCCCAGATTATCACAGACGGTTATTAATAAAAAAACCGTCTGTGATAAGCTGGTTATCACAAACGGTTTTTAATTAAAAACCGTCTGTGATAATTCACAGACGGTTTTTAGTTAAAAACCGTCTGTGATAATGGCTAAGGCATTTATTGCGCTGCTCAGACCGCATCTGTCTTCATTTCGATCCAGATCTAGCCACTGCTGCGCACTTTTTCACTCGGGAGGAAGCTAGGCGATTTCAGGCCAGTTAATTTGGTGGGAAGAGGCAGAGATTGAGCTTTGAATATTCAGTCTTTCCTGGTTGCGCTAGATATGGTTAGTAATGAAATTTATTTTTTCTTTAATTGCATTACAATTTAGGTCTAAGTAATCCATTAGTGGTTATTGAAGATGGTTAATTTGCAAAATTGTTGGTTATATAATAGCTGTTGTGTTTGTAATATGAATTGAGCTAGCAAATTAAGTCTCAATATAATAAATGTGGCCCGTATATATGTAGTTATAATTAGTTAATCTAGATTTTAATACTAAGTTGTTATATATGTACGTAACGTAGGACCGAAGCTGGATGTATGCCGCGAGCCGTGTGAGTGAAGAGTACATTAATGGCGTTTCTGCTTTTATAAGAGCCGCCGAGGAGGATATGTTGAATAAGGGGGTGGAATATATGTGCTGTCCATGCACTGACTGCGAGAATTTGAAGATGTTTAAGAACCGAGGGCAAATTGTAGCGCACTTGATTCGGAGGGGTTTCAAAAAGGATTATACGTGTTGGACCAGTCATGGCGAAGTGAATGATCATATGCCGCCGGATGACATCGTCGGTGAAGTGAATGATATGCCCCCGGATGACATCGCCGGCGAAGTGAATGATATGCCCCCGGATGACATCGCCGGTGAAGTGAATGACATGCCGCCGGTTGATGTCGATTGTGGCTCGGATTCGGATAGGTTGCACGATGATAATCTGGATCAGATGCTTCGCGATGTAGAAGAGAACTATGATGAGAGAGAGTATGTTAAATTCCGTGGCTTGATGGAGGACTCAGAGAAACCTTTGTACACGAGCTGCAAGTACACGAGGTTGTCGGCCATGCTTGAACTGTTGAAATTGAAGGCAAGCAACGGTTGGTCCGACAAGAGTTTCACGGCGCTGCTAGGCTTATCACAGACGGTTCTAAGTTTAGAACCGTCTGTGATATGAATATCACAGACGGTTCTAAGTTTAGAACCGTCTGTGATAAGCCTACTATCTCAGACGGTTGTAAACATAGAACCGTCTGAGATAGTATGATTATTACAGACGGTTCTAAACTTAGAATCGTCTGTGATATTCATATCACAGACGGTTCTAAGTTTAGAACCGTCTGTAATAATCCGCTATATATACCCGTGTCTAGGGTTTTCGTGTATTCTACAGTTATTCTATATCTAAATCCCGATCTGCCTCCCCCGAGCCCTCGCCGCCGCCTCCCTCGAGCCCTCCCCGGCCGCCTCACTCGAGCCCGTCGTCGCCGCCGCCTCCCCGAGCCCGTCGTCGCCTCCACGAGTTACCTCCTCCGTCGTCGTCGCCTCCTCCTCCTCCTCCGTCGTCGTCGCCTCCTCCTCCTCCTCCGTCGTCGCCGGCCGCCTCCCCGAGCCCGTCGTCGCCACCGCCTCCCCGAGCCCGGGGCCTCCTCCTCCTCCGTCGCCGCCGCCTCCTCCTCCTCCTCCGCCGTCGTCGCCTCCTCCTCCTCCTGCGTCGTCTCCGCCTCCTCCTCCGTCACCAAAACCCTAAGGTCATCAAATCCCTCCCCGAGCTTCATGCTTACTGTTAGGGTTTAGGGTTTTACAGTTGCTCGATGATGATAAATTCATATACTGAGATTGGTTCATTCGGTCTTTGAGCTCGATGATGATAAATTCATATACTGAGATTGCCTGTGGGATTTACAGTTGCTCGATGATGATAAATTCATATACTGAGATTGGTTCATTCGGTCTTTGAGCTCTAATAGTTGTTATATACAATCTTCCATATACTGAGATTGCCTGTGGGATTTACAGTTATAGCATGTTATTAAATTGATCTATTAGGATTTCATCTTGACAAGTTAAAAGTTAACTGCTGTCTAAATATATGCATGCTGAATATATCTTGATCTTGAGATTGTAGAGTTTGTATCTAGAGCTCAAAAGACTGAATTCATTATTTGGCATAACCAATCAAGGAAGAGTATATGATTTAGTAGCGGGACGGCCAAGATTAATCTTGTGCAACCCTACAATTTGAGAGCACATATTCATGTTGAGACTGTTATTGATTCTATTATTGATGCTTGTTGCTTGTTGCTTCATATTGCTACCATTATATATGTATATATGTAGGTATGTATATGTATATATGTAGGTATGTATATGTATATGTATGTATATACACATATAGTATATAGTATGGACTTCACAGTTGTCAGCCAAGTAATCGATAGGTAAGCACATATTCCCCATACATATCTACATTGTACTCTTTTTTTCCTTCCGAATGATTAAGGTTAACTTTTTCGAATTACGTAGGGCGTTCGCGATGTACATTCAAATGGGAGGTGACTCGAAGCGCGGGGCCAAAGGCCTGCTGACACATGTTCGAGATTTTAAGGCATTCGCTATTTCACATTAATTAATCCTATGTAACAGTTGGTACTAATGCCTCTTGAACTAACACATTTCATTTTTTGCAGTGTCACCAGTAGGAGCCGGGCAACACATGTGGATACTACGTTTGCCAACATATGGAACTACTCCTCGATTACACGAGGCTCACCGATCACAAGGTTTGTCACTCTTCCCATAATTACTTCATACTTATCACGTTACATATATACGCACATTGATATTCCTATCGACAGGCTGCGTCCATCCCGTCAACTGCATTGAAACAGCCTGTTCTTGGAGGGATTCGAGGAGAGTTGGCGTACTTTTTGCTGACTCAAGTCATAACGCCAGGAGGACGGTTCCACTGCGCACCATGATTTCTTATTGGTCTTATCACTAAGTGCAAATGCAGTGTAGATCTTTTGTAACTGCGCATTTGTTAATGGATATTTCATTTCAATTCAATTAATCGATTTGTGAAATGGATGCATGCTTTATGTTTGTGAAATGAAGTGCGATGTCAATGGGATGTTTTATGTCTGTGAAATGTATTTGAAAGGAAATGAGATGTGTGAATTGTATGTTAAAATCTGTGATTATCTGCTTCTTTCAGAGGGTATGGCTAGCATTTCCTGAGGCTAGCTATAAACAGAAATAGATTCTGCTGGGGGGAGGAGTATCACAGACGGTTTTTCATTAAAAACCGTCTGTGATTATACCATATCACAGACGGTTTTTTTAAAAACCATCTGTGATATGGGATAATTACAGACGGTTTTTAGTGAAAAACCGTCTGTGATATGGGATAATCACAGACGGTTTTTAATGAAAAACCGTCTGTGATATCGGGTATTCACAGACGGTTTTCGAACCGTCTATGATAACTTGGATTATCACTGACCCATAATTTCAGACGGTTCAGAAAACCGTCTGTGATGACTTTTCTGAACCGTCTGTAATGTGGATTTCTGTAGTAGTGATCACAGTTTTCCTTGAAAGACTTTTATTATCTTCCTGGATTTCTTCTGTTGGTATTTTAGCAAATATAAGTACAATTGTACCTAACAAGTCACATAGAAATATTTAATTATCTACTTGCCAATATTTCAATAGAGGCGAATGTGTTGGTTTTATTATTGTATTTGTGGATGCAAGTTTATTTGTAAACAGTTTTAAACAAGAAAAGTAAGAGAAAAAGGGGTTTAACCATCTTAATTATCAACTTAAAAATCATACTGATACTACTCATACCTTGTTATTGGATTCACCATATATTGATTCACGGATCATAGAATAGGTAAACGGTATTTGGTAATGCACCTAGGCAACCAGCAAGGTTAGGCTCTGTAAATAGGGCGACTGCACAGATAGCACCAGACAGCGGGTTTTTCAGAGGAAAGACAAGTAAATACAAGCACCAATATACGTTTAGATGCATATATGTACATGATCGACGTCATCAACAAAATGGCTTCATTTTTCCAGCACCAGGAAGCAAAAGATGGAGACCATTTTCCCTGTGCACCTAAGTAGGCATGGAGAAGAAAAGAAAACGGAGTAGATTAACAGAGGACAGAGGGAGACACTAAAAAGCCATAAAAGACAAGCTGCACAAAAGATAATTTTGGTGAACCATCTGTGAGGTTCAGTGCCTGCTCTTCTCAGATGGAGCACCCTTCTTTGAAGATCTATGGAGGACGTAGGAAAAGAATGTTGGTTGACGACTGATAATCTTCATGCAAAAAACAACAGTAGCAAGGTATGAACATACTGATCTGTCGCTGGTACCCCTGGAGAGCCACCAACTTCAGCAGAGAACAGACGTCACCCAAGTTTTAAGATGATGCCAGTCACATCAGGCTGACGCGCAGAGCAACATGTCAGATATATAACATACGGACAAGAAAAGAATACAACAGCAACATCCTTAATAATGGGCGGATGCAACATAGGGCATGGGTGTTCAGTTGAACACCCAAAATTTTTTATAAAATACTAGATATATAATAGGTATATTAGATGTATATACTATTAGTTGTGTTAAAACTATATTATATACCTGCAAATAAATTCAATCCGCACTCCGTATATCTCGCGCGCAGCTCATGTAATACATTAGACCTATTTTTCTTTTCACCTTAGCCCTCCTCACGCCCAAAGAGGTAAAGATATAAATAAAATCATAACATTTGTTCTATTTCTCATCTTGTGGCTGTCTATGTGGGAGGCGACTTTGGCCTTCGAGTGGCGAGCGAGCGGAGGTGCAGGCTAGAGGCGAGTGACGACCAGCGAATGCGGACGTGGTGCCATGATGTGATGACAATCATGCGTGAGGCGGCGTGTGGTGCAAGGTGAGCGTGTGGCAGCGCGGGCGAGCAGAGAGGTGTCGCAGGCAAACGGGCAGTAGCACAACGAACACGGAGGTAGGGAGCGGGCGACAGGAAGGGAACAGCGCAGTAGCCGGGAGGGAGCATGGCATTAGGAAGTGAGTAGCACCTCCAACTTATTGTCAGCGTCCTCTCTTCAGATTTAGGTGTGCTCCACCCCACTCCACTTATTTACTTTTTTGGTCTGTTTTGCTCTATAGAAGGAACATACAATTTCCTCTTAGATGGACAGTTCTTGCTGATGGGGAAATAGCAAAAAAAAGGCAAGATCAACAAGATATACAACTCTTATTTATCTCTATACTTTGTTGTTTAATTCATATAATTATGCTCGCCTTATGTCGCTTATTTCCTCATAAGAAATCATTAATTTTTGTAATTTATGTATTTTATTATATCTACATACACGTATCATTGTATCAGTGTTTTGGGGGGACGGTGCGCTGCGGTATCGACGTATTCGAGCAACTTAACTTCGAAATTCGAACACCCATCCTAAAAATTCTAGGTCCGCCAGTTAATATAAAGGGAGACTAAGCTAGAAATGCACCGATGAAGGAGTTGATCTCTCTAACGTACGCAGCAAGATCAGCGAATGATACTACAGGATTGTAGACATGGAGTGGGATAAGTGGGACTGTGGGAGGCACAATGGATTTCTCCTATATCTTGGTATAGTTGGTGAAGTTGACCATGAAAGGAGAGTCGACTGGTCTATAATATGATTTAGCATTTGCATGTAATCCCTTCTCATCGGCCCTCATCTGAGGTTAAGCTCCCAATGCCTCTTCCGGGCAGGGTCCAGTTCGTAGTACCGGTCGATAATCGTCAAAAATTGGTTTTACCAGACACCCCTAGTTAGAATACAAACTGATATCAAATATTTCAGTCAAATTTGAATTTGCACCTATTTATACCAATTTACGCCGATTTGATTTGAAATTTTGGCCCAAAAACTCCATTATTTTCTGATTTTCGGCTATTTTTAAATAAGATTTTGATTTGAAACTTTTTGGTTAAAATCCTCTAAAATTTTCTGGTTATTGGAGAAATTGGTTTAACCGGACCCTTAGGTAAAAATTTCAAACCGGTTTTCAAAACCCTAGTTGCAGTACCCATTCGACCACAATACCACCGTGAACCGTCTACGACACGACATTGCGCGTCCAACACAAGCGTTCAAGAAGAATCGACGTCACCCAAGTTCTAAGAAGTATGCCAGTCACATCGGGCGAACGCACAGAGCAACATGTTAGATATAAAATATACGGACAAGACAATAATACAACAGCAACATCCTTAATATGAAAGGGAGACTAAGCTAGAAATGTACCGATCAAGGATGGAGTTGGTCTCTCTAACATAAGCAGCAAGATCAACGAATGGTACATGAATGTAGACGAGAAGTGGGAAAGTGGGAGGCACACTGGATTTCTCCTGTATCTTGGTGTAGTTGGTGAGGTCATGTACAGAGAGTGACTGGTCTATAACATGGGTTATTGTGGGTTGTAATTTATATATGAAAATTTTGAATTCTAGACTATTTGTAAGAGACAGTATATAGAGAAAAATAGTTATATACGATTTTGACCGGTATAGTTGAACTCAATACAGTTTGTACTACGATCTATCTATAGATCCCACCCTTAAAAAATGCACCATTTAAAAATTAATTATTATAGCATAAACTAAAAGCTATAAGCTATAAGCGAAAAAAAGGCATCCATGATTTAGCATTTGCATTTAACCCCTTCCCTTGTCAGTCCTCATCTGATGGTAAGCTCTCAATGCTTCTTCCCGGTAGGGTTCACAATACAAGTTGATAATCGGTTTTACCGGACACCCCAAATTATAGTATAAACTGGTCTCAAGTATTTTGGTTAAATTTGAATTTGCATCGATTTACACCAAGCTATGCTGATTTGTTTTTGAGTTTTTTAGCCAAAAAGCTCTAATAGTTTCAAATTTTCGCCTGATTTTTTTAAAAATCATATTTTGATTTAAAAATTTCGGGTTGAAATCCTCAAAAAAATTTCGATACAAATTTCGAGCCGGTTTTTAAAACCCTGGCTCCAGTACCCGATCGACCGCAATACCACCGTCCACCGTCTACAACACAACCGCGTACAAGTGCAGGAGCGCTGTCCCGATCTACACGTGGTACGTTACACATACGCCCGGGTATGAGCCGTAGGATAGATGGCGGTGCGTGTCAGCGCTTAGCAGCTCGTACCGACGAGTCTCGCGAGCGCGACGCCGCTTAGCAGCAGATCGAACGCGGCGCCGTCGCGGCCGTAGCGTACGCATCGAGACGGCGGTGTACCAGGAGGAAGGGATCCGGTTGCGTCGAAGAGGTTGGATGGAAAACACGCTATAGGGATTTTAAATCGCAGCAATTTCCCTGTCACAGGACATCATGCGAATTGATGTCTGCAAAAGAAAATACAGTACCATTTCTCTGAATGAACTAGATATCATTGATATATGGTTGGAGGTTTACAAGATGACAATGGTTAGTTGAAACAACTCCGTCCTTAGTCCTTACATGCGGACTGTATGAACGAGTTGTTTTCTTTTCTTGACTACAACTGACCAAGCCCTAGACTATTTAGCGTACTTGCCATTTGTGCGACCCAGACGCTGTCTAATGACTTCTTAATTTAGCCAACGGAAGGAGGCTTCCTCTTGTGTCTTAGCAACTCGCTGTGAGCTTCTAATGCCTGATCCGGTGACCATTGGTGCCGCAGTGAGCTGGGGCGTATCTGCCGTAGGGTGGGTCGTCTCGCCCATCATCTCTAAGCTCCTCAAAAAAGGCTTCTCCTACCTCGGCTTTGATGGATCAGAGAAGCTGAAAGAGCTTGAGACTAAAGTTTTACAGCTGGAACTGACGCTGGAAGCTGTTGAAGAGGGTCCTCACAGGGATCGTTTGGAGAAATGGTTGAAGGAGCTTAGATCTGCTTTCTACGAAGCCGAAGACATCTTGGATGATGTTGAGTATCACCGTCTCGAAAGGCAGATCGTATCTCAGCCTGACAACAAGTTGGAGTCAGACGCCATGCCTCCTCGTAGGAGGAATTGGGTGATGAAGAAGCTCCAGGCTGCCCTTCCCAAGAGCTCCCAACTGAAAAAACAGGTATTTTCCTGCCTCAGGCCCATTAAACTTTGCTGTGCCATGATATGCCAATATATGTTGTCATCGGTACAAGTCTGGACAGTAAACTTAGAAGCACCCTCGGTTGGATACGAGTACGCTGTGGGTGCGTAGGGACTCAAGAGAAGCATACAACCACAAGTGTATTCAATAAGAGTGTTTTTTTAATTACAAGAATGGCCTCCTCCCTCCCATTACATGAGGTCCTATTTATAGAGTGAGAGAGAGAGGCATGTAAAGTTACAAGTTTACCCTTGAGGTCTAACATAATCCTGGGGGTGTTTACGTCATTTGCCCCATGCGGTCCCGTCGTGTTTGGGACTCTGAGATGGGTTCGTGGTTGGCCTCAAACTCCATTTGAGGTTGGCCTCGGACCTCCTTCGGGGTGGCTCTAGCATATCTTATCTCAGGTTGGCCGCGGAACTCTTTGGGGTCGGCTTGGCCCCGGACCCCTCTGAGGGTCAGCCTTATGTACTTTGTCCAAGATTGGCCCCAAACCCCTCCGGGGGTTGGCCTCATGTGCCCCATCTTGGGCTGGCAGGGGTTAGCTCATTGTAGGCCTTCTATCGAGCATTGTTGCTCCGAAGTCATTATGGGCCCGAGGTAGCGTAGAGACCCTCCACCAACATATGTTGCCTGATATTACTGCTCTAGCTCTTAGATAACTATTGGTTGTGTAATCCTAAGCCTAAATTTCGCTTAAAGCCTAGCCTCCACATGGGGATATGGGATGAGCCTATGCACACGCAACAACTTTCTTGGACTTTTGTCTATGCTCAGCCCAAAGGGTTAACCCAAAGATGTTACATTTGGGCTAATGGGCATTAGATGCTAGTGTAACTCACTTTAAACTAGAACACACATCATCACACACCTATACTGCACAAATATACACAAGTACGCCACCTAGCATGCACCTAGAATTGTGGAGGCTAGGGATAAACTTTGTTGTGCCATGATACGCCAATATATGTTGCCTGTTATTATGCTCTAGCTCTTAGATAACTATTGGTTGTGTAATATCCTAAGCCTAAATTTCGCTTAAAGCCTAGCCTCCACATGGGAACATGGGATGAGCGTAGATAACTATTGGTTGTGCAACTTGCTTGGACTTTTGCTACGCTCAGCCCAAAGGGGTAATCTAAAGGTGCTACATTTGGGCCAATGGCATTAGATGCTAGTATAACTCACTTTAAACTAGCACACACATCATCACACACTCAGGGAAAAACAATTTCGAGCCAAAATTCACAAAATCACCGAAATTCTGTTTTCTTAGCCCACCTTGAAAATGCCCAATCTGGTCCAAACTTTGACCCATTTTTAATTTTTTCAGCCCACAATGTTTAGTGCATTGAGGATGGCCCTGTCCTTGGTGTGGTTCTTGAAACCCTTATTCTCACATGTACTGAACTCCCATCTATGTCATTCGGCTGCCAGATTCCCTAATCACCAATTCCCCAATCCTTGATTTCCCATCGCACTAGCATGGGAGAAGGAGCGGGAGGGGGGCACTGACATGGGAGAAGGGGGAGGCGGCGCTGTCACAAGAGAAGGATGGGGAGGTGTAGGATCTAGGATAACCGACTAGAGGGGGTGAATAGAAGGTTCTAAATTATTTACTCTCAATTGCACAATTTTAAAACAATATGAGCAATAAATGAGTCTAGCATAAAATGAGAGTATGTTTCAATTAATTTTTCTATGGCACCATAAGAAATTACCTCTACCATGTATAAATCTCAGCTTCAAAAGATGTCTATTCAATACACATAAATTGCTAAGAATATATATGGGGAAGAGTAGAGATAAAGAAATAACCACACAAGGAGACAAGCGCTGTTTTCCCATGGTATCGAAGACTTGCCGGTCTTCCCTACTCCACATTGAGGAAAGTCCAGATGAATTGGACTAGTTCCACGAATTAAGCCTCAACTCCTCAATTCCACTAGGGCTGTTCTTCCTCCACTCCAGAGATAGTGAACACCGAGCCAATCATAAACATTGTTGGGCATCTTCACAATCTTCTTAAAGAGATCACTGCGTAAATCACTTCCAAGCCATCTAGGTGTCAGCAAACACCAAGAGTAAGAGATCATAAGCTTTGTTTGAAGGAATTCAAGTGCCAAGGATCAACTAATGAATGAATGCACTTGAATGGGCCCAACTACCTCAAACGTGTGCAATAAGTGTAAATGAGGTGTGGAGTAAGTGCTACTAGCTTAAGGATATTCAATGAAGTGTGTGTCTTACTATCCAAGAGCTGGTGGGAGGTATTTAAACCCCTCACCCTCAAATTTGACCATTTGAGGTCAAATCCTAAAAAATCAGGAAATGCAGTAGTATTGCCATGTAATGGCCGATACTACCGCACCTCAAATGTAATGGCTATATTGGCAAATTAAATGCTTCTGACATTAACCGTTACTGTTGGGTGCGGTACTACCACCCTCACAGGGTTCGATACTACCAACTTGCGGCAGTACCATTTCTTGGGTGTGGTACTACCATTTTTCTCGAAAGCAAAAATGCTTCGATAGCACCTTTGGGAAATAATGTACCACCAACTAAACTCCAGTCAGACTGGGATGCAGTAGCACTGCAGCCTTGGTTCAATCATACCTATTACAGTAGTACCGCCAAGTACACTCTGGTACTATCATTTTTCCTAAAAGTGTACAGTTGGCTTTAGAATCTTAATTCAAATGCATGCATGATCTTTAGTAGATCCATATGGCTATAAAAATTAATCTTCAAGTTACTAGCCATAATCCCTCTTAATAGTATAGTGTCTAGTCTATAAGTCGCTCTTTCAACCATTGTCCAAAGACCAGTAAAAAGTAAAATGGATCCTAGGCTACTTGTACCTTATCTTCAAACCATGTAGATTCTTCACATCATCTTTAGCATGCATCTTCAGGTCCTCGAATGAATCCCGGGACTAATGTTTTCATTTACCCTTGATAAACATGTCAGTCTCTTTTTCAAATGTTGTCATTAATTATCAAAACAATTTTAGGGGTCTAGATACTTCAGTCTCTCCCTTTTTGGTCATTAATGACAAACCAAGTTCAAGTAGAGAGAATAAAGAGTTTGAATACACTACTTGCTGTGATGCAAAATAATATACAACTCAAAGACCAAAAAGGGTCACTCCTGTGGCAATGGATCTCGATAGCAATTGCGGCCATAATGAATAGGAGATGGAGGAGTCGCAACTATGCGCTCCAAAAAAGCCACTATATCAGGAAGGGACGCAAGCTAAGCATTGGTTTCCAGTAAGTTATCCCTAACCTTGAGTATAGTAGAATAGATCTAAGCATTGGAGACTTAATCTTTAGATGGGGCTACAGGAGCTTCTTCTTCTTTCTACGCTAGGGGAGGAGCCACCGAGGGGATAGGAGGTCTCTCATGTGGCTTGTAGGGATTATGCACGGAGCGCTGCCCTCCACGATAGCCAGTCTTCCTAATGACCAAAGCCATGATATATGGTGCATAATATATCATCTTGACCCTATCATTCTTAGAAGCTGCAATTTCCCTAATGATTAACTCCACCACATCGAACTTCCTGCCATTCATGATGTTGTCGATTATGTTCCATGCATGTTCCATGATGGCATCAAAATTCCCGCTCTTAGGGAGCATGGTGTGGTTAATTATTCTGTTAATCAAGCTGGGAAAGGGAGGAAGGCCTGCAAGCTTGACTGGGACATATCTGACATTCTGATCATAATATTGTGTCCAGGCTAGAATCTGAAGGGTTGATCTAGAGTAAATTTTATCATGTCTCCCTAACTCTGTCCTTAGGGCTAGCTCGAACTCCCTCTTGTATGACTCTAGGTGATATGTCCCAGTCATCTATGTCATATAGGTGAAGTCTGGGGAGACATACACCATGGCATAGAACTGAAGGATGATCTCCTCGTTGTAGTCACACTTTAAAGAAAGTATGTATTGGAGTTCGGCTATATAGAAAAGCTGATATGCCCCATTAAATTGGTCCAGAGACTCTAGATGTTCCCAATATACATACTTGTGGTCAGGTCGGTGGTGGCCATACATCTGATGGAACACATCCTACTGAAACTTGGTGTGGAACCTAGGATCAAAGGATGATATGGGCTTCTCAAACTAGTTGGGGTGGCGCAAGATAGTATACTCATCACTGGTGATGAGTTCTAGATTGATAGTCTACTCTTTTGGATTACCCATGCCCTCATTAGATTCTTCTTGTGAGGAGCTCTCCTCATGCTCAGTTTCAATCTCTGTGTCTTCCCTAGTGGACTTGCCTTTATCTCTAGCTTCCCTGGCCCTCTGAGCTGACTTAGTCTCTGAATCACTGTCAGGTCAAGGTGAAGGAGCTGGAATAGGTGGCAACTAAGGAGAAGCGAGGATCCTAGCCGAGGGACCCAGTTGGGATGCTGAATTGCCATAGTGTTTGTGTATGGCTATCTTGGTCTAAGGCATCTACAAATAGATATGAGAGGATAGTTAGAATTCAAATGAATAGGTTTTGAATTTAAGTGAAATAAAGTAGCTTTCTTTTCAGCAAAATTGGTAGTGTCGTCATGTACATAGCAGTATTACCGAGGTGTAGTAGTACCACCATGTAATGATCGGCATGACCGCATTGCGATAGTACCGCACATGTAAACGATAGTACTGCTTTTGTTGAACCGATTCTAGGGTATTCAATGTTTGATTTAATTGGTGTTTCTCATGGATTGAATCCATGGATTAGATGTAAAATCATCATTAAACACTAGTTAAACAATTTTGCCCAAGAAAATTTCATTAAATCATCCACATTTTTAAAAACCTAACTTTGGAGGACCTAGGGTTTTGAACAAGGTAATGCTCAGATTAATATAAATTTTACCTAGTTTTGTAGAGGGAAAACCCTTAGGAGAAGTGTGAGTCACCAGTGGTGGAGGAATCCGCAAGTTTTGTGGAGATTTAACATGAGAGGATCAAGTGGAGAATGGGAGAGAGAAAGAGAGAGTCGGGCCTAACAGGAAGAAATAGAAGCAGTATGACTGCACGGAAGGAGAGACTCAAAGATAAGGGAATGGTTTGGCTAGTTTTTGGGGCCACCCGTAAAAACAATAGTTCTAATTTTTGAGGCCGATACGGTAGTTCCAATTTTTCTATTTTTGTAGGAATAAGGTAGGGAATGCAAGTTATCCTTATTTTCACTCAATTAACAACTCTTCAGGATCACTATGCATTGAATTTTCATTGAACACCCAAATAAAATAGTTTTTATTAAATTAGGAATTTTTAGAAATACCTTTTAGAAATAAATTTTCTCAAGAACTCCAAGAAGAACAAATGATTTGAGGTATGAGTTCAATCAATATTAGAGTAATATATAATATTTAACTCATTCCTCAATTTACAAAAGTGGCTTTGATCTAAAGGTTTTGTGAAGATATCAGCTAATTGGTCTTTGGTTTGTATGTGGCTAATGATGATATCACCCTTGCTCACGTGATCTCTCAAGAAGTGGTGGCGAATATATATATGATTGGTTCTTGAGTGTTGAACCGGGTTATTGGCTATCTTCACGACACTATCATTGTCATACAAAAGAGGCATTTTATCAAATTGAATGCCATAATCCATTAAAGTTTGTCTCATTCATAGTAACTGAGCACAACAAGTTCTCGCGAAAATTATTCGGCTTTGGCTGTGGATAAGACTATAAAATTTTGTTTCTTACATGACCATGAAACTAATGATCTTTCTAAATGTTGACAACTACCCGAGGTGCTTTTCTCTCTCCACTTTACAACCCACATAATCGAAATATGAATATCCAAGTAAATCAAATTTAGTACCTTTAAGATACTATAAGCGAATGCTAAAGCAATGCTTTAAATATCTAAGAATTATCTTTGTGGCAATCAAATGACATTCTTTTGGAGATGTTTGAAATTGTGCACACATTCAAATAATAAAGATGATATTGGACCTAGATGTGTTAAGATAAAGCAAATTGCCAATCATAGATCTATAAAGCTTTAAATCTATCAGTTTACCTCCTTTATTGAGATCAAGATGCCCGTTCATTGCCATGTGTGTCTTTATGGGCTTTGCGTCTTTCATGCCAAATTTCTTGAATACATTTTTCACATACTTTGTTTGGCTTACGAAGATCCCATCTTTGAGTTGCTTGATTTGGAGTCTACTGAAATAGGTAGGCTCCCTAATCATGAACATCTCAAATTCCCTAGACATTACATCACCATATTCTTTGCATAAATCGTGGTTAGTCGATCTGAAGATAATATCATCAACATATATTTGACATACAAAGAATTCATCATCAATAATTTTTGTGAATAATGTTGTATCAGCCTTTCCAACTTGAATCTTTTAGAGAGTACAAAATCTCGAAGACATTCATACATATTCTAGGAGCTTGTTTGAGACCCTATAGCACTTTTGAGAGTTTATACACATGGTTATGATTCTTAGGATCTTCAAAATCAAGAGGTTATTTAACATAAACAAGTTTAGTTATTTTTCCATTTAGGAAAGCACTTTTAGCATTTATTTGAAATAATTTAATATCAAAGCATGATACAAAAGCAAGTAGGATACGAATGGACTTGAGTGTAGCCTTGAGCAACTAACCTTGCCTTGTTTCTTACCATAATTTCACTTTCATCTTGTTTATTCTGAAAGACCCATTTTGTACCAATGACGTTATATTCTTTGGGTCATTCTACTAATGTCCAAACATTGTTACGGGTGGAGTTGCTCAAGAGACGAAACAAAAGAGTAATATTCACAAAAAGATAAAATACAAGATTTAGTTTGAATACCCTTACTCATGTCACCCAATACTTGATTTATTGGATGATCATTTGTGATTGCATTGTGAATCTTTGGAGGAAGGTTTTGAAGTTGTGTTTTTTCCTTTTCTTCTCTGTCATTTGCTTGTATTATGATGGAGGTTAGAGGTTCAACTTGTGTAGATGTTCGCGGGTCTCTTGAATCAACTTTTGGTTTGATATCACCAATTTGCATGTTCTTTATAGCTTGTCTCAATACTTCACCACCTACATGTTACATCAACTAAACTAGAGTTCATGTTGAAGACTCGGTATGCCTTGCTATTAGATGTGTAACCAAGCAAGAAATCAATATCACATCGACTTTGAAATTTTGAGAGCCAAACACCCTTTTTGAAGATATAGCACTTGCAACTAAAAACATGAAAATAAGAGATGTTCGATTTTCTTCTAATGAGAAGCTCATAGTAAGTATTTCTCAAAAGACAATGCAAATAGATGTGATTTATAGCACGTCAAGTGGTGTTGATAGCTTTTCACCCAAAAGTGAGCGGAAGTATTATACTTATCAAGCATTGTCCTAGCCATTTCAATTAATGTTCAATTTTTCCATTTTACCACTCTATTTTGCTTCAGAGTGTAGGTGGTGAAAAGTTCATATTTTATTCCAAGTTCATCACAAAAATCTTCAATTTTGGTGTTTTTGAACTTAGAACCATTGTAACTACAGATTTTCTATATTTTAAAATCAAATTCATTTTTGGTCCATTTTGCAAAATTTTTGAAAATACCGAAGGCTTCGGCCTTGTTATGTAGGAAGAACATCCAAGTATATCTTAAGTAATCATCTACAATGACCAAACAATAGCTATTGCCTCTGATGCTCCTATAGATTGTTGGTCCAAACAAATCCATATGTAAGAGCTTCAATGGCCTAAAAGTTGGCATGATACTTTTGGAAAGATGAGAGTTTGCCACTTACTTCCCGGCTTGACAAGCGCTATATAATCTATTTTTCTCAAACTTCATGTCTTCCAAGTTAACCACTAAGTCATATTTGAAAAGCTTTTTGAGTTGGATCATTGCCACATGGCATAGTCTTCTATGTCATAACCAACCCAATGAGGTTTTTGCAATTAAACAAGTTTTTAAACAAGACTCACTAGAAGTGAAATCAACCAAATAAAGATTTTCAAATCTAAAACCTTTAAAAACAAATTCATTTTTATTTTTCCTTTAAAATGATGACACCATCTCTGAAGAATGAGCGTGTTAGTTCAAGATCATTTAATTGAGCAACCGAAAGAAAGTTATAGTTTAATGTTTCTACTAGAGATACATTTGAAATTGAAAGGTCGTTGTAGATGGCAATTTTACTAAACCAATTACCTTTCCTTTGCTATTTTCACCAAATGTGATTTTCTCATTGCTTCTATTTTCAAAGGTGGTAAACATTTTTCGGTCTCCGGTCATGTGTTGAGTGCATCCACTATCAAGCATCCAATGCCTTCCATTATTTTGTAGTTTACCTTCAAAAAATTAAGTTCTTTTATTTACCCAAATTTGCTTAAGTCCTTGGAGGTTAGTGACCAAGATTTTGGGCACCCAAATAACATTATTTTTAGCGCCAAAAATTGAAGTGTCAATAAAATTTGCGCAAATTTTACCATCTTTAATTTTTCTAAGCATATAACAAAAATCATAAATTCCTGTGGATGGAATCTTACCCTTGGGACGTGATTGTTACAAGTGTCCTATATTACGACATTTATGGCAATATTTACCATTTTGTTTTACAAACCTTGTGGGCTTGCAAATCAGTTTCTTACCTTTCTTGGGAATAAGCCCAAGTCATTCTTTATTGAAAGAGCACTGTTGCTTACTCAATATCTTGTCTTGCTCACTCAATAGCTCATCAAGGGTGGCCTTTCCTTTGAAGCATCTTTTCAAGCTCTTGCTTAGCTTAGTCACTTGCTCTTTTAACTCATTATTTTCCACCATGAGCTTTTTATCACAAATCTTAGCATAATCATGGTTTAAATTAATTTTAGAACAACCTAGTATAGATGATAAATCATTGCATGAAGTAGAAGAGCTAGATTTAGCAATGCTAACACTAGGCATTTCATCAATAATATCACAAGTAATATCAATGCTAGTGTGAGTTTTACTCGGATTATCTTGGATGAGCTAGTCATGAGCTACTTTTAGCTCCTCATAATAATCCTTAAGAGAGAGATATTATATCTTTAAGACCTTGAATTTTGACTGTTACAGTGCTACGGTAGTATATCAAATTTATAGTAACATTGCTGCAGTAAATCAATGAAAGAATAGTAAAATTAGCATGACTTCAAAACCAAGAATCCATGTAACTTTTGATCTGTGAGTCCAAATCACTTAAAACTTGGCATGCACATTCTCTAGAATGTCAAGAAACTATTCCAATCAATAATCAAGAGAATCATTGCGAAAGTTCTGACCTTTTTATGTTTAAAGGAAGAGTGTACCAAAACCGAGCAAAAACCAAAATGGTGAATATGACTTACTCATGGGTGGATGATGGCCAAGATAGCTCTAGCCATATTCGTACTTGTCACAGCAAGCTAGAACACCGAATAAATCAATCTAAAAACCCTCAGATCACAAAATCACTTGTTGAGGCCAAAATCAAGCAAAACTGGGTTTCATCATGAACTTGCTATCAATGAAAATTGATTTTCAGATGTTATCTCCATCTCTTATATATCCTTGGCATAGCAAGATCGAGAAGGAGAGAGAGGAGATCAAAACAAACCAAATCAAGATCCAATCAATCAAAACATGAAATCCATGGAGATGAACAAAGATTGATGTATTACTACTTGAGGAGGAAAGTTTTACAACCACTTCACCTTAGAGGACAGAGAGCACACAACAAGGACTCTTCTCTCAAACCCTAATCCTAACACATAAACACTTGAGAGAAAGATTGGATGATTAACCACAAGACTCCATTCTAGCCCCATAAATTGATGGGCTAGTCAGCCACATCTAATGATTAGTGGATAGTATCCACTTAGTACAATGGGGGAAATTCGATAACCCCACACATACAGGTTTTACTCACACATGTTCACTTATGCATGCTTTTCAAAGTGCATAAATCCGAATCCGCTAAATCCATAGCATTGTTCTATCTTGATCAAACTAGCTTCTACTTGACCTAAACCGCTCACTCAAGTGCCGCTCAAGTGACACGGTTTTGACCCAAGCTAGTTTATGGTATTTTGTCCAAACTACCAAAACACACTTTCTTGACCTGGTCTTCATATCGAGACCTGAATATGCAAATCCGGACTCTCCTGTGTATTCTACACTAGTCCAGGATCACGCTAGTGTACACAGTGGAAACATAAATGAAATATCGACCATGATCGTGATTAACTAAGAAAGATGTAAATGTTATTAATTATTAGAGTAACGACATTATGGTGAAGCTTACAAATTAATAGCCATAAGGGCTAAAAACTAGCAGCTAAAGACAACAATAAGCATAGTAGCCATTCGACATACCCATAGGCAATCGACTGGGGAGCGAAGTCCTACTTTGTGAAGTCATCGAAGAAACCTCCTTCAAATACCTATGACTAATAAGGCTCTTCTTTAGCAACTAAGCAAATATTAATACAGCCGTGAGTACATAGAGTACTCAATAAGTTATTTGTAACAAAATGTAATATAATTATGCAAGACTTAACAAATGATGACTTAGAGGTTATTTTGCAGAAAGCCACAATTTAGAGCAAATACAATAAATAAATTGAAAGTGAACTTTGAAAATAAGTAATAAATAACTATGTCAAAGGAATTGAATAAACCACAAGTGAATTGACCATCTTCCCAATGAATCACATGTGAACTAATCATTCATGTAATGAATTACTAGTGAGCTAACCATTTACTTCTCAACTTAAACCCGACTTGGTTTTATGAAATCTCTAACCCTCATGTGAAATTACATAGTATTGTCCATGACTGAGAATACAGCTATTTGAATAGTTTTATACTCTGCAGAAGTTGCACAACTTTACCCAGAAGATATGATAATCTCATATTGCCATGAAATTAGCACACTTCTTTTTGTGTGCAGCAAAGAAATCATGATAGCACCTTTACAATGCTCAATCTCAACCCAATTCTGCATGCTAAGGTTTCACTATCGAATAGGCTAACTGCCTAGTCAGAGAGCCCCCTCTTGCGCCCCCATGGAAATGTCTAACCAATACCCACTTTTATCTCAATGATGAAACCAAAATTAAAACATCACAAATTATTCAGTCAGGTCCATCCCACACTAGACATGTAGTTGTATGATAAGGCTCAGATCAATAGCACACAAAGTTAAGTCCTTAGACATTACCTAGGCGAGACATCCACATCCTACAAGTGCTAACCACATTTCCTCTTTACTGCATGATCACTTATCCAAGTTAAAATCATTCATCCAACACTAATAACACTACCCATGTTATGGTACTCAAATTTTATACATGTGGTTGACCACCACGATTCAATATTTTATTAAGACAAAATTAATTAATTAATTAATTAATCCACATGTGACAATAAACCCAATGTACTACAAACATGGCTAACCCCAAGTGATACTAATATTACATCACTTGATAATTACCCATCCTGTGGTGATAATGGATTTATGGCATTCAAAATTATCAAGGTGGAATTAATCAAGTTGGAAAATAACTACCAGGTACAAGCGTTTATAATAAATTAGAAATGCATGATAATTTAAAACAAAATAATAAATAATAGATTAAAAATAATAGGTTCAACATGATCAAAGGTCACAACTTGCCTTGGCTTTGCTCAGTTACCACTTCTTGATCTTCAGTCCTTGCTTCTGATCTTTAGTCCTAGCTTCTACTCCTTCGAAGTTGTTATCTATCGCGCGACCAAAACTCAAATAAATTTAAATAAAATCTAAATAAACTCCAAAAAATATAAAAGTAGAAGCAAAAGGTAGATCTCAATTTTATATAAATTTAGAAAGAAGAATCAGGCCAATCAAAGTTTGGATAGAGGAGAATGAGCGATTCGAAGATCGGTTGGAAAGAAAATTCCAGAAAATTCTCAAATGAGAGAATATTCCCTGATATCCTCTTTTCGGGCAATGCATGAACTCATAGAGAGCATGATCATGGCCTCCATGCCTTCATAGCCATGAGCTTGCACACATGAGGGAGAGCCAGGGAGGCTGGCCAAGGGGCAAACGGAATCCCATGGTACTGACCGACTATCAAGTACTGACTACCGAATACCAATCACAAATCACAGCCACAACACGTACTCGAAGCCTACAAGTACAGACAGCACTCCAACACCCAACCGCTTAACACGATCGTGAAACCACTTCTATCAAGTACCGAGTCTTCTGACTATGAGTACCTCAAACCTTGAGTACCCACCAGGTACTGCAGCAACGATCATTCATCATCAACCATCCCACACCGAACAGTCAACCACTGGCCCAACATGAGTACTCGATGTACTCAAAGATCACAAGAGTGAAGCACTCGTACCGACCATGAAGTCTACGAGTACCGACCGTGAAGCCTACGGCAACTGATCGCTAAGCCTCTGACTACCGAAGACAGAACAGCAGACTACAAAGTCTACTAGTATCGACAAGACTACCAAATCTACGACCATGAAAGTAGTCCACAAAATCTACGACCACCAACCACAAAGCCCTCGACTGTCGACTAGTAAAACCTTCGACTATCAAGAACGACCAGTAAAGTCTACGACTATCGAGTATTGTAGCTACAACCATGAAAAAAGTACTATAGCTACGATTACCTACCGTAGTCGTAAGATCAAAGTCGTACTACTGTGGTCGAAGCCAGACGTGGTTGAAAGCTGTCATGGTCGAAGCCAGCCATGGTCGTGTCGTAGTTGAAATGTCGTAGTCATTAGCAGTGGTCGAAGTGCTGTGGTTGCAGCATGTCATGGTCGAAGTCTGCCATGGTCAAAGCATGATGTGGTCGAAAGCTTGCATGGTCGAAGTCGAACATGGTTTGAGTCTGTCGTGGTTGATAGTCTACAGTGGTCGAACCGAGTTCTCGAAAGCTGTTCGATCTTCCGCTGGTACTCGAGCACCGTCTAATCTTCCACTGGTACTCGAACGCTGTCCAATTCCACTTAAAACCAATATAACTAGTCGAGCACCACCTGATACTTCGCTAGTACTCGAAAACCATCCGATGTCCCTTGAATCCGGTCGAACTGGTCGAACAAGTGCTCGGAGCTTATTGAAACACTCAGGAAAGACCGAAAGCACTCGGTGAAGATCAAAACCACTTGAAGTCTGATGCAGTCGAAATCGTGGTCGTAGTATAGTACTCGGGAAAGACCACAACCAATCGGAGCCGACTGAGAGCACTCAGAGTAGAGCACAAACACTCGAGTGCGATGTGAAATCACTCGTAACTGAGCAAAACCAATCAAAGGCAAAGTCTTCGACTGCAAACAACCAATTCTTTCACAAACACAGAATCCAAAACAAATTAAATGTCAATTATTCGTCATCTCTTTATTTACGACCGTCCACATGGTCTAACACAGACAAAATGTAATTTTTGCGAAATCAAATAATAACTTTGCAAAATTTATAATGATTCATCGTAACAATATCTTGAACCTTTTTACATGGTCTAAAATTTCTCTTATGTTGGCGTGAACGGTGAATCCTCGTAAAAAATCCTCTTCAAAAGCCTAACCTGTTATATTTGTTTTACAGGCGAGTGGTACCACGTCAGACGATGCACCCCTCAATATGTCAAAAGTGGAGTTGAAGAAAATCCTAGAGAAGATAGAAAATATTATCAACGAAGCACACAAAATTTTTCAACTTCTGAACTTGCCATGCCACTATAACGTTGACAAGAGACAAACTGTGGTTACCAATCCACGTGTTGCAGTCACTACGGCGGCTCCTCCACCAGTAGTAATTGGCCGAGATGAAGATCGTGATAAGATCATAGCTATGCTTCATGGGACAGCAAGTGATGGTCAACCAGAATCCAACAGTGCTCTATCCTATTCTATAATTGGCATTCATGGCATCCCCGGCTCTGGGAAATCTACCCTTGCACAGTATGTTTGTGCCCATGAGGAAAATGATTTCCATTTCGACCTTGTTATGTGGGTTCATGTTTCGCAGAATTTTAGTGTGCACGTCATTTTGAGTGAGATGATTGAGCAGGCTACAGGGAAACCATGCCCTCAATTCAACAGTCTTACTGCCCTACAAAAAACATTGAAGGAGGAACTGCATGGAAAACGGTTCTTGTTGGTACTAGATGATGTCTGGTACAACAAGGATGTGAGTCGTCAGCAGGAGCTACAACAGATAGTCTCCCCATTGGAGGTTGCGGAGGCAGGAAGCAAGATCCTAGTGACTAGTCGAACATCGGATGCATTGTTAGCTTTGGGTGCTGTGAGATGTATTCCCATATCTGACTTGGATGATAATGTCTTCCTTAAATTGTTCATGCATTATGCACTTGGAGGTGCAAGGATAGACGACCAAAATCGAAGAATATTTGAAATGATTGGGGCTGAAATTGCAAAAAAGCTGAAGAGATCACCTCTAGCAGCCAGAACAATGGGAGGACAGCTACGCATAAGACCAAAGGTTGAGTTTTGGAGAAGTGTTCGGGATCGGGATCTTTTGAATGAGACAATGGGCGCTCTGTGGTGGAGCTACCATCATCTTGACGAGCAGGTCAGGCAATGCTTTGCTTACTGCAGTATTTTCCCGAGAAGATATCTGCTGAAGCGCGATGAATTGGTCAACTTGTGGGTTGCAGAAGGGTTTATAAGAACTACCAATACAGGGGAGGAAATGGAAGCTGTTGGTCATGGCTACTTGGATGAATTAGTGTCAACCTCATTTCTGCAACTAGTAGGTGGTGGCCAGGACTGCTATACAATTCATGATCTGTTGCGTGATTTAGCAGAGAAGGTAGCAGGAAGTGACTGCTTCAGAATTGTGAATGGCTGGACAGGAGAAGTTCCTCGAGATGTTCGCTATCTTTTCGTTACGACTTGTAATAGAGCATTGTTGGCTAAGATACTCAAATTGGAAAATTTACGAACTCTGATCATTGATAGTCGTACAATGATAGAAGAAATTGAAGACGAAGACTTTGAAAATATGTTCACGAGGCTGAGGAAATTGCGGATACTGAGCGTAAAAGTCCGAAGACAATCCAGCCAATTCTCAGTCCCAGCATCTATTGGCCAGTTAAAGCATATACGCTATCTTGCAATTAAGATGGGCTACTTTTTCAAGCTAATTTTACCAAGCACATTTACGAAGCTTTACCATATGCAGGTGCTACATTTCGGTTCTTGCAGAGAATTGGTGTTTTACCCTGGTCAAGATATGATGAGCAACCTCATCAACTTGCGTCATATATTGACCTTATCAGATCTGAATCTTCCGAACATTGTCAGGTTGACGTCACTCCAAACGTTACCTTTCTTGCCAGTAAGGAAGGAACCTGGGTACGAGTTACGGCAGCTGAGGAACCTAAACAAGCTTCGAGGAAGGCTAGGGATTAGCGGTCTTGAGAATGTTGGAAGCAAAGAGGAAGCTCTTGAAGCCAATCTAGCTGGCAAGGTACGCCTCACAAGACTTGACTTAAAGTGGGACTTAAAGTGCAGTGCAGACCTTGAAGCAGAGATACTTGAGGGCCTTTGCCCTCCGATAGGCCTTGAAGAACTGGTTATCCATGGCTACAAAGGGTCGAGGTACCCAGATTGGATGGTAGGTAACAAGAATGGACCGAAGCACCTGCAACGACTTGACCTCTGTGACTGCATCCGGATGCCTTGCCAGATAATATGGAGCTATTCCTGATAGAAATGAGTTTTTCGTCCAGATAATATCTGGCCTAAGGTTATCCACATATAGGTGAGATTTTCACCAACCTGGTAACGTACAGGGGGCCGTACACTCTTGTTACTCAGGATATTATACCCCATCTGCGGTTATACAGTCGAGGACAGTGTTGTGCCTGACTATTCTCGTATAACCGGGTATGTGAGAGTAATCGCTAGTGCCATTGCCATAACTTGCTAAATAACAATTACTTTGATTCCACATTTCCGTTATCTCTATCCCTGATAGGTATAGTGTCCCTGTTAACTTAATTTCATTGTAATTAACCTGTGTCAATTACTTACTTGCATTGCTTGTCCTTTACATGTCTTGCTTGAATTACTTATCCTTTACTCATCGTGTTGCGACTGTTGTTGAGTACTTGCTGAGATTTTCAAATATCACGCTTTCTCTTTTTAGTCTCAGGTAAAAGGCCTGTTAAGTGATAACATCATTCATGAATGGGAGCACTTGAGTTTTCAGCACCATGGTTTGCCACTATTTGGTTATTTCATATGTTCTTTATTTGGTTAGAAGTGGACCGGTCCTATGTTTCAAACATTTATTACAACTTCTGCTGGTTTTCTAATAAAGTACTTTGAAAAGTTTTAATTTCCCCACGATTTCTATTATTGCTTTTATTTATTCTCACTGTGGTGATGACGTTCCATAGTAGTATCCCATATGGATATGTGGAATGCTACAGAAAGGCTATTTATTATCTTCCTATATTTCTTCTGTTGGTATTTTAGCAAATATGAGTGCAATTATACCTAACAAGTCACATAAAAATATTTAATTATCTACTTGCCAATATTTCAATAGAGGCAAATGTGTTGGTTTTATTATTGTATTTGTGGATACAAGTTTATTTGTAAATAGTTCTAAACAAGAAAAATAAAACACTATCCTCTTAAGAAAAAAGGGTTTAACCATCTTAATTACCAACTTAAAAATTATACCGATATTACTTATATCTTGTTATTGGATTCACCATATGTCGATTCACGTATCATATAACAGGTAAATGGTAATGCACCTAGGCAACCAGCAAGTTTAGGCTCTGTAAATAGGCGACGGCGCGGACAGCACCAGACAGTGTGTTTTTCAGAGGAAAGATAAGTAAATACAAGCACCAATATACGTTTAGATGCATGTATGTACATGATCGACGTCATCAACAAAATGGCTTCATTTTTCCAGCACCAGGAAGCAAAAGATGGTGACCATTTTCCCTGTGCACCTAAGTAGGCATGGAGAAGAAAAGAAAACGGAGTAGATTAATAGATGACAGAAGGGAGACACTACAAAGCCATATCAGACAAGCTGTACAAAAGATAATTTTGGTGAACCACCTGTGAGGTTCAGTGCCTGCTCTTCTCAGATGAAGCACCCTTCTTTGAAGATCTATGGAGGATGTAGGAAAAGAATGTTGGGTGACGACAGATAATCTTCGTGCAAAAAACAACAGTAGCAAGGTATGCACATACTGGTCTGTCGCAGGTACCCGTGGAGAGCCACCAACTTCAGCAGAGAATCGACGTCACCCAAGTTCTAAGAAGATGATGCCAGTCACATCGGGTGAACGCACAGAGCAACATGTCAGATATAAAACATACGGACAAGAAAATAATACAACAGCAACATCCTTAATATGAAATGGAGACTTAAGCTAGAAATGTACCGATGATGGAGTTGGTCTCTAACATACGCAGCAAGATCAGCGAATGGTACATGATTGTAGACATGAAGTGGGAAAGTGGGAAGCACACTAGATTTCTCCAGTATCTTGGTATAGTTGGTGAGGTCATGTATGGAGAGTTGACTAGTCTATAATATCGAGTGTGTTCTTTTGGATTGTGTCTTATAACTGAAAATTTTGAATTCTAGATTGTTCGCGAGAGGCAGTATACAGAGAAAAATAGTCATATATAATTTTGACCAGTATAACTGAACTCTATATAGTTGTACTACAATCTATCTGTAGACCCCGCCATCAAAAAATACATCATTTAAAAATTAGTTATTGTAGCATAAACTAAAAACTATAAGTCATAAGTGAAAAAGAAGGCAACCATAATTTAGCATTTGCATGTAACCCCTTCCCTCATCAGTCCTCATGTGATGGTAAGTTCTCAATGGCTCTTCCTGGTAGGGTTCACAATTGTTGGATCGAAATCGGCAACAATGGGGGGGGTGAATGTTGACTTTTAAAATTAACCCGCTAAAGTACCCACAAAGAGCTATGAACCAGAAGCAAACGCCGCTAAAACAAGGGAAAGACAGACCCCAAAGAAGTGGGCGGTCAGATTGCAAAGGTCAGGCCAGTCTAACCGGGTTCACTGGGCCGGTCTAACCGGTTATACAGTGGCGGTCTGACTGCCACCCACTCCCCGGTCTAACCGCAGGCAAAAGTCCGGTCGGACCACCCTGAGAACTCCGGTCAGACCGCCCGATGAATTCAGAGCCCAGCAGACTGAAAAATCAGACAGCAAAGGTTGGAGTCTCCATACTGCAGAGCAATTTGAGCTTTGTTTTTTGTTTTCTCTGCCCAGAACAGTGAGACTACAACCCAAATAGCCAAAGAGATCACCAAACCAGAGGAGGCCAACTCAACCTCAAGAAATTCATATTTTCATCAAATACTGAAAAGATACAGAGTGTAGCACAAACTTTCAAATTCCCACCTAACCTTTAATTCTTTTTGAACATGAAACTTAAGGATTAGCAGGGGAAAAACCTTGGGACTCTGAGACTCAAATTTGGGCACGAACTCTCAAGGGAAAATGAAGGAGACACCAAACCCTAGAAATAGAAACAGTGAAGAACATGAACGCGGGAGGGCAAACAAAACTTGATTCTTTCGATTCAATCATTTTGCTCTTGGGATTAGCTGACCAAAGGGTCTACAAATACAATCCCAACACAAAGCAACCCATTTTTCAACTCCTCAGCAAGAATCAAGTCCTAGAACACAAAAATCCAAAATCAACAGAGAGCAAGAAAACAAAGCAGAGAACAGGAAGCCAGTCCATCTCAAATAAAACCATCTTGGATTGATATTGAGGATGAGAGATGACACGATTACATGGAGTATCAACTCATATCATCCCTACAACCCCATACATGCTTGGATGGACATCAAACCATCCTCTCCCTCTCCAAGACTCAAGAACACAACGAAAGAGAGAAGCAGAACACCCTCTGTCTCCTCCACCCATTCTCAACAACTAAAGCCCTAAAAGCAAAATAACCTCTCCACAGTGCCGGCCCTAGGGAGGTGCACCGGGTGCGACCGCCTAGGGCCCAGGCGAGGGAGGGGCCCAAATCGGTTTGTATAAAAACCCCAGGCGGCCAGGCCGTATTACCGTATAGACATATAGTCCATTACTCCATTAGTAAAATAATGAATATCTGATTCCAGGAGCCCAAGAAGGCCAAACGTCGGATGAGTGGATGCACGCCCGCTGAGCCCACCCCTTGACGACGCCCGCTGCTGCGACCTCCGCCCCGACGCGCGGCTCTGCGTCTCCTGCACCTCGTCGACCGGAACAACATCCACGACGTCGACATCGACGATTTCCTGGGGCTCAACAAGTACGTACTGACCCACTCCCCACCTACCTGGGTTGATGATCGATTGGTTGGTTTTTCATCTAGTTTCGTACCTTCTTTTTTTGGGGTTCTGATGGAAATTTTGTTTGGTTTTTCTCTTTGGGTGGAAACCATCAGATTGAATCATTGGGAAATTAAGTCTTTCGATCTTTAGGTACATTCGACTTTCAATTGGCTTCAAAATCCAGGTCATGGCTATCGATCGCCATGTATCACCATGTATGTGATATGCATGGGCGCGTTGCTTTTAGATGCGGGCGTCCAGGCCCTAGGTATTTTTTTCCTTATTCTTTTTTAATCCAAATTAATTTTTTGTACAGTATTTCAGACTTCTAGTACTCTGTACTCATATAGTCGTGTTTTTATTCTAATTTAGGTGTTAGAATTTTAGAATGTTAATTTAGGTGTTAGAATTTTAGAATGTTACCTAAGAAACATTTGTCGGGGGCTGCAGATTGCTATCCAAATGTTTCAGTTGTCTATCGAATCCTCTTAACTGTACCTGTGACTGTAGCTTCGGCTGAAAGAAGTTTCTCAAAATTGAAGTTGTTGAAGAACTATTTGAGATCAACTATGTCACAAGAAAGGTTAAATGGCTTGGCTATGTGCACCATCGAGAAGGATGTCTTGGACACTATTGATCTCAATACCGTCCTTGATGATTTTGCATCAAGAAATGCCCGAAGAAGTATCATTTTATGAGAAGCAATGGATATGATGGAGTTCTATTCTTCCTTAAGGTAATCATATTAGTTCTAGAAGTACAAATATATTGTTATTTTAGTCTACATTGTTCGTTGATAATTATCAGACATGCTAAATTAAAAATATATTATTGGATTCGTTTTCGCTTTGCAAGTAAAATTAGCACCTATATATATTATAAAATTCTATACATGGTCTAATGGGCCCGTCACGACAAGTTCGCCTTAGGGCCCTCAAAACCCTAGGACCGGTGCTGCCTCTCCAAAGGCTCTTTTGACTAAAGCAAAACCCTAACTCTCTCCCAAAGCCATACATACAACCAGGAATTCACTCCTATTTATAGCCTTTGGCTAACGGGTCTCCAACCCGTTACGCCCGCTAAATCCCGAACAGAACCGCCTCCACCTGTACAGCTTTGCACTTTTACTGAAACACCCCTCCTGCACCTTCCGGGAAGCTTCCGCGTCTCTTGTCGTCCAAGCCTCACAACCACCTCGAGTCTCCGCCGTCTTCGACACATCCGACCGTTCTGACCTCGACACCGCCTGTGCCTAGTCCGGTCACCTCGTGCCTTGCCACAACTCCGCCTCGACATCCTGCAGCCATCATAGACAAGAAACACATCACATAGCACCGCTCGATACATGAAAGCATAAATAGCATCAATGAATCATACTTACGCATGAAAGAGCTCAAACCTGTCTAATCAAGAAAATAAGCATCCTAAGCCCATACGACCAAGTTTGACCAAGTCGGACAGAACCGATTGCACCACGCAACGACATGGTCCGAACCACACAAACCAAACTCGACTTTCCTAAAACAGATGTCAATTACTCATCACACACACGGGGCACCTCCACATGGTCTATCAACAATACCGGTTGATAATCGGTTTTATCGGACACCCCTAGTTATAGAACAAACTAGTCTCAAGTATTTTAGTTAAATTTGAATTTGCATTGATTTACAATGAGCTATGCTGATTTGTTTTGAATTTTTTGGCCAAAAAATCCAATAGTTTCAGATTTTCGGCAGATTTTATTTAGAAAATTCATATTTTGATTTAAAATTTTCGGGTTGAAATCCTCAAAAGAATTCGATTATTGTTGACCTCAGCTAAAAATTTCGGGCCGATTTTCAAAACCCTGGCGCCAGTACCTATTCGACCACAATACCAACATTGATGCTGTCCACGACACGACACTTCACACCAACATCTCCCAAGATATTCTCTACGCGTCCAACACAAGCGCGTACGAGTGCAGGAGCGTTGCCCCGATCAATACGTGGAACGTTACTCATACACCCGAGCTTGTGGGTGAGCCGTAGAATAGAAGGCGGTGTGTGTGGTGCAGCGCTTGCACGCGGTGATGAGTCTCGCGAGTGTGACCCCGCTTAGCGGGCTGCCCGCTAAAGCATGGTCCAGATGGAACGCGGTGTCGTCATGGCCTCAGCGTATGTGTAGGACCATATGACAACAGAGACCTTCAAATTTTTAGTTATTATTTATCTAATATTTACTCCAATAGCTATAAAGATCAAAAATCCAAAAATCCAAAAATTCTCGGAGCTATTGAAAATTTCAGTCTGCAAATAGTGATTTCAGCACTATTTTAAATCCAAAAAATCGTGTAACTTTTGATTCGTCGATCCAAAAGACTTAAAACATGAACCAAATCTAGTTCATGACCTTAGAAACTTGTCCCAATTAAAAAATTGAAATACCTTGAGAGATTCGGGATATTTTGGTTCATGATGCTCCGCGCACCAAAATAGGCCCAAAATCTAAAATTGAGCTAACTTTCAAACCAAACCTACAAATCACTTGAAATTTGGTACACACTTTCTATAGGATGTCAGAAACTTATTATAATCAACAATTAAGAAAATTGTTGCCAAAGTTCTGACCTTTTTCTATTTGAAGGTAGATTGCACCAAAACAGGATAAAAACCTAAAACAGTGAATACGACTTGCTCGTGAGTGGATGATAGCCAAGATAGCTCTAGTTGTATTCCGACATGTCGCAGTAAGTTAGAACACTAAAAAAATCAAGCCAAAAACCATCTGATCAAGAAACACTTGAGGGATCAAAGATATGCAGAAACTGAGTTTCTTGATGAATTTGTTACCAAAGTGTCTAGATGGGTGAAGATTCATTTTATGAGATTATCTCTATCTCTTACACGTCCTTGGCACAGCAAAATCAAGAAAAAGGGCACTTCCTTCATCTCGAATCCCCATTGAATGGAGGGCGACGGAGGGGGAAGCCTGGTTGGCGGTGGAGAACGAGGTAGGGGTGCTAGAAGGCAGGTTGGAGGTGAGGAGGATAGTGGCGGAGGGCAGGAGGGCGGTGGTGGCTAGGTCATTGAGGGCAAAGACGGGTGGAGCAAGCAGAGGTGCTGGAGATGGTGATATTATGACACACCCTTGGGGGCTTCACGCCACCGCACACTCACTACTACCTCGCGGGGCCTGTGTGTGAATTGAAGCCAATGCAACTTGTGAGTACACCACAGACTTCATGTTTCATATTCAACCATTCACAACACCTTTATGTTACCTAGGGTTGCCACTAGGTAGGATTTGGGTAACCATTAGGTAAAAGAGAAGAAAAAATGGTTAAGTTAAAGTAACTTATGAAGGAAGTTTTCGTAAAACTTCAGTATTTAAAATTTTAACCTCGCATTCATACCATAAAAGGTTTCCTAAATCAATTGAAATTTATTGAAAATAATTCTGCGTGTAGGAGAGCTACTCTATGCAAATTAGTAGGGTTAGACATACACATGAGCTCCACATGTTTTTATAGGAAGCTTTCGTAAAACTTCAGTATTTAGAATTTCAACCTCACATTCACACCACAAAAGTTTTACGAAATCGACTAATATTTATTGAAAGTGATTCTGTATGTATGGAGCTACTCTGTGTAAATTGTCGGGCATAGGTGGTCAGGTTGCTCCCACATACTTTATAGTAAATCTATAACTAAGTATATAGTCCAAGCCTATGCATAGCCTACGTCCACTCTTAACCTTAGGTTTAAATAGGTATGAATAAAGATGAGTACGTGAGTATTACTCTCCACATACCCAAATCTAAATAGGTATTTTATTTCTTATCTATACTCTACCTAATAGTGTAGGTCTATATTTGAATAAGAGTAATAGGTACCAGTGGCAGCCCTAATGTTACACGGATATTCTAAAGTATGCTTCATTTGTGGTTTGGTGTTTGCGATGGTTTCTGATCTGTGAGCAGAATGGTGCCGACTTTAAGCTGGCATTTTTCTCTTCTTGCTATGTTAACGATTTGGCTATTCCTTACTAGCGGACGCATGGGGGCACAGAGGCGGTAAGGGGCAGGTTGAGCTTACTATAACAGATAGGAGCTGGTTGCTTTGGGACTGAATTTTGTCGACCGGTTCCAACTAATATTTGACTACAACTCGAACTTGTGAGATGAGAGGCATAGTACATAATTGAGTCTTCCGAGAAGATTTTTTTGAATGATCGTTTATGACGACCAGAGAAGGTGAATAGGTGTGAAATAAATATTTTCTTCTCAATTATTTATTCTCTTGAACTCTAGTGCTATTAGAAAGACACTAGGTTCAAGAACACTAAGAGTACGCTAAGAACACAATGACCTAAACAGAAATTTCAGCAACTTAATCGCCAAGAAAAATCAAGAACTCAAAATTTACTCAACTAAAATTGGTGACATTTGAACCATAGCGAGATAAGGTTTTCAGGGTCATAATTCCAAAAAGAATTTTATAATAAAGCCCAAGGGAGAGACCTATTTTTCTCAAAATCCACATTCCGTCAAATCTGAAATTTCAGTAACTTGATCAGCAAGAAACATCAACTTGGTCGACAAGAAATATCAAGAACTCAAAATCTACTTAACCAAAATTGATAAAATTTGAGCCATAGCAAGATAAGTTCCTTAGGGTCATAATTCCAAAAGAAATTGCAGAATAAAGCCCAAGGGAGAGACTTATCTTGCTCAAGATCCACGTTACATCAAATCTGAAAATTCAGCAACTTGACCGACAAGAAACACCTATAAGTCTTGATCTACTTATCTAAAATTAATGAAACTTAAACCATAGCTAGGAAATGATCTTAGGGCTATGATTCCAAAAGAATTGCAAAGATATATCTAAAATATTAATCCATCATGCAAATGGTTCGAGATGCACCAAAAACAGAAATTTCAGCACAAAAACTCGGGTAATGCAAACACAACTTGAGCAAGAATAAGTTCTAATAGATCTTGCTGGGTTGAAAATTGTTTCAAATGAACTCTTCAACCTCTTACATGTCCTAGATCCAATAGAACTACAGCAAGTAGAAGAAGGGGAAGAAAAGCTCAAGTTGCAATAAAGAAAAGTTAGAAATTGCAAAGATTGAAATAAACTTTAGAACATACATGAATTGGAACTTTTATTGCTTTGAGGGGAAGGATTTAAAAGCCACACTTCCTAATGGGAAAAGCTCAAAGGAGCGTAAGGAAAACTCTAAAATCCTTCTCAAAGATTGGTGGTGGAGGCATACCCCCACCCCTCTATTTATAGCCCTTTGGAAGCAACCACAACTCAACGCACGCGGTTTATCTAGCCCTAAACCATCTCCAAGAGTACGCTATAGTATTCTCTATCTCAAATATTTCCGGTAATATGCCAATTACCTCAACACCCTTATGTTGACACCTGGAGTTAACACACTGCTCCATCTTAACGGCTTGACTTCTCGTTGACTTGTCACATCCACACCTTGTGTCTTGAGCTTCGAACACCCTCGGACCGCCTCGTCGACACTTGGACACTACCAAGTCACCCTGAGTCACCGCACGGATGCATCTCACGCCAACTTCACGAAGACTCCATCTTCATGACTAGACTTTATCCCCCATGATCTCTTCGATCTCCATGATCGTTCTGGACGCCAAGCTCTCCATGCTTATTTCCGATCCCTGTCGATGATTATCCAAGCCATCAAGTCAGCTTGCAGTCAACAATGACAAAGAAATCGTTTCCTTGGCACAAATGCCATGCACTTGACCATCATAAGTGAAAACATGCATCATGCAATCTTAATCCAATGACTCAAGTCAACCTACCTAGATCCATGACTCAAATCCCAAATCGTCAGTTTCTACCCAAACCAATCTTGACAGAGAGTAATCTTTACAAAGCCAATTGACCATTCCATAAATATTACAATGGTTCATCACAACTTTAAGCTGGATCATCTCACATGATCCTTTTTTTTTTTGAAATAAAGTCTTCGGAGAAGTTTCCTTTGCAATATTCATCCCTCTTGACACATTGAATGATAGGGCTGATGACTTGCAACAGGTACTGTAGAAAATATGCATTGATCGCCCCTGACAAGATTCCGAAGTATTATCAAATTTAGAAGCGCTGTGAGGAAAAACATCTAAATAGTTTGCATGATTCTCGAAGATATGAATATGATCAGCCTATACATTTGGCGATGTCTAGGTCCCATGTATTCCCTTTCCCACAATCATGTCTAGGTCCAAACAGAACTTTGTGTCCTGCTCATAAACGTGGCCACCACATCTCCACATCTAAATGTTGCACTTGGCCAAAAAAAATTATCATTATTCATTACTAGCCCCTGATAGCAGGCCTTGGTTAGGATGAGATTATTCTTTTCGCAATAAATATCTGATTTCTCTCTTACAAGCAGATAATCATGCCAAGAATGATGAAGAAAAGAACAGCACATACGCAAGATAACTGTCGCTGGGACTTGGGCCGCGCGTGGCTATTGCAATAGGGGGCTTGGGCCGCTGGGACTTTTTTTTTCTGTTTGCATCTCTTTACTCTACCCTAGGTGGCACAAAAAAATTCCCTGTATGTGCCTAGAGCAACTCTAGAAAAAATAGAATAAAAGATGGGCTAACATGAGCGTTCTGTAGCAAGATAACTGTCGTCCATCCTCCTGCAAAATCAAGCATTATGCTTTATACCTTCCTTGCCTCTATTGCAACGCAATTCCTTCCTTGCAAAGATCTAACCTTTTTTTTTAATGATGTTCTGTCGAGACCCGAATATGCAAATCCGGACTCTCTGTGTATACTGCACTAGTCCAGGATCACGCTAGTGCACACAGTCAAACATAGAGGTAATCATCACCACAATCACGATATTAAATAAGGGAAACTCAAATTATTAATCAATATCCAAAAGTGAGACCTTATGGTCAAGCTTACAATCTCAATAGCCTTAGGGGCTTAACAAAAATAGCAGCGGAAAATCCAAAATAAAACGTAGTGGCCAATCGATATGCCCACGGGCAATCGAGTGGGGAGCGAAGCCTAGAACGCATAGTCGTCGAAGTACTCGCCTCCTGGAACCTCCTGCTGGTAGTACTCCTCATCCTCAACTGAGCAACATAGGCGTAAAGCCATGAGTACATTGGTACTCAGCAAGCCGTTTGTAACAAATGATGCAATATAGTATGCAAGGCTTACCAATGGAAGGCTGAAAGGGTTAATTTGCATAAAACAGCATTTGAAATTACCATAAATAGATTGAAGGCGAATTGTGAATGAAACAATAATGAATAATCAAAGGAATTGAAGTAAACCACTTATGGACCTCCCATCCACAAGCTAAACCCACCCACTTATGGATATCCCATCCACAAGCCAAACCAACAGTGAATTAACCATCCACTGACCAACTGCAAATTTTCCAAGAGTAACTATACCTCGTGTGAAATCACCGAGCGTTCTCCATGACCGAGGACGCGGCTATTCGAATAGTTTTACACTCTGCAGAGGTTGCACAACTGTACCCACACGATGTGATTAGCCTCGCGCTAAGGAAATCACAACAAGGCCTTTACAATGTTCAATTCCAACCCAATCCCGCCCGCTAGGGTTTCGCATCACACCCCCCCTTGCCCCTCATGGAAATCAGCAACCATGTTCATCCCAGCGAGATTGAAATTGAAACATCCCAAATTAATCAGCCAGGTCTGTCCCATACCAGACATGTGGTTTGCACGGTAAGACTCAGATCAATGGCGCACAAAGTTAAGTCCTTAAGTGTACCCGGGCGAGACTTCCACATCCCACGAAGTGAATCCACACTTCCCCCTTTACTGCACGATCATTCGCCCGAGTGAAAACCAATTTTGTATAACCACCACCAATGACGCACCAACGTCACGGCACAAATTTTATAACAGTGGCACCAACCACGATTCAATATCTCATTAAGTCAAATTAATTAATCACATGTGATGATGAACCCTTTCGCAAAATAAGCAAGGCTAAGCATTCTAATCGTACCAACCCAATGTGACAAATAACATAGCATCACTAATTAAATTCCCAACCTAAGGTGACAATGGCATCAAGGTATTCCAAAATATCAAGGAGGGAAATAACCAATTGGGACGATAATTACCAATACAAGGGTTTTATAATAAAATAGCGATGCATGATAATTTAAATCAAGGTAATACATAATAGATTGAAATCTAGGTTCAACATGATCAAAGAATACGACTTGCCTTGGCCTTGCTCAGTTGATGGCTCTTGATCTCCAAATACGACGGCGGCTCCCTCGAACGCGTGATCTAACGAGAGAGAAAGCGAGACGAACACAAGAAATAAAATCAAATAAAATTCAAATTAACTCCAAAAATTCTCAAACCTGAACCAAAAGATAGAGCTCAATTTTAGATGAATTTAGGAAAAAGAATCGGGTCAATCGGAGCTAGGATGAGGGAGAACGGGGCTCTGGAAAAATAAATCTACAGAAAATCGGGAAATTAGAAAAGTGCACTATGCTGTGGACCGGGCGCACGGGAGATTGGGTCTACGGTGGGCTCGGCTCACGAAACAGTGCGGGGCGGTCGGCTGGCGTGGCGGCTAGGGCTGACGTGGCGCTGACGGGGCGGACACGCGTGCGGGTAGGGCGGACGTGGCGCTGACTCGGCGGCTGACCGGGCTCGGCTGACGTGGCACAAAGGCGCACGGGTCTACGGGGTTCGGCTGACGGGCGGGACCCACATGGCGGCGGCGGGGTGCACGGTGGACGGCGTCCACGGGGAGGCGAAGGGACGCGGGGCTGGCGTCAGCGCTGACGCACTCGGGGGCGCGGGGCGCGAGGCGGCGGACGAGCGGCGCGGGCGACCGGGGCGAGGCTGCGCGGGGCGCGGCTGAGGCGGCGAGGCGCGGGCGGCGGTTCTGGCCGGTGAGGCTCGGGACGGCGGCGGCGGTCCATGACTCACCGGCGGCAAAGATGACGGCGACTTGGACGGCGACGGAGCGGCGGCGAGCAACGGCGGGCGACGGTGGTGCACACGGGCGACGTCGGCGAACGGCGGCGCACGGCGTCGGCGGATGACGGCGGCGAAGCTCCCGTCGGCGAAGGCGACGGCGCAGGCGGCGGCACACGGGGACTAGCGGCGGCGCACGGCGGCGAACCTCGGGGGTCGAGCCATTAAATACCCCGGGTGGCGGCGGCGGCGGCGCGGGCCAAGTGGGCTCGGCCCACTAGGGTTAGGGTTAGCAGGCGCTGACAGGTGGGCCCCACCTGTCGGTGGCACGGACGAGACAAGCGGCCGGGATGGCGCGCGGGCGAGAGGAGCGCTCTGGATGGCTAACGCGTGTCGGCCATCGGGCGGCTCAAGGCGGGCGCGGGCCGAGCGCGGATGCGCGCCGCGTGGCGTGGGCGGGGCAGGCCGGGCGTGGGCGGCTGGACCGGGCCGGTTCGGTGGGTTTCGGCCCACCGGCCGGTTTAGGGATTTTTGAGGTTTTTCTAATTCCGGAAATTCAATTAAATTCTTTTGAGCTCTAGAAAATAACAAATAAATCCAGAAAATTCCAAGAAAATTCCAGAAAATTCCTTGAGACACAAGGAACACAAATAAAATATTTTCAACTTATGTTAATGTTTAATTTAATCATATTAAATCTTTTTAATTAATGAAAATTCCAATTAAGCTTTAATTAATTTCAGAAAAATCCAAATGGTGAATTTTATTTTAAAAGCTTCAAAAAGGCTCTAAAAATCAGGATGTTACATGTTCCTCCTTTTTCAGGGTTTATTACAATAGCGAGATGGCGACCAAGAGTAGGGAAAGGCGACGACCAAGAGCAGGGGAAGAGGAAGAGGGACTGAGGGCTTACCAAGAGCTCCCTTCTGCCTCGCCGGTCGCTGGAATCAGCCATGCCGCTACCGAGCTTCCCTTCTGCTCCGCATCCTACCCCCTTTATCATCTCCCCTCCAAACGTCTCCTCTGCCTCCCCGCCGCTGTGTCCTCCGCCGTCTCTCCTCCGCCGCCAACTCTGCCAGCCTCATGGCCCCACTCCCCCCCACTCGATAGATCTGTGGGAGGGTCAAAGGTAGGTGAGGCGGCGAGGGGTGGCTAACAGAGGAGGGCGATGGGGGAGGGGAGAACTGAGGGGCCGAGATCTTCGGGGCAGGCGGCAGCTAGGGAAGAGCAAGATCTGCGGGGAAGGCGGCGGCTAGGGAGGAGAGGTGGGGGAGGCGGTGATCTGCAGGGGAGGCGGCGGCTAGGGCGGAGAGATGGGGGAAGCGACGACTAGGGAGGAGATATGGGGGAGGCGGGTGGCAGCGATCTGCGAGGGAGGCGGCGGCAATCTGCGGGGGAGAGATGGGGGAGGCGAGCCGCGGGATCTGCGGGGAAGGCCGCAGCGATCTGCAGGGGAGGGGAGGCGGGGGTGATCTGCCATCTGCGGGGAGAGATGGGGGAGAAGGCGGGCGGCGGGATCTGCAGGGGGAGCCGGACAAGCGGATGTGGTTTGGGTTAGTCGGTTAGAAGATTTATATATGGATTTGATGGCTCGATCTGGAACGTTGGATTTTCATCAGACGGTCTAAAGTCTGACTTTTTTTTGAATATTAGTTATATGATTTGATGACTCAATCTGAGACGTTAGATCTTCATCGGACGATCCAAAATCTAACTAATTTTCATCTAAACATCAAATATATACTTATTTTCTGCCTGTTGACCTTATTTTTAATTCGGCCGCCTAGACCCTGCCTAGACTCCCTAAGCGCTAGGCCCCACCTCGCCGCCCGCCTGGCGCCTAGCGTCTTTTTGAACATTGCCTGTAAGTATGAGCAATGGCTTCATAGTCTGCAGGAGTATTTTCAGGAGATATCGCTTGATCGCAAAATGGATGATAATAAAGTGTGATTTGATATTCCGATGATTGCTCAGTTCCAACAAAACTGATTCCTGCATGCATTTAACATAATATAGATTAATAAGTAACTTTTTTAGGAGACCTAGAGTTTCAGATTAATGACAGCAATGTTGTAGCCAATCCATCGAGGAAAACACAAAAAAAACACCACGTATAACCGATTTGAAACAGAAAAAACTTGAGATCTACTCAAGACGACTCAGATCAGAGCTCCAATTGAAAACATACAAGGCGAGAGAAGACAAATCAAACCCAAAAACACAGAACTGATTCGGCCCCCACACTTCTCTCTGGCAAAGAAAACTACAGATCTGCTCGCACACCTCGCAGATCTAACTCAAAAATCGCAGGTGTGTCTCGATGGAGAAGAACGAAAGGTCCTCTCTGCCCAGATCCTTCCCTACTCTATCACTCGGTCTCCTCTCTCCCTCCGCCGCCTCTCCCCTCTGATGGGTGAGAAATAAAGAGAGCAGCACGTAGAAAATGAAGATGGCTGGACGACGCCACGCCGCCCCGGCCGCCGCGGGTGGCTATTGCAATAGGGGCTTGGGCCGCTGGGACTTTTTTTTTCAGTTTGCATCTCTTTACTCTACCCTAGGTGGCACAAAAAAAAATCCCCTGTATGTGCGTAGAGCAACTCTAGAAAAAATAGAATATAAAGATGGGCTAACATGAGCGTTCTGTAGCAAGATAACTGTCGGCCATCCTCCTGCAAAATCAAGCATTATGCTTTATACCTTCCTTGCCTCTATTGCAACGCAATTCCTTCCTTGCAAAGATCTAACCCTTTTTTTTTTAATGATGTTCCTCCCTTTTTAAGGGTTTAGCTAGCTATGCTTGCCAGCTAGCCACGTACAATGATCTCAAACAAGCTCCATCCATCACTACACACACGTCTATATATATATAAGGTCTCGTCAGTTCTTCGACCCATATTTGCATCTGCGTTCAGTGCAATAGAAAACAAAGACACGTTCAATATAATTAGCATCAATCAAATCCCTTCTCTGCAGCCGGCGGGTACGTAGTCCACGATTGGATTGGATGTCGGGTGTAGTTGACATCGAGGAGGCGCTCGACAACTTCCACGAGTGTAGAGGTGTTGCCATCACCGTTGAACAAGTGCCTGAGCAGCAACTGCTGACACCAGGTAGCGTACGTAGCCTTGGTCTCTTTCACCGCGACATGCCATCAAATTTAATTATATATAAAGTTATTTTTATTGGTCATGTGAATATGATAGTCCACGCGATTGCAAATGTTTGTAATTTTGAATATTGCTGTAGTCACTAAAGTATCACTTTGATCGCTAATTACTGTCATAATATGATATTAGTGTGTTAGAAATCATGAAAAATTATATGGTGATGTGCAAGAAGTACTTGAGTGCTTTGTTGCTAAATAGTACTCAAATTTTAAGTCATCAGATTTAGATCCAATGGATGAAATCAATTTGCCTCTACCCTCCCATTCGAGTACTATTTTATCAAGGAGTACTCATTTATTTAGACGTTGAATGTATATATGCCCCCGTCCACTAATTTGCTCATTAGTTATTAGTATGTGATGTGATACATTGAGAAATGATCCAATACACATTATTTTTTTTGTGCATAGCCTTTTTACATCAATTACATACTAGTTTTATACACATTAAATTATGCAAAAAAAGATGCGACAGTGTAGCACTCCACATACCAATATGAGATACTACTATGGAATGGCATGGCCAAAATAAGGAATAAATAAGAACAACATTGGAAATTACAAAGAAATTAAAATTTTAAGAGAGAACCAATGGAAACTGAAATAAATGTTTCAAATATGGGACCGATCCACTTCTAACCAAATAAGAGCAAAGAAAACAACAAAATAATAGCAAGCCACGGTGCTGAAAACTCAAGTGCTCCCACCCATGCATGATGCTATCACTCCACTGGCCTTTTACCTGAGAATAAAAAGAGCAAGCGTGAGATTTAAAAATGTCAACAAGTACCCAACAACGATCGCAACACAATGAGTAAAGGACAGGTAATGTAAGCAAGTAATTTGGGTTAATTGCAATAAAATCAGGTTACCGAAAACACTGATAAATGTCAGGGATAGAGGTGACAGGATCAATAGAATAAAAGGTAATTGCTATTTAGTAAGTTATGGCAATAACACCGGCGATCACTTCCGACATACCCGATTATACGAGAATAGTCAGGCACATCACTGTCCTCGACTGTATAACCACCGATGGGGTGTAATATCCTGAGTAACGAGAGTGTACGACCCCCCGTACGTTATCAGGTGGGTGGTAATCTCCCCTATATGTGGATAACCCCAGGCCAAGTAACTGTTATATCGTTAAAATATTGTATGATATGAATTTAAGGGAACTAAGGAAAGACTAAGATAAAATTATGAGAAGTGAAAAGGTTTGCTAAGGTTGGAAATAGAGAGACATAAATTTTGATATGAGGGCGATGTGGAATGATAACGTGGTGATAGTGATATGGGAGTTATCCTAAAGAGGTAATATAATATAGCTCACACAAGATTATCAACCATTCCAATTTTATTATGTGATAACTGATTATTAGTCAGATTAACAGTTTTAATACATACATCCTTCATAGCTCAAAAACAACATCATACAATTAATGGATCATGATATTAAGAAACTAAAAGACAACAGCCCTAATGTCAAAGGAGTGCTAATAATTTAAACATAAGTTAAAACATGTTCATATGCTACCCCTATTAACGATTTAAGCATGAATTCTAAAACACTAATTAAAAGCATAAATTCTAGAACATTTTAACTAAGCATCCTAATAAACATAAAAGCATGTGAAACAAGATAATCTAAAACATCATGGTATGAATACAGTATTAAAAGTCTATAACCATGCAAGTATTAGTATACGATAACAATTAGGCAAGTATTAGTGATGTGATAATAATTAGGTAATGTTTAGTAATATGCCAATAGTTTGATAACTTTAGTGATATGATATTAGTCAGGTAACTTTAGTGACCTGATATCAGCAAAGTAACTTTAGTGATATGATATTAGCCAGGTAACTTTAGTGATATGATATTAGTTAGGTAACTTTAGTGATATGATATCAGACAGGTAACTTTAATGATATGATATTAACAAGGTAATTTTAATAATATGATATCAGCCAGGTAACTTTAGTGATACGATATTAGCTAGGTAACTTTAGTGATACGATATCAGTCAGATAACTTTAGTGATACGATATTAGTCAGGTAACATTAGTGATACGATATCAGCCAGGTAACTTTAGTGATATGATATCAACCAGGTAACATTAGTGATACGATATCAGCCAGGTAACATTAGTGATACGATATCAGCCAGGTAACATTAGTGATACGATATCAGCCAGGTAACATTAGTGATACAATATCAGCCAGGTAACTTTAGTGATACAATATTAGCTAGGTAACTTTAGTGATACGATATCAACCATGTAACTTTAGTGATATGATATCAGACAGGTAACTTTAACGAAATGATATTAGCCAAGTAACTTTAGTGATACAATATTAGCAAGGTAACTTAGTGATATGACTTTAGTCATTTAACTTTGGTGATATGATATTAGCGAGATAATTCTAATGATATGATAATAGTCAGGCAAGCATGAGTGGTGTGATAATTGTACTCAATGACAAGGTGATTAGTAAGCTGGAAACATGTGATATGCGAAACGAACAGGTCACGGCCGTGAAGTACTTGCCTTGAGCACGCTCGGCGAACAGACTACACGAAGGACCTAGAATGCACAACTACATGAACGCTCCCTCAACAACTACGTGAGATCCTACACGATAAAATGGAAAGCTTAACCGATCAGGCATAGATGATTTTGATAAAGGAACGATGGGAGGTAAACTTGATTGGAGAGGAAATGGGTTTGCTAGCCCTATGGCCGTGTGAAACACCGTTCGGCCAAGCGAAACGTCGTTTGGCTGCACAAATGGCCGTTTGGCCAAGCGAAACACCGTTCGCCCGCGCAAACGGCCGTTCGGCCGTGTGAAACGCCGCTTGGTAGCTCAAACGGTCGTTCGGCCGTGTCGTTGCCACCGGCCGCCAGTCGTCACCACCGATCGCCAGTCGTCGCCGCCGCGCGCTGTCATGCGCCGCTGCCTCTTGGCCGCACCCTACTCACACCGTCGCTCCTCCCGGTCACACATGGCCTGCGTGCTTCCACCACGCCGGTGCCGGGCCGCTGCACTGGCACTAGGTCACCGCACCTGCCTGCGCGCCCCCAGCCCTGCGCCCGGCCTATCGCGATGCCTCTTGGCCTGGCCAGCCTGCTTCGCCGTCACCTAGCCTTACTCAGCCTATGTCGCTGCCTCTCGGCCATGCCTGGCTTGCATCGCCGCCTCTCGGCCGCGCCTGGCTAGCGCCATTGCCCTTCTCGGCCGCACCTGGCCTGCACGCCTCCGCCATGGTGTCGCTAGTCGCTGGGCTGCTGTGCGCACAAGGGAGAGAGAAAGAGAGAGGAAAAAGGAAGAGTGAGAATAGTAGATTGATATGGATGGGAGAGAAAGAGAGGAAGATAGATAGAGAGGTAGAGATAAGGAAGGGAGAGATATATAAGAGAGAGAGAGATTAGAGATAAGAGATAGAGTTTTTCAGGGTGCTACAGACAGTTTGTAAAAAAAGAGGAGCAAAACAAACTATAAGGAACACAACAAAAACTACATAAGAAGACCTACTTGTTCGTTTATATTGCGGCTCCCAACAATCCTAAACAAATTGATTACTTCCTTGTCATATTGTCCACCCAGAGAAAAAATCACTGAGTCAAAGTAAAGCACAATATGGACTACAAAGCAATATCCAATGGATGAAAAAACTAAGTACTTACAAACACAAAAAAAATACTCAAGTGCCATTTAGCAAATTCCAAATCATATATTCCGAAAGTATACATATTTTATCTTGCTAATTCCAAACTATGAGTGGGTTCTTTTGGGCTATAATTTTTTGCTTTTGGCTTAAAATTTTGAATTCAAACGGTTTATGTGAGAGAGTAGGATAGAGAGATACTCACATACAATTTTGGCCGATATAGATGAAATCAGGACAATGTGTACCACAATCTACCTATAGACCTTGTCTTGAAAAGACACTCTATTCGAAAGTTAATTACTATAGCAAAAGTGATAAGCACAAGTTGAGAGTGGAAAAGAATCCACTCACTATATACGTTCTATATAATACTGATGGTGGTCAGAACTTAATTGCACTCATGGGAGCACGATCTACATTTGCAAGCGGGTCGTTATGAAATGTACTGCTATCACAATATACTAATAATTACTGTTTCTGGACAATATAGTAATAGTTTTTGAGCTTTTTTCCTAACTTGTTACTACGAAAAAATGACGGCCAAAGAAGTACATAAGAGACGGCATCTATTTTCGAGTGGAGGGGTAAATATGAAATCATTCAAAATCAAATTGCAGCAGCCGGCAGTGTAGGCGGCTGCTGGACGTGTCCGCAGGGAGAAGGCGGACAAATGGAGGGCGTGCATCTACCAGGTACCAACGCGCATGAGGGATCAGAACAAAAGCAACTACTCACCGCAGATGGTGTCCTTTGGTCCGTACCACCACCGCGACGAGCACCTCCAGCCCATGCTGGACCATAAACGGAGGGTGCTGGTGCACTTCCTCCACCGGGCTCGCAAGCCGATACAGGATTTTATCGAAGCCATGAATGAAGTGGCGGAGAAGCTTGAGTCCATGTACCATGACCTGCCCGTGCAAAACCGGGAACGCTTCGTCGAGATGATGATCATGGACGGCTCCTTCATGCTGGAGGTGGTGAGGATGGCCATCGGGAGAGAGGGCTACGATTATGACGACGACGACCCCAATGGATTGTTAGAAAATGGCCCAATGAGCGAGGCCCATTTTCGCGAATCCCAAAGCATGCATGGTTAGTACCATATTGCTAAGGTAGGGGGAGGAAGACCAATTTATAAGGTGGAGTCCTCCCCACTCCTTGAATATGGAAAGAGATGGTATGAGGATGGCTCTGTCTAATCACACACACGCGCGCGTACTCGCGTATTTTCGCGTGAAAATCGTGACGTGGCGCGCTGCGTGGCAGACCAAGTCCATCTTTATTTTTTGCTAAACTCTACACCACTCTCTCTCTGTGTTTGAATGAGATTCAAACGTTTGAATTAGAGACTTTACTGGGGTGTTGATGATAGACAGTTACTAGTGGATAAATGGCTGGTTGAATGGTCAGTTACCAGTGGGTAAATGGCTGTTTTAATCATGCCAGTTATCAATCTGTCTATATATACCTGGAGACGTCCAGAGTGTATAGAAAGAGAATTTTAGCACCTCCATTCTGTCTCTACTTTCTGCTCTGCGATCTTGTGCTGTGGTATTGTGCTGCAAGAACTACGTCGACTCTTCTTCCCGGCGTGCACCGTGAAGAAGAGGAGTGGTATCTCCGGACCTTTGCTGTCGTGAAGACCTGCACGGGGGCGGCAATAAGGTTTCTGGGCAGCGCATCTGCACGACCGCTCACTGCACTGCGACACCTTCGTTTTGCACTGCGTCAAGCCTGCATGCTTCCTATTCTTCATCAGGCTAACAAGTAAGTCGTTCGTGCGCACGTTCGACTTTGTTACTGTATTGTTTTCTTGTGTAATTTCTGAAGTATGATGAATAGCTTGCTGTTAGTTGTGAGTTTTGCATCATTAGTTTATTATCTTTGTCTCCTAATAAAACTTGGAATTAAAATATTGCCTACAATTTTAACATCTTCGGCTGGCACGCTCATGTGAATACGTTGCCGTACGTCCGTCGGGACATGCTCTTAATCGAGAACCAGTTGCCGCTGCTTGTTCTGGAGAAGCTTGTCGCTGTTGAGAGCAATAAACAACCGCCGGTGCGTACATTACTTTTATGTACATTCACCTTTGTTTTTACAGTACAGCATCATGACAAAGCAGTTGATTAATGATTACTGTTGAGCGTGAAAATAATTTTAATAGTACCACATTGCATATGGACGTTCTTTTGATAACTAAATCTAAAAAAAATTGCACACAACACACGTGGAAACAATCAATTTTAGATCATAGTGCCCTGCCACGCACCATAAAGCCTAAATTAATTAAACTATACGTGTAGAAAAATGATTTCATACGCTTGGGAGAACATAATCCTGCCTCTCATATACTATTTATACATATGTGTTACACTTTTTTATCACTTCGAATATACTTCAATAGAAATTAAAAGGATACTTTGAAGTAAATTGCTCGAAAATTTCAATCAATGACCATATTTTTAGTATAATTTGTGTATATACCCTTTTTATGTATGAAAAAAGGAATATAGCAACACTATTACAAAAAAGCTATACTGGGCACCTCATCATAGATAATTCTTCAAAATCGTCAGTGTTATAATTGTCACAGACGGTTTCACAAGCGTGACCATCTATGATAATATCGATGCATACAATCATCTGTGATACATCATTATCATGGATGGATTTTTTAAGAACCGTCCATGATACTTTACGGACGGTTCGAATTACAAACCGTCTATGATGTATCAAATTATTGCAGACGGTTCTTATTAAGAATCGTCTAAGATACTTCACAGACAGTTCATATTACAAACCGTCTGTGATATCTCTAATTATCAAAAATGGTTCTTACTAAGAACCGTATGGGCAGTATCACAGACAGTTCTTAACAAGAACCATCTTGAATATTCTGAATTATCACAGAGGTTTTTATTAAGACAGTTTGTGATACACATCACAGACAATCCGTCTGTGATGTGTATTATCACGAAATATATTTCTAATTCCTATTGATATTGACAATGTTTAAACGAGAACTTTTACAAAAGTACTTTTACAAGAGAAGTTATTTCATTGATATATGGCCAAAAAGTGTGGCTAGTCACTTTTACAAAAGGACTTTCACGAAGTCATAATAAAAACAAATTACTAGATCTTGGTCGTCTGAGCTTCGTAGACTTCTTTGTCGGCTTCTGGAGTAGGAGGATCAAAGTCTATGTCCTCGAATGTCTTCCAGAGTTACCTTCTTCTCTTAACGGATCAACCGACATTTTCTGCCCTTTTATTTTAAAAAACTTACAAACAAGATTTGCTAAATATTACCTACCTACAACTATTGTCATTTACCCCATAATTATTTCCATCGGATTAATAAAATAGTTATATATTTTTGAGAGACCATGTGGTCGTGACCCCATGAGAGTGATGAGTAATTGACAAGGGTTTAGGTTAGTCGAGTTTGGTTTGGGTGGTTCGGACCTTGACGTTGCGTGGTGCAACGGGCTCGGTTGGACTTGGTCAAATTTGGTCGTATGGGCTTAGGATGCATATTCTAATGTTTCGACAGGTTTGGACTTCTTCATGGGTAAGTATAATGCTATTTATGCTTTCATGTGTCGAGCGGTGCTATTTGACGTATTTTTTGTCTGTGTGACTGCAGGACATCGAGTGGAGTCGTGGCGAGACACGGAGGACCGGACTAGGCGCAGGTGGCACTGAGGTTAGAACGGTCGGGATGTGTCGAAGACGACGTGGACTCGAGGTGGAGTCGTGGCGAGGCACGATGGACCGGACTAGGCGCAGGTGGCGCTGAGGTCAGAACGGTCGAGGTGTGCCGAAGACGGCGAAGCTGCGTGGCGTGCAGGGCAAGGAATGAGGAAGCTTCCTGGAAGGTGCGCGAGGGGCGTTTCGGTAAAAACGCAAAGGTGCACTAAAGGAAGTGGATCGTGGGTAAAGCGCAAAAGCTAAATGGGTAAAGCACTTGGTGAACCCATTAGTGGAGACTATAAATAGAGAGGGAGATGGTGTGCTGAAATTTGAGAGAGTGGGTGTAAGAGTTAGGGTTTTATTTGGATCTCTCCATGCAATGAAATGAGCATGAAATGAGAGGATGAAAATGAGAGTGCTGTAAGAACACATATATAATCATTCCTCTTGTTTAATCATTCATCTCTCTTCCTATGATTCAATATGAGAGATTTTGGTTTGAGTTGTTAGGCCGTTTCTTGTGTTTTGATTTCTGTTATCTTGGCTGGTAGTGTGTGGGCTTTCTTGACCAGAGGAGAAGAACTCATTCCCTGCTCAACATGCTGAGCTTATTTGCTTTCTTTGTGCCGCATCTCTCTTCTTAGTTCTCTTGGTAGCGGTACATTGCCCTTCGGTTAGAGGAAATTAGCTGCTTGCGACATTCTTTGATCAGTCCTTTGCGGCAAGAATGCAAACATGATTTATTTAGCTCTTGCTCTCAGTTTGCAGTCAGTGCCATACTCAAGTTTCGGCCAGCATGAACTCTCTTTTATTTGCTAGCAGTTTGGTTTCTTGCTTGGTTTTCTTGTTTGCCTAAATAGTGAAGTCTAGTCCTTGTTTGTGCTTTGTCAGCCGAAACAACCTCTAGTACTTTTGGTTGGCAGCAAAGCACTGCATGCAGTACCAACCGAGTGGCAGCAAAGCACTGCATGCAGCTTGGCTATTTTTAGTCTTTTGTTCATTTCGGCCAAGTGCAGTCCTTGCCATTTCTTTGCTTTGCCTCTCAAGCTTCACTTTGCTTTATTTCTTATCTGCATGTAATCTCAATTTTCAGCAGCTTGTGCATGCACTAAAAGTCAATTGGATTTGTTTGTCTTTAGTACCTTTGCCGATTGCTCTCAGCATGTAGTATCTTGCTCTTCTTGCTCTCTTGCACATGGAAATTTTTATTTCTGCTGATGTTCAACCATTTTGCATGCACATCAAACCGCGGTATTTTCAGTTGAATTTTTTACTGGTTGGTCTCTGATTTATGCTGAATTTTTCAGTGTCGCATGCGTTCCAAGTTTCAGCAAAATTAATTTTCTGTGAGTTGCTTTGTTTTGCTTCCTTTTGAAAAATCAGTGTACGAGTTCTCGGGGGCGATTTTGAAAAGAACGACATTCACCCCCCCTCTGTCGCCATTAGAATCCTGCTTGCCTTTGCAGCTTCTAAGGGCTTCAAGCTGTACCAGATGGACGTCAAGAGTGCCTTCCTTAATGGTTTCATTGAGGAAGAAGTCTATGTCAGACAGCCTCTGGGTTTCGAAAACCCCAAATACCCTAACCATGTCTTCAAGCTTTCCAAAGCTTTGTACGGACTTAAGCAGGCCCCGAGAGCTTGGTATAAGAGGCTTAAGTCCTACCTGTTGAGTCATGGTTTTGAGATGGGTAAAGTAGACAAGACCTTGTTCACCCGCCGACATGGCACTGATCTTCTGCTCGTCCAGATTTATGTGGATGACATCATCTTTGGCGGCTCTTCTCATATTCTGGTTTCACAGTTTTCGGATGTCATGAGCACCGAGTTTGAGATGAGTATGATGGGCGAGTTGACCTTCTTCCTTGGCTTCCAAATCAAGCAGACTCGGGAGGGTACATTTCTTCATCAGGGAAAGTACACTCGTGACCTCCTGAGACGCTTCGACATGAGTGATGGTAAGCCTGTGTCGACTCCCATGGCTTCTACAGCCTATCTTGACCCAGATGAGGACGGCGAGCCAGTTGATCAGAAAGAGTTCAGAAGTATGATCGGCTCTCTTCTTTACCTCACTGCCTCGAGACCAGACATACACTTCTCTGTGTGTCTATGTGCTCGTTTTCAGGCCTCTCCTCGCGTATCTCACCGCCAGGCGGTGAAGCGCATCTTTCGGTACCTCCGAGCTACCATTGACTATGGTATCTGGTACTCTTCCTCATCCTGTCTTTCCTTGAGAGCCTTCTCGGATGCAGACTTTGCTGGCTGTAGGATAGATAGGAAGAGCACTTCTGGCACTTGCCAATTCATTGGCACTTCTCTCGTCTCTTGGTCTTCTAGGAAGCAGTCCGGTGTTGCACAGTCCACCGCAGAGGCCGAGTATGTTGCTGCAGCCAGCTGTTGCAGTCAGGTACTCTGGATGGCTTCGACCCTGCGGGACTTTGGGTTAGTTATCGACAGTGTTCCACTCTTTTGTGATAACACTTCTGCGATTAACATTGCTAAGAACCCAGTGCAACACTCTCGGACCAAGCACATCGATATCCGTTATCACTTCCTTAGAGACCATGTAGAGAAGGGCGATATAGTGCTCCAGTTTGTGGAGAGTGACCACCAGTTGGCTGATATCTTCACCAAGCCATTAGATAGTTCGAGGTTTTTAGCTCTGCGGGGAGAGCTTGGGGTGGTTTGTCCTTATGGACTGTAGTGAGGGGGAGCTTTGGGCTTTACTGCTTTCTATATTGATTATGCTTCTGTCTCATTTCTGTCGCTTTGCACTCGGGGTGCATCGGGCTTAGTCCTTCTAGCATAGGTTAGAGTGCTTCTCTTGTCTAGTTGCATAGACTTCTTACTCTTATCTTGTGTTTCCAGGATGCTTCTTATTAGCTGGTTCTTATCTCACTAGATTGAGCTTACTCACTTCTTGTAGCTTCTAGCGAGGGTTGGGCCACCCTCGGGTAGACAGGGTACGTGTTTGCTCTCTAGTGTGTGTGTTTTACGGTCAAGCTAATAGTCCTGGAGTCTTATGGGGTAGATGAGAGTCAGTCTGAGCCATAGTTGCCTCTATATCTTATCTATGCTTTAAGGACTGCCTGTTTGCTGTTTTCTTTGCCAGCTTCTCGATTTTATTGCTTTGGTTCAGGGGGAGTTCATTTGGGAGCTTCTGGAGCTTAATTTTGACTTAACTCAACTTGAACTAAAAGTTGCATCTCATGTTGAGAGGGAGCTGGATTTTCTTGCATTTTAGCATTTCGCATTGTAATATGACTTCATTGAGCCTTGATTATTATCCTTTATGACATGCGTTCAATGCTCTACACCTTGCCATGGCTTGTGCTTTATTTGCTAAATTTATCATAACTTCATATGTGTAGACTAGCTTTTGCCATGATAAGTGAATTAAAATTGATCTACGTGGATTAAAACTTGTCATGCTAGCACTTGAGTTTAGTCTTTCTTGAGCTATCCTTTTATGATTCATGCCATGTCAAATAAGCTTAGTTGAGCGTTGAATCTTTGTTGAGCTATATTAGTTCTTGTTGATGCATAAGTTAGTACAACATATTTAAAAAGCAAAATGATCTCTTTTGTGCGAAAAAACTGATTTCACCAATTCTTTCTCATGAGACGGCTTGCCATTGCACTAGGCATGAACTCAGGGGGAGTTTTGGATGACCTAGACTATCTTCTTAAGCTTCTTGCTTGGAGTAGTCGCATAAGGCTTGAGATCTAGCACATGAAAAAATTGGGTTGGAAACGACCATGAGCTTTAAAAAGATAATGTTTTATGTGTTCAATTTGCTTAAGCTACAAAAAGAACCATGTACTTAACCAATGTTTCAATCTTGAGCTTATAGCACTCTATTTGGACTCAATATTAGCTTCCTTGTTCCGCTTAGCTTATTGACATGGCCTGCATCATTCTTGGATATCTTTAGCTAGACTTTGCTTTGTGATGACTTGACATGCTCACAAAACGCACTACATTTCAGATCGTCATCTATATGTTCTAGTTAGATTATACATATCTTGTCATGATCTAGATAGCCTTTCATTGAGTTATGGCTTGGTGTACTTCATTATGGTCATTATGGATAATTCTCATGGCTCAACATGCTTAGAATAATCAAACTTCAGCCACTTTCATCCATTAACATGACATATTCTCTCTTTTGCATTCTTGATGTGTTTATTGCCAAAAGGGGGAGAATAGAAGGGAAAAAGTCATTTGGGAACTTTCTAGAGCTTTGAAGAAAAAATTGCTCTTTCCTTGTTGCTCTAGTGTTCTTTCTGTCGACATGGTCATTAGCTTTATTCCTCTTCTTTGGACCATATTGGACTCTTCAAATCAAACTCAACTTAATGCTTTTTCTGAGTTTGTCAATATACTCATCAAGGGGGAGATTGAGAGACCATGTGGTCACGACCCCATGAGAGTGATGAGTAATTGACAAGGGTTTAGGTTAGTCGAGTTTGGTTTGGGTGGTTCGAACCTTGACGTTGCGTGGTGCAACAGGCTCGGTCGGACTTGGTCAAACTTGGTCGTATGGGCTTAGGATGCATATTCTAATGTTTCGACAGGTTTGGACTTCTTCATGGGTAAGTATAATGCTATTTATGCTTTCATGTGTCGAGTGGTGCTATTTGACGTATTTCTTGTCTGTGTGACTGCAGGACATCGAGTGGAGTCGTGGCGAGACACGGAGGACCGGACTAGGCGCAGGTGGCACTGAGGTCAGAACGGTCGGGATGTGTCGAAGACGACGTGGACTCGAGGTGGAGTCGTGGCGAGGCACGGTGGACCGGACTAGGCGCAGGTGGCGCTGAGGTCAGAACGGTCGAGGTGTGGCGAAGACGGCGAAGCTGCGTGGCTTGCAGGGCAAGGAATGAGGAAGCTTCCTGGAAGGTGCACGATGGGCGTTTCGGTAAAAACGCAAAGCTGCACTAAAGGAAGTGGATTGTGGGTAAAGAGCAAAAGCTAAATGGGTAAAGCACTTGGTGAACCCATTAGTGGAGACTATAAATAGAGAGGGAGATGGTGTGCTGAAATTTGAGAGAGTGGGTGTAAGAGTTAAGGTTTTATTTGGATCTCTCCATGCAATGAAATGAGCATGAAATGAGAGGATGAAAATGAGAGTGCTGTAAGAACACATATGTAATCATTCCTCTTGTTTAATCATTCATCTCTCTTCCTATGATTCAATATGAGAGATTTTGGTTTGAGTTGTTAGGCCGTTTCTTGTGTTTTGATTTCTGTTATCTTGGCTGGTAGTGTGTGGGCTTTCTTGACCAGAGGAGAAGAACTCATTCCCTGCTCAACATGCTGAGCTTATTTGCTTTCTTTGTGCCGCATCTCTCTTCTTAGTTCTCTTGGTAGCGGTACATTGCCCTTCGGTTAGAGGAAATTAGCTGCTTGCGACATTCTTTGATCAGTCCTTTGCGGCAAGAATGCAAACATGATTTATTTAGCTCTTGCTCTCAGTTTGCAGTCAGTGCCATACTCAAGTTTCGGCCAGCATGAACTCTCTTTTATTTGCTAGCAGTTTGGTTTCTTGCTTGGTTTTCTTGTTTGCCGAAATAGTGAAGTCTAGTCCTTGTTTGTGCTTTGTCAGCTGAAACAACCTCTAGTACTTTTGGTTGGCAGCAAAGCACTGCATGCAGTACCAACCGAGTGGCAGCAAAGCACTGCATGCAGCTTGGCTATTTTTAGTCTTTTGTTCATTTCGGCCAAGTGCAGTTCTTGCCATTTCTTTGCTTTGCCTCTCAAGCTTCACTTTGCTTTATTTCTTGTCTGCATGTAATCTCAATTTTCAGCAGCTTGTGCATGCACTAAAAGTCAATTGGATTTGTTTGTCTTTAGTACCTTTGCCGATTGCTCTCAGCATGTAGTATCTTGCTCTTCTTGCTCTCTTACACATGGAAATTTTTATTTCTGCTGATGTTCAACCATTTTGCATGCACATCAAACCGCGGTATTTTCAGTTGAATTTTTTACTGGCTGGTCTCTGATTTATGCTGAATTTTTCAGTGTCGCATGCGTTCCAGGTTTTAGCAAAATTAATTTTCTGTGAGTTGCTTTGTTTTACTTACTTTTGAAAAATCAGTGTACGAGTTCTCGGAGGCGATTTTGAAAAGAACGATATTCACCCCCCTCTGTCGCCATTTTGGTCCTTCAATTTTTTTAAATCGTCCAACTGTTGGGTGACTTAGACTAGTCGCTCAACCAGGTTGGGCCTCTAGGGTCTTGTCACCCAATGGTTGAGCGACTTGGCTATGTGTCCCCAACTGTTGGGCGACTAGTCCAAGTCATCCAACCGTAGAGCGACATATGGTCAAAATTACAAAAAAAATTAAAAAAATGTATAATACTATAATTCAAACTTAAAATTGGTTATTTTAAAAAATTCAAAGGAGGCCATCACAAAGCAGCCACCTTGCTACCAACACAAAATCCGAGCATCCCTCTTCTCCAAGGTTGTTAGAATCGTGATACCAGGTAGGATCATTTTTCGTCTAACGGGATTGGATTGTAGGATTGGATCGTAGAATCATGATACTATCAAAATTTTAAAAACATATATATATATATTATACAAAAATTGAATCATATTGTAGTCTATAGTAGATTTTTAAATTTAATTTTATAATTTGAGTACACTTATTCATGTTATATTGAATTAAGGTTGATTTCTGAAACTTATTTAATTATTTTTATAAACTAATAAGCTAAAAATGCAATATGTTAAATATATTATTTTTTTACCTTAGAACAACATGTAAACAACAAAACAAAGCAAATTAAACTACTGCAACTTAAATTAACAATAGGTAATATCAAAATTTATATGTTTTATAGTTTGTTATCAGGATCATGATTCTATCGTGATCCTAACGATACTACGAGCTAGATCCCCGCATGACAATGTATTTATTTTCAGTGTTACTGTGCACCACAGCATGAGAGCTAGATTTGACGTTTAGACAAATCTAGATTAATTAATTTGATTGGCTTGAATGCTTGCAGGGTGAGTGTGGCCCCGTCCATAAAATTAGCGAGCTGGTGCTCAAGTTCTTGTCACCAAGCACCAAATGGCCTGAGAACCAGGAACCACTGCGACACCCCATCGACGTTTTCCGCCATAGCCGCATCCGTCACGAGCCAAGAGCCCGTCCAGCGGAGAGCTCATGATGATGACAGCCAGGAACGTGACTTGCAATTGTCGCCGACCAATGATATCTCCGCGACGGTGATACACGACGCAGGCATCCACCTGAGGAAGCTGAACAACAAGAACGTGAATGACATCAAATTCGTCGGCCGGACACTCAGCCTGCCGATGCTCACAGTGAATGAATTAACTGAATCCATCTTCACTAACCAGATTGCATTTGAGCGGCTCCATGTTCCCTTGGGAGCATCACAGACGTCCTTCTCGGTCACCGCTTATGTCTTCTTCATGTCCCACATCATCACGTCAGCTGAGGACGTCAGCTTGCTGGTGTCCAGAGGGATCATTAGGAATGCTCTGGGCAACGAGCACAAGGTGGTCGAGTTGTTCATGAATCTGTCGAATGACCTACACGTTTATCCCCAGAACAGCCCATTGATGGAGGTGCACCGGCGAATGGGCAAACATTGCCAGAAGAAATGGAGCATTTGGCGGGCGCACATAGCCCGTACGTACTTCAGGAGCCCGTGGGCACCGATCTCCCTCGCTGGCAGTGCCTTCTTCCTCTTGATAACTGTCTTGCGCAACATCTACAGCTTGACACAACACCGAGAGATGGACAACTAATCAATTGATGAGAATGGACTCATTCCTCAGCATTTTGATCTGCATGCCGGCATCGACGTGACTTTGTGTTATGTGTTTGACAAAGAGAGAGGGTGAATTGGGTTTCCTTTTATTGATTACCAAATTAAAATTCTAATTTTTTCTATCCCAACCTAAGCCAAAATTTTTATTTATAGTAAACAATAATCCTGATTTCACGAAACTAGGAAAGTGGGACTGAGATTTACGAATCTAGGAAGGACATGGAGTAGAACAGCGTCCACTCGTAGTGAAGCCCATTAGCCCACCCTGGCCAAATAGACGAACGTCTGCGTAAAAGTTTGATGTTCTTCCGCATGTCCTTCAATGGCGTTCTGCAGGAAAGAACAACATTGTTTCCTGCTTCCATTATTGCCATCTTGATCTTGGTACGTATAGTGTATATTCAGTTGCATGTGTTTCTAGATCCGTTCCAGTGGCTAGTTCATTATTTGTGTTTAAGCCATTGGTTGGTACTCTGATTAGGGCATTGGAAAACGTGTGATTATGAGATAGTAGTCCATGAGATTAAACCTTAAGAAACTTAGCTTAAATCATTGTTGTAATCAGAATTAGAAAACATTTCATCCTTATACATGTGTTTATACTTTGTAGACTGATATAATTTGATCATCGAAGAAGTCGGAATTCATGATGTATTGATCTGAATAAAATATAACGGCTTTAACAATTTGGTCTCGATGTCTAGCCGTGGCAGGTTTTATCTTCATTAATTCTATGTACACTTATATAGTCATCTATTTGTATGCACTATTTTAATAATAGGAAACACGAACGAAGGTGTATTTTTTGATATTTTCTTGTTTGTAGATGGTGCAGTAAAATATGATAATTGTTCTTGCATATGTTGGAGGGGAAATTGAATATTGAGCAACTGGTGCTCAGTACAATATTCCTCCCAAAATCACTTTTCCTGCTTCTAAGTTGACCATGTATCAAGATGTGAAGAATGAGATTTATCAAGGACTTGGATACACCGAGGATCAATATAGATTGGGTATCCAAGCCCGGTTTCATGTTGGAGCTCTAGGACCACATTATTTTCAGCCGATTCCATTGAATGAAGAGAGAGGATGGAACATGATTTTTGAAAAGACACGGGCACAATCTACATGGCAAATAGTAGAGTTGTATTTTGACTTGTCACCAACCTGAGTCGGTTGTAGTCAAAATAACCATGCAAGCAACATATATGGAACCAGTAGTCAAGTAGACAAAACTTGTCTATCGGTTCTACATTTGGAGTGTACTACACATCATTCAGAAGTACATGATACATCTCATGATGTGTTACTCAATTCAAATACCCATGCACATGACTTGAATCCCTCGGTGGTCATATTCTCTACCTACCAACTATGTCGATGTAACAGTTGCAGTGCAGACAAATATTAGGGAGGATACGTATGTTGGAGAGGAGACAAATGCTGGGAATGACATGCATGTTGCCCTCGCCACCGGCAACACCTCTGTTTCGGCCAGAACAAACACCCTCCTTTGTTCTCTTCATGTGAGTGTGCTGCTTCTCTTCTTCACATGACATGTTGAAAGATCAAGCTCCGTTTAAGTTGGTTTTGGTGTTAATGACAAATGCCATTATGAGATTTTGATGTTAATGACAAATACCTTTATAATGTTTTGGTGATAATGACAAATGTATATATGAGACTAATATGTTTGTTCAAGTATATTATAGTTTAGTCTCATTTGGAAGGAAAGATGAAATGAAAGAGATATGCATTCAAAATCACTTTCTCATATGCTAATGTATTCCTTAGATCCAAAATATAGATTGAACTCCTCAAATAGTTCAAATGAATATGTGCATATGTTTTTCTTCATATAGACTTATATGCACATATTTAGGGGGAGCTCTCTCTCTATGCTTTGGAGTTTCACTAGTATTGATCCACGTTTCCTTTTATACATACATTGGGATCAAACTAGGAGCATGCATTCATTGAAAATCTGTTTTAAAACCAAAATTGTGCTCTGTCTAGAAGAGCGGTAGTACCGCAGTTTTGAACGTCGGAACTACCGGAGAGCGGTAGTTCCGCGCCCAGAAGCGGTAGTACCGGCGAGCGGAAGATCCGGTTTTCGAGCGGATCCTTTTTTCCAGAGAGCACCCTCCGGATGCATTTGAGTTTTCGCGGGATCGGAAGTGCCGGCGATTTTAACGCCGGAACTACCGCAGGGTGCGGTAGTTCCGCAATTTGAAGCGGTACTTCCAGAGTCCGGAAGCTCCGGAGGTAGAGCGGAACCTTTTTTCCAGAGGGCGCCAAGTTTGGTTCCGGCTCAGGCGGAACTACCGCGCCGACTTTGCGGAAGTACCGCAGAGCGGTAGTACCGGAGTTTATAACGGCGGTAGTACCGCACTTTGAATTAAAATGATTTTATATTCAATTCATTATCTCATTATTTGTTGAGATTGTCATGAATTACCAAAAAGGGAAGATTGTTGAATCTAGTCCCTCCATCTAAACTAATAAACCACCAGTTAAAATATTCTACATCCACCCAACAATTACCTGCTCCACAGTCATGACCTTAACTACGTCCACACCACAATATGCACCCAGAAATACACCATCCTAAAAACGTCTGTACCAGATTAACTCTCCTCCATTCTCTCTCTCCTTACTCAACCATATCCGACGATCATCCTTCAATGGATCTGCAGTACCCCTCCACCCCGCGCCTCTTCCGCTCCCTCCGCCTCCCCCACGCCTCCCCCGCGCCTCCCCCTCCCTCCGCCTCCCCCGCGCCTCCTCCGCTCCCTCCGCCTCCCCCACGCCTCCCCCGCGCCTCCCCTCCCTCCGCCTCCCCCATCCTCCCCCGATTTCGCCTTCTCCTTGGATTTCGCGATCCCCACCTCCCCCGATTTCGCCGCCGCCTGCCTCCCCCACCGCTGCCTCCTCCCCTCGCCTTCTCCCCCGTCGCCTCCTCCGCCGCCCCCTCCCCCGTCGCCTCCTCCTCCCCCACCCCTCCTCCGCCTCCCCCCCTCCCTCCTCCTCCGCCGCCGCCGGCCTCCCCCACCGAACCCGTGCGCACCACCATGTTGCTCCGCCGCCTATTCCACTCCTCCCGCCACCTCCGCCACGGTCTCCAAACCCTAACTACGACAACCACCGCCACCGCCGCCTCCTCCTCTCCTCTCTCCGCCCCCCTTCTATTTCGTTGCCTCCCCACCGCCCTCACCGCCCGCCTCCTCTCGCCGCGGCTCCTCTCCACCGCTGGCCGCGACGACGACACCAACAAGCCATGGGCCTTCACGACGGAGTCGGGAGATCCGGACCCCTTCGCCAATGAAGACACCGACGCCGCCGCCACCACTGGTGAGGTGCCACTAGGATCGAGCGCCGCCGTCGAGGACCCGTGGGCGAAGGGCTTCCGTGCGGAGGATGGCGAGAAGGGTGACGTGTTCGAGGAGATCTACAAGGAGGGTGACATGTTCGCCATCTGGGGCGGCCTTTTCTCCACCTTCGACTGCACCATGGTCTTCTTGCGCCAGAAGGAGGACCCGTGGAACTCCATCATCGCCGGCGCCGCCACCGGCGGGTTCCTCTCCATGCGTCAGGGAGCGGGCGCCGCCGGCCGCGCTGCCCTCATGGGCGGTGCCCTCCTGGCGCTCCTCCCCCGCTCCTCCGCCGTCGCCGCCTCCTCCTCCTCCCCCACCCCTCCGCTCCGCCGCCGCCTCCTCCTCCCCCCACCCCTCCGCTTCGCCGCAGCCTCCTCCTCCCCACCCCGCGCCGCCGCCACCTCCTCCTCCCCACCCCGCGCCGACGCCCGCGACCCCTCGCCCGAGCCTCGCAAGTCAACCACTCGTCCGCCGACTCCGTCGTCTCATCCGCAGGGTCAACGTCGGCGCATGCCCTTCTCCCCGCGCCTCTTACTCCGTCGCCTCCGCGCCATGCTTCCCTCCAACGCGGACGCCGCCGCCGTCGTGGACGACGACCGGCGGCCGTGGGAGCCGCCCTTCGACGCGTCCAAGCCGGCGCCGCCCATCTCCTACCCCATCACCGACCTCACCGCGCTCGCCTCCCGCGCCTACCTCTCCGAGGCCGCCAACTTCCATCTCCCTTCAACCGCGCCTCCACGCCGCTCCCGGCGCGGCCGCGTGCCCTGGTGTGCCACGACATGCAGGGCGGGTACCGCGACGACGCGGCGCCGCAGGGCGGCACCAACCCGGACGCCTACGCGATCTGGCACTGGTACCTCATCGACGTCTTCGTCTACTTCTCCCACTACCTCGTACCCTCCCGCCGCCGTGCTGGACCAACACCGCCCACCTCCACGGCGTCAAGGTGCTGCCTCCTATAGTTTCTTACCTCCCTCCAAATTCTTTTCTTGCCTTCTCCCTGCTGAGAAAATTGATCATTTGCCACTTTGAAGAGTGGGCTTCGCAAAATTGCCACTTTCAAAATTGGCTTCGCAAAAATGCCATGCAGTACATTTACCTCTTGATTACCATGCCATTTGAGCCATTTAACTCATTTAATATATATTTTTTCTAATTTTAGGGGCTGAAAAAGACCTTCCTACCCCTGTGTTCGCCGCCTGCTCTCCTCCTCTTCCTCGTGGCCTTCCCCCCTTCCTCTCCTCGATCGCATTCTCCCTTTATACCGTTTAGATAGAGCTCGCCTCGCCGCGCATGCAGCCCCTGCGGACGTCATCGTCCTTGATGATATCATTAATCGGATTACTTCCTGCAGTTCTGCAGTAAAACTACATTGCGAGTGCTGACAACTGTTCGTAGTATAAAAACTGATAATAAACAGTAACATGGTTATCAGTTATCACCCAAGAAAACATGAACTCTACACACAGATCACATATAGAATGCAGGTTTGATGGTCCCAAATATATGCAAATTTCTCTAATCTGCAGAGAGCAATTTTGGAGCTCGTTTCTGATGAGGCTCCCAGGATAAATGGCGCTGTTATTTCCAGTTAAACATCGACTGACAGCAAGTGTTACTTGAAAGCTCGAGCAGATTAAACATTTCTTCAGATCCACCACTTCTCTTATGACAATGTGATCTAATTAACTAATTGATAGCTGGGATATTTGTCCTACGATTTCTTTCTTGCATTTGCCCATGTATTTTTCTTCTTTTCTGCAATGACTGCGTGTTGGCTTTGCACTAGAGATCGATCGGGCACAGGTATCGTTAAACAAGTGAATGAGTTATTGGAGAGATTCAAGGAAACGGAACTAGTCCTCGCGTCAAAAGAACGCGGTGGCGGAGGAACGCGGGGTTGGTTGGTCCATGACGGACGCCGGCGGCGGCGGTGACGATGACGTCCGCAGGGGCTGCATGCGCGGCGAGGCTAGCTCTATCTAAACGGTATAAAGGGAGAATGCGATCGAGGAGAGGAAGGGGGAAGGCCACAAGGAAGAGGAGGAGGAGGAGCAGGCGGCGAGCACTGGGGTAGAAAGGTCTTTTTCAGCATCTGAAATTAGAAAAAAAATATTAAATGAGTTAAATGACTCAAATGGCATGGTAATCAAGAGGTAAATGTACTGCATGGTATTTTTGCGAAGCCAATTTTGAAAGTGGCAATTTTGCGAAGCCCACTCTTCAAAGTGGCAAATGATCAATTTTCTCCTTCCTGCTTCGATTGCCTTGGTTCTTGAATTTGCTCAACTGGACATGTAATTCTTCTTTGCCGTTTGAGCGAAGGTTTTGGGAACGTTCATCACAGAGGGGGATAAAGGTGCAGAAATCTGCAAGAAGGTGCTTGCAACGGAGGCTTCCGCGCAGATGTATGCCGAGAGGCTCACAGAGCTGGCTGCTACCTTGGGCTTTGATGGCTGGCTGGTAATCTCATTCATGCTATCTTGTAATTTTGGGTTCTAAATGTGATTATACGTTCTAAAATCTAAAGGAACAAAGGGTACGGAACAATATGTTCAATGGCAAGAGTTTTTATCTGATTCGTATTTTCGTTGTTGGAGATACGTCTCTCACTGATACTAAATCATCTTTCAGATGAATATTGAGGTCGACCTCGACATTCAGTTCATCGATAACCTGAAAGAATTCATCAAACGCCTAACCAAGACAATGCATGATGCAGTTCCCGGATCCTTAGTCATATGGTGGAGTTATATTTCATACTTTGTTGTAAGCATGACTGCTTTTAGCTGTAAAGCTTGTCTGATAAATTACTTGGTGTCTTTGACTTGGCTCTGCAGGTACGATGCAATTACCGTGAATGGTGACCTCGCCTGGCAGAATAAGCTCAACGAATATAACAAGCCATTCTTTGACCTGTGTGATGGATTTTTTTCCAATTATTCTTGGACGGTAACCACCTTTTTCTTTTCGGTCCCCTGCAAGCTCACTTAAATGATTGCCTGATGAAATTGGGATGACTTTTGCAGGAAAAAGATCCAGAAGATTCAGCTGCGGTTGCTGGCGACAGGAAGTATGATGTGTATATGGGTATCGATGTTTTCGGCCGAAATACTTTTGGTGGTGGGCAATGGAATGTATGCGAAAGTATCTCTGCTTTTTTGTCAACTCGTGATGGTCCATTATTACCAAGAAGAATTATGCTTGCAGTGTTAATACAAAATATTGCATACCTTTCTGTACTCTTTTCTAAAAGAACTTTTCTGTGCTCTGAAACTGGCAACTAAATTACTATGTTCTCTGAGTGTAACACTACAATTTTCTTGCAGAAATTTCGTGTTAAATAGATTCATACAGTAATAGTCAAATTATACTAGATTACATTACTTTATCAGATTTTACTTGCAAACATGCTGATTGTAGGACAGTCAAATCCGTCGCCGATTTGATGTGAAGATAGATTCTAGATCCAAACTGATCATGATTATTCAAGTGACTGGGTTGGAGGTGTTTATTCCCTGAAATTTTCCTTGGAAGAGGCTTGGCTTTCTATTAACAATGGCTGAATGGTGACAGGGAAAATCATCATTATGGTACATTTTATATTAATTTATATGTTAGTCGCAAGGGGTCACTAATTGGAGTGCTTATGGTACTTTTTATGTGCACATTGTTGATGCATTGCTGCTTCACTGCCACTTAAGTGTTTAACACATCTCATGCTATGTGTCGTTCTTGTTTTCCCTTTTTTCAGTGCTGAAGGATCTGAAGTATGTTGACACTCATGAGTGGGTGAAGGTTGAGGGTGACTCAGCAACTGTTGGGATTACTGACCATGCCCAGGTTGATACATTCATACATTCTATCACCATGAACAAATTTAGGTGTTAGACCTTCCATATGTTAGGTTATTCAGTGCTTTACTCGGTATCTATTCTGATATATACATAATGCTTGCAGTCTATTACTTAAAACATTTTTTTAGAGGATATTGCTTATACGTTTTGACTTCCAATATATGCTATCATTCCAGCATGTAGTGTCAGGGCTTGCCATGCTTTATGGTGTGTTGTTTTTGCTTCCAGGACCATATGGGTGATGCAACGAGCGCGTTTGGTTCCCTGTGCGTTTATACCCAGGCTGCTCTCGCCAGCCAGGCCAGGGAGAGACGGATCCCATTCTCGTTTCCACGCAGCCAGGCTCGCACACACGCTTTGCTTCGCTTCAGCCTGACCCAGGGTGTGATGCAGACTACCAAACACGCTGGCCTTGCATGCACAGAACCAGGCCGAGGCCAGTGCAGGAAACCAAACGCGCCAGTTGTGTATGTGGAGCTGCCAGAAGTTGGCAGCAATGTATCCCAGGGAAAGAGCTTTGGCGCTGTTGAAAGTGTGAAGGCAACCAGCGATATTAACTCGCCAGTATCTGGAGAGGTCGTTGAAGTGAACAATGAACTAAGCGAGGAGCCTGGATTGGTAAGATTTAACTCGTAATAGCCCAGCACGCATTGAAATAGATCTTTGTGAGTAGATTAAACACTGGTATAACCTGTATGCTGGTTGTTGTTTTTTCTGCATAGGTCAATGCAAGTCCATATGAGAGAGGGTGGATTATCAAGGTCAAGATCAGTGATTCAGGTGAGCTCAATTCGCTGATGGATGACCAGAAGTACTCGAAATTCTGTGAGGAAGAAGGCAATCATTGAACAAATACCAGTGGCTTCTGAACAGTAAGAATCTGTGTTTCGATCATTGTCGACACATGTGATGTGCCATCGAGCACTTACCTTTACCGCCTGCTGTCTCAACTCAGCAAGGATCACCGCATGTAATGAATTTGTTTTGGCATTTGCCTCTTCTACAAGCTCGACAAGTGCTCCGGCTTCTCCACCGACGCCCTCCGCCTCGTCACGCGCTCCTGCAGGTACCCCAGGAGCTCTTCGCTTCCGTGCCTTTTTTTTGCCTACTTGCCCGTTACTGTGTGCTGTTGTAGTGCACAGTAGCAGCAATTGAGTAGTTGATCTTTTGGGCCTTTCCCCATAGAGCAGTTAGGATTGATATGGTGAAGATGCTAATTTTAATTTGCTGTTAGTTGATTTTGCTAAATGAAGTAATGGATAACGTGTCAGTTTTTCTAAATAGATATATCTCTTCTAGAATGGGCAAAGTTGAGCCAAGACGCAGTTCACTCACTTTCTGGATTCACAAGTTCCTTTTTCTGGGAAAGGAGGTGTCACAAATTAGCTTCCACACGCGATTTGTTGAGGTCATAGCACGCCAGAATTTTCTACAGCAATCTGATATAAGCATGCACTGTTACGTCACTATTTTAGGAGGATATTTCCTTCCCAGTTATTGTCGAATTCTGCACTTAGTGTTAAACATGTAAGTAGCGTGTGTGATTTCGCAGCACAGGCAAATTGATACTTTTACTTCAAATTAGGTACTTCGTGGTTTAGGAAATCTTGTAGCCGGTGATGGATACATGGTTGATTCAATCCTAATTGTTGGAAACAATATCGCAGGATAGCTCCAGTCAGATTGATGGTTGAAAAATATATGAGACGTGAATCTTAATGAATCTGATTGTTCGTTTTATTTTTTACAAATTTTATCTTGTTTTGTATTTTACCATAGCGTTAGCACGGGCTCACTACTAGTTATGTGTTAATGGTGAAGTTTGGTAATTGATGACAATTGTTTTGTGGACTAACATTTTCCATGAGTTGGATGAATAGGTTAGGTTCCACAAATGAGGATAACTTGGTATGACTTCATGGGTTGAAAATCATCAAGTCAAGATCAAGAAGAAGATGGTTTCATGTGTTGAAGGCCATCGACGAAAAAGGAAGCATCATGAGTTGATGCATGGAGATGATCATGTGTTGATCATCAAGTCAAGGAAGACCATCATGTGTTGATGGAGTTGATGAGAAGGATGCATCATGAGTTGATGCATATCGAGATGATGACCCAAGGCAAAGGTATGACTAGCTAGGGCTAAGGATGTGTTCCTAGTCTTTTACCGGTCTTGGTGTTTGGTTGAAAGACCGGATTGCTAGTATAGGTTGCCGTACTATTAAGAGGGGTCATGTCTAGTAGTTTGAGTCTCATCATGTGTTGATAGCTCAACCTCACTTGCTCTAGCTCATCTTGGCATGAGGCTTGCATTTGCGAATGTGTTTTGCAAATGGTTGAAGCTCATGTGGCAAATCCTTGTAACATGTGACTATACTTTGCAAATGTGTTTTGCAAAAGGTTGAAGTCCATGTACCTACTCCTTGTGACATGATCTAAGTTTGCAAATGTGTTTTGCAAAAGTTGAAGATCATGTATTATCCCTTGGCATGGTCTAAAATTGTTTATTGCTATTCCCTTTGACATTAGACCATAGGAGTGACTCTTTTGGATCTCTTTTGATTTATGTATTGATCTAATGTGTTTGAGATCATGCAAATAGATGGGTTGTGTAGCCCTCGGAATAAGCTTTCCATAGAGTCCAAGACCACTCAATTCCGACATTGGAGTCAAAAGTTATGACCGTTTTTCTGAGTGCTGTCTGTGCTGAAGCGGAAGTACCGTGCCGACTTCCCGGTACTACCGCAGAACGGTAGTACCGCATTTTATAACTGCGGTAGTACCGCAAATGGATGACTAACGGCTATTTTTCTAGCCGTTATGGTAGGGAGCAGTAGTACCGGTCCTATAACGGCGGTAGTACCGCAGAATCCTGTTTTTGACTCCAACGACTAGTTTCGAGGTGTGGGCTATAAATACTCACTTGTGGCCGGTTGGGGTAAGGTTCTAGGGACTCCATTTCACTCTTTTGAGTTAGTGTGAGGCTCTCCACTCAATTGTGCATGTGTTGCACTTTGTGAGAGAGGAGAGGTGATCTAGAGTGCATGTATTGCATCTAGAGGAGGACTTTGTGTCCGGATTGAGCTTGTGCATTCGTTGCACGTGGTGAGAGTCAAGTGAGAGACTTGACTTGTTACTCTTGGAGTTTGCCGACTCCTAGACGGCGCGGGAGGCGTCGTGCCCGGTGATCTTCTCAAAGAAGCTTGTGAGAAGGCCCGGCGTGTGTGAAGGTTGGAGCTCACCTACCCGGAGCGGGGAAGAGCTACCACTAGTGGATTTGAGGTAGAATGCTTAATTCGTGGAGCCGGTCCAATTCGTTTGGGCTAACCTCAACGTGGACTAGGGGAGACCGGCAAGTCTCCGAACACCACGGTAAAAAGAGAACGTGTCATTTGTGGTTTGTTTTCTTGTGCTCTTTTTACATTCAAGCAATTTACTTACTTAGCATTATTTTGATTGCTTGTAAATCTAGAATTGCAAACCTTGACCTAGACTAGAATTGTTGATGCACTTAGGCGAATTCATTTGACTTAGGCACTATTTGTACTAAACCAACTTGAATTTAGCTTCCACATTGTATACTTGGTTTAGGCAAATAGAAAAGCTTTTTAATTGTTAATATTAATTTGAAGAAAATTTTTAGACCGCCTATTCACCCCCCTCTAGTCGGCCTCCTCGATCTTACACATGTGAGCCCAACTTGTTAAATGTCTAGCTAAGTTGCTTGTATGTCTCTATGTTCATTTCTCATGTAATCAACTTTAGCACTCAAGTATTCAAAAATTATTCAAATAAAAATTTGATAAAAATATAATATATGAATAATCATAAAGATGAAAGTCTAGTTATGAAATTAGAATAAAGGCCTATGCAAGAATTTAAGTTTGCATAGCACCATGAAATGGAAATTTGATAATATATGATTTATAAATAAAAATGAGAATAAAATTTAATTATAAATTATAATGAAAGTTATGCCGATTGATAATACTAGAGATTTAATCTTGATTAATTTTATGTCAACCAAGAAATTAGCAAGATAATTGTTATAAGAATAATTAAACAGTGAATCAGGACAATCTCTAGTAGTAACACCTGCAAGTGTGTATATCCCCAGGTGGCGAACTCACCTCTAAGCAAATATACAGTGAGAGTGCTTATCTCGGGCTATAAGAGTATAGGATCCGAATGCACATAATCGTAATCAGGACAATCTATAGTAGTAACACCTGCAAGCGTGTATATCCCCGAGTGGCGAACTCTCCTCTAAGCAAATATACAGTCTGGTAACCCTGCACTAACTAGTCTTGCTACTTTACTACTATGCGGGTGCTATAGGAATCCGCGAATAAGACAGTAGACTACTCTATAATGGCCACTTTATGTATATAATATTTTCTCATGCAAGACAAAATAGATACATGGAGCACAACACATACCAAATTACCACAAAAGAAAACTCTGAAACCGTTGGTTGGCCAGCCAGGTGGTAGCCATGCGCAGCTCTTCGGCTTCAAGTCAGTGGAGAGGGGGTGACATGGCCAACTGGTGTGGATCGATGGGCCGGCCAGCTTATGGGCCTGGACGCCCTAGCTGGCCTTGGCCTGGGCCTCCTGCCTTGGCCCAGTGGCAGTGGACTGGTGGTGATGATGGGCAATTGTTGATTTTCCTTGTTTTTGCTTTTTTTTCACATTCTAGGGGCACTTGTTTTGCGTTTTTTTTTTCACATTTTGATTTTCCTTGTTTTTGGCAATTTTCCAGCAAAACATGTTGACACACAAAATACATGAAAATAATAGCACAAATAGGCTTGAACTTAGTTTTAATCCTTATTTCAGCTTGCCTTTTTTGCAGGATTTCTGGTTGTAAAATACGGTAGAAACCGCGTCAACACAATACCCCATGCTCAGACTTCTGCTTGTCCCCAGGGCCGGCTCTGGGGGTAGGCCGGAGGGGCGACGGCCTAGGGCCCCGGGCCAGGGAGGGCCCAGCCCCCCCTCCCCCGTGCGCCAGACTACGGCCAGTCGGCCAGAGGCAGCCCAGTCCCCACCCAGAAGCCTGCATGCATGCAGCATGCGTGCGGCCGTGCGGGCTGGCTCAAGTGCAGAAGTGCTCAACATTTTGTGATTGAGGCATTGAGCCTTGCGGCCCATGCATACACTGATACATGTGACGCTTCAACTAACGCCTAAACGTCGTAACGCGGATTCGCGGAACGCCTCGACACTTCGACTAACGCCAGAAGAACGCCGCGCCGTCTCGTCAATTCGTGTCGCCGAAGTGCCGAACGCTCGAATGTGAAGTCGTGAACTCCGTCCGCGGGCCGCGGCTTCGACAGTTTGACGTGATCGTCTCCTACGCGCTGCGCCGACATCGTAAGAACTATTTGCGGTCTACTATATCACAAGAAAGATTGAATGGCTTGGCTATGTGCTGCATTGAGAAGAATATCTTGAACGACATTGATCTCGATGTTATTATTAATGATTTTGCATCAAGAAGTGCTAGAAGAAGTTCCTTTTTATGAAAGACATTGGATATTTGTCGCTCCTATTTGAGGTAAATTAATTCTTACTAGTTGCATTTGGTTTATGAACTAGTTAGTACCTAATTAGTTTATCATGTTAAAACTATTGATTTGTGTCACTTTAGACAATATAAAGTTTAAACTGCATATTTTATAAGTAGAAAAAAAATTATAGTAAAGGGCCCATAGAGCCGAATTCGCCCTAGGGCCCTTGAAAACGTTGAGCCGGCCCTGCTTGTCCCAAGCAAAACTGAGCTGCAGATTCCCTCCAAGTTCCATTGTACAACAAAATATTTTGCACAGATGATAGTAGAATAACTCAGCACGAATACACACTAACCCAAGACTGGATACCTGTGGACTTGTTCAGTTTTGATTGTTGAAGGCGGTTGAAGAGTTGAGCGGCACAATGATCTAACCGGTTTACAAGCCTCCGTTGTGGGTTTTTTCTCTCAAGAGTTTTGATGAGTGACAGGCAAAAAGATATCCTCAAGGCAAATAAGACTCCTCTTTGAAAATTTGGCTCACTCTCTTTATTGCTCTAAAAAGAGTAAAGTCCATTACCGGTCCTTAAATTTTTTATGCTGTGTCATTCCGGTCCATAGACTTTTAAAGTATGTCATCCCGGTCCTTAAACTTTCAAAGTGTGGCAATATCCTATGTAGTTGTAGCAGTGAACTTTTTATGCTGGTTATCCCGGTCCATAGACTTTCAAAAGAAATTGCCACACTTTGAAAGTTTAAGGACCGGGATGACATACTTTAAAAGTCTATGGACCAGGATGACACAGCATAAAAAGTTTAAGAACCGATAATGGACTTTACTCCTCTAAAAATGTTTCATTCCTCACCTGGCTTTCGACAAGCCGAAACCTACATACCTATACAATCGGTCCCCACTAGCTAACTTCACTGCCATACGGTGAAACCATGTTGTCTCTATTATTTAGAACCTTTGGAAGAAAATTTAGTGCTAACTGCTAAGATTTGCTAAGATTTAGTGCCCACTCTTTCATCCAGCCCATTTTCACTTCTGCCCTCCCGCCACCACTCCTAGCCCAGTTCTGCTATTCTACTTAAAAGAAAGAGTTGATAACTGATAGCTCTTTCTCCTCCTCTCTTCTCGTAAAAACATTCGCATGTGGCCCAACCGTAGAATAGATTTCCTTCTTTGCATCTTACCCATCCACGTTAGGTCTCCAGAGAGGGCGTGGAGACCGCAGCGGACGCAGCCGGAGAGGGCGGTGTACCAGGAGGGAGGGGTCCGGTCAGGCATTGCGTCGAACAGGTGGAGCGCGGCGGCGGGGGTGCGGTGCCGGAAGTAGAAGGCGAGGAGGGTGCTGCGGTGGAAGGCGCCAAGCGGGAGCGAGCGGCGGAGGGCGAGAGCGTGGATGGCGCGCACTAGGAGGGGCCGGTCGGCGAGGTTGGAGAAGCCGGTATGCGGGAACTACGCGACGGCGGGGTTCGGGTGGGCGGCGAGGAGGCCGAGGGGGTGAAGCGGAGGCGCCGGGTCGAGTGGGCATGGCGCGGCGGTGGAGAGGCGGCGGGAGGGGAAGCAGCGAGCCGGGGCGGTGGTCGCTTGGTGTAGTACTTGGCGGCCAGTTTGGTCGGTGCTTCGTCGGAAAAGATCAAAGAGAGAGTGCAGCCTCTTCACGAATCTGTGCGTGACATCCCATGGTAGTGTTACTTGCGGCCCATATTATTCGCAGCAATAGTTCGAATTTCCGGTGTGATGCCTGTCTTCTCTGGAAGTTCCCAGATATTTCATCTCGTGTACATGCTAGTCTTCTGCGAAGTTTCCACATTTGATAGAGAAATCTGCAAAAATCTGCGAAGTTTCCACATTTGATAGAGAAATCTGCGAAGTTTGTGGCCTGTGGGGGTTCAGAAACCGGACCGAAGACATTGTGGTCAGTCATCCTGCTTGTCTGAATTAGTCAAATTAATTGTTCTACTAAAGGGAAATTGGCTTGGGCGATACGCAAATTGCTACGAGCAATCAAGAACCCGCAGCCTAGCCCTCTTTCCCCTCTCTTATCTCTTTCTGCGAGCTTCTAATGCCAGATCCGGTGACCATAGGTGCCGCGGTGGGCTGGGGCATATCTGCCGTAGGGTGGGTCGTCTCGCCCATCATCTCTAAGCTCCTCAACAAAGGCTTCTCCTACCTCGGCCTTGATGGATCAGAGAAGCTGAAAGAGCTTGAGACTAAAGTTTTACAGCTGGAACTGACGCTGGAAGCAGTATACGAGAGTCCTCACAGGGATCGTTTGGAGCCATTGTTGAAGAACCTTAAGTCTGCTTTCTATGAAGCCGAAGACATCTTGGATGATGTTGAGTATTATCGTCTCGAAAGGCAGATCGTATCTCTGCCTGATGACAAGTTGGAGTCAGACACCATGGCCCCTCATAGGAGGAATTGGGTGAAGAAGCTCCAGTCTGCCCTGCCCAAGAGCTCCCGACTGAAAAACCAGGTACCTTCCTGCCTCAGGCCCTCTAAACTTTGTTGTGCCATGATATGCCAATATATGTTGCCTGTTATCACTGCTCTAACTCTTAGATACTATTGGTTGTGAAACATCTTAAGCCTAAATTTTGCTTAAAGCCTAGCCTCCACATGGGGATATGGGATGAACATAAGTGAACACAGCACCTTGGTTTGGGCTTTTGTCCATCCTCGTAAAAAATCCTCATCGAAAGCCTAACCTTTTATTTTGGTTTTACAGGCGAGTGGTACCACGTCAGATGGCGCACCCCCTGATATGTCAAAAATAGAGTTGAAGAAAATCCTAGAGAAGATAGAAAATATTATCAATGAAGCACACAGAATTTTGCAACTTCTGAACTTGCCATGCCACAGTAACGTTGACAAGAGACAAACTGTGCCTGCCAATCCACGTGGTGTAGTGACTACGGCGGCTCCTCCACCAGTAGTAATTGGCCGAGATGAAGATCGTGATAAGATCATAGATATGCTTCATGGGACAGCAGGTGATGGTCAACCAGAATCCAACGGTGCCCTATCCTATTCTATAATTGGCATTCACGGCATCCCCGGCTCTGGGAAATCTACCCTTGCACAGTATGTTTGTGCCCGTGAGAAAAAGGACAAGCAAGAAGAAAAGGACGGCCATTTCGACCTTGTTATGTGGGTTCATGTTTCGCATAATTTTAGTGTGCATACCATTTTGAGTGAGATGATTGAGCAGGCTACTGGGAAACAATGCCCTCAATTAAACAACCTTACTATCCTACAAGAAACGTTGAAGGAGGAACTGCATGGAAAGAAGTTCCTCTTGGTACTAGATGATGTCTGGCACAATAAGGATGTGAGTCGTCAGCAGGAGCTACAACATATAGTCTCCCCATTGGAGGTTGGGAAGGTAGAAAGCAAGATCCTAGTGACTAGTCGAACATCGGATGCATTGTTAGCTTTGGGTGCATTACCAGTTCCCATATCTGACTTGGACGATGATGACTTCCTTAAATTGTTCATGCATTATTCACTTGAAGGTGCAAGGATAGATGACCAAAATCGAACAAACTTTGAAACGATTGGGGCTGACATTGCAAAAAAGCTAAAGAGATCACCTCTAGCAGCCAGAACAGTGGGAGGACAGCTACGCATAAGACCAAAGGTTGAGTTCTGGAGAAGTGTTCGGGATCGGGATCTTTTGAATGAGACAATGGGCGCTCTGTGGTGGAGCTACCATCATCTTGACGAGCAGGTCAGGCGATGCTTTGCTTACTGCAGTATTTTTCCTAGAAGATATCGGCTGGAGCGTGATGAATTAGTCAGCTTGTGGGTTGCGGAAGGGTTTATAGGAACTACCAATACAGGGGAGGAAATGGAAGCTGTTGGTCATGGCTACTTGGATGAATTAGTGTCAACCTCATTTCTGCAAGTAGGAGGAAAGAACTACATGGGCAGGGACTACTATACAATTCATGATCTGCTGCGTGATTTAGTAGAGAAGGTATTAGGAAATGACTGCTTCAGAATTGAGAATGACTGGGGAGAAGTTCCTCGAGAAGTTCCTCGAGATGTTCTCCATCTTTTCGTTACAACTTGTAATAGAGCATTGTTGGCTAAGATAATCAAATTGGAAAATTTACGCACTCTTATCATTGATATTACAAACATTGAAGACGAAGACTTTGAGAGTATGTTCAGGAGACTAAGGAAATTGCGGATACTAAGCGTAAATGTCTGGAGAGAGTCCAGTCAATTCTCAATCCCAGCATCTATTGGCCAGTTAAAGCATATACGCTATCTTGCAATTAAGACGCACTTCCTTTTGAATTTGAAGCTAATTTTACCAAGCACATTTACGAAACTTTACCATATGCAGGTGCTAGATTTCGGTTCTTGCAGAGATCTATCGTTTTACCCTGGTCAAGATATGAGTAACCTCATCAACTTGCGTCAGATATCGACCTTATTAGATGTGAGTCTTTCGAACATTTTCAGGCTGACGTCACTCCAAACTTTACCTATCTTCCGAGTACGGAAGGAACCTGGGTACGAGTTACGGCAGCTGAGGGACCTAAACAAGCTTCGAGGATTGCTATGGATCGATGGGCTTGAGAATGTTGGAAGCAAAGAGGAAGCGCTTGAAGCCAATCTAACTGGCAAGGAACGCATCACAGATCTAACACTTGGGTGGTCCCGTGATGATGGACTACGGAACTGCAGCGCAGACCTTGAAGCAGAGATACTTGAGGGCCTTTGCCCTCCGATGGGCCTTGAAGAACTGCGAATCGACGGCTACAAAGGGTCGAGGTACCCAGATTGGATGGTTGGTAACATGAATGGACCGAAGCACCTGCAACTACTACGACTCCACTATTGCAGCCCGTTGGGAGCTATTCCTGATAGCAATGGGTTCTTCGTTAATATTCGTAGTCTCGAACTTCGTTTCTGCAACTGGGACGCCTTGCCAGATAATATGGAGCACCTCACGTCGCTCAAGGAATTAAGTATCCGTGCCTGCATGAATATTCGATCACTACCAACACTGCCCCAGTCTCTCGAGTACTTGAGTATCACCTACTGCAATGACGAATTCACGAGGTCGTGCAAAACAATCGAAGAGCCAAACTGGCAAAAGATTAAACACGTTCCCGAGAAATATATTGAAGGGTGGCATTCAAGTTCCTCTCCCAATGAGAGCAATGGCTTGGAAGGTACAACTGTAAATCCTTTTGCTGCCTCCTTTTTCCATTGTGTTTGCAAAATGTTACTATGTAGCCTCCGTAACTAAGAACTGTTACAACTGTAAATCCAGCTGCTTTTGCAGACGGCGGGATCTGAAGGATATGGCCGTCCATCGCTGGAGCTTCAGACATCCAGACGAATGGAGGGGGAATGAAGTTGAAATCCGTGAGCCTTCCTGCCGATCTATAGAGGCTTGGCCGGATTGCGATTTGTGCAGACACATGGAGGCTGCTTATGCTTCTTAATCCATCTGCTTATTTGGTGTTGAACAGTTGATCTGTTGTTGCCGATTTGCGAGTGAACTGGATGCTGTACTTGTACTGTCATAATTGCGTTACGTACGACGTAAATGAGCACTAAATTTATTTGTTTCCCAATATTTTGTGATATTGTGGAAATATTAGTACCTCTCGAGTAATTTTGCTAACACTGTTTGAATTCGATAATGTTTTCGCTGTTCAGAGTTTCTCCTTTGTTGCCCAAACTTATTGCTATGTGTTTTGTTGGTACGCGTATTACGGGCTCAAGCCCACGTAATATTCTCAGCCCATAATATCAAGTTCTGGGCCGACAGCCGGAGAACGGCTGTCGTGGTTTGTTCACCACTCGCGATGGGAATGGAGACAGCAGCATCTGAGCAGTTGCAACTCCAACGCAAACACCCCCCCCCCCCCCCCCGAGATGCATGATATTTACATGACCGGTGTGATCCGCAAAAGCAGTTCATGTTGCCCATATATGTACACCATATGTTGATTCACGGATCATAGAACGGGTAAATGGTAATGCACCTCGGCAACCTACAACGTTAGTGTAACGACCCATTTCTAAGACTGTCGGTTTTCTCTACAATTGTCCACGATACCATCGTCAAGTGTCCACGATACGACATTTCGCTCCGGCATCTCCCAAAATAATCTCTGTGCGTCCAACACAAGCGTACGAGTGCAGGCGCGCTATCCCGATGTATACGTGATACGTTACTCATACGCCCGGGCTTGTGGGTGAGCCGTAGAATAGATGGCGGTGCGTGCGGCGCAGCGCTCGCACGCGGTGACGAGTCTGGCGAGTGTGACCCTGCTTAGCGGGCTGCCCTGCTAAAGCATGGTCCGCAGTAGATCGAACGAGGCGCCGTCGCGGCTGCAGCATACGCATCCGGACTCCGGAGACGGCGGTGTACCAGGAGGAAGGGATCTGGTCGGGCATTGCTTTGAACAGGTGGAGTGCGGTGGCGCAAGTAGAAGGCGAGGACGCCGAGGAGGGTGTTGCGGTGGAATGCGCTGAGAGGAGGCGCGCGGCTGCGAGCGAGGGGTCGGTCGGAGAAGGGCGTACGTTGTAGAGGCGGCCGGCTGCGACCAAAGGAGAAAGAGAAAACGTCTCTGCCCTCGGACCAATTATGCCCATTAGAATTCGGCCTATTAGAACTTGGATCGTAGATAAGATTCGCGATGCAATTCAGCCCATGAAATTTTGTATCCTGGACAAGATCACAGGGCCCCATGTCCATGTACCTCCATGGTAGTCTAACTTGCGGCTCATCTTTGGGTCTGTGGTTTTGTCGAGACCGATTCTGCAAATTTATACTTTTTGTGTATTCTACGCTATTTTAGGATCACACTAGTACATATAGTGTAAACATTGATAAAATATCAACTGTATATACAATTAACAAGGAAAAGACTCAAATATTATTAATCATCAGAATTGTGATATTATGGCCAAACTTACAAATAATAGCCAGAAGATCTTAAGAAACTATAAACAGACAAACATAAATAAGTAAGGTAGTCACTCGATATGCCCACAGGCAATTGACTGGGAGCGAAGTCCCAATCCGTGAAGTCATCGAAGTACCCTCCTTCACACACCTCTGGCTAGTATGGCTCCTCCTTGGCAACTAAGCAAATATAGATATAGTCGTGAGTACGTAGAGTACTTAGCAAGTCGTTTGTAACAAAGATGCAGTATAATATACAAGGCTTATCAAATGGTGGCTGAAAAGTTATTTTTGTAGAAATAAACAATTTAAACTAAATAAATAGATGGAAAGCGGACTTTAAGAAAAAAAGATTAATAAGTAAATAATCAAAGGACTTGAATAAATCACAAGTGAATTAACCATTCACCTCCAACTTAACCCCCAACCAAGGTTTATGAAAAACTCTACCCCTCGTGTGAAATCACCGAGCATTGTCCATAATCAGAGACATAGCTATTCGAATAGTTTTACACTCTGCAGAGATTGCACAACTTTACCTGCACAATGTGATTGTCTCCACGTTCAAGAAAATCACAAGAAGGCTTTTACAATGCTCCATCTCAACTCGATTCCGCCACGCTAAGGTTTCACCATCCCAGCCTCCTCTTGCACCTCATGGAAACCGCATCCATGTTCGTCACAACAGCGAAATCAAAATTGAAATATTACAAATTAGTCAGTCAGATCTATCACATACTAGACATGTGGTTGCACGGTAAGACTCATATCAATGGTACACAAAGTTAAGTCCTCAGACATTACCTAGGCGAGACATTGACATCCCTCGAAGTGCTAACTACACTTCCTCCTTTCCTGCACGATCACTCGCCCCAAGTGAAAATCAATTTTGTATAACTACCACTAATGACACACCAATGTCATGGCACAAAAATTTTATAACTGTGGCTACAACCATAATTTAATATATTATTATGTCAAAATTAATTAAGTAATCATATGTGATGATCAACCCATCATAACTATAAGCATAACTAAGCAAATTAAACGACAATCCATGTGATAACTAGTATTGCATCACTAGATAATTACCCATCCTATGGCAACAATGGAATTATGACATTCAAATTATCAAGGAGGAATTAATCAAATAAGTCATTAACTACCAATACAAAGGTTTTATAATAAAATAGTGATGCATGATAATTTAAAATGAAACAATATATAATAAATTTAAAAACTAGATTCAACATGATCAAAGGACATGACTTGCCTTGGTCTTGCTCAATTTATGGCTCTTGACCTTCAAATTGTGCTTCAGCTCAGTTGAAAAGCGAGATCTAACGAAAGAGAAAATAAAACAAAGGACAAAATAAAATCAAATAAAATTCAAATAAACTCCAAAAACTTCAAAACTAGAACCAAAAGATAGAACTCAATTTTAGATGAATTTACGAAAAAGAATCGGGTCAATCGAAACTAGGACAGAGAAGAACAGGCTATTTGAAAATCTAATCTAAAGAAAAGGCTGGAAATTGATAAATCCTACTATGTTGTGGACTCAGTACATGGAATAGAACAATCTACGGTGAACCCGGTGTATGGAACAGTGTACTCGTGATTGGGCTTGCTGACGTGGCAGACTAGGGCTAACGTGGCGATGACACATGGCGACACATGGACCTAGGGATTATGTGGCAGCTGACTTGGCTCGATGGCTCATAGGTCTACGGAATAGTTGCTGCTGACTGGTGGGGCCCGGCTATCAGGGCAACGGCGCACAATGGTCTTTGTCTACGCAGAAGTTGAAGCATCGACCGAGTGGGTGCATGCTGGCGTGGCTAGCGCGTATCTCGAGGTGGCGCTTCGGACGGGCGGAGCGGCACATGGTGCATGAACCAAAGTGAGGTGCCAGGGTTGGCCGATAGTTGGATAGAGGGGCTCGGCGGTGGACTCATCAGCGGCGAGCGGCGGCCCGACAAATGATGGCTAACGATGACGGCTTTCCGGTGAGAGGTCGACGGCGACGACCGAAGACAGCGACTCTGACGGCTCGAGCTCAACGGAGAAGCACGAATGTTGAGGGTGGCGGAGCGAGCGACAGCGAGATGAGAGAACCGAGGGGGTGACATGGCCTTTATATTCGCAGACACTAAGGAATCCAACTCTGAGACGGCAGAGAGCCCGAGATGGACACGGACTACAACGACGGTGTTCGCAATGAAGACGGCGATGAACAGTGCATGATCTCGTCGATGATTGACACGTGGCTTAGTGAAAGATCGGACAGATAGGGTAGATTGCACAAATGAACAGTGCCCGACAGCCTGTATGGCTGAGACGTGTCCAAAGGAAAATCGGACGGTCGATGGGATGCTCGGGCCAGATGACCGACAAGTGGAAAGGAAGGATCTAACAGCTGAGGTTTATTGGGCCGAAGGATTTTGATTTTTTAGGATTTCCCAACTTCAGAAATTGGAAAGAAATCAAATGAGCTCTAGAAAATAGCAAATAAATCCAAAACAATTCAAAGAATTCCAGAAAAATCCTTTTAATTCATGTTTATTTTAGTCATATTAAATCCTTTTAATTACTAAAAATTTATTTTAAGCTTGAATTAATTCAAGAAAAATCCAACCGATGAATTTTATTATTTTAAAGCTTCAAAAAGTTCTGAAAATCAGGAAGTTACAGGTTTATGACTTTTGGCTAAATTTTTTTGAATTTTGGCTGTTCACAACAAAGATAACGGAGAGAGATACTCGCATGCGATATTGGCTGGTACATATGATGGGCTTTCAATGTGTACTTTAATTAACCTATAGACACCGTCTTAAAAAATACTCCATTTAAAAGTTAGATACTATAGTAAAAGTCAAAAGCCGATTTTAAAAGTCGATAGAACAGACCCTTTATTCATTGTATGGACTCATCATCCCATGGACCGAAGCACATGCAAAGACTTGTGCAGCCCGTTGGGAGCTATTCCTGATAGAAATAAGTTTTTCGTTCATCTTCGTCAACTCACACTTTCGTTCTGCAGCTGGGACGCCTTGCCCGATAATATGGAGCACTTCACGTTGCTCAAGCAATTAGGTATCCTTGGCTGCCAGAATATTCGATCACTACCAACACTGCCCCCGTCTCTTGAGTACTTTCCAGGGGCAGACCGACCCTTCGGGCGAGCTCGGGCAGCCGCCCAAGCTCCCTCGCCGGCCGGGCCGCCCCCCTGACGGCCCCTCCTCGGTCGGCTTCTCCTGGAGCATAGCAGAGCAGCGGTAGTCGGCGGCAGCGGAACACCAAGTTTTTCATCTCGCTGCGCCTAGCCGAGGCCGTCCGCGTCGTGGAGATCGATGCCGAGCTCGGCATCGGCCGGCGGTGGCGCTCCTTCTCTGTCGACTTCTCCCGCAACTTGCCCAGAGTTCCGACGCTCTTCACCCCCCCTTGCCATTTCCATCTATTCAGTTACCTATTAGCGTTCATTTGTTGGCCTAATTTGTGCCTAATTTGTATTCTGCCGTGCAGTATCAGAGGGAGCTGGGTGACTTCATGGCGACTCCTATCGGGAGAGCTTTAGCTGTGAGTTCACTAGAAACTTCAATTAACTAAAATTTAGTAGCTAAATTAGTTGCAGTTCAAGTGCTTCATGCTCATTCACAGAGATCATCGTAGCCTAGATTTTACTTATGGTATTTCAACATGTTTTGCATCCCATACACCTATTGCACTGTACTAGCTTATTCCTAAGTTTTGGTCTAGTTTAGGGATACTGGATTAGTTTTTAGCGGCACAGTGTGTGTTAATTGTGCAGTTGTTCGAAATGAAGGGCAATAACAATGCACACCTATTGCATTGGTCAGTCTGACTGAGGGTTGCGGTGACTTTGGTTTTAACTCCCTATTAGTGAAAATGGATTCCGAACAGTGGATTGATTTTCTCAAGCCTGAATGCCTGATGCTGCTTGTGTGGTACTAGTCTTTTTGGGAGAGCTTATATTCCTTACCAAAATTACACGCCTATGTTAACCATAGCATGATCATAAGAAATTAAGAACTCTAAGTTGTTAAGGAGTGTGAAGGTGATATCTGCAAAATAGCCACTTTGATTGCTGCTGTTGAAATCATTTCTTTGTTCTTCCTAAAAGTAAGAACAAATACATTAGGAAAGGAGGGAGACAATCACTTGCGCTCTGGAAATTGATCTATCTTTCTAGTTCGGAGGAAAATCTATGAGAAATCTATCCTAATACGGAGTATCTATTAGTTCTTCTGGGCATACACCTTTTCCTTCAGATGTCATGTCCTGGAAATCATGTAAACCGAGTGATGCGTACACTTAAATATTATGTATAACATTACTAACTTTGAGGACCTCCTCATCTCTAGTGAATGGTACCAATGAATGGTTTAGTGTACGTATAATTTCTTGGTGTTACAATTTCGGTTTAGTGATAAGTTAGCATGTAAGAGATTAACTTATCAAAAAGCACACGGCATTAAGTTAGTAATTGATGCTTTACAAATTCTCAAAACTGATGACATTTTTTAAACTAGTGCAGTAATTTGTTAAAATTGTAGATGGCAATCTAGGATCCAACCAATGGTAAGGTTTGAATTCACAAATTTGTAAGATAACTCTTATGTTTCTAAATGATTATTGTCCGTAAAAGCATCGATAGCTAGAAGCATCCTTAGTTAATGGGGGAAAATTGTGTCTTCAAGATAACCCAAGTTTAACTGTTATGCATCTTGGAAGATAACTTTATTTTCACTTGAAGACATGAAAACTCGAAGAATGACGATGCCTCGTTCTCCTAGACGTACTTAGTTATTTACTGGTATATTTTATGTCTTCTTTTATATTGCATCTTTTATATTCTATTATCGAATTGTGACACTACTGATTTATCTATCTTTCACAATTGACAGGTTGTTTCTTTTACAGCTTATCTACAATTGTGGATTAAGCTTCATTAGTGAGGTATTTTTCATTGTCCTTCCGTTATCTACATATGTTAACATGTGAATTGTAGTTGTTGTTTTTATTTCGTATCACATACTTTTATTAGTGTGATTGCAACATAGTTTGATCATGAATTGTTTTGTTTTTGCATACTACTGTTTATTTCACACTTCTGACTTCATCCTACCTAGTTTTTTTCATGAGTCCGTCATTGGACTTCGCCCTACCTAGATTTTTTTCCTGGTCCGGCATTGGTACTTTCATATCTCTTTCTGCAATGACGTGTTCACGACGTCATGCGAAACAATCGGAGACCCAACTTGGCAAAAGACTGAACACGTTTCCAATAAATATATTGTAAATCCTATTCAGAGACACTGCTCTCCTGATGTACGGTGCACGCCACTGCAGGGATGAAGTAGACGAAGCAGCGCGGTGCAACAAAGGAACAAGGCAATGCTGTTTCTCTTCTTTGCATTGGGCAGAGAGGACTTCTTCTCTTATAGTCGCTCAAAAGTTTGGAAGGAAACCACATTAACACATGACAAAAATTAGAAATTGCATTAAACATAATTAATTTGTACCATAAACGGCCCCGCAGGATTAGTGCAAAGTCAAGAGTATATATCAGGTTAGTACCATTATGGTCAAGCCTCCGCCACGGGCTTGACTTTGCGGCAGCGGCGGCCCGTGGCGGAGGCGGCACCCCGTGGCGGCGACGGCAAGCCCAGCAGGAGGAGGCGGCGGAGAAGCCCGTGCGGGAAGCGGCGGGCGCGGCGACGGCGGCCCGTGGTGGAGGCGGCACCCCGTGGCGGCAGGCCTTGCCGGCGGCCCGTGCCTGCGGCGGCGGCGACTTCCGGCGGCGGCGAAGCCCTCTGATCCTCTTGTTCGGCGTCTCCTCGTTCGGCCTGGAAGGAACAGAGACTAAGAACCGATTTTGAGTCTGCTGGAAGGAGGGTATTATGGATATTTCCTATGCAATTTTGAGGGAAAAAATAAAAAAGAAATGGCTAAAACCCCTAAAATGGCAAATCATAGAGCTAATCATGTATTGGATGGCATTTTAACAATTGCCATCTAGAGAGTGGCATTTTATCGAAGCCACTCCTTTGGAGTGGCATAATATCAATTTTCTCGGCAAAGAACACTACGGATCTGCTCCCACACCTCGCAGATCTCGCGCCTAACTCAAAAATGGCTGGTGTGTCTCGATCCATACCTCGATGGAGAAGAACGAAAGGTCCTCTCTGCCCAGATCCTTCCCTACTCTTATCACTCGGTCTCCTCTCTCCCTCCGTCGCCTCTCCCGTCTGATGGGTGAGAAATAAAGAGAGCAGCACGTAGAAAATGAAGATGGCTGGACGACGCCACGCCGCCCCGGCCGCCGCGCGTTGCTATCGCAATAGGGGGCTTGGCCCGCTGGGACTTTTTTTTACTCTACCCTAGGTGGCACAAAAAAAATCCCTGTATATGCTTAGCAACCTGTTCTTTTCCTCCGAAGCTAACGGTTTTTGGCTTTTGCTACAGTACCTAATTTTCAAACAGAGTATTTTCTCAAAACGGGGTCTACAGGTTAAATGATGTACACGTTAAAACCCCAACATCTGTATCAGCCAAATTTGCAAGTGAGTATCTCTCTCCGTAATCTGTACTGTAAACAACCAAAATTCAAAAAATTTAGTCAAAAGCCATAAACCGCAGCTGTTGCCAAACAGGCCCCTAGCAACTCTAGAAAAAAATAGAATATAAAGATGGGCTAACATGTGCGTTCTGTAGCAAGATAACTGTCGTCCACCCCCCTGCAAAATCAAGCTTTATGCTTTATACCTTCCTTGCCTCTGTTGCAACGCAATTTCTTCCTTGCCTCTATTGCAAAGATCTAATCTTTTTTTAATGATATTCCTCCCTTTTTCAGGGTTTATTACAATAGCTAGCCATGCTTGCCAGCTAGCCACGTACAATGATCTCAAACATGCTATATATATGGACTCGGCTCAGGTGCAGGGCCCTGCACATAGCTATGTGCAGGGATGCCCAGGATGTGACACGTGTCCCTCAAAAATTAAAAAGTACTTAAAAATTTCGAAAAACTAAAAAAATACTTAAAAATCTGAAAAATTGTAAAAAAGAGTATTTTTAAGTATAAAAAGCAACTTTTTACAATTTTTTAAGTATTTTTTTATTTTTACTTTTATTAAAAAGTATTTTTAAGTACTTAAAAAATACTTTTAAATAAAAGTATTTTTTTCACTACTTAAAAAATACTTTTTTGAATTTTTCGGAATTTTTAAGTATTTTTTATTTTTAAGTGACACGCATGTGCATGGACGCCCAGGATGCGACACATGTCCCTCAAAAATTTAAAAAATACTTTAAAATATGAAAAATTGGAAAAAAGAGTTTTTTAAAGTATAAAAAGCAACTTTTTACAATTTTTTAAGTATTTTTTATTTTTACTTTTATTAAAAAGCATTTTTTTCACTACTTAAAAATACTTTTTTGGATCTTTCGGATTTTTTAGGTATTTTTATTTTTAAGGGACGCGTGTCACATCCTGAGCATCTCTGCACATAGCTATGTGCAGGACCCTGCACCTGAGCCGAGTCCTATATATGTAAGGTCTCGTCAGTTCTTCGACCCATATTTGCATCTGCGTTCAGTGCAATAGATAACAAAGACACGTTCAATATAATTAACATCAATCAAATCCCTTCTCTGCAGCCGGCGGGCAGTCCACGATTGGTTGGATCGAGGATAACAAAGACACGTTCAATATAATTAGCATCAATCAAAGACCCATATTTTTAAGTTGACATCGAGGAGGCGCTCGACAACTTCCACGAGTGTAGCGGTGTTGCCATCACCGTTGAACAAGCGCCTGAGCAGCAACTGCTGACACCAGGTAGCGTACGTAGCCTTGGTCTCTTTCACCGTGACATGCCATCAAATTTAATTATATATAAAGTTATTTTTATTGGTCATGTGAGGATGATAGTCCACGCGATTGCAAATGTTTGTAATTTTGAATATTGCTGTAGTCACTAAAGTATCACTTTGATCGCTAATTACTGTCATAATATGATATTAGTGTGTTAGAAATCATGAAAAATTATATGGTGATGTCTAAGAAGTATTTGAGTGCTTTGTTACTTGAGTGCTTTGTTGCTAAATAGTACTCAAATTTTAAGTCATCAGATTTCGATCCAATGGATGAAATCAATTTGCCTCTCCTACCCTCCCATTCGAGTACTATTTTATCAAGGAGTACCCATTTATTTAGACGTTGAATGTATATATGCCACCATCCACTAGTTTGCTCATTAGTTATTAGTATGTGATGTGCTACATTGAGAAATGATCCAATACATATTATTCTTTCGTGCATAGCCTTTTTACATCAATTACATACTAGTTTTATACACATTAAATTATGAAAAAAAAAGATGCGACAGTGTAGCACCCCACATACCAATATGAGATACTACTATGGAATGTCATGGCCAAAGTAAGGAATAAATAAGAACAACATTGGAAATTACAAAGAAATTAAAATTTTAAGAGAGAACAAATGGAAACTGAAATAAATGTTTCAAATATGGGACCGGTCCACTTCTACCCAAATAAGAGCAAAGAAAACAACAAAATAATAGCAAGCCACGGTGCTGAAAACTCAAGTGCTCCCACCAATGCATGATGCTATCACTCCACTGGCCTTTTACCTGAGAATGAAAAGAGCAAGCGTGAGATTTAAAAATCTCAACAAGTACCCAACAACGATCGCAACACGGTGAGTAAAGGACAGGTAATGTAAGCATGTAATTCACACAGGTTAATTGCAATAAAATCGGGTTACTGAAAACACTGATAAATGTCAGGGATAGAGGTGACAGGATAAATAGAATAAAAGGTAATTGTTATTTAGTAAGTTATGGCAATAACACCGGCGATCACTTCCGACATACCCAGTTATATGAGAATAGTCAGGCACGTCACTGTCCTTGACTGTATAACCACCGATGGGGTATAATATCCTGAGTAACGAGAGTGTACAACCCCCTGTACGTTATCAGGTGGGTGGTAATCTCCCCTATATGTGGATAACCCCAGGCCAAGTAACTGTTATATTGTTAACATGTATGATATGAATTTAAGGGAACTAAGAAAAGACTAAGATAAAGTTATGAGAAATGAAAAGGGTTTGGTAAGGTTGAAAATGCAGAGACATAATTTTTGATATGAGGGCGATGTGGAATGATGATGTAGTATAGTGATATGGGAGTTATCCTAAAGAGGTAATATAATATAGCTCACACAAGATTATCAACCATTCCAGTTTTATTATATAATAAGTGATTATTAGTCAGATTAACAGTTTTAATACATAAATCCTTCATGGCTCAAAAACAACATCATACAATTAATGGATCATGATATTAAGAAACTATACATAACAGCCCTAATGTTAAAAGAGTGCTAATAATTTAAACCTAAGTTAAAACATGTTCATATGCTGCCCCCATTGACGATTTAAGCATGAATTCTAAAACACTAATTAAAAGCATAAATTCTAGAACATTTTAACTAAGCATCCTAATAAACATAAAAGCATGTGAAACAAGATAACCTAAAACATCATGGTATGAATACAGTATTAAAAGTCTATAACCAGGCAAGTATTAGTATACAATAACAATTAGGCAAGTATTGGTGATGTGATAATAACCTGGTAAGGTTTAGTAATATGCCAATAGCTTGCTAACTTTAGTGATATGATATTAACCAGGTAACTTTAATTATATGATATCAGACAGGTAACTTTAATGATATGATATTAGCCAGGTAACTTTAGTGATCTGATATCAGCAAGGTAACTTTAATGATATGATATTAGCCAGATAACTTTAGTGATATGATATTAGTTAAGTAACTTTAGTGATAAGATATCAGCTAGGTAACTTTAGTGATACAATATTAGTCAGGTAACTTTAGTGATACGATATCAGTCAGGTAACTTTAGTGATACGATATCAGTCCGGTAACTTTAGTGATACGATATCAGCCAGGTAACTTTAGTGATACGATATCAGCCAGGTAACTTTAGTGATACGATATCAGCCAGGTAACTTTAGTGATACGATATCAGCCAGGTAACATTAGTAATACAATATCAGCCAGGTAACTTTAGTAATATGATATCAACCAGGTAACGTTAGTGATATGATAACTTTAATGATATGATATCAGACAGGTAACTTTAACAATATGATATTAGCTAGGTAACTTTAGTGATACGATATTAGCAAGGTAACTTAGTGATATGACTTTAGTCATTTAACTTTAGTGATATGATATTAGCGTGATAATTTTAATGATATGATAATAGTCAGGCAAGCATGAGTGGTGTGATAATTGTACTCAATGACAATGTGACAAGTAAGTTGGAAACATGTGATATGTGAAACGGACAGGTCACGACCGTGAGGTACTTGCCTTGAGCACGCTCGACGGATACATTGCACGAAGAATCTGGAATGCATAACTACACGAACGCTCCCTCAACAGCTGCGTGAGATCCTACACGATAAAATGGAAAGTTTAATCGATCAGGCATAGATGATTTCGATAAAGGAACGATGGTCCACTACGCTCCTCCCAGTCGTGCCTGACCTGCGTGCTTCCACCACGCCGCTGCCGGGCCACTACGCTGGCACTAGGTCACCGTACCTGCCTACGCGCCCCCTGCCCCGCGCCCGGCCTGTTGCGACACCTCTTGGCCAGACCAACCTGCTTCGCTGTCTCCTAGCCTTACCCAGCCTGTGTCGCCGCCTCTCGATCGTGCCTAGCTTGCGTCACCGCCTCTCGGCCACGCCCGGCTCGCGCTGTCGTCCTTCTCAGCCGCACCTGGCCTGCATGCCTCTGCTATGGTGCCGCTAGTCGCCGGGCTGCCGTGCGCACGAGGGAGAGAGAAAGAGATAGGAAAAAGGAAGAGTGAGAATAGTATATTGATATGGATGGGAGAGAAAGAGATGAAGATAGAGAGAGATAGAGATAATGAAGGGAGAGATATAAGAGAGAGATATATATATATATTACAGATAAGAGAGAGTTTTTTAGGGTGCTACAGATAGCTGTAAAAAGAGAGGAACAAAACAAACTATAAGGAACACAACAAAAACTACATAAGAAGACCTACTTGTTCGTTTATGTTGCGGCTTCCAACAATCCTAAACAAATTGTTACTTCCTTGTCATATTGTCCACCCAGAGAAAAAAATCACGGAGTCAAAGTAAAGCACAATGTGGACTACAAAGCAATATCCAATGGATGAAAAAAACTAAGTACTTACAAACACAAAAAAAAAAACTCAAGTGCCATTTAGCAAATTCCAAATTATATATTATGAAAGTATACATATTTTATCTTGCTAATTGCAAACTATGAGTGGGTTCTTTTGGGCTATAGTTTTTTGCTTTTGGCTTAAAATTTTGAATTCTGACGGTTTATGTGAGAGAATACGGATAGAGAGATACTCACATACAATTTTGGCCAATATGTACCACAATCCACCTATAGACCTTGTCTTAAATACTCTGTTTGAAAGTTAATTACTGTAGCAAAAGTGATAAGCACAAGTTGAGTGTGGAAAAGAATCCACCCACTATATACGTTCTATATAATACTGATGGTGGTTATAACTTAAAATATTTAATTGCACTCATGGGATACGTTCTACATTTGCAAGCGGGTCGTTATGAAATGTACTGCTATCACAATATACTAATAATTACTGTTTCTGGACAATATAGTAATAGTTTTTGAGCTTTTTTTTCCTAACTTGTTACTACGAAAAATTGACGGCCATAGAAGTACATAAGAGACGGCATCTATTTTCGAGTGCAGCAGCAGCCGGCGGTGTAGGCGGCTGCTGGACGTGGCTGCCGGAAGAAGAGATCCGCAGGGAGAGGGCGGAAGAATGGAGGGCGTGCATCTACCAGGTACCAACGCGCATCAGGGATCAGAACCAAAGCAACTACTCACCGCAGCTGGTGTCCTTTGGTCCGTACCACCACCGCGACAAGCACCTCCAGCCCATGCAGGACCATAAACGGAGGGTGCTGGTGCACTTCCTCCGTCGGGCTCGCAAGCCGCTACAGGATTTTATCGAAGCCATGAATGAAGTGGCGGAGAAGCTTGAGTCCATGTACAATGACCTGCCCGTGCAAAACCGGGAACGCTTCGTCGAGATGATGATCACGGACGGCTCCTTCATGCTGGAGGTGGTGAGGATGGCCATCGGGAGAGAGGGCTACGATTATGACGACGACGACCCCATCTTCGGCTGGCACGCTCACGTGAATACGTTGCCGTACGTCTGTCGGGACATGCTCTTAATCGAGAACCAGTTGCCGCTGCTTGTTCTGGAGAAGCTTGTCGCTGTTGAGAGCAATAAACAACCGCCGGTGCGTACATTACTTTTATGTACATTCACCTTTATTTTTACAGTACAGCACCATGACATGCAGTTGACTAATGATTACTGTTGAGCGTGAAATTAATTTTAATAGTACCACATTGCATATGGACGTTCTTTTGACAACTAAATCTAAAAAAACTGCACATAACACACGTGGAAACAACCAATTTTAGATCATAGTGCTCTGCCACGCACCATAAAGCCTAAATTAATTAAACTATACGTGTAGGAAAATGATTTCAGACGCATGGGAGAACATAATCCTGCCTCTCATATACTATTTATACATATGTGTTACACTTTTTTATCATTTTAAATATACTTCAATAGAAATTAAAGGATATTTTGAAGTAAATTGCTCAAAAACTTCAATCAATGATCATATTTTTAGTATAATTTGTGTATATACCTTTTTATATATGGAAAAAAGGAATATAGCAACACTATTACAAAAAAGCTATATTGGACACCTCATCATAGATAATTCCTTAAAATCATCGGCGTTATAATTATTACAGACGGTTTCACAAGCGTGATCGTCTATGATAATACAGATGCATACAATCATCTGTGATACATCATTATCATGGACGGTTTTTTCAAGAACCGTCTGTGATACTTCACGGACAGTTTGAATTACAAACCGTCTATGATGTCTCAAATTATTGCTGATGGTTCTTATTAAGAACCGTCCAAGATATTTCACAGACAGTTTATATTACAAATTGTCTGTGATATATCTAATTATCAAAGATGGTTCTTACTAAGAACCGTATGGAAAGTATCACAGACGGTTTTTAACAAGAACCATCTTGAATATTCTGAATTATTATAGAGGTTTTTATTTAAGATAGTCCGTGATACACATCACAGACGGTCCGTCTGTGATGTGTATTATCAAGAAATATATTTCTAATTCCTATTGATATAGACAATGTTTAAATGAGAACCTTTACAAAAGAACTTTTACAAGAGAAGTTATTTCATTGATATATGGCTAAAAAGTGTGGCCAGTCACTTTTACAAAAGGACTTCACAAAGTCATAAGAAAAATAAATTCCTTAATCTTGGTCATTTGGCTTCGTAGACTTTTTCGTTGGCTTCTGGAGTAGGAGGACCAAAGTCTATGTCCTCGAATGTCTTCGAGAGTTACCTTCTCCTCTTAACGGATTAACCGACATTGTCTGCCCTTTTATTTAAAAAAACTTACAAAGAAAATTTGCTAAATGTTACCTACCTACAACAATTGCCATTCACCCCCACAATTATTTCTATCGGATTAATAAAATAGTTACATATTGTTTTAAAAAAAACATCCAACTGTTGGATGATTTAGACTAGCCGCTCAACCAGGTTGGGCAACTAGGGTCTTGTCACCCAATGGTTGGGCGTCTTGGCCATGTGTCCCCAACGATTGGGCGATTAGCCCAAGTCACCCAACCGTAGAGCGACATATGGTCAAAATTGCAAAAAAGGTATAATACTGTAATTCAAACTTAAATTTGGTTATTTAAAAATCCAATGGAGGCCATCACAAAGCAACCGCCTTGCTACCAACATAAAATCCGAGCATCCCTCTGCTCCAATGTTGTCAGAATCGCGATACCAGGTAGGATCGTTTTTTGTCTGACAGGATCGGATTGTAGGATCGAATCGTAGAATCATGAAACTATCAAATTTTTAAAAACATATATATATATATTATATAAAAATTGAATTATATTTATAAATATGTTAGTCTATAACAGATTTTTGAATTTAATTTTATAATTTGAGTACACTTATTCATGTTATATTGAATTAAGGTTGATTTCTGAAACTTATTTAATTATTTCTTAATAAACCAACAATCTAAAAAATGCAATATGTTGAAGATAATACTTTTTTTACCTTAGAACAACATGTAAACCACAAAACAAAGCAAATTAAACTAGTGCAACTTAAATTAACAATAGGTAATATCAAAATTTATATGCTTTATAGTTTGTTGTCAGGATCATGATTATACTGTGATCCTAACGATACTACGAGCTAGATCACGATCCCACCGCAATACTACCTGATTCCGATCCGCATTGCGATACGTGTCATCTACCTTTGGTAGGATCGTACGATAGTACGATACGTATTACGATACTGATAACCCTGCTCTGCTCCCATCAGTTGAGCAAATCCCTCATTGACTAACTCTGCTTCCTCTTCCTCATCGTCGCGTGGCAGAGAGGTGAGACCAAGCACCATAGTAGCACATGGTGATAACCCAGGCACAAGTAGGAGCAGCGCGACGTTGTTGTTGAGGTAGTGTGCAGCGTTGGGCAAGGTGGGTGCGAGCCTGGGCGTAGTGGTGCACGTTGGCTTGGCACAGCAATGAAGGACTCACAAAATAATGGTCAAATCTACACTTTAGGGTGGCAATTTTGTTAGCCTAGTGCTCATCCTCGTCCACATCAATAAAAGCAAAAAGAACTTTAGGGTAATAATTTGTTAAAAATCATAGCTTTTAGGAGTCAACTGATGGTAATTTTTGAAGTTCTTCAGATTCACAAAAGTGATGATAGGTAATTTTTCAAATTTAGGTTGGTAATTTCTTGAAACTGCAGATGGTAACTTAAGTGCTAATGATAGGAAATTTTGAACTTTTTCATATTCACAGGTGTTAATTTCTTAAAAATATAATGATAACTTAGGGCTCAATTCATGATAATTTATGAAATTTCTCAAATGCGCAACTGGTTGTAATTTTTTAAACTATCGATGGTAACCTAGGGTTTGACTTATGATAATTTATGAACTTTTCAAATTCTCAAAATGATTGTAATTTTAAATTTATGGTAAGAATTCATTAAACTATCAATGGTAATTTAGGGTCCAATTAATGTTAGCATATATGACTTTGGTTCAATAATTTATTACAAACACAGATGATGACGTTATGTTTTAGTTATATTTTTTAATTTATTGAATTACACAATATAAGTTAAGTGGTAAATGTCATGGTTAGAAAACCAAAGCTTTCTAAGATTACTCCATAAAAGAAAATAAAAAAGTGGATGCTCTATAAGACTAAAGAGCACATGGGTGTTCTATAGTTGATTCCAAGAATGAATTCAATCTGTTGAAACTAATCTTATCTGTAATACTTACAGGTAAGGCCCCGCTCGTTTCAGTAATAGTTGCTGGCTTTTGCCTTTTAATTCATTATTCCTTAATTTTGTCTTTTTCTGATTTTTGGGATTTTTTGTCTTTTCTTTTTTCCGTATTCCTTCGCATTGTCTATGATGGACTAGCATGTTTTTTATTTTTTATTTTTAAATTATTTATATCAAATAAATCACTATCATTTAACTGAGCCTGCTAAGTGCTAACTTAGGGGGCTATGCCGACCCAAGTTGTAGGGGGGCCAGCCCCATGTCAGCGCTGGCCCCCACATGACAATGTATTTATTTTCATTGTTACCGTGCATCACAGCATGAGAGCTAGATTTGATGTATAGACAAATCTAGATTAAATTAATTTGATTGGCCTGAATGCTTACAGGGTGAGTGTGGGCCCGTCCATGGAATTAGCGAGCTGGTGCTCAAGTTCTTGTCACCAAGCACCAAATGGCCTGTGAACCCGGAACCACTGCTACACCCCCTCGACGTTTTCCGCCATAGCCGCATCCGTCACGAGTTACCACCCATGGGGCCCTTCCAGCGGAGAGCTCATGATGATGACGGCCAGGAACGTGACTTGCAATCGTCGCCGACCAATGATATCTCCGCGACGGCGATACATTACGCAGGCATCCACCTGAGGAAGCTGGACAACAAGAACGTGAATGACATCAAATTCGTCGGCCGCACACTCAGCCTGCCGATGCTCACAGTGAATGAATTAACTGACTCCATCTTCACTAACCAGATTGCATTTGAGCGGCTCCATGTTCCCTTGGGAGCATTACGGACGTCCTTCCCGGTCACCGCTTATGTCTTCTTCATGTCCCACATCATCAAGTCAGCTGAGGACGTCAGCTTGCTGGTGTCCAGAGGGATCATGAGGAATGCTCTGGGCAACGAGCACAAGGTGGTCGAGTTGTTCATGGATCTGTCGAATGACCTACACGTTTATCCCCAGAACAGCCCATTGATGGAGGTGCACCGGCAGATGGACAAACATTGCCAGAAGAAATGGAGCATTTGGCGGGCGCACATAGCCCGCACGTACTTCAGGAGCCCGTGGGCACCGATCTCCCTCGCTGGCAGTGCCTTCTTCCTCTTGATAACTGTCTTGCGCAACATCTACAGCTTGACACAACACCGAGAGATGGTCGACTAATCAATTGATGAGAATGGACTCATTCCTCAACATTTTTATCTGCATGCCGGCATCGACGTGACTTTGTGTTATGTGTTTGATCAATTGTTCTGTTCTTATTTTGCGTTAAACGAGGGAGTTATTTATTTGTCTGAATAATGTTACATTGAAAACAATGTGTAATGAATTTGGTGTGCGCAATCTTACATTGCCCATGATCTAATATTCCCCTTAATATGAATACTGGTAAACTAACGGGACAATCGGATATTTGCCACTCTAAAGATACCAAACAGGATGTAATCAGTTTAATGCCACTACAAAGACATTAAAATCCATTATTTGCCCTCTAAAATGACGCTCATGCCCTTCCATCTCTTCGTCCCCCTACTTCCCGATCTTCTCTTCCTTCCAAAAAAGCATTGTGTTGCTGCCGGAAAATTTCCTGACGGCAGCACCACATCCTATCGAGTGTGCCCCTTAGCGATGTATGCGATGTGGAAACCAATTTTTCAGCAAATTGTCAAAGTCGATGATATATGTAACTCAAATATTGTAAACACGTTGAAGTGGATTAGATGGCTAAGAGAGAGGGTGAATTGGGTTTCTTTTTACTAATTACCAAATTAAGGACCTGTTTTTTTTTGTGGCTGTGACTTATAACTTTTGGTTGAAATATTTGAATTTTAGCTGTTTGCGACAGAGATTATGGAGAAAAATACTCGCTTGCGATTTTAAATGGTACAGATGTTGGACTTTTAACATGTACTACAATTAACTTGTAGACCTCGTCTTGAAAAAATATTTCATTTGAAAGTTAGGTACTATAGCAAAAGCCGAAAGTCGGAAAGAACAAGCCCTAAAATTCTAATCTTTTCTATCCCAACCTAAGCCAAATTTTTTATTTATAGTAAATAATAATCCTGATTTCACGAAACTAGGAAAGTGGGATCGAGATTTACAAATCTAGGAAGGATGTGGAGTAGAACAGCGTCCACTCGTGGATGCCCAGACGCACGGCATTCCCGATGGCCCACACATCCGCAGTGAAGCCCATTAGCCCACCCTGGCCGAATAGACGACGTCTATGTAAAAATTTAATGTTCTTCCGCATGTCCTTCAATGGCGTTCTGCAGGAAAGAACAACATCGTTTCCTGCTTCCATTATTGTCATCTTGATCTTGGTACGTATAATGTATATTCAGTTGCATGTGTTTCTAGATCCATTCCAGTGGCTGGTTCATTATTTGTGTTTAAGCCATTGGTTGGTACTCTGATTAGGGCATTGGAAAACTTGTGATTATGAGATAGTAGTCCACGAGATTAAAACTTAAGAAACTTAGCTTAAATCATTGTTGTAATCAGAATTAGAAAACATTTCATTCTCATACATGTGTTTGTACTTTGTAGACTGATATAATTTGATCATCGAAGAAGTCGGAATTCATGATATATTGATTTGAATAAAATATAATGGCTTTAACAATTTGGTCTCGATGTCTAGCCATGGCAGGTTTTATCTTCATTAATTCTATATACACTTGTATGGTCATCTATTTGTATGCACTAATTTAATGATAGGAAATATGAACGAAGGTGTATTTTTGATATTTTCTTGTTTGTAGATGGTGCAGTAAAATATGATAATTGTTCTTGCATATGTTGGAGGGCAAATTGAATATTGAGCAACTGGTGCTCAGTACAATATTCCTCCCAAAATCACTTTTCCTGCATCTGAGTTGACCATGTATCAAGATGTGAAGAATGAGATTTATCAAGGACTTGGATACACCAAGGATCAATATAAATTGGGTATCCAAGCCCGGTGTCATGTTGGAGCTCTGGGACCACAGTATTTTCAGCTGATTCCATTGTATGAAGAGAGAGGATGGAACATGATTTTTGAAAAGACACGAGCACGATCTACATGGCAAATAGTAAAGTTGTATTTTGACTTGTCACCAACCTAAGTCGGTTGTAGTCAAAATAACCATGCAAGCAACATATATGGAACCAGTAGTCAAGTAGACAAAACGTGTCCGCCGGTTCTACATTTGGAGCGTAGTACGCATCATTCACAAGTACATGACACATCTCATGATGTGTTACTCAATTCAAATACCCATGCACATGACTTAAATCCCTCGGTGGTCATATTCACTACCTACCAACATGTCGATGTAACAGTTGGAGTGCAGACAAATATTAGGGAGGATATGTATGTTGGAGAGGAGACAAATGCTGGGAATGACATGCATGTTGCCCTCGCCGCCGGCAACACCTCTGTTTCGGCCAGAACCAACACCCTCCTTTGTTCTCTTCATGTGAGTGTGCTGCTTCACTTCTTCACACGACATGTGGGCCCAACTTGTTAAATGTCTAGCTAAGTTGCTTGTATGTCTCTATGTTCATTTCTCATGTAATCAACTTTAGCACTCAAGTATTCAAGAATTATTCAAATAAAAATTTGATAAAAATATAATTTATGAATAATCATAAAGATGAAAAGTCTAGTTATGAAATTAGAATAAAGGCCTATGCAAGAATTTAAGTTTGCATAGCAGTATAGCACCGTGAAATGGAAATTTGATAAAATATGATTTATAAATAAAAATGAGAATAAAATTTAATTACAAATTATAATGAAAGTTATGCCAATTGATAATACTAGATATTTAATCTTGATTAATTTTATGTCAACCAAGAAATTAGCAAGATAATTGTTATAAGAATAATTAAACAGTGAATCAGGACAAGCTCTAGTAGTACCACCTGCAAGTGTGTACATCCCCAGGTGGCGAACTCACCTCTAAGCAAATATACAGTCAGAGTGCTTATCTCGGGCTATAAGAGTATAGGATCCGAATGCACATAATTGTAATAAGGACAATCTATAGTAGTAACACCTGCAAGCGTGTATATCCCCGAGTGGCGAACTCACCTCTAAGCAAAATATACAGTGAGATTGCCCATCTCGGGCTCGACAGTCCGGTAACCCTGCACTAACAAGTCTTGCTGCTTTACTACTATGTGGGTGCTATAGTCATCCGCGAATAAGACAATAGAGTACTCTATAATGACCACTTTATGTATATAAGATTTTCTCATGCAAGACAAAGTAGGTACATGGAGCACAACACATACCAAATTACCACAAAAGAAAACTCTGAAACCGTTGGTCGGCCAGCCAGGTGGTAGCCATGCCCGCATTTTTTGTATTTAAGCCCTTTTTTTGAAAAATATTCACATTTAGACCCCTGGTGGTTTTAATTCCGTTTTTGGACCCAGGGGGTCGGAGCCGTGGATCACGGCGCCGAGGTAACACGTCTCGGCGCCGTGATCGATGGCTCCGAGGCCTCAGGCCGGCACCAGCGTGGCGACCCGCGTGGTGCCGACGTGGCAGAAGCTCGGCGCCGTGATCCACGGCTCCGAGCTCGGCGCCGTGACTCGTGGCTCCGACCTCGGAGCCGTGGATCTTGGCGCCGAGCTCCCTGCCACGTGGCGCCTGGCTCCCTGCCACGTCTGCAGACACTCGGCGTCTAGGGTTTGCACGGATCAGGCTTTAACGTTGTCGCAAAAAAAATTACTAGTTGTATTTTGTTAATTTGAACTGTAATGATTATAAGTTTTGTTAATTTTGTAGTTGTGAATTACAAAACAATTTGAAAAAATTGTAAAACAAGTTTATGTTGATTGGCTCGTTGTAGATGCATAAAAAAATATGGTAATTTTTTTTAGGAACGATTGTGCGTAGAACGGTCGATATATAAAATGGTAAGTGTCTTTTAAGGTTTGATTCCCGTGGTTTTTGCAAGGTTTGTTATTTTGTAGTTGTAATATGGGAACGAATCTGATGAAGTTGTAATAAAAATTTATGTTCATTGCAGGTTGGACATGCAAACCAAATTAAGCTAAATTTTTTTGCCGAAGGATTGAGCGTAGAAATATCGATGCATATAGTGGTAAGTGATATTTCGAAGGTGAGTGATATTTTGACATGGCAGGCATGTGGCATGTGTGCAACTCTGTACTTCTAATGTTCAGAATTCCACCACTAGTCCTAACATGCATGCCTTAGGGAAAATAACTTGCTGGGTCTATTACATTTTGTCTATTGGGTGTAGCGTGGTTGTTTCCCCTTTTTGTCACGCCCTGAAGATGGCTCCGCTGCATCCTTCTTCCTGTCACTCTTGGTCTTGAGAGCTGCCTCCCGAGCTTGGAGCTCCTCCTCCTGACGCTTGATGGCAGCTTCACGCAGACTTAACTGCTCCCGCCTCCTTTGCAGCTCATCCTCCTTGCCCTTCAGACGGATTTGGTCCACCCTTACGCGACGCTCTTGGTCAAGCCGCATCTGTCGTTCCACCTCGCAAGCCTGAGTCATCTTGACAAAGTATTGTGCTTTGTTTTCCACCTCCTCTGCCCGGTTATTTGGCCATGCCGGCGACACCCGATCCACCCATTCGATGAACCTGCAAGCCTATGTGTGGCGTGGTAGATGTCATCGATCAAGTTGAAAAAAGATAACGAGAAACAAATGATTTAGTTGTGGTCGTTACCACGAAGTCGTCATCCAGGTCAGGACATTTGAAGAACCTACGGCCGTATTTGGCTCGTTGTACTCGATCAGTCCAGACTCCCAACATCGTCCTAAAGCCGCAATGGCACTTCGGGCGCTCATGCCACTCCGGCACTCCAAATGGGTCGGACCTCCAGGAAGACATTGTTGTATAGTAGTATTGTGATGCCTTGAGGAGGAGATGTGGTATGGAAGACATAGTAGGGAGGCCTTTATGTAGGCAGGTTATCTGGTGCAGTGGGCATAGTCCATGGAGAGGATATTTTCGCTTTTCCTGGATTCCAGTGTAGCAATAAATGACCCTATGTAGGCTTTTTAGAGACTATAGTCTCCTAATTCCAGGGGCGTGTTGTCATGTCCCTGAGCAAAGCAGGGGCGTGTTGTCATGTCCCTGAGCAAAAGCCTCTTTTTTTGGTGGTCACTGCATTAAGCTGCCCTGTTGGCTATAAGTAGCAGGGTTGGGGTCTCATGACATTGTGAATCGAACAAAGTAGTACCCTCTCTTTCGTGGTGAAACATACCATGTCTGAAGTCGAGGGGCCAGTGGGATTTGGGTCACCGAAGGACGACATTCCCTTAGAAACGAGGGATATGTTCGGTCCGCAGTACCGATTGATACCAAGCCGGCGTGCTCAACCACCGTGGCCGAAATGCAGACACAATGAGTACGCGGTCGTCCAGATCTTGGATTCCCCGAACGATGGCGGGCGACGTTTCTTCCGATGCTCACGCTCCGGGGTACAAATTAGTAATGTTACATTTTGTATTGCTTATGGACCCTCGAAGTTTACCGTCATTTTTTGTGCAGATGGCCAAATGCGACTTCTCCCACTGGATCGACCCTCCTCACGAACGGTATGTTGATCGTTATGTGGGTACATTATGGGCTCGAATATGGGACTTGGAGTACCGAATGGAGAATCTCACTGAGGAGAACAACGACCTCCGCGAACAGATGCAACGCGAGAGGGGCAACGACGTCCGAGGCGACCCCCTCAGCATTTCTCCATGTGGGTGCCACGAGGCTCGTTTGGCATGTAGGTAAGAAGGTGTATGGTTGTGTTGTGTTTTAGTTGTTGTGTTCGTTGGTGTGTTGATGGCTGTAGTACTTGGTTTTGTTGTCATTTTTTGGTACCCTCCATGTTTACCGTCGTTGCTGTGTTGATGGTTGTAGTACTTGCTATATTTTATGTACGTGCAATCTATGTGTTGTTTCGTGTTGTGACTGGGCAAAGCTGTTTTATTTTAGGTCGTTTGCCTTTTCAGCCGATTGTGCTTTTTCAGGAAGCATAAATTCATAAGTAAAAAATTCATAGTTCGTATCATTTGCAGTCGTTTGCAGTAAACATAAATTCATTGCAGGAATTATAGAACAACAAAGTACAGACTACGGATTCGAACACAAATATCACATGAATATAACATATACACATACATACAAACAAGTAGCTCATTACAACACGACCCACAAGCCTACACATAAATATCACTGCCTCCTAGCCTTACCCTTACCCTTACCAAGGGCGTCGGTGCCTGGAGTGTAACGGCTAGGCTCCCGGCGGCGTCTGCGTGGTACAGGCTGTGAAGGCTGAGTCTCAGGAGCGCCTACGAGCTGAGACGGGCCTATCTCATCGTAAGTCTGCTGCTCCACCTCGTCGTCGTCCTCACCCCCCTCGTCAGGGAAAGTGTCGCTCGTGGGGGATGAGCTCTGTGCCGTGTAAGACCCTCGCCGCGTCGGGTCTGAAAGTCGTGTCGTAGGCACGTGTACGTCCCTCCCCGCGCCGGTGCTGCACCCACAACGACTAGCCGCACGACGTAGCCGACCTGCTAGCCTCTGTCATCCAACATTTTGTTAACCAACAAGATACGAAGATATTACGTACTATTTTTGTAAGTGGCTTTGTCGAAGCATACCTCTAGGAAGGTAAGCATCCGGGCGTCGCCGACTGTCCTGGAGAAATGCTCTATGTCCTGTACGGACTGCTTCAGGGTGTTGCCCTGCAAACAAGCAAAAGAATGGATAATTTACTATATGTAGTGATATTTATTGGAAAATAAGCAATGAGATTGAACATTACCACACGGTCCAGGACTGGTGCTGTCTCCACCTGCGTCCCAAGGCGAGTCGACTGGTCGTACGGCGTGTCTTCGTCACCCGAGGACGCAATGTCGGCGTAGTCATCCTGAGTCCATTGGCCCTTAAGCTTGGACCGCGTCGCACGCTGGTACCAAACTTGGTATCGCCGGAAGTTCTCGTTGCTGTGCGGCTCGTCGTTGTCGTCCACGTGGTCCTGAAAGTGTGCCCACTCCTCAACGTACACGTGGTGGTGCTGCTCGAAATCTGTGACCTTCTTCTGTCGCCGACGATCAAATCTGCATGTCACGTAAACCAAACGTTAAAAATAGAAAAAGCTCTGTGCAATTGGATTCCAAGGTTAGAATTGAAATTGCATGCCACTTACTTGTGCAAGGCCACAGACGTGGAGAACTGCGCTACTGGCCACATCTGCCTCATACCAAACTGGCGTGCAACTCTATGTGGCAGGTGATACTCAACAGCATAGAAACAGATAAGAGGGCACCTCTTCATGTAGAGGGCCTCGTCTATGCTGCATAGTGCGCTAAACTGAATGGCCTGCACCTCCGGCTCGGCGTACGGCTCCCACTTAACCTGCATTGAAACAATTTAACGTTTAAGGTCATATACTAACAACTGAAAATCACGAAACCAAATGGAGTTAACTTACACTGGAGGCCGTGAGCGCATCTAGCTCGTTCGTGTACTCTAGGTAGGCCCTCTTCGTCCGGGCGAAGGGCACTGAGACCTGGTCCCAAAGATATGCAAGTGTCGGACGTCGACGAGGAGGAACCTCTGCGAACCACGGACGAGGAGGCGAAACTGTGGGACGACCAACTGGTAGACGACACCACATCCACAGCTGGAGGAGGTAGAGGCAACCACCTACTGTCGCGTTCGGCGAACTCCGACGACACGCCTCGCAGAGGTGGCGGTAAAGGAACGCCAACACCCCGGAAGCCCAGCTGTACTGCCCCGCCGTGTCCCAGTCAGTGAGGCAGTGGATGTACATCCACGACGCGCTGTCCCCCGTTCCGTCGGGGAAGAGAACGCAGCCAAACAAGTGCAGGATCCATGCCCTGCAATTATATGTCAAATGATATTAAATCAAACTATGTCAATTTAATCAAAAAGCTCGATTTGTACGACGAGTTGGCTCGATATCCACCCCTACCTGCAGTAGTAGGCAACGGTCTGCTCGTCCGCGTGTGCAGGACACTCTGCGAAAGTCTGCCGGAGCCATGTGATCATAACTGCAGAACTGCGATGGACTGCCTCATCAGGAAGCTCTATCCCGAGGAAGGCCTCTACTCGGGCTCTCCAACCAGCAGGCACGCACGGTCCGATCACTGGACGACCGTGAATGGCGACACCAAGTATCTTCTGAGTGTCCTGGAGCGTAATAGTCATCTCACCGAAAGGGAGGTGGAAGCTGTGAGTCTCCGGCCTCCACCTACATGATACAAAAAAGAGGACTACATGTCAGAGAATTTGAGGCGCACATAGCCGACCAACAATGAACATGCAAGTGGAGCAATGGTTTAGGAGAATACCTGTCAATCAGTGCAGTGATGGCCGGGGGGTTCAAGGTGGGCAACCCACGGCGAACCTGGTAAGAGATGGCGTCTAGGCCAGCCCTCTCCAGGAAGGGAGTGTACCTCTCGTCGTACCGCATGTCCAGGAACCCGTCATGGGTTCGAGGACGAAGGGTGGGCAGCTCCTGTATAGAATAGACCAATTTATGACGTTAATGCATCAATATAAACTCAAATTGTACAGGAAGTGATGAAGGCAATACCCCCCCCCCCTCCGCGGTGATCCGTCCTCGGTGGCTCTCCTCGTAGTACTGGTCTAGCAGGTGGAATTGCGCCATCCTACAAAAAAATTGAATTTGTCAGTCCAACATACAAGTAAACAAAAAATTGAACATGCATAAAATATGGAAAGAATAATAAATTAAATAAGAAACATAACAAATTACATATGAAAAAATAACTAGACGAACTATGAAACATAACGAATAACAAGCACTCGCACCTGACTAAGTGGCCAATGGCATGTGCGTGAATTGTGGCCAAGTCTACCACATCTGCTACATTGGTTCTGCTCGGGGTTAGTAAGAAAGGGGGTTGCTCTCCCTCGCCTCGTTGTTCCTTGAAGCTGATCCATAACCATCTTGTGTCTCGTCCTTTTCCTGGTTCCACGTTTGTTCCAACGGCTACCCGTATCCGCAATGTATTTGGGCCCGGTGTACGGTGGCCACTCTCCCTCATCCCGATAAGGCATACCACGTATACTATAGCATTGACTGGCATACCACGTATACCCCTAAGCAAGTTATTGAAGGATTCGGCCATATTGCTTGTCTGAAACTCGTACCTCCAGCCACCATCGTCATGAGACCTTGTCCATTTGTCTACATCTCTCATCAATCCCGACAACCACTGTCTACCTTCTGCGGTTGTTGCAGTATTAAGCTGCTCCAACTTCTCCTGGAATAACTTGACCTCAAGCATTCGAGCGACCTCCTCGAACAGAGGAAAGTTATCCTTCCTACAATCCTTACGGAGTAGATTCTCGGCAAGATGCCGAGTGCACCAACGGTGGTGCAAAGGTGGATACCCCGGTATCTGCTCTTGTACGGCAGCAAGTATGCCCTGGTGTCTATCAGATATGACACCCACCTCCCTACCAGGGCCGACCACGTGCCTCCGAACGAGCCGCAAGAACCATCCCCAGCTGTCTTTGTTCTCCCTCTCAACCAAAGCAAACGCCAAAGGAACCAACGTGTTGTCTGCGTCACACGAAATGGCTATCAGAAGTGTGCCCTGGTATTTGCCAAGAAGAAACGTACCGTCAATGGAGAAGACGGGACGACAATGCCGAAAGGCCTCGATGGACTGAGCAAAGCACCAGAAAGCACGGAAGAATATCTGCATCCCATCTTGAGTCCATTCGTTTGGTTTCGGGACGTACTCATAATGCATGCCTGGATTAACCGCTTTGATTGCATTGAAAAGTGCTGGCAACTGCAAGTACCCATCTTCCCAGTCCCCATATATCATCTTCCAGATGCGTTGCTTTGCCCTCCATGCTTTTCCATACCTTATCTCGTATCCAAATTTCTCCTTAACAATCCCAGCAAGTGTCTTCACCTTCATATTGGGTTCTCCCTTTACTATGTGACACAGTGACTTGGCAATAATGGTAGAGGTCAACTGCCGATGCTTCTGTTTGAGCTCTGCTTCGGCACAAGTGTGTGGGCCAACGATTCTTGTGATCTTGAACTTTCCCGTGTCCTTCTGTTTCCTAGCACAAACCCTCCATTCACAAGTTTCCTTCTCGCACACAACTGTGTACCTCCGCTCCACATAAGAATGCCTCACCTTGAATGGCCTTTTACGAATCACTGAATACTCTTGCAGCCACCTTCTCAATGCAGACAAGTCCTCAAACATCATGCCCTTCTCAATTGTCATGCTTGAACCGGCCTCAGGAGCATCTAGCAGCTCGTCATCCCTTCCTTCTGCATAAGCCCCATGAGAATGCCTAAGATCGCTGAATTCATGAACTGATGGATCTCGGCCAGGGCAATAACGCCTGATCAGCTCAATATCACTTTCGGTCAGCTCTCCAAAAGGGCGGTCATCGTCAGATTCAACGGCCCTTGCGATCTCGTAAGGCTGCAGATCATCCACAATTTGAACATCCACACTATTGGAGTCCCTGCAGACTTCTTCAACGTTGCTAGATGGAGCAACGGGAGGAACACCAACATTATCAGGAATGTCTCCTGCATCATAAGCACGAAAACGATGGGATTGAGACAAAAAAAGCAATGACGACAAAAGGCTAAAGTGTTGCTCGACACTTACTGGGATGATTCTGGGTCAATCCCATCTCCTGAGGGGCCGCCACGACATCATCAGTCCGACAGTCAACTCGAACTGGTTGAGAAATCTGAACCTCGTTCGGGGCAGATAGAGCATCGGGCACCTCAGGCACTTCTTCCACATCCACCGCAAGATCCAGTAACGGAGGGTCAAAGGGTGCCTGATCACCTAGTTCTGGTGAATAACCGTGAGGGGTTGGTTCAATGGACACCTTCTGCACAACAAGGTCCAAACATTTTAACTCATTCCTCATAACCACTTTGACATATTTGTCCCACTCATCCTCACAATCAATTAAGATCAACCGCCTGAGAATTGTGTCTTTCGAACCGAAGTGAAGTAACCCCTCAATTGTGATGTTCTCCTCGTTTCCATGACAATGTAGCTTCTCCCGGGCCCTAGCAACCAATTCACTAAACGACGGCCGATCACTGAACATCAGAGGCACCCTTTGCATTTCAACAAATTGAACATTTCCATAATCATCACTTGTCACACTCCCTCCATGATATAGGGTTACTACGTTGTCCATCTAGTTCATACACAAAACCAAACTCAATACCTTTAAGCGAAATTTTGGATAAATCACATGCATACTTGTTTAAGCAATAAAATATCTAAATGAACCCTTTCCCATTCAAACATCTATATATCTAATACGATCCAAATATAGTCACATGAGATTTTCAGTTATAATATGCAGCCTACAATGTCTTTTTTGGAGTCAAACAGAACCACCAATATTTATCTAGATATTGTATTAATCACACCAAAAGTCTAAAATCATTATGCCTTCTCGTAGGTACCATAGATATGGAGTGAACATTAAGCGACAGTGTGTAACATATGTGGAAAAAAATTCACGATATCCGCAATGATTCACCTTGAACGCTTGCGGGGGCCGGGGAGGCGGTGGCGGGCGGGGAGGCGGTGGCGGCCGGGGAGGCGGCGCGGGCCGGGGAGGCGCTGCCGGCCCGGGGAGGCGGCCGGGCGCGGGGAGGCGGCGGGGAGGCGGCCGGGGAGGCGCTGCCGGCCCGGGGAGGCGGCGGGGAGGCGGCCGGGCGCGGGGAGGCGGCCGGGGAGGCGCTGCCGGCCCGGGGAGGCGGCAGGGAGGCGGCCGGGCGCGGGGAGGCGGCGGGGAGGCGGCCGGGGAGGCGCTGCCGGCCCGGGGAGGCGGCGGGGAGGCGGCCGGGGCGGGGAGGCGGCGGGGGCCGGGAAGGCGGCGGGGAGACGGCCGGGCCGGGGAGGCGGTGGCGGCCGGGGAGGCGGCGGGGGCCGGGAAGGCGGCGGGGAGGCGCTGGCGGCGCGAGCCGGGGAGGCGGTGGCAGCCGGGGAGGCGGCGGGGCAGGAGTCGGGGGCTGGGGGCTGAGGGCAGACGCGACGCGAAATGGCTCGGCCTGGCCTGTGTAAATGCCGCTAGCTCGGCGCCAAGATCGACGGCTCCGAGGTCGGAGCCACGAGTCACGGCGTCGAGCTCGGAGCCATGGATCACGGCGCCGAGCTTCTGCCACGTCGGCACCACGCGGGTCGCCACGCTGGTGCCGGCCTGGGGCCTCGGAGCCATCGATCACGGCGCCGAGACGTGTTACCTCGGCGCCGTGATCCACGGCTCCGACCCCCCAGGTCCAAAAATGGAATTAAAACCACCAGGGGTCTAAATGTGAATATTTTTCAAAAAAAGGGCTTAAATACAAAAAATTCGGTAGCCATGCGCAGCTCTTCGGCTTTAAGTCAGTGGAGAGGGGGTGACATGGCCAGCTGGTGTGGATCGATGGGCCGGTTGGTGTACGTGGACGGGCGTGATGGAGCAGAGATGGCACGAAACCAAGGCCCTGTTTGGATCAGTTTCAGATTCTTAAAAACCAGCTATTACTTCTAGTTTTTAAAAGCTGGTTTCTAAGCAAAAACTGATGGGGTGTTTGGATCCCCTAGTTTTTAAAAGCTGGTTTCATTTATGATTGGTGCTAATAGACTATTATACCCTTACATTTATTACTCTTGAACAGTACATTAAACAGCCATGCGTGGTCTTTAATGAGGGTAAATGGGTATTTATGCAAAAAAAAAACTGGCAAAAGCTGGGTATCAACAGCTTCTTGGTTTTTAAGAATCTGCGTAGGTAGATTTTAAAAACTACCCCAAAAACTGGTCTGTTTGGATCCCACCCAGTTTCCAAAAGCCAGATTCTTAAAATCTGGGTGGATCCAAACAGGCCCCAAGTCAAGAGCTTATGAGCTTTCCACTCATTTTAGCTTTAGTTTCTGGTTTCTGACTTATTTTTTACTATTCATAAATTTCGTTTTTTCTAAACTTTTGGCTTTTTTTTGAGCTTTTTTGCCGGTTCTTTTTTCCCGTATTCGTTCGCGTTGTCCGTAATGAGCTAGCATATTTTTTCTATTTTTAATTTTTTTTAAATTTAATTACGCTAAATAAACCACCTTCAGCCACAGTAAAATTTTAGCCGCTACAGTGCAATTTTAGCCATAAGTCATAGCCGATGGCAGTTTGGGCCAAGGTGGCTGGGCTGGCCAGCCTATGGGCCTGGCCAGCCAGTGGGCTTGGTTGGCCGGTAGGCCTATATGGCCTGCTGCTGATGTTGTGCTGGGTACTTGTTGATTTTCCTTGTTTTGCTTTTTTTCACGTTCTAGGGACACTTGTTTTGCTTTTTTTTTCACATTCTTGATTTTCCTTGTTTTTGGCAATTTTCCAGCAAAACATGTTGATACACAAAATACATGGAAATAATAGCACAAATAGGCTTGAACTTAGTTTTAATCCTTATTTCAGCTTGCCTTTTTGCAGGATTTCTGGCTGTAAAATATGGTAGAAACCGCGTCAACACAATACCCCATGCTCAGACTTCTGCTTGTCCCAAGCAAAACTGAGTTGCAGATTCCCTCAAAAATATTTTGCACAGATGATAGTAGAATAACTCAGCAATGAATACACACTTATCCAAGACTGGATACCTGTGGACTTGTTCAGTTTTGATTGTTGAAGGCGGTTGAAGAGTTGAACGGCACGCATCTAACTTGGCGACCAGTTTCATCGGAAAAGATCAAAGAGAGTGCAGCCTCTTCACGAATCGGCCCACCCATATGTGCGGCCCATATTGTTCGCAACAATAGTTCGAATGCCTGTCTTCTCTGGAAGTTCCCAGATATTTCATCTGATAGAGAAATCTGCGAAGTTTCCACATTTGATAGAGACATCTGCGAAGTTTCCACATGCCTGGGGGGGTTCAGAAACCGGACCGAAGACATTGTGGTCAGTCATCCTGCTTGTCTGAATTAGTCAAATTAATTGTTCTACTAAAGGGAAATTAGCTTGGGCGATACGCAAATTGCTAAGAGCAATCAAGAACCCGCAGCCTAGCCCTCTTTCCCCTCTCTTTTCTCTTTCTGCGAGCTTCTAATGGCGGATCCGGTGACCATTGGTGCTGCAGTGGGCTGGGGCATATCTGCCGTAGGGTGGGTCGTCTCGCCCATCATCTCTAAGCTCCTCAACAAAGGCTTCTCCTACCTCGGCTTTGATAGATCAAAGAAGCTGAAAGAGCTTGAGACCAAAGTTTTACAGCTGGAACTGACGCTGGAAGCAGTTGAGGAGAGACCTCAAAGGGATCGTTTGGAGAAATGGTTAAAGGAGCTTAGATCTGCTTTCTATGAAGCTGAAGACATCTTGGATGATGTTGAGTATTACCGTCTCGAAAGGCAGATCGTATCTCTGCCTGATGACAAGTTGGAGTCAGACACCATGCCCCCTCATAGGAGGAATTGGGTGAAGACGAAGCTCCAGTCTGCCCTGCCCAAGAGCTCCCGACTGAAAAACCAGGTACCTTCCTGCATCAGGCCCTCTAAACTTTGTTGTGCCATGATATGCCAATATATGTTGCCTGTTATTACTGCTCTTAGATACTATTGGTTGTGAAACATCCTAAGCCTAAATTTTACTTAAAGCCTAGCCTCCACACGGGAATATGGGATGAACCTACGTGCACACAGCACCTTGGTTGGGCTTTTGTCTACGCTCAGCCTAACGGGGTAATCCAGAGTCGCTGTTAGAGTTTGTAATGTTGTTTTCAGTTTAGAGGTCAAAGTTGTGGTCGTAGTCAAGTCGGAAGTCGTGGTTGTAATGAAGTCGAAGTCTTTGTCCGAGTTTAAGTCATGTACGAGTATGACTTTGTCGTAGTCGGAGTTGGTATCATAGTCGTAGTTTGAGTCGTAGTCAATTCCGCTTCATATTCACAGAGCAGGGTATAAAAGGCAAAGCCATTGTATCGAGAGGTAGAGCACCAAGTTGGCGAGATGTAGTCGAGAGGAGGTGACGAGAAGAGGGCGATCGGTGTGGTCGCAGGTGCACCGAGTTGAGGTGATGTAGTCGCAGAGGAGGTGCAGAGCACGGAGCGACCAGTGTGGTCATAGGCGGTCGACAAGACCGCAGAGCATGGAGCGACCGGCGTGGTCGTAGGTAGGGCTGTAAAAAAAAGTTCGAAGCTCACGAGCTACTCAAGTTCGACTCGTTCTAGGCTCGATTCGAGCTCGGTTTGAAATTTGAACGAGTCGAACTCGAACTTGATCTCGAGCTCACGAGCTTCACCGAACCGAGCTCGAATAGTTCGCGAGCCCCGATTCAAGCTTAAATAGTAATACATATTAATTCTTACTGAGCTTACTCAAGCCGAGCTCGAGCTTTTCTTATTATTGAAAATTAGTGTGTATTTAAATTATTTTGACTGTTATCAAGCTTACTAAAGCCGAGCTCTAACTTAAAATTTTCTTATTATTGAAAAATAGTGCATGATAAATTATTTTAATTATTATCGAGCTTCAACGAGCCGAGCTCGAGCCTACTCGAGCTTAGGCCGAGCCGAGCTCGAGCCCAGGTCCAGACTCGGACCCCAACTCGAGCTCGGCTTGAGCTTCTATCGAGCTCGAGCCTGAAAAGCTAAGCTCGCTTGAGCTCGGCTCATTTACAGCCCTAGTCGTAGGCGGTCGGCGTGACCGCAGAGCAGAGGGCGATCAGCATGGTCGTGGTGATCAGCATGATTGCAGAGGAGACAAGCGACCAGTGTGGTCGGTGGCAATCAACGTGATTGCAAAGGAGACAGGCGACTAGTGTAGTCGGAGGCAGCCAGTGTGATCGCAGTGGAGGTGACCGGTGTGGTCATAGGCGGTCGGTGAGATCGCAGAGGTTCGTAGATGTGGTCGTAAAGGAGTTACGACCACAGTGAACAGAGGCTCGCAGACGTGGTCGTAAAGGAGTTATGACCACGGGGAGCAGGGGATCGCAAACGTGGTCATAAATGAGTTACGACCATGGCGATCGAGCGGAGAAGTCCATAGGAGCGGCAGACATGGTCATAAAGGAGTTACGACCATGGTCGCAGAGCAAAGGATTGCAGACGTGGTCATAAAGGAGTTACGACCACAGCAACAGAGCAGAGGTGTCCGCAAGTGCTGAATGCGTGGTCATAAAGGAGTTACAACCACGGTCATGCAGCCAGAACGCATGGTCATAAAGGGTTACGACAATAGCGGTCGACAGAATCACTACGTGGTCGTAAGGTGTTACGACTGCGGTGATTGACCGTGGTCAAAAGAAGTGTAGCGTAGCTGTGGAGAACGTGGTCATAACTTCAGCTAAAGTTTACGACCATGTGGTCGGAGCAGCGAGGAGTGATCGGAGGGGTCACAGTGTGGTCGTAACGACTGTCAGCGTGGTCAGAGATCCATCTGAGCAGTCGTAGTAACACAAGAGGTGGTCGTAGCCTCAACAACATGGTTATACGGCTACAGGAGGTCATCGTAGCAGCTAGGTGATGATTGTAGAGATCCTGAGAGCAGTCATAAAGGCTATAACAGGTGCTACCTTTGGGCGAATGAGCATTAGATGCCAGTGTAACTCACTTTAAACTAGCGCACACATCACCACACACATATACTACACGTATACACATGCAAGTGCATCCCCTAGCACGTACCTATAATAGAGGAGGCTAGAGATAAATCTGTGGCATCACATGCATGCTTTCCTATTGATATGCACTTGCATATGAATAAAGATGGGAAGGTAAGATTCAAGACTTGGTGAATGGAGTTGTGCTCCTAATTCTCTACCAACCGATAAACACGTGGTTCCCTCCACTACTAATTTTCGAACACTAGATATGACTAAGCATAGTGAGCATCTGTTGCTCATGCGCACGAGGTGGGATACCCTCAAGAAGAAGAAGAATGGTGAAGAATCAGGCAGCAGCACGAAGAAGAACCATGATCATGGCGGTGGCCGCGTCACAGGTGGTGGTCTTAGAGACAACCATAATGACCATGACGACAGCAGTGACGACAGCGACTCCGACACTAGTGAGCGCAAGTTCAACAGGAAGAAGGTGAAATGCTTCAACTGTGGCATACATGGGCATTTTGCTAGTGAGCACCGCAAGCCGAGGAAGGAAGAGCCGCATCTCGCTACGGCGGATGAAGAACTGGTGCTACTTTGAAGTTTGGAGAGCAGGTACTCAAAATAATGACAACAAGGTTAGGGGGTTGATTGTTGGAACTAATCTTGTTGTTGATAGTAGTTGGTGTCGAGTACTATGCGGTCATCTGTCAAGTACTATGTAGTCGTGTATCATGTACTCGTGTGTCGAGTACTATCTAATCGTGTTTTGAGTACTCGAGTGTCTAGTACTAGGTAGTTGGAGTCGAGTACTCGTGGTCGAGTACTTGGTAGTCACAGTCGTGAGTTGATATGCGCGGTGGTCATAGTTGAAGTTGTCATAGCTACAATGGTCAGTAGTTGTAGCTACAGTACCCAGTCCAGAGATGCGATCGACATGCCGTGGTCGAAGTACTCGTAAGTCAAGTAGCAGCCGTGGTCAAAGATACCGTGGTCAAGAGACTTGAAGGACTTGAAGTTGGTCAAGTCTGTGTGTAGTCGTAGACTTTGTTAGGTAGCAGCATGGCTGCACCAGTCGTATCCACTACCTATGTGTGTTGGTTAGTGGAGCGAGTACTTCGAGTAGTGCGCAATGTGTGCGGAGTCGTAGGGAATCGTGACGGCAAAACCGGATCACAGGGAGTCTAACTAGTAGAGTTAGTGGTGTAATTAGAGACTGCATGTAACTAGGGGTGAAAATGGAGCAGATATTTCCCGACCATCCGTCCGTTTTAATTCGGATACAATTCAGAACAAATTTTCGGATATCCGAAGGTTTTGTCGGATACGGAAATGGAGTCGGATATTTTTTGTCAGATACGGAAACAGATTTGGAAAAAGCATTATCCAACAGATACGGAAACGAAGTCAGATACCTGGCCTTGTGGAATCATTTGCTAAATGTAATGAAGTTAAATAAACTAGTGATGTATTTGACTACTTGACTATAGGTAATCGTACTTTTGAACCATGTGACATGTAGCTAGTTAGCTACTACTTATTTAACTAGTCTCTATCATTTACTTGCTACTTTGCTAGCTAGATTTTACTAGTTGCTTAACTTGTCTCTATCACCATGTGAAATTTGCTTTCACGCATTATCCGATTAAATATTCGTGACCGAAACAAACCGTATTCGGAGTGGCATGTATTCGCTCCGTATTTGTGACCGAAAATATCCGCATTCGTATTTGTATCTGGTACTATCTGTGTCCGACTCCAACTTCGATAAAAAATATGGAAAAGGATATGGAATGAGCAATATCCGTCCGTATCGGCTTCGTTTGCACCCCTACATGTAACGGAAGCATTAGTGATGGTAACGCATCATCAAAGACTTGTAAGTTGTAACTGTTTGTTGTATTCAGTAGTATAAATAAGAAGAAAAATGGAAAAGTTGCACGACATGATGCAGCGCAAAACTCTTGTGTCTTGAGTTGATTTAAAGTGTTCGTATGTGTTATGACTACCGTGTGTGTACGTTTTGATCCATCACTGGACCAACACCGGTGAATCCTCATAAAAAAATCCTCATCAAAATTCTAACCTGTTATTTTTGTTTTACAGGCGAGTGGTACCACGTCAGATGATGCACCCCCTGATATGTCAAAAATGGAGTTGAAGAAAATCCTAGAGAAGATAGAAAACATTATCAACGAAGCGCACAAAATTTTGCAACTTCTGAACTTGCCAAGCCACAGTAACGTTGACAAGAGACAAACTGTTGCTGTCAATCCACGTGGTGCAGTCACTACGGCGGCTCCTCCACCAGTAGTAATTGGCCGAGATGAAGATCGTGATAAGATCATAGCTATGCTTCATGGGACAGTAGGTGATGGTCAACAAGAATCCAACAGTGCCCTATCCTATTCTATAATTGGCATTCATGGCATCCCTGGCTCTGGGAAATCTACCCTTGCCCAATATGTTTGTGCCCATGAGAAAAAGGACAAGCAAGAAAAAAAGGAAGGCCATTTCGACCTTGTTATGTGGGTTCATGTTTCGCAGAATTTTAGTGTGCATACCATTTTGAGTGAGATGATTGAGCAGGCTACAGGGGAACCGTGCCCTCAATTCAAGGGTCTTGACGCCCTACAAAATTATTTGAAGGAGCAACTGCTTGGAAAACTGTTTCTCTTGGTGCTGGATGATGTCTGGTACAATGAGGATGTGGGGCGTCAGCAGGAGCTACAACATATAGTCTCCCCATTGGAGGTTGGGAAGGCAGGAAGCAAGATCCTAGTGACTAGTCGAACATCGGATGCATTGTTAGCTTTGGGTGCAGTGAGATGTATTCCCATATCTGACTTGGACGATAATGTCTTCCTTAAATTGTTCATGCATTATGCACTCGAAGGTGCAAGGATAGACGATCATAATCGAAGAATATTTGAAATGATTGGGGCTGACATTGCAAAAAAGCTGAAGAGATCACCTCTAGCAGCCAGAACAGTGGGAGGACAGCTACGCATAAGACCAAAGGTTGAGTTTTGGAGAAGTGTTCGGGATCGGGATCTTTTGAATGAGACAATGGGTGCTCTGTGGTGGAGCTACCATCATCTTGACGAGCAGGTCAGGAGATGCTTTGCTTACTGCAGTATTTTTCCTAGAAGATATCTGCTGAAGCGTGATGAATTAGTCAACTTGTGGGTTGCGGAAGGGTTTATCAGAACTACCAATACAGGGGAGGAAATGGAAGCTGTTGGTCATGGCTACTTGGATGAATTAGTGTCAACCTCATTTCTGCAATGTGATGTAGGTGGTGGCCAGGACTGCTATGCGATTCATGATCTGCTGCGTGATTTAGCAGAGAAGGTAGCAGGAAGTGATTGCTTCAGAATTGAGAATGGCTGGGCAGGAGAAGTTCCTCGAAATGTTCGCCATCTTTTTGTTACGACTTGTAGTAGAGCATTGATGGCTGAGAAGATACTCAAATTGGAAAATCTACGAACTCTGGTCGTTTACAACACGGCAATTGAGGAAAAAGTCTTTGAGGATATGTTCATGAGGCTGAGGACATTGCGAGTACTGAGCTTAACACACTCGGAAACACATACGTTCTCATTCCCAGCATCTATTGGTCGGTTGAAGCATCTACGCTATCTTTATTTTCAGAGTTACGGCAGCCCAATGAAGATAATTCTACCAATCACTTTTACCAGGCTTTACCATATGCAGGTTATAGGTTGTCCTACTATAGTATTTTCCTCCCGTGAAGATATGATTAAGCTCATCAACTTGCGGCATTTATTCAGCTGGGAATATCTTGATTTGCCGAACATAGGCAAACTGACGTCACTCCAAACATTATCATCCTTCAGGGTGAAGAAGGAGCCTGGGTACGAGTTAAGGCAGCTGAGGGACCTAAACAAGCTTCGAGGACGACTACAAATCGATGGTTTTCAGAATGTTGGAAGCGAAGAGGAAGCTCTTGAGGCCAATCTAGCTGCCAAGGAGCACCTCACACATCTAAGGGCATCTCCAACAGTATGAGCTAGTTACTAGCTCTAAGATAACTTCTCCAATAGTACTAACTTTAGCACATAGCTCATAACATAAATAGCTTCACATGACACTCTCACATAATCTTGGAATGTGTGTATGAGACTAGCTCTTGATCAAGAGATATCTTTTCTCTCTCTTCTATTAAAATATGAAATAATATGCTTAGAGCTAGCTCATAAGTCACTGTTGGAGATGCTCTAATACTTGGGGGGGACCTTTGCCCTCCGAGCTGCAGTGCAGACCTCCAAGCAGATATACTTGAGGGCCTTTGCCCTCCGATGGGCCTTGAAACACTGGAAATCCACGACTACCAAGGGTCGAGGTACCCAGATTGGATGGTTGGTAACAAGAACGGACCAAAGCACCTGCAACGACTTGACCTCTTCGGGTGCAGCCCGTTGGGAGCTATTCCTGACAGAAATGAGTTCTTCATTCATCTTCGTGTGCTCACTCTTAGGCGCTGCAGCTGGGTCGGCTTGCCAGATAATATGGAGCACCTCACGTCGCTCAAGGAATTAAGAATCGTTGCCTGCGTGAATATTCAATCACTACCAACACTGCCCCAGTCCCTCGAGTACTTTGGTATCTATCTCTGCAATGACGTGTTCACAAGGTCGTGCAAAACAATCGGACACCCAAACTGGAAAAAGATTGAACACGTTCCCAAGAAAGATATTTTATGGTAATCAAGTCGCTCTCCCAATAAGAGCAACGGCTTGGAAGGTACAACTGTAAATCCCTTTTGCTGCCTCCTTTTTCCATTTTGTGTTGGCAAAACGTTACTATGTAGTCTCCGTAAGTAAGAACTGTTACAAAGGCTGTTTATGTTTCTTAATCCAGCTGCTTATGCGAACTGGCAAAAGATTGAACACGTTCCCAATAAAGATATTGTAAGTTAATTAATCCAAATCACTCTCCCCGTTACAGCAACAGCATGGAAATCAACTTTTCGCTGCCTGCGAGAATATTCGATCACTACCAACATTGCCCCAGTCTCTCGAGTACTTTAACGAGTACTTCAATCTCTGTGACGTGTTCACGACGTCGTGCGAAACACCCGGAGACCGAAATTGGCAAAAGATTAAAGACGTTCCCAATAAATATATTGCAGCAGATTGGAAATCAACTTATGGTGACGACGTCCAGTCCTTTTTCATTTTATCTTGCCTACTTAACAGCCGCCAGGCACCATTTCTAAACTTGTTTAATGTCAGCAGCTTAGCTACAACGTAGTATTATTTTCTTTACACGTATTTTCTTCGTGTTGTACTTGTACTTGTATCTCTTATGGTGACATTCGAATTCAAATTCAAATACAAAGAGTCTAAGAGGTTATGGCTCTACTCATTTCGGCTTGAGTTTCTAGCTTCTGGCTTATTTTTCACTATTCCTAAATTTCTCGGGTCTGATCTTTTTGGCTAGAGCTTATGTCTTTTAGCTGCGGCTTGTGGTTTTTGAACCGTTTGTACGAGAGGTTACAGAGTAACAAACACTCACGTGCGATTTTTACTGATATAAATGAAGTCGATACAGTATGTACTACAATTAACTAATAGACCCTATCTTGCAAAAATACTCCGTTTAGAAGCTAGTTACTGTAGAAAAGCCGAAAAGCAGCTTTTAGAAGCTGAAAAGAACAGGGACGTCTTTTTCTAGCTTTTCTAGCTTTTTTGCCAGTTCTTTTTTTCAGTATTTATTTGCATTGTCCGTGATGGGTTAATCTGTTTTTTTATTTATTTTTTAATTTAGTTATGCCACATAAGCCACTATCAGTTACAGTGAAATTTTAGTCAGTTACAGTGCAATTTCAGCCATAAGCCAGTTTTTTCAGCCTAACCGAGCGGCACATATAGGCCCTGCTTGGTTGGGCTGAAAAGCTATAGCTTATGGCTGAAAATACACTGTAGCTAGCTGAAATTTCACTGTAGCTGAATGTAGTTTATTCGGTGTAATTAAATTTAAAAAATTTAAAAATAGAAAAAAAATGTTAGCTCATCTCAGACAACGCAAAGATTACGGGGAAAAAAGAATCGGCAAAAAAGCTAAAAAAAACAAAAAGTCAGAAAAAGATGAAATTTATAAATAATAAAAAATTAAGTTAAAAGTCAGAAGTTGAAACTAAAATGAGTGAGGCATATATTTATATTCACTTGTGTTGTCGCATCAGGCGTATTCACTTGTGTTGTCGCATCAGGCGTAAACAATAATACACCACGACGCATACCTGAAAATAGCAGAAACAATTTGCTGCAGATTGCTTCATGTGAGTACATCGGCATCATTGCGTTCCACGATGGTGTCGCGTACGGCCAATCGATCAAATTAAGAGCTTGTCAGCATCCTGCCACGTTCGCAGGTCACTGATCAGTGACCTGCCTTTGGATGCCAGAAACCACGATATGGGAAGCAACCTCAAGCCCGGCCACCGCGTTCTCGAATGACCCACACAAACTGTTGCGAACGCATTTGCGTTGCACGTAACCCCTTCCCTCCACATCTGACGGTAATTAAGCTCCCAATGCTTACCCGTTCGACGACAGCACCACCATCAACGCCATCCACGACACCACATTCTGCTCGCTTGGTGTAGGAGTAGTACTTGGTTCGTCGGAGAAGGGCGCGGAAAAGCCCTTAAATTCTTTTGCCCCAACGCTGACCACCACCTATACTCAACAATCCCTTTGCTGTCTCCTCAAAATCATATCTTGCGTATTGACAAGCAACCTCTGAACCTCAGGCTCAACACTGCAGACTGCAGTTGTGGACAAGAGACGAATGGGGAGGAGGTAGGACAAGGCCACCTTTGCTTATGGCCTAGTAATCAAGCACTTTTTTTTGTGTGTGGTCTTGCTAATTTTTAGTTGCTTATCTTTCTGCCACGTAAAACTGTAGTACTACGTAATATGCAATTTTAGCAAATTTATTTATGTTTGTTTATGTATTTCCAGGGGTTCGAGTTGCTTTAATAAGTGCACCGCTACACGCTAACATGACTCCTGTCTGTCAACACGCATGCAAGTGATTGACGACCCGAACAACCAAGCCAGTCTGTGCTGGCCCCGATGTAGCTCCTCCCGGGCTCTAGCAATCAACTCACTAAACGACGGCCGTTCACCGAATATCAGAGGCACCCTTTGCATTTCAACAAATCGAACATTTCCATAATCATCACTTGTCACACTGCCTCCATGATATAGGGTGACTAGATTGTCCATCTAGTTCATACACAACAAACAACGTATAGAATTAGGTTTTTTTAGATAAAGGATATAAAATCCGGCCTCTATATCCACTTGGGATATATACAGCCAAAAGTTACACGAGCTCTTAGGCTCAAAGCCTCAACACTGAGGATTACACAACCGCAAGAAATAGAGCTTAAGGACTAAGAAAAGCTAGGAAGACTAAGCTTCAGAATTTCTTCTCCGTCCTTGCTTTCAACCAAACCCTAAACCTCCTCCAACTGAGCCACCCAAATTCCGATCTATTCTGCGCGAAGATGAAACTCCAAGGCGACGCCATCAAAGAGGCGACGAGGGTCGCCGACGCCGCCCGCCTCACTGAGGCTAGGCTTTCACCTGGAGAACAGATTAGGGCTGTGAAGTGCCAAGACAACCCTTCAAGAAGGAACATGGCGTCCAAAGACGTCATAGTTGTCGAGACCGGTATGGACACCGGCAAGGCTTTCGCCAGCACCTCCACAGCAACCCACGCACAAAAAAGACCGCCACCGGCACACCGGGGATCTACACGCTTCAAGGCCCTGGCACAACCATCCTTGAACTCCACGACGAACCGCTTCCCGCGCGAGCAACGTCGCGCCATGGGTCCCTGGACAAAACCAGCAGCCCCAACTCCTGCCGCCTCCCGGCCTTCGCCACCAGCGCCGACTGGCCTCCTCCAGCACGACCACCACCATACTGCTCTGCTCCCCCACCGCCGGCTCCACCCTCCACCGCCGCCGGCTCCGCCCTCCACTGCCCACCTCACCTTCACTCCCACCGGGACAAACCTCCGCCCGGCGTTTACGAGCTCCTCCGAGCCATCACCGGCCTCCGCCCCCTCGACACTGCTGGCCGCCGTGGACTCTTCGCCTACCTCCTCCACCGCCGCCAGCCGCAGAAATCTGCCCTCCCATCAAGCCACAGGCCGGGCTCCCGCTACCCTCACCGATCCAGGCCTCAGCAACGCCGCCGGATCTGAGCACAACCAGATCCGGGCGCCAGCCCGCCGGATGCGCACGCTGACGGCATGCAGACGAGATCCCTCGAAGCAGACGAGATCCAGACCGGCCTGCAGAACGCCGCCGCTCCTCCTCGACACAGCCCCACACGAGCGCCAACACCACCACCACGCCCCCGCACGCCCGGAGGCGAGCTCCGGCCCCTGCTGCCTCACACGCCGCTCAGCCTCCGCCGGCGACCTCCACAAAGACCTTGCCTCCTCGAACCACCGCCCAGATCTGGAGGACGCCATCCAGATCCGGGTGAGAGCGCCCTGCCGCCGCCTTCCTAGCACCCGCACAAACACCGGCGGCGTGCTCCAGCGGCGGCAAGGCGAAGGGGAGAGGTAGGAGCGGGAGTCGGCGCTGGATTCCCCTTTTTCAGGGGTGGGAGAAGGCACGTATAGAATTAGGTAGTTGGTCAGAAGAGGCATACAGAACTCCCTCTGTGAGCCTTCTCATTTCTCCCTCTGTCTCTTTCGTTCATTCACGTTCATTTCTCCCTTTGCCTCCCCGCCGCCGCCCCGCCCGCCCGCCTGCGTCCCCCCGCCGCCGCCAGCCCTCCAAGACCGGGTGCCTCGAAGCCCGCCTCCCCGCCGCGGCCGCCCGGCCGTGTCCCCGCCCGGCCCATCCACGCCGCCGGCCGCCTCCCCGCCCACCCGATCCAAGCCCGCCTCCCCGCCGGCCGCCTCCAAGCCCGCCGGAAGGTAGCAGCATTTCCATTTTGGTAGTTTTTTCTTTTAAATTTATGGAAATCGGAAGGTAGCAGCAGGGTAAGAATCCCAAATGATGCCAAGACCAGTTCCAACCCAGTGACTCTATTTACATTGCATTACATTGTTAGTTTACTGCTGTATATTTGATACTTTATTTGGGGCAAACAGTAGGAAATTTTGGCAACTCATTGGCATATGGGAATGGCATGTTCATACATCTTGTGGTCAATCTCATTCAGAATCAAGGTCGATGGATTTAACATCCATTGTAGTGCTGGTATTGTAGGAATCATACCAATGAAGCTATAATCTGTTATGTCATGTTATGTAGCAGTGCTTTCCGGTATGTGTGTATGACTATTGTTGCGGACTTGTGAACGGAATGTAGGTGGTTATTTTACTATTGCCGCGAGTGCAGTGCCTCATGGGCTGCATGTATGCAGGAACCAGTAGATATAAAATTTTTCGAAGGGAGTCTCTAGTTCTGTATGCCTCTTCTGACCAACTACCTAATTCTATACGTTGTTTGTTGTGTATGAACTAGATGGACAACCTAGTCACCCTATATCATGGAGGCAGTGTGACAAGTGATGATTATGGAAATGTTCGATTTGTTGAAATGCAAAGGGTGCCTCTGATATTCGGTGAACGGCCGTCGTTTAGTGAGTTGGTTGCTAGGGCCTGGGAGGAGCTACATTGTCATGCAAACATGACAACACGGCCCAGCTTTGCTCAGTGACATGACAAAAGAGGTCAGCTTTTGCTCAGTGAGATGACAAAAGAGGGCAGCTTTGCTCAGTGACATGACAAAAGAGGTCAGTTTTTGCTCAGTGAGATGACAAAACGACTGCAAATGACTGCAACGGCTTTTCAGGCTTCCGTCGCTTCAACATAGTAATGCCATTACACATATAGGGGCGTAGGTCTTTAGCCTTTACAGGAATAGGCCTATAGCAGAAAACGACAGCAAAAGGCTATGTTGTACCAAATACATTGAATGGTCCTATCTCTGAAAAGGCTACGGACTATGAATTTATTACGAGACTATAGTCTCTGAAAAGCCTACATATAGCCATTTATTGCTACACTGGAATCCAGGAAAAGCGAAAAGATCCTCTCCATGGACTATGCCCACTGCACCACATAATTTGCCTACATAAAGGCCTCATATGTCTTCCATATCACATCTCCTCCTCAAGACATCACAATACTACCGCACAACAATGTCTTCCTGGAAGTCCGACCCATTTGGAGTGCCGGAGTGGCATGAGCGCCCGAAGTGCCATTGCGGCTTTAGGACGAAGTTGTGCGTCTGGACGGATCCAGTACCACGAGCCAACTACGGCCATAGGTTCTTCAATTGTCCAGACTTGGATGACGACTTCGTGGTAACGACGACAACTAAATCATTTGTTTCTCGTTATCGTTTTTCAACTTGATTCATGACATCTACCACGCCACACATAGCCTTGCAAGTTCATCGAATGGGTGGATCGGGTGCCGCCGGCATGGCCAGGGAACCGGCCAAAGGAGGTGGAAAACAAAGGACAATACTTTGTCAAGATGACTCAGGCTCGCGAGGTGGAACGACAGATGCGGCTTGAGAAAAGAGCGCCGCGTGAGGGTGGACCAAATCCGTCTGAAAGGCAAGGAGGATGAGCTGCAAAGGAGGAAGGAGCAGTTAAGTCTGCGTGAAAACAGCCATCAAGCGTCAGGAGGAAGAGCTTCAAGCTCGTGAGGCGGCTCTCAAGACCAAGAGTGACAGGAAAAAGGATGCAGCGGAGCCATCTTCAGGGCGCGACAAAAAGGGGAAACAACCACGCTACACCCAGTAGACAAGATGTAATAGACCCGGTCCACACGAGAGGTCGTACGAGCAGTTGGGTCGGTTAGTCGGATATCATGTTATATGCTATGCATGTAATAAAAATGTACGCGACATGTTCGTCCCAACTTTATAAGCTTATTATCTCGGCTTTTCGCATGCAACGATTCCCACGTGTCTTATTATCACTTCCCCTTCTTTCGTCCAATTGTTCCTATCACAGTTGTCATCAAACAAAATTTCAAAAAATTTCTTCCAATAAAACAACAGCCGAGTGTCTGCAGACGTAGCTAAAATCAAACTTTCTCATGATGGTATGATGAAGGTTTAAAGATATTGTGCAATAATAAAGTCATTTTCTTCCATCTACGGTGCTCTACATCCTGACAGCAATTCTTAAAGCACTTTTCTATAGAGGAGGGTCGCAACTGAGGTCCCTCCTCGTTCACCAATCACCGTTGATCTAGCGTAGGGTCTGCTGGATCAACGATGGATGGGGAGAGGCCCCTCCACTGGATTTTTCTTCCGCAATCCTTTTGCTGAGATAACAGGTGGCTTGAATCAATCGAAATAAACAAGAACCTGTCGGATATGCCTTCTATGTCCGCCCTTTGCAGCATACCCGTCGTCATACGGCCTGTCATTTGAACGAACTTTTCAATACATACTTGTCCCAAATGAATTGTGCCACCTCGGTTATCCAGCGCCAAGACCATGTCATATAAACAATAAAAGGTACAAGTGGCTCCCATATCATAGAGATCCCCAGCTAAGTCTGCAAAATGGTCGTTGACCAGGTCAACTTGGAAGCTTCCACCCATGCAAATAATCCAAATAAAAAATACAACTAGTAATTCATTTTGCGAAAAAAAGGCTGATCGGTGCAAAGCCTAAACAGCCGAGTGTTTGCAGACGTAGCAGGGAGCTCGGTGCCACGTGGCAGGCAGCTCGGCGCCACGCCCCACGGCGCCGACCTCGGAGCCACGAGCCATGGCGCCGAGCTCGGAGCCACGAGTCACGGCGCCGAGGTACCTGCCACGTCGGCGCCACGTCGGAGCGGGGATGCGACCTCGGCGCCATGGGCCAGGGCGCCGAGACGTGTTAGCTCGGTGCCGTGACCCACGGCGCCGACCCCTTGGGTCCAAAAACGGAATTAAAACTACCAGAGGTCTAAATGTGAATATTTTTCAAAAAAATGGCTAAAATACAAAAAATTCGGCCCACCCTAGGGGGCCGCACGCCGCCGCCGCACTCACTACTACCTCCACGGGGCCTGTTGTGAGCCAAATGCAAACTGTGAGTACACCACAGACTTCTGCCCCGCTCGGTTGAACTGAAAAACTGTGGCTTATGGCTAAAATTGCACTGTAACGATTGAAATTTTATTATAGCTGAAGGTGGCTTATTTTGCGTAATTAAATTTAAAAAATTTAAAAATAAAAAAATGTTAGCTCATTACGGACAACGCGAACGAATACGAAAAAAAGAACCGGCAAAAAAGCTCAAAAAAATGTCAAAAGTTTAGAAAAAGACGAAATTTATGAATAGTGAAAAATAAGCCAGAAGCAGAAGTTGAAGCTGAAATAAGCAGGGTTTGACATGTTACGCATTCACCGCACGTTTATGTTAAATATTCTAAACTATGCTTTATTTGTGGTTTGGTGTTTGTGATGGTTTCTGATCTGTGAGCAGAATGGTGCCAACTTTAAGCTGGCATTTTTCTCTTCTTACTATGTTAACGATTTGGCTATTCCTTACTAGCGGACGCGTGGGGGCACAGAGGCAGTAGGTAAGGGGTAAGGGGCGGGTTGAGCTTGCTGTAACAGATAGGAGCTGGTTGCTTTGGGACTGAATTTTGTCGACCGGTTCCAACTAATATTTGACTACAACTCGAACTTGTGAGATGAGAGGCATAGTACATAATTGAGTCTTCCGAGAAGATTTTTTTTTGAAATAAAGTCTTCGGAGAAATTTCCTTTGCAATATTCATCCCTCTTGACACATTGAATGATAGGGCTGATGACTTGCAACAGGTACTGTAGAAAATATGCATTGACCGCCCCTAACAAGATTCCGAAGTACTGTCAAATTTAGAAGCGCTGTGAGGAAAAACATCTAAATAGTTTGCATGATTCTCGAAGATATGAATATGATCAGCCTATACATTTGGCGATGTCTAGGTTCCATGTATTCCCTTTCCCACAATCGTGTCTAGGTCCGAACAGAACTTGTGTCCTGCACATAAACGTGGCCACCTCATCTCCACATCTAAATGTTGCACTCGGCAAAAAAATGATCATTATTCACTACTAGCCCCTGATAGCAGGCCTTGGTTAGGATGAGATTAATCTTTTGCACTAAATATTAGAGCTCCAATTGAAAAGCATACAAGGCGAGAGAAGACAAATCAAACCCAAAACCACAGAACTGATTCGGCTCCCACACTTCTCTCTGGCAAAGAACACTACAGATCTGCTCCCACACCCGCGACTAACTCAAAAATCGCAGGTGTGTCTCGATCCATACCTCGATGGAGAAGAACGAAATGTCCTCTCTGCCCAGATCCTTCCCTACTCTATCACTCGGTCTTCTCTCTCCCTCCGCCGCCTCTGGTTTGCGAACTGAGCTACTGTAATAAATGTGGGCAATATTTTAATTCTAAATTTTATGAGGAGACAAATACAATACACTAGTGATGCAAAACTTACTACTAACAGCAGGCTACTCATCATACTTCAGAATATACTCAAGAAAAATATAGTAACAAAGTCGTACATGCACACGAACAACTTACTTGTTAGCCTGAAAAAGAACAGAAAGCCGCGCAGGCTTGACGCAGTGCAGAACGTAGATGATGCAGTGCAGGAGCGGTCGCGCAAATGCACTGTCCAGAAACCTTATTGCCGCCCCGTACAGGTACTCTCTGTGGCAATGGTTCGGAGATAGCCGCTCTTCCTCCTTCCAGGTGCACGCCGAGAAGAAAGGTTGGCGAAGTCTAGACTGCGCAATACAACAGCACAAGTTGGCAGAAGTAAGAGACATGCTGGCAGTGAGAGATTCTAACCTCTATACCTTGAATGTCTCCAGGTATATAAAGATATGCAAATTACACTCTAGTAACTGCTCTGTTGAACTGAAATAATTCACTGGTAACTGTCTGTCATCAAAACCCAATTAAGTCTCAAATTCAAAATTTTGAATCTCATTCACACAGAGAGAGTGAGGTCCAGGGTCAGCAAAACTAAAGATGGACTTGGTCTGCCAAGTGACGCGCCACGTCACGGTCATAAGTCACAAGTCACGTGAAAATACGCGAATACGCGCGCGCGTGCGTGCGCGCGTGTGTGACTAGACAGAACCCTCCTCATACCATCTCTATCCATATTCAAAGAGTGGTGAGGACTTCACCTTATAAATCGGTTTTCCTCACCTTTTCTTAGCAATATGGTACTAAACCATGCATGCTTTGGAATTAAGGAAATGAGCCATAAATAAATGGGCTAATTTCTAACAGCTACCATTACGTGCTCGTCGGGTTGAGGTGCACAACCCTGTTTTTCTATGAGCTATAATCACGAATTTGATCGAAAATTACCAGCTCATTTCGGCTTAAACTTCTGACTGCTGACTTATTTTTCACTATTTATAAATTTCGCCCTTTTCTAAACTTTTGTCTTTTTAAGCTTTTTGCCAATTCTTTTTTTCCTATATTCGTTTGCGTTGTCCGTGATGAGCTAACATATTTTTTTCTATTTTTAATTTTTTTTAAATTTAATTACGTCAAATAAGCCACCTTCAGTTACAGTGTAATTTCAGCCAGCTACAATACAATTTCAGCTATAAGTTACAACTTTTCAGCCAACCAAGCAACGCCAAATTCTAACCCTGTCCTATTTAAAAGTCAGCTCAACCTATCCTTACCCTTTTCTCGTTTTGGCCTATTTAATATGACCTAAAGCTAGCCTATTTAGAAGCCCCACCCTCGTAGCCCTATAAAGTCTCGTCCATTACTAGGTCTAGTGGTCTACAAGTACTACCACACCAAGCGGCTACCGTCCGGCCTCGCCGCCTCTCCACCTCCGCGCCATGCCTACTACCGCCGCTCTTGCACCTGTACGGTTCCCGTGGCCTTGTGTTGGATGCCAAGAGGTTGTTTTGAGAGATGACCAAGCGGAATGTCGTGTCCTGGATGGCGTTGATGGGTGGCATTGTCGTCAAACGGGTACCTGGAATAAGCGTTGTTTTGATTGATGCTAATTACCCTGAAGAGTTGGTTTTGTAGCAATTGGTGGCAGCGAGAGTGTGTTGCACACTTGCAATAGGGGGGTTGGGCCCCTGGGACTTTTTTTCAGTTTGCATCCCTTTACTCTACCCTAGGTGGCACAAAAAATATCCCCTGTATGTGCCTAGAGCAACTCTAGAAAAAGTAGAATATAAAGATGGGCTAACATGAGCATTCTGTAGCAAGATAACTGTCGTCCATCCTCCTGCAAAATCAACCATTATGCTTTATACCTTCCTTGCCTCTGTTGCAACGCAATTCCTTCCTTGCAAAGATCTAACCTTTTTTTAATGATATTCCTCCCTTCTTCAGGGTTTATTACAATAGCTAGCTATGCTTGCCAGCTAGCCACGTACAATGATCTCAAACATGCTCCATCCATCACTGCACACACGTATATATATTTGCATCTCGACAGTTCTTCGACCCATATTTGCATCTGCGTTCAGTGCAATAGAAAACAAAGACACGTTCAATATAATTCGCATCAATCAAATCCCTTCTCTGCAGCCGGAGGGCAGTTCCTCGAGGGTGGAGGTGAAGCAATGGTGCACACTCGGGATGTTGCCATCACGAATGAACAAGCGCCTGAGCAGCAACTGCTGACACCAGGTAGCGTACGTAGCCTTAGTCTCTTTCATCATGACATGCCATCAAATTTAATTATATATAAAGTTACTTTTATTGGTCATGTGAAGATGATAGTCCACGCGATTGCAAATGTTTGTAATTTTGAATATTGCTATAGTTACTAAAGTATCACTTTGATCACTAATTTCTATCATAATATGATATTAATGTACTATTTTATCAAGAAGTACTCATTTATTTAGACGTTGAATGTATATATGCCTCCATCCACTAGTTTGCTCATTAGTTATTAGTATGTGATGTGATATATTGAGAAATGCTCCAATACATATTATTCTTTTGTGCATAGCCTTTTTACATCAATTACATACTAGTGTTACACACATTAAATTATGCAAAAAAAGATGTGACAGTTTGTAAAAAAAGAGGAACAAAACAAACTATAAGGAACACAACAAAAACTACATAGGAAGACCTACTTGTTCGTTTATGTTGCAACTCCCAACAATCCTAAACAAATTGATTACTTCCTTATCATATTGTTCACCCAGAGAAAAAAATCACAAAGTCAAAGTAAAGCACAATGTGGATCACAAAGCAATATCCAATGGATGAAAAAACTAAGTACTTACAAACATAAAAAATACTCAAGTACCATTTAGCAAATTCCAAATTATATATTATGAAAGTATACATATTTTATATTGCTAATTCCAAATCTATGAGTGTGTTCTTTTGGGCTATGGCTTAAAATTTTGAATTCTAATAGTTTATATGAGAGAGTACGGATAGAGAGATACTCACATACGATTTTGGCCGATATAGATGAATCAGGACAATGTGTACCTCAATCTAGCTATCGATCTCGTCTTGAAAAGACACTCTATTTGAAAGCTAGTTACTATAGCAAAAGTGATAAGCAAAAGTTGAAAATGGAAAAGAATCCACCCACAATATACCTTCTATATAATACTGATGGTGGTCAAAACATAAAATATTTAATTGCACTCATGGAAGCACGATCTACATTTGCAAGCGGGTCGTTATGAAATGTACTGCTATCACAATATACTAATAATTACTGTTTCTGGACAATATAGTACACTACTACACGAAAGGTCATCATAGACGGTTCAAAAATGCTATCACAGACGGTTTTGTCAGCCGTCTGAGTTTATAGGCCAGTAATAATACTTAGTCATCATAGATGGCTTTCGAACCGTCTGTAATGAAGACTATCACAAACAGTTTCTAATACAAACTGTCTGTGATATATTGATTATCATACACGGTTTCAACTAGTTAACAATCACAGATAGTTACGAGTTAATAACCGTCTATGATATTCTTTTCTATTCCTAAATCTATTTCTCTCTGTTGGCTAGCATCATGAAATGCTAGCCATGGCCTCTAAATAAGCTAGCAAATCAACACAGTATAATACATCCAATTGAAATTCATTCATTTAAAAAACAAGAACATCCATTCCACAAATCAATTAACAGAAATGAAATAAATTATCCATCCATGAACAAATATACACATCAATAATTAAGCTCAATTACCCAGTGAAATTTGTTATACACTGTGTAATTTTCCATCTTCTTTTATAACTTTAGACCATAAGAAATATGCATATTGTCCTCGAATCTCTGAGAGGTCGGGCTATTCCAATGGAGTTGTAGCGATGGACAGAACCTGTAGGTAGGAAGATCAATGTCGTGCATACATATGTAAATAGATAAGTATGAAATAATTATCGCAAGATTGACAAATTAACCTGAGGATCAATATTGATCTTCGCGCAATCGACGAGCAGTTGCATGTTGTGGTAAACATAGAAGTCACAGGTGTTGCCTGGCAGCTACTGGTGAAACTGCAAAAATAGAATTTGTTAGTTGGACAGGCATTACTACGAAGTATTATATAGGATTAATATGTACAAGTGAATATCGAGAAATATTGATCATGTCGCAGGGCGTCCATCCTTTTGGATTTCCGTACCTTTACAACGTAAGTGGCGAACGACCTACGTGATTCCAAGAAGATAGCCTTAGTCATTGAGAAGAAAGGACTACAATAGAGTTATCTATAGAGAAAATGTGTTTACGTATTGATTAATTATTGGACAACTGTGAAGTCAATTTTTATCCTCTTTAGGGAATCCAGGTATATTACCTTGTTCCATTTTGGTATAATTACAATTAAATCTAGTGGAACCTACACAGGTATGTCATGGTCATTAAATCTAAGTTCATGTTGCTTATAAAATACAAATCAACAAGTATAGCCACTAGTGCAGCACTTGCCCTTGGTCGTAGGGCATAAGTATGAAATCCTTGTTGTGGTAAGCCTCCAATGCATTCGTCATGTAATTCTCGACAAATGATGCATCCTCATTGATAGTATCCATGGCGACCAAGCGTGGGTCGAGAAAACCAATCGGTGATTCCGTTACTCTAGCTTTAGTCTTCATGTATCTATACACACATAAGCAATGAGTTATATATGACATTTATCGGTATTACATGAACGTAGACCATGATTATACACACTTACAGTGTCTAGCATGAATGAGTGAGGCGTCGAGGGTGTTGAGTGTGTAGAGATCAAATAAGTCCTTGAAAGTCACCATGAAGACACAGTCATGAATATTGTGCTAAAAATGATCCGGTGTGAACTTGACGGTGAAACTCGAGCGTCGTTGTTCCTTCAGCTTGTTGGCCTGTTCCATGTACCATGTATGCAATCTCTGGCAAGCCATTCCTAGGTTTAGGACACACTCTTTTGGGATGACCAATGGCTCGCCTACCACGAATTTTTGAGCCAACGACAAGTAGGGCATCTCATCATCGGTCTTCTTTAGTTTGCCCTTGCTGCCTCAGTTGTAGGTCGACTTCACAGTACTAGTCAATAAGGCATGAGATGCACGTGCACGGTGCCCTTGCTGCGTCTATGCAGGTAGCTCCTATGCGGATAACCCTAGTAGACTTGGCACTGGTGCAGGTAGCTTTGGTGCGGATCGCTCCTGTGGAATTAGCACCAATGTAGATAGCTCCTGTGGATTTGGCACCGGTGTAGATAGCTCAAGTGGATTTGGCACCGGTGCAGGAGCCTCCAGGCAAATGTCCCTCTTGGGCCACTGGATGAATGTTCCAATGGCTTGCTCTAGAGTCATGACCTCGTCGTTTTGGGGTATCTGCAGTGGGACGACCTCGCAATTGGCATGAACACCGTCCACATTCACTTGTACGAAACCTGGCGCAAGAGATACACCATGCACCAAGGCCCCAGGCCCGGATGGATACGCCTAGCCCCAAGCAGCCCATAGGGCAATAGAGGCATATGTCACTTGGAGCTTACACTTCGTAGCCACCTACATAACAATACAAAATTAGCTACTCCAACATGCCTATCAGTGCATCGAGAATTCTAGATATAATAATTATTACCAGGTGTCATCAATAGGAAATCGATGGTCGCTCTCCGAGGTAGGGTTGGACGCACAGTTACTCCAATGATTGGGGGCTGCCTACCACAGGAGCGGCATGGGCTTCCTTTTGAGTTTCCGAAATGTTGTATCTTTCCATCTGATCTCTAACATACCTTTGCATCTCATCTCCAAGGGATGCTATAATATCCTCTTGTAGTCGTGGCTCGCGCTCGGCTTTGGCTCTCTTCCTACTCTGATACGCTTCGGAGTCCTCTAAGAAACCATGTTTCCAAGGAACATAAAGACTAAGACCTCTCGTGCGACCCGGATGCTCTTTGTTTCCCAGGGCTGTGGAGAGTATATCTCTCTCCTTGACTGCTTGGAATGAGCCTTCAGAAGATTCTACACTCAACGCTTCCTACAAGAGTCCAACATGTCATTTCACTTCCTATGAAGTTATTGAGTAATTACAAACTAGGTAGTTTGATATCTTACCAAGCAGTGGGACACTTTCTCATCTGCAGGGTTTCAAAAGGAGATAGCCCCTGATGACACAGTAGATGACCTTGCTCTTATCCAGTTTCAGGCATGCTCATCAGGGATCCCGGCAAATAGCGGGGCAGTGTCCCGAAGGATTGCTTGCTCGTCCTCCTTCCTCCATTGCGAGATTTTACCTACATACCCAGTGGTGATGAATTTGTGTGGGTGCATGTTTTTTGCCTAAAGGGCCCTATGCGCTGCACTTTCACTCCTAAAATTATCTATCATCTTCATATGCACAAACTCTTCCCATTGCAGTTCAAAGAATGGATACTTGTGGAAAGGTGTCAGATCCTTCTCCACGTATTGCTTGACAAGCAGACTCTTGAAGTTCTTCCATGCTTTGCGCGCCACTAGCAATGCATGTCATCGCATGGAGGCCTAGTGTTCTTCCGGGATCACAAATGATCGAAAAACTTCCATCAGCAACTCACTTTTCCGAGCTTCAGTAAGCTTCTTCCATGAGTCAAACGTGATCTCAATCCATTCCCATGCAACTAGTCCAACTATTCTTCGGAATGCAGACACTGCTCAGTGAGGATTGAGAGAGGTCCCAGATGGATCGACCACCATCATGGTAAATCGGCCCTCGGGCTTTTTTGATAGTCCTCTACCTTTTGGGGATTTTTCAGAGAATGGTGCATCACACGCATCCGATGATGATATCGAAGAATGAGCGGACGACATCTTCAAATTAAAGATAATAGAATTGAGCAATATAAAAATGACATGAATATATATGTATTATCTCTCGAAACATATAAACTATTTAGGTCATTAACATACAGCAATATGTTGAATAGTACATAAAAGTAGGCATTAAATATCTGCATACTACAAAGCTTAAGAAGTGTGTTTTTGGTCTCAGGTGAGGAGTTGCACAAGTTCTAAACTTGGCCTTCTTCCACTCTTGTCAATATTTCAATTATCACAGTGACAATTCTTCAAAAATTCTGCTAGATTGTCTAATCGAATATTACCTTAGTGTAGTATCAATGCCAAGAGCATGCAAAACCAACATATATTCAGCAAAACTGAAAGACAGTAGTAAGCAATACTAAGCAGGAGAGTAAGGACTAGCTATTGACAAAGTTACTGACTGCACAGAAGTATATATACAACTAGCAAATGTGAATTCAAACTAGCAGAATAATCCTAGATTGTCACTGAGATTTCAATCTTGATAAATTTCCTCATTGAGCAATCAAAAAGTCACAATCTATCATGCAATAGTTCTCCCACTGCCAGCCGACAATTAAGAACATAAAGTAAAGCTCACTGTATGGCTCGGGGAGGCGGCGTGCTCAGGGGAGGAGGAGTGCTTGGGCGAGACGGCATGCTCGGGGAGGCGGCATGCTCGGGGGAGAAGGAGAGCTCAGGGAGGTGGCGCACTTAGGGAGGCGGCGTGCTTAGGGAGGTGGTGTGCTCAGGGAGGTGGCACGCTCGGGGGAGGAGGCACCCTCAAAGCTCCTGCCTCCAGCTTAAAGCAGTAACTAGATCTGGAATTTAAAACAGAGGGTCAAACGGGTCTGCGCGCAGTTAATATAGTGGAATTATCATCGACGATTTTTAATAATAACCGGTTTGTATTAAAAATTGTCTGTGATGAGCAATATCATAGACGGTTCTTAGTAATAACCGTCTGTGATACTTTCACAGACGGTTCTCACCATGAATCGCCTGTGATATTACCTCTTCATAGACGGTTTTTGGCGTTGGCAGCAACACAGGCGGTTTCTAAATTAAAATCGTCTGTACTTGTATTTAACACTGACTATTTTGAAAAATCGTCTGTAATGTACCGTCTAATATTAGGCTTTTTTTAGTAGTGGTAATAGTTTTTGAGCTTTTTTTCTAACTTGTTACTACGAAAAATTGACGGCCAAAGAAGTACATAAGAGACGACATCTATTTTCGAGTGGAGGGGTAAATATGAAATCATTCAAAATCAAATTGCAGCAGGCGGCTGCTGGACGTGGGTGCCGGAAGAGATCCGCAGGGAGAAGGCGGAAGAATGGAGGGCGTGCATCTACCAGGTACCAACGCGCATCAGGGATCAGAACCAAAGCAACTACTCACCGCAGGTGGTGTCCTTTGGTCCGTACCACCACCGCGACAAGCACCTCCAGCCCATGCAGGACCATAAACGGAGGGTGCTGGTGCACTTCCTCCGTCGGGCTCGCAAGCCGCTACAGGATTTTATCGAGGCCATGAATGAAGTGGCGGAGAAGCTTGAGTCCATGTACCATGACCTGCCCGTGCAAAACCGGGAATGCTTCGTCGAGATGATGATCACGGACGGCTCCTTCATGCTGGAGGTGGTGAGGATGGCCATCGGGAGAGAGGGCTACGATTATGACGACGACGACCCCATCTTCGGCTGGCACGCTCACGTGAATACGTTGCCGTACGTCCGTCGAGACATGCTCTTAATCGAGAACCAGTTGCCGCTGCTTGTTCTGGAGAAGCTTGTCGCTGTTGAGAGCAATAAACAACCGCCGGTGCGTACATTACTTTTATGTACATTCACCTTTATTTTTACAGTACAGCATCATGACAAAATTGATTGGCCCGAATGCTTACAGGGTGAGTGTGGGCCCGTCCATGGAATTAGCGAGCTGGTGCTCAAGTTCTTGTCACCAAGCACCAAATGGCCTGAGAACCTGGAACCACTGCTACACCCCCTCGACGTTTTCCGCCATAGCCGCATCCGTCACGAGTTACCACCCATGGGGCCCTACCAGCGGAGAGCTCATGATGATGACGGCCAGGAACGTGACTTGCAATCGTCGCCGACCAATGATATCTCCGCGACGGCGATACACCACGCAGGTATCCACCTGAGGAAGCTGGACAACAAGAACGTGAATGACATCAAATTCGTCGGCCGCACACTCAGCCTGCCGATGCTCACAGTGAATGAATTAACTGAGTCCATCTTCACTAACCAGATTGCATTTGAGCGGCTCCATGTTCCCTTGGGAGCATTACGGACGTCCTTCCCGGTCACTGCTTATGTCTTCTTCATGTCCCACATCATCAAGTCAGCTGAGGACGTCAGCTTGCTGGTGTCCAGAGGGATCATTAGGAATGCTCTGGGCAACGAGCACAAGGTGGTCGAGATGTTCATGAATCTGTCGAATGACCTACACGTTTATCCCCAGAACAGCCCACTGATGGAGGTGCACCGGCTGATGGGCAAACATTGCCAGAAGAAATGGAGCATTTGGCGGGCGTACATAGTCCGCACGTACTTCAGGAGCCCGTGGGCACCGATCTCCCTCGCTGGCAGTGCCTTCTTCCTCTTGATAACTGTCTTGCGCAACATCTACAGCTTCACACAACATTGTGATGGTCGACTAATCAATTGATGAGAATGGACTCGTTCCTCAACACTGTGATCTGCATGCCGGCATCGACGTGACTTTGTGTTATGTGTTTGATCAATTGTTCTGTTCTTATTTTGCGTTAAACGAGGGAGTCATTTATTTGTCTGAATAATGTTACATTGGAAAACAATGTGTAATGAATTTGGTGTGCGCAATCTTACATTGCCCATGATCTAATATTCCCCTTAATATGAATACTGGTAAACTAATGGGACAATCGGATATTTGCCACTCTAAAGATACCAAACAGGATGTAATCAGTTTAATGCCACTACAAAGACATTAAAATCCATTACTTGCCCTCTAAAATGACGCTCATGCCCTTCCATCTCTTCGTCCCCCTACTTCCCGATCTTCTCTTCCTTCCAAAAACAGAGGCTACACGTGGGATAAGGAGGAAAACACAGAAACAAAACCATCAGCAATACCACATAAAAAAGCATTGTGTTGCTGCCGGAAAATTTCCTGACGGCAGCACCGCATCCTATCGAGTGTGCTCCTTGGTGATGTATGCAATGTGGTAACCAATTTTTTAGCAAATTGTCAAAGTCGATGATATATGTAATTCAAAGATTGATCAACACAGTGGCGAAGCCGTGAATGAAATTGAGGGTAGGTTGAACTATTTATAGGTCTAAATTAAGTTGACACAAAATTAGTCTTTTACTCTTATAAAATTTCAAATTCATATAGAAATTATAAATTAGATGGAGACAAACAATGAAAAAAATAGAGAAATAGAAAGTAGATATTTTGATAATAGAAAGCGTCATGAGTGGTCCCCCACACAGCCCTCGCCAGGACCGGTGGTAGCGGCGGTAACAGGCCGATGAGTTGGAACTTCAGCGCCGCATCAGCGTAGCCAACTGATGAGAGCGTGGTGGCGGCGGGGGCATTGCGTTGCCGGACTGCTGGGAAGAGAGGGGGTAGTGTGGTGCCCGTTGCGGTGGGGGCTCGACAGCGGTGGTGCCTTCAGGGCACGTGCAGGACCACATCATCGCGGAGCAACGGTGGAGGGAGAAGATCAAGCAAAGGTTTATCGAGCTCTCCACCATCATCCCCGGACTCAAGAAGGTTCATATATATTTCACTTTCTTTCTTTTTTCTTTCTTTGATTGATTATTTCTTCTTTAATTTTATGATTTTCACTACTCCTCCTCCTCCTCCTCCTCTTCTTTAATTTTATGATTTACATATATTATTTCACTTTCTTTCCTTCTTTGATTGATTGATTAGCTCTTTTTTAATTTTATGATTTTCACTTCTTCTCCTCCTCCTCGTCGTCTTCTTTAATTTCATACTTGTTGTTAATATTATCATCAAGGAGAGCTAGCTTCCCTTTGGGTTTATTAATCTCTCTTTTTCTCTCTCTTTATTTTTACTATGTACAAAGTTGCTACCGAAAGAAGTAAGGCTCAAGCCTTACCAAGCTACCCCGGTAGCTACGCCCCTGGATCAACACATTGAAGTGGATCAGATGCCTAAGAGAGGGTGAATTGGGTTACTTTTTGCTGATTACCAAATTAAAATTCTAATCTTTTCTATCCCAACCTAAGCCAAAATTTTTATTTATAGTAAATAGTAATCCTGATTTCACGAAACTAGAAAAGTGGGACTGAGATTTATGAATCTAGGAAGGACGTGGAGTAGAATAGCGTCCGCTCGTGGACACCCAGATGCACGGCATTCCGTAGTGAAGCCCATTAGCCCACCCTGGCCAAATAGACGAGCGTCAACACAATACCCCATGCTCAGACTTCTGCTTGTCCCAAGCAAAACTGAGCTGCAGATTCACTCCAAGTGTCCATTGTACAACAAAATATTTTGCACAGATGATAGTAGAATAACTCAGCACGAATACACACTTACCCAAGACTGGATACCTGTGGACTTGTTCAGTTTTGATTGTTGAAGGCGGTTGAAGAGTTGAACGGCACGATGATCTAACCGGTTTACAAGCCTCCGTTGTGGTTTTTTCCCTAGAGTTTTGATGAGTGACAGGCAAAAAGATATCCTCAACACAAATAAGACTCTTCTTTGAAAATTTGGCTCACTCTCTTTATTGCTCTAAAAGTGTTTCATTCCTCACCTGGCTTTTGACAAGCCGAAACCTATATACCTATACAATTGGTCCCCATGACCCCGTATGCCTCGCAGAAGATCGAACGCGTCGGCGTGGAGACCGCAGCGGACGCAGCCGGAGAGGGCGGTGTACCAGGAGAGAGGGGTCCGGTCGGGCATTGCGCCGAACAGGTGGAGCGCGGCGGCGGGGGAGAGGTGCCGGAAGTAGAAGGTGAGGAGGGTGCTGCGGTGGAAGGCGCCAAGCGGGAGCGCGCGGCGGAGGGCGAGAACGTGGATGGCGCGCGCTAGGAGGGGCCGGTCGGCGAGGTGGGAGAAGCCGGTGTGCGGGAACTGCGCGACGGCGGGGTTCGGGTGGTCGGTGAGGAGGCCGAGGGGGTGAGGCGGAGGCGGCGGGTCGAGTGGGCATGGTGAGGCGGTGGAGAGGGGGAAGCAGCGAGGCGGGGCGGTGGTCGCTTGGTGTAGTACTTGGCGCCCAGCTTCGTCGGAAAAGATCAAAGAGAGAGTGCGGCCCACCCATGTGTGCGTGACATCCCATGATATTTCGAATTTCCGGCCCATATTGTTCGCAACAATAGTTCGAATTTCCGGTGTGATACCTGTCTTCTCTGGAAGTTCCCAGATATTTCATCTGATAGAGAAATCTGCGAAGTTTCCACATTTGATAGAGAAATCTGTGAAGTTTGTGGCCTGTGGGGGTTCAGAAACCGGACCGAAGACATTGTGGTCAGTCATCCTGCTTGTCTGAATTAGTCAAATTAATTGTTCTACTAAAGGGAAATTGGCTTGGGCGATACGCAAATTGCTAAGAGCAATCAAGAACCCGCAGCCTAGCCCTCTTTCCCCTCTCTTCTCTCTAATGGCGGATCCGGTGACCATTGGTGCTGCAGTGGGCTGGGGCATGAAAGCGGTAGGGTGGGTTGTCTCGCCCATCATTTCTAAGCTCGTCAGCAAAGGCTTCTCCTACCTCGGCTTTGATGGATCAGAGAAGCTGAAAGAGCTTGAGACCAAAGTTTTACAGCTGGAACTGACGCTGGAAGCAGTTGAGGAGAGTCCTCACAGGGACCGTTTGGAGAAATGGTTAAAGGAGCTAAGATCTGCTTTCTATGAAGCCGAAGACATCTTGGATGATGTTGAGTATTACCGTCTCGAAAGACAGATCGTATCTCTGCCTGATGACAAGTTGGAGTCAGACACCATGCCCCCTCATAGGAGGAATTGGGTGAAGAAGCTCCAGTCTGCCCTGCCCAAGAGCTCCGGACTGAAAAACCAGGTACTTTCTTGCCTCAGGCCCTCTAAACTTTGTTGTGCCATGATATGCCAATATATGTTGCCTGTTATTACTGCTCTTAGATACTATTGGTTGTGAAACATCCTAAGCCTAAATTTTGCTTAAAGCCTAGCCTCCACGCGGGAATATGTGATGAATCTACGTGCACGCAGCACCTTGGTTGGGCTTTTGTCTACGCTCAGCCTAACGGGGTAACCTATATTACACGTATACGCACGTCCCCTAGCACGCACCTACAATAGAGGAGGCTAGAGATAAATCTGTGGCATCACATGCATGCTTTTCTATTGATGTGCACTTGCATATGAATAAGGTGGGAAAGTAAGATTCGAGACCTGGTGAAAGGAGTCGTGCTCCTAAGTCTCTACCAACCGATAAACACGTGGTTCGCTCCACTACTAATTTTCGAACACCGGATATGACTTCTCAGCATGTGACTATTGCCTCCGTTTTGAAACAAATGTCATTTTAGGCATTGACATGGTCTTCAATATAAACATTGGACCAATAACTTTTTTATTAATATGTTGATAAAAACTCTAAAACATAATATTTTGGAAGCTTTTTTTTACAAAATTTTATTATTTTCTAACTAATCTAAGTACTTTTACGTATATTGGTGATCAATGTACATAAAGTTTGATTTCTCGTATTGCAACAGAACATCTATATTGAAATGGAGGTAGTATATATTACTTTTGCACTTGTGGCTCTCCCCAACAGTCATCGTGGCTTTCCCAACTCAGGTTGCATCTACTGCATAGACATGATGCATAATGAAGTTTAGCAATCAGTCTTGGAGGGAAATGTAAAAGTTATATTTTCTTTGAAGAAATCTTCTAAGACATGATATGTATTAAGACAAAAAATATGTAGGGGTGTTAACAAATTTCCTAAGGCATCTTAGGGTTTCTCTTATGTTGGGGTGACCGGTTGTTGGAACTAATCTTGTTGTTGATAGTAGCTAGTGTCAAGTACTCGTGTCGAATACTATGCGGTCGTGTGTCGAGTACTATGCAGTCGTGTGCCTGTACTTGTGTGTTGAGTACTAGGTAGTCATGTGTTGAGTACTCATGTGTCAATTACTTGGTAGTCACAGCCATGAGTCGATCTGCGCAGTGATCGTAACTGAAGTGGTCGTAGCTACAGTATTCGTAGGTTGGCAGTCATAGCCACAGCACCCGGTGCGGAGATGCGGTCAAGAAGCCGTGGTCGTAGTACTCGTAAGTCGAGTAGTAGCCGTGGTTGAAGACACCGTGGTCGAAGTACTCGTAAGTCGAGTAGCAACCATGGTTGAACACACCATGGTCGAAAATACCGTGGTCAAAGGACTCAAAGCTGGCCAAGTCTACGTGTGGTCGTAGACTTGGTCTGGTAGCAATCTGTCTGCACTAGTAGTATCCACTACCTGTGTGTGTCGGTTAGTGTAGAGAGTATTTCGAGTAGTCCACGGTGTGCATTGAGTCGTAGGGAATCTTGACAGAAAAACCGTATCACAAGGAGTGTAACTAGTGGAGTTAGTGGTGTAATTAGTGGCTGCATGTAAGGCAGCATTAGTGGTGGTAACACACCATCAAAGACTTGTAACTGTTTGTTGTATTCATTAGTATAAATAAGAAGAGAAAATGGAAAGGCTGTACACCAATGAGGACAGCAGCGACAACAGCGACTCTGACACTAGTGAGCACAAGTTCAACAGGAAGAAGGTGAAATACTTCAACTATGGTATACGTGGGCACTTTGCTAGTGAGCACCGCAAGCTGAGGAAGGAAGAGTCGCACCTCGCTATGGCAGATGAAGAATTGGCACTACTCTAAAGTTTGGCGAGCAGGTACTCAAAATAATGACAACAAGGTTAGGGGTTGATTGTTGGAACTAATCTTGTTGTTGATAGTAGTTGGTGTCGAGTACTCGTGTGTTGAGTACTATGCAGTCGTGTGTCATGTACTTGTGTGTTAAGTACTATGTAGTCGTGTTTCGAGTACTCGAATGTCAAGTACTAGGTAGTCGGAGTTGAGTACTCGTGTGTCGAGTACTTGGTAGTCACAGTCGTGAGTTGATATGTGCAGTGGTCGTAGTTAAAGTGGTCGTAGCTACAATGGTCGGTAGTCGTAGCTACAGTACCCAGTATGGAGATGCGGTCGATAAGTGTAACATCCTGAAAAATGTAAATATTAAATTACGAAGCTTTTGTATTATTTTATTTGCCCTTATTTGAATTTGGAGTTTATGGACTTTTTATAAATATGAGGGAACTTTAAATATGAAAAGAGGGAAGAAATCGACACATAAATTGATAAAACATGAGTATCAAAATAAAGAATCTGAAAAGATGATCCAGAAAGGAATAAGGGAAATTTTTGGTTTAAACACAAAATTCTCATTTTTTTAATGGCATAAATAATAATAAGGGAAGCAGATAAATTAAGTACCAACAATAGTTGAAAATATTTTTGTTAAATCCAGAATGTCCTCAGGAGCTTTTGTGAATTTTTCTGAAATTTTTGGATGTATTTTCATATTTTTCTGACCTTATTGGGATTTTCTGGCAAATTCTAAAAGCTAAAATTTAAAATCTGGAAAAATTGGAAACTCAGCTCACTCTCCGCCGCCGCGTGGACGGCCAGATGCCGCCCACGTCACCGCTCCCATCCCGCCTTCCCCTCCTCTCGGGCCGCCACTTGGCTGGTCCCGATAAGCGCCACACCGCCCCGCCCGCGCCATCCACCGTCCGCTCCCTCGCGCTCCTCTCCCGCTGACCGGTGGACCCGAGTCGTCAGGCTCTCCTTCTTCCTCCTTCTCTTCTCCACGCGCACGCAGCGTAGCTCCTCTCGCGCTTGCGCACTGCCGCAGCAAATCCATCGCTCCTTCTCTCACCTCGCGGGCAATTTAAAAGAATCGGCTACAGGAAGGGGGATGAACCTCTCCCGCCACCTCTCTCCTACAAGATCTCGGTGAAGATCTCGTTCATTCCCCCATCCCTCGCGTGAACAGCGGAACGCCAGATGCCGCCCTCACCGCGCGCCTCTCTCCGGCTATAAAAACCCCTCCGGGGAGCCGCAATCAAGCCGCAATGCCTCCTTCCCCCTTTTCCCCGCGAGCAATTGAACTATAACGCCCCAATCCCCGCCGGCAGCACCCTCTTCCCCGCGGCCGGCGACCGAGCCGCCGTCGATTCCGAGCACCTCCGGTCAATTCCTCCCTCCTACACCCTATTCAGAACCAGGCGAAGTGGAATCCACCTTCCTCCAAGCTCCCCGACACCCGTACCTCGCCATCAACAAGAGCCTCCCCGAGCCGCCGCCGTCGCACGCCGCCGGCCCGCCACCGTGCCCCTTCACCTTCACCGACTCTACCAGAAGCTTCACCATCGCGCAGAGATTATATATCACGAAGCCCCCGGACCTCTCCGGCCGCCGCTCGCCGCCGGCGCCACCGCCTTCTCCTTCCTCTGCTCGGCCCCTCAGCGAGCTACTTCAAAGGGGTTTATTACCCATATAGGGTAAGCATCGCTCGGTCGAACCGAGTGGCTTCCAGCGCTAACTCTTCCTTCCCCTCGCTTCCGCGGCGCGCGTTCGAGCCCTCGGCTCCGCGCGTAGCGGTCGAGCGTTCTTTATTTTTCCCCGCTGACAGGTGGGCCCCGCTCGTCAGCCGCTGCGGGACCGCAGGCCCACTGACAGCCGGACCCCACCCGTCAGTGTCTAGCGCACGCTGACATGTGGACCCCACTGGTCAGAGACTCAGGATTAACCAAAATAATAAAAAGATAAAAATATTAAAATAACCAGTGGGTCCCACCTGTCAGAAATTTCATATTTTATGGAATTAATTGAACTGAGAACTTCAAATGTTCATAACTTTTTCATTTTAACTCCAAATTAAGTGGGACAAATTTCTAAAATCATCTAAAATCAAGATCTATCCCATGGAACTGAAATCATAATTTTTAGAGTACATTTGAATTTCTGGTGATCTTTTGAGTGATTGGTTGCGTTTTCTTTTATTTGGGTATTTCGCACGATTAAATAGCATACGAGGCTCAAGAGGAAGGAATCGAGGCAGCAACACAAGAAGCACCAAATAACCAAGAACCCGATCTCTGTGACCAAGGCGAGTCAATACTTTGATCACGTTGAACCTACATTTCATACAAATTACTTTGTTTTAAATTAACAAATTGCATGCTATTATTTTTATGCAAATACATGCTAAATTTGATATTCTAGTTATATGCCATTGTTATCTTGAATAATATTACCCTTCCTTTTGAATATTTGAATGTGTGAACCTTGTCGCCCTAGCAAAACTATAATAATAACATTTCAAAAATAAGTTCCTAACATATGCTATGCTTAGTACTGCACAGATACCCACGGAGCTGAAATGCCCCAGGTATCATTGTCGTTTTTTTTATCATGAGAAATTGGTTTGGGCAGTCATTGTGATAATGGCTGGTATATTTGATATGATTATTTTACACTCTCAAAATCCCCAACTTGCTTAAATGTCTGGGCGGATTGGTTCGATGGTGTGTATGTGTGTGGTGCAGTGATTGCACAAGTGGGTTAGTGGTAGACCGCCCAGGTACCACTAAGGACCGAATCTTGTCATGACCTCCCAGGTAAAACAGTACAACCACAAGTCCGTAAAATACGACTTGGCTAAGTAAATTTATCGAAATCCTCGGACTCATCTCACTGGTAGTGGATTGAAGGGGTTACGCTATGGCAAGGGGGCCTGAAGGGACACCAGGTAGGGTGAAGTTTCCCAGCTATCCTGCATTGCGGAAAGGTAGAAGTCCGGCTGCGTAGTGGCTGGGGGAAACATCCCGCGCACAGATGGGACCCACCGCAAGTGGGCAGTTTCCCATAAGGGTGAGATGAGAAAAGGGCCTAGATACTTTGAAAAGTCACTGTGATGGTCTGCTCAACCACACGTCTAAGGAATCGTGTGGGGCAATGAGTTGATTGTCTCTTGTGGTGAAAGTGTACAAACTCTGCAGAGTCCAAAACTATTCGAATAGCCGTGCCCACGGTCAAGGGCAGACATGGGAACTTAACGGGATATAGTTCTGTTTCAAAATATTGAAAAATGGGAATGGAAAAGTGGAAGGGCGATGGACTGCCCTGGTTTGGAATTGTCCTGGGTGTCGTCCCAGTGGTAAGTTAAGCGGCTATAACGCTGAAATACGCTGCATGGTGTGATGCCATGGTGATAGTGTGCATATGATATAATGCCTTGTGTATGGAAAATCATGTTAATATTCCTTGAACATTATGTTTTTGTCCAAAACTGCTAGGTCTCAGGAAATTTTATGTATTATATTTCAAATAGTGGCATTTCTATTCTTACAAAATAAAATATGGGTGGAATAAACAGGGTCGCGAGTAAAAGAGAGGAATGTTTGTAGAGTACATATAAAGGCATTGGTGGATTCATGTCGATCTTGAATAGGAAATGATAGTGTGGGTTCTGGAGGAAATAAATTGGTGAAGTCTAGCTAAATGATAGGCTAGATAGAGGATTTAAATGATTTTTGGAGATTTAGGAATTGCACAGATAAATATTGGATTATGACACTGATAAATAAATTCTTGGGAGATGTCAATATTAGAATTAATAGATTCAGTTACTAGATGAATCAAATGAATTTTTGAGGATTTGGTGGAATAATACAAGTATTGGATTATAATTCTTGATTAATGATATTCTTGGTGGATATATAATAGTGATTGTTAATCCTTGGAAGATGTTGTCAATATAGGGAATTAATAGGAGTTGATCAATTACTAGAGGGACGAATTAAATTTCTGAGAAGATTAGAGGAGTCATGATAATTAGTGGATTATAATCTTGGTAAATTGAATTTTTGGTGGAGGTATATCTGAGGATTAGCTAGTGATAGATAATGGAAAAATGAGATGGATTATTGGATTATGGGTTGAAATCAATGACAACAAGGATTGAATACAAATGATATCAGTGGATTTGAAAGTAATTATGTTAGAGAATCATTAGAGTTCAGAGGTAAGGGGCTGATGAATAGTAATGACAGGATTGGATTATTAATAATTCAAAGTACAAAGTATGATCGGTGGATTAAATAAATGATGATACTTGCTGTTTGGAGTTTTAGACAGCAATCAATAAATAGAGTACATTTTCGGTGGATTAAGTCGATTTTGGTAATTGTAGTGTGGAGTTAGGTAGTAATAATAAAACTTTGATTAATTAAGAATAATAATGCCGCTAAAAGCAAATTTTTGGCAAATAAAATAACCCGAGCCTTTCCTTTGTTATGCCATGCATACTATTTGTTTGCATTCTGTGTATTGGCTCGCGGAGCACGGGGTCGGAGTGTTCATGCTCGCTTTTGCGGCAAAATTCAGAATCAGGAGTCAAATCGCCTCGCCTCAGCAACAAGAGTGGACAAGCTGGCAGATAAGATGAAGATGAAGATGTCAAGGGCTAGGTCGCGAACCTCCAGTTGGCTGCCTGTGGGCATGTCCTGAAGGTCCCACCTGTGTGCTTCGTTCTTCCGCTGCTGCAATTTATTGATTTCGGCCTAATCGGCCCATGAGTAAGTTTATTATTTTAATTACGTTTCCGCATGATATGTACTTTGATATTCAGAACTGTAACTGTGTGCACTATCTATTGATCCAGGGAATAGTGCAATTAAACACAGTAGATTCCGGATTGTAAAATCTGGGTCTTACAGGGATGGTATCAGAGCATATCGACTGCAGGTCGTGACCTAGTTAGCTTGTCCGTTAGTCCATGACTAGATTTATTTCCACAATATCTATTTTCACAAATATAAGCTATATTGCTCATTCTCATCTCTCTTAGATGATTTCCCGTTATCTATGTGCTGCAATAGCTATTTTACTTCTGAAACTCTCTTACCCCAATGTTCAAAGCGACAAAAATCCGGTACTCCTCTTGTAAATTTTCTGTGAGAACGCCCTTCAGGCTAAGAATTATGATGCTGAACCTGGAAGCTTAGCCTCCACAATTGTGCTAACCTTGGAGGGAACAATAGTGAGAATTTGGATAAATGAATTGGTGGAACTTAAAGGAGTAGATCGATCAGACAAATAAATAAAGTCCGGAAGAAATAGAGAGTGCGAAACTAATTAAAGGATTGTAACACTAATGAATTGAAAGATCCCTGGAAGATGCTTATAACCATGGGATAATGGGATATGATCGATAGCTGGATGGATTAACGGAAAAATTTAGAAGTTGGAGATGTGATAATAACTATTGGAGTATAAACCTAACCGACAACATAAAACAATGAATCGGATTGGAAATAGTGAAGATCTAGGTTGATCGCAGGTAAGCAAATTATGGAATTGAATCAATAACACCAGACTGGGTTATTAGAAAGTCTCAATATAAAGATCATCGGTGGATCTAAGATAAAGAATAATAGGCATCCATTGGCTTGAGAAACTGATCAAGTTGGCAGATAATAGATATGAGAATTGGATCATAAATCTATGGTGACAGTTAGGACTTATGCAAAGGCTAGATATCCATAGCAGGTATAATGAAATTAAAAAGACACAATAAGAAGTGTATGAATGGTGGGTTGAATAAATAAGGATACCCACTATTTGGAGTTTTAGATGGCAATAATACTGTGACTAAATGCCGAAGGAAGATAGCCCAAGAGCAAATTGCAAAAATAGAAGTTAAATTATCAAGGCCGTTGGATTCTAGGCCTTATGTGTGAAGATTGAAGATTGAAGATCATACGGGAGTGAATCAAGTCATTAATGGATAATGGAGAGATTAATATACCTATACAAAAAAGAGAGAGGTATTGTAGGATTTTGTACTTCCAACACAATTACAAGAATGAGTACAAATTTTCCCAAAACACTTTCCTCTTCCTTCTATGGATTTCAAGAGAAAATTTAATTCACCATGTCTTATCCTTGCTCCAAAATTTAAGATTAGGATAGTCGAAGGTGGTCATGAAGATAAGGTGGTCTCGTTTTAAACGGACTATACAGGTAAACCTTATGCCTTCTTATGTGTGCTTCCCCGAGTAGACGTTGTATTGTTGCCGGATTTTCTTTGGGCCTTGTGCACTGCCTTTTGCCCTCGGGCGTCCTATTTCGCAGTCACGAGAAAAGGTCGTTTTCGAAAATTTGTGTGATTTAGTATCACCCTAGCTTTTGGGGTATGCTATCTTGACATTTGAATGGGCTTAGAATATCTTACCTCTACGATTTAATACTCGTCCCATGCTAATTCCCCCTCACTGTATTACTGAAAACCTCGTCAGGTCTGCAGGCAAGAGATAGCAGATAACCAAGTCAACACACTTGAAGCTCTGAAGTGGAAAGAGGCAACATCTCTGAAAAAGATAACAACTAAGAAGCCTTAGCCTGCACGAGGATCAAAACTCAAGACTCTGTTTCACGGTAGACTCACTATTCCAGTCATCGTCAAGGCTTCCTCAATGACCAAGAACAAGGCTAAAAGCAAGAAGCAGGAACCAATGGTTGTTACTCACTTTGGTCCCTACCGCTCGTCCAAGTATTCACTCAGATCCACTTCACGAAGACAACTAAGAACAAGTCACCGCATGATGGGCAACCACACCACTACATTAGGCGAACCCCGAAAGAATACCATCTGCTTTTATTGCAGGGAAAAAGGACATGATGCTCGTAGGTGCCCTGAGAAAAGGAATCTAGGAGGAATAGCTGAGGGTGCTATCACCACCAATCAAGGCCCTCAGAGGAAACCAGGCCATGGGTTCAACTGTTTCATATGCAGTGACCCAGGACATTATGTGAGTGACTGCCCTGAACGGGACATGAACAAGCAAATGATGAATGCCATCGCCACTTACCTTAATTTTAGCAAGGGAAGATCTGCCAATATCAAGAGCTCTAGCCATATGTGCCAACCATCACCTAACCTCACCTTGCAAGAAATGTCAAGGAGAAGCCATCACAATGAAGGTAACAGCAACTCTGTATCAAGTAAGTCTCAGGGAAAGAAGCGCAAATGTTTCTATTGCCGCGAATCTGGACATTACGCAAAGACTTGCCCCATCAAGGGGAAAGACAAGCAAATGATGGAAGCCGTCACCATTAGCTCCAACTCTGCCAAAGGAAACCCTCTCGACTTCAAAGAGGAACAAACTGCAACTACAAAAGTGCCGCCACCCGACCAGGACGCCTCCTTAAATAACATATGTGTAGAATGTGGTAGAGCAAGACTTGTCAGGCCTGAAGTTGGAAAGAAAGACTAATATCAGACGTCGCTTATTTAAGGGGGGTAGCAAGAATAGATAAGAAAGTCGGGAGACTACTATGTTGTATAAGTACTTTTGGAAGTGTCGAACTGATGTATGACTATTTTGGAGGTGCAATGATGCTGTAGTAGATCTAAACAGATCATACTGAGAAATTTGCAAGGCCATTGCAACGAGTAAAGCCTATTGCTAGCCCAACTTAACCTCCTCTGCTTCTTTCTACTCTACCGGAATCTCGGGGTCGAGATTCTGTTTAAGGGGGGTAGATTTGTAACATCCTGAAAAATGTAAATATTAAATTACGAAGCTTTTGTATTATTTTATTCGCCCTTATTTGAATTTGGAGTTTATGGACTTTTTATAAATATGAGGGAACTTTAAATATGAAAAGAGGGAAGAAATCGACACATAAATTGATAAAACATGAGTATCAAAATAAAGAATCTGAAAAGATGATCCAGAAAGGAATAAGGGAAATTTTTGGTTTAAACACAAAATTCTCATTTTTTTAATGGCATAAATAATAATAAGGGAAGCAAATAAATTAAGTACCAACAATAGTTGAAAATATTTTTGTTAAATCCAGAATGTCCTCAGGAGCTTCTGTGAATTTTTCTGAAATTTTTGGATGTATTTTCATATTTTTCTGACCTTATTGGGATTTTCTGGCAAATTCTAAAAGCTAAAATTTATAATCTGGAAAAATTGGAAACTCAGCTCACTCTCCGCCGCCGCGTGGACGGCCAGATGCCGCCCACGTCACCGCTCCCATCCCGTCTTCCCCTCCTCTCGGGCCGCCACTTGGCTGGTCCCGATAAGCGCCACACCGCCCCGCCCGCGCCATCCACCGTCCGCTCCCTCGCGCTCCTCTCCCGCTGACCGGTGGACCCGAGTCGTCAGGCTCTCCTTCTTCCTCCTTCTCTTCTCCACGCGCACGCAGTGTAGCTCCTCTCGCGCTTGCGCTCTGCCGCAGCAAATCCATCGCTCCTTCTCTCACCTCGCGGGCAATTTAAAAGAATCGACTACAGGAAGGGGGATGAACGTCTCCCGCCACCTCTCTCCTACAAGATCTCGGTGAAGATCTCGTTCATTCCCCCATCCCTCGCGTGAACAGCGGAACGCCAGATGCCGCCCTCACCGCGCGCCTCTCTCCGGCTATAAAAACCCCTCCGGGGAGCCGCAATCAAGCCGCAATGCCTCCTTCCCCCTTTTCCCCACGAGCAATTGAACTATAATGCCCCAATCCCCGCCGGCAGCACCCTCTTCCCCACGGCCGGCGACCGAGCCGCCGTCGATTCCGAGCACCTCCGGTCAATTCCTCCCTCCTACACCCTATTCAGAACCAGGCGAAGTGGAATCCACCTTCCTCCAAGCTCCCCGACACCCGTACCTCGCCATCAACAAGAGCCTCCCCGAGCCGCCGCCGTCGCACGCCGCCGGCCCGCCACCATGCCCCTTCACCTTCACCGACTCTACCAGAAGCTTCACCATCGCGCAGAGATTATATATCACGAAGCCCCCGGACCTCTCCGGCCGCCGCTCGCCGCCGGCGCCACCGCTCGCCGCCGGCGCCACCGCCTTCTCCTTCCTCTGCTCGGCCCCTCAGCGAGCTACTTCAAAGGGGTTTATTACCCATATAGGGTAAGCATCGCTCGGTCGAACCGAGTGGCTTCCAGCGCTAACTCTTCCTTCCCCTCGCTTCCGCGGCGCGCGTTCGAGCCCTCGGCTCCGCGCGTAGCGGTCGAGCGTTCTTTATTTTTCCCCGCTGACAGGTGGGCCCCGCTCGTCAGCCGCTGCGGGACCGCAGGCCCACTGACAGCCGGACCCCACCCGTCAGTGTCTAGCGCACGCCGACATGTGGACCCCACTGGTCAGAGACTCAGGATTAACCAAAATAATAAAAAGATAAAAATATTAAAATAACCAGTGGGTCCCACCTGTCAGAAATTTCATATTTTATGGAATTAATTGAACTGAGAACTTCAAATGTTCATAACTTTTTCATTTTAACTCCAAATTAAGTGGGACAAATTTCTAAAATCATCTAAAATCAAGATCTATCCCATGGAACTGAAATCATAATTTTTAGAGTTCATTTGAATTTCTGGTGATCTTTTGAGTGATTGGTTACTTTTTCTTTTATTTGGGTATTTCGCACGATTAAATAGCATACGAGGCTCAAGAGGAAGGAATCGAGGCAGCAGCACAAGAAGCACCAAATAACCAAGAACCCGATCTCTGTGACCAAGGCGAGTCAATACTTTGATCATGTTGAACCTACATTTCATACAAATTACTTTGTTTTAAATTAACAAATTGCATGCTATTATTTTTATGCAAATACATGCTAAATTTGATATTCTAGTTATATGCCATTGTTATCTTGAATAATATTACCCTTCCTTTTGAATATTTGAATGTGTGAACCTTGTCGTCCTAGCAAAACTATAATAATAACATTTCAAAAATAAGTTCCTAACATATGCTATGCTTAGTACTGCACAGATACCCACGGAGCTGAAATGCCCCAGGTATCATTGTCGTTTTTTTTATCATGAGAAATTGGTTTGGGCAGTCATTGTGATAATGGCTGGTATATTTGATATGATTATTTTACACTCTCAAAATCCCCAACTTGCTTAAATGTCTGGGCAGATTGGTTCGATGGTGTGTATGTGTGTGGTGCAGTGATTGCACAAGTGGGTTAGTGGTAGACCGCCCAGGTACCACTAAGGACCAAATCTTGTCATGACCTCCCAGGTAAAACAGTACAACCACAAGTCCGTAAAATACGACTTGGCTAAGTAAATTTATCGAAATCCTCGGACTCATCTCACTGGTAGTGGATTGAAGGGGTTACGCTATGGCAAGGGGGCCTGAAGGGACACCAGGTAGGGTGAAGTTTCCCAGCTGTCCTGCGTTGCGGAAAGGTAGAAGTCCGGCTGCGTAGTGGCTGGGGGAAACATCCCGCGCACAGATGGGACCCACCGCAAGTGGGCAGTTTCCCATAAGGGTGAGATGAGAAAATGGCCTAGATACTTTGAAAAGTCACTGTGATGGTCTGCTCAACCACACGTCTAAGGAATCGTGTGGGGCAATGAGTTGATTGTCTCTTGTGGTGAAAGTGTACAAACTCTGCAGAGTCCAAAACTATTCGAATAGCCGTGCCCACGGTCAAGGGCAGACATGGGAACTTAACGGGATATAGTTCTGTTTCAAAATATTGAAAAATGGGAATGGAAAAGTGGAAGGGCGATGGACTGCCCTGGTTTGGAATTGTCTTGGGTGTCGTCCCAGTGGTAAGTTAAGCGGCTATAACGCTGAAATACGCTGCATGGTGTGATGCCATGGTGATAGTGTGCATATGATATAATGCCTTGTGTATGGAAAATCATGTTAATATTCCTTGAACATTATGTTTTTGTCCAAAACTGCTAGGTCTCAGGAAATTTTATGTATTATATTTCAAATAGTGGCATTTCTATTCTTACAAAATAAAATATGGGTGGAATAAACAGGGTCGCGAGTAAAAGAGAGGAATGTTTGTAGAGTACATATAAAGGCATTGGTGGATTCATGTCGATCTTGAATAGGAAATGATAGTGTGGGTTCTGGAGGAAATAAATTGGTGAAGTCTAGCTAAATGATAGGCTAGATAGAGGATTTAAATGATTTTAGGAGATTTAGGAATTGCACAGATAAATATTGGATTATGACACTGATAAATAAATTCTTGGGAGATGTCAATATTAGAATTAATAGATTCAGTTACTAGATGAATCAAATGAATTTTCGAGGATTTGGTGGAATAATACAAGTATTGGATTATAATTCTTGATTAATGATATTCTTGGTGGATATATAATAGTGATTGTTAATCCTTGGAAGATGTTGTCAATATAGGGAATTAATAGGAGTTGATCAATTACTAGAGGGACGAATTAAATTTCTGAGAAGATTAGAGGAGTCATGATAATTAGTGGATTATAATCTTGGTAAATTGAATTTTTGGTGGAGGTATATCTGAGGATTAGCTAGTGATAGATAATGGAAAAATGAGATGGATTATTGGATTATGGGTTGAAATCAATGACAACAAGGATTGAATACAAATGATATCAGTGGATTTGAAAGTAATTATGTTAGAGAATCATTAGAGTTCAGAGGTAAGGGGCTGATGAATAGTAATGACAGGATTGGATTATTAATAATTCAAAGTACAAAGTATGATCGGTGGATTAAATAAATGATGATACTTGCTGTTTGGAGTTTTAGACAGCAATCAATAAATAGAGTACATTTTCGGTGGATTAAGTCGATTTTGGTAATTGTAGTGTGGAGTTAGGTAGTAATAATAAAACTTTGATTAATTAAGAATAATAATGCCGCTAAAAGCAAATTTTTGGCAAATAAAATAACCCGAGCCTTTCCTTTGTTATGCCATGCATACTATTTGTTTGCATTCTGTGTATTGGCTCGCGGAGCACGGGGTCGGAGTGCTCACGCTCGCTTTTGCGGCAAAATTCAGAATCAGGAGTCAAATCGCCTCGCCTCAGCAACAAGAGTGGACAAGCTGGCAGATAAGATGAAGACGAAGATGTCAAGGGTTAGGTCGCGAACCTCCAGTTGGCTGCCTGTGGGCATGTCCTGAAGGTCCCACCTGTGTGCTTCGTTCTTCCGCTGCTGCAATTTATTGATTTCGGCCTAATCGGCCCATGAGTAAGTTTATTATTTTAATTACGTTTCCGCATGATATGTACTTTGATATTCAGAACTGTAACTGTGTGCACTATCTACTGATCCAGGGAATAGTGCAATTAAACACAGTAGATTCCGGATTGTAAAATCTGGGTCTGACAATAAGCCATGTTCGAAGTACTCGTAAGTCAAGTAGCAGCTATGGTCGAAGAGCTATGGTCGAAGATACCGTGGTCGGAGTGCCGTGGTCAAGAGACTTGAATGACTCGAAGTTGGTCAAGTCTGTGTGTAGTCGTAGACTTGGTCAGGTTGCAGCGTGTCTGTATCAGTCATATCCACTACTTGTGTGTGTTGGTTAGTGGAGCGAGTATTTCGAGTAGTGCGCAGTGTGCGCCGAGTCGTAGGGAATCGTGGCGGCAAAACCGGATCACAAAGAGTCTAACTAGTGGAGTTAGTGGTGTAATTAGAGGCTACACGTAACGAAAGCATTAGTGGTGTTAACACATCATCAAAGACTTGTAACCGTTTGTTGTATTCAGTAGTATAAATAAGAAGAAAAATGGAAAAGCTGCACGACATTACGAAGCGCAAAACTCTTGTGTGTCTTGAGTTGATTTAAAGTATTCGTGTGTGTTATGACCACCGTGTGTGTGCATTTTGATCCATCATTGGACTAACACCGGTGAATCCTCGTAAAAAATCCTCATCGAAATTCTAACCTGTTATTTTTGTTTTACAGGCGAGTGGTACCACGTCAGATGACGCACCCCTGATATGTCAAAAATGGAGTTGAAGAAAATCCTAGAGAAGATAGAAAACATTATCAACGAAGCACACAAAATTTTGCAACTTTTGAACTTGCCAAGCCACAGTAACGTTGACAAGAGACAAACTGTTGCTGCCAATCCACGTGGTGCAGTCACTACGGCGGCTCCTCCACCAGTAGTAATTGGCCGAGATGAAGATCGTGATAAGATCATAGCTATGCTTCATGGGACAGTAGGTGATGGTCAACCAGCATCCAACAGTGCACTATCCTATTCTATAATTGGCATTCATGGCATCCCTGGCTCTGGGAAATCTACCCTTGCACAGTATGTTTGTGCCCATGAGAAAAAGGACAAGCAAGAAAAAAAGGAAGGCCATTTCGACCTTGTTATGTGGGTTCATGTTTCGCAGAATTTTACTGTGCATACCATTTTGAGTGAGATGATTGAGCAGGCTACAGGGAAACAATGCCCTCAATTCAAGGGTCTTGACGCCCTACAAAATTATTTGAAGGAGGAACTGAGTGGAAAATTGTTTCTCTTGGTACTGGATGATGTCTGGTACAATGAGGATGTGAGGCGTCAGCAGGAGCTACAACATATAGTCTCCCCATTGGAGGTTGGGAAGGCAGGAAGCAAGATCCTAGTGACTAGTCGAACGTCGGATGCATTGTTAGCTTTGGGTGCTGTGAGATGTATTCCCATATCTGACTTGGACGATAATGTCTTCCTTAAATTGTTCATGCATTATGCACTTGAAGGTGCAAGGATAGACGACCATAATCGAAAAATATTTGAAATGATTGGGGCTGACATTGCAAAAAAACTGAAGAGATCACCTCTAGCAGCCAGAACAGTGGGAGTACAGCTACGCATAAGAACAAAGGTTGAGTTTTGGAGAAGTGTTCGGGATCGGGATCTTTTGAATGAGACAATGGGGGCTCTGTGGTGGAGCTACTGTCATCTTGACGAGCAGGTCAGGAGATGCTTTGCGTAATGCAGTATTTTTCCTAGAAGATATCTGCTGAAGCGTGATGAATTAGTCAACTTGTGGGTTGCTGAAGGGTTTATCAGAACTACCAATACAGGGGAGGAAATGGAAGCTGTTGGCCATGGCTACTTGGATGAATTAGTGTCAACCTCATTTCTGCAACATGATGTAGGTGGTGGCCAGGACTGCTATACGATTCATGATCTGCTGCATGATTTAGTAGACAAGGTAGCAGGAAGTGACTGCTTCAGAATTGAGAATGGCTGGACAGGAGAAGTTCCTCGAGATGTTCACCATCTTTTTGTTACGACTTGTAATAGAGCATTGTTGGCTGAGAAGATACTCAAATTGGAAAATTTACGCACTCTGATCATTGGTATTGGTGCAATGACAGAAGAAATTGAAGACGAAGACTTTGAGAGTATGTTCACGGGGCTGAGGAAATTGCGAATGCTGAGCGTAGAAGTCTGGAGACAGTCCAGTCAATTCTCAGTCCCAGCATCTATTGGCCAATTAAAGCATATACGCTATCTTGCAATTAAGAGCCACATTTTGAAGCTAATTTTACCAAGAACATTTAGCAAGCTTTACCATATGCAGGTGCTAGATTTTGGTTTATGCAGAGAACTGGTGTTTTACCCTGGTCAAGATATGAGTAACCTCATCAACTTGCATTGTATATTTGCCTTGTTAGAAACAAATCTTCCGAACATTATCAGGCTGACGTCACTCCAAACGTTACCGAACTTCCGAGTAAGGAAGGAACCTGGGTACGAGTTACGGCAGCTGAGGGACCTAAACAAGCTTCGAGGAAGGCTAGGGATCAATGGTCTTGAGAATGTTGGAAGCAAAGAGGAAGTGATTGAAGCCAATCTAGCTGGCAAGGAACGCATTACAGAACTTTACTTAAAGTGGGACCGGTGGAGTGGTAGCTGCAGTGCAGACCTCCAAGCAGAGATACTTGAGGGCCTTTGCCCTCCGATGGGCCTTGAAAAACTGGATATCGACGGCTACAAAGGGTCGAGGTACCCAGATTGGATGGTTGGTAACAAGAATGGACCAAAGCACCTGCAACGACTTGTACTCCGTGACTGTAGCCCGTTGGGAGCTATTCCTGATAGAAACGAGTTTTTCGTTCATCTTCGTAGTCTCAAACTTTGGGGCTGCAACTGGGACGCCTTGCCAGATAATATGGAGCACCTCACGTCGCTCGAGGTATTGTGGATCATTTTGTGCATGCCTATTCGATCACTACCAACGCTGCCCCAGTCTCTCAAGGACTTGGTTATCATTGGCTGCAATGACGTGTTCACGAGGTCGTGCAAAACAATCGGAGACCCAAACTGGCAAAAGATTGAACACGTTCCCAATAAAGATATTCATGTCAATTCGAAGGTACAACTGTAAATCCCTTTTACTGCCTCCTTTTTCCATTTTGTGTTTGCAAAACGTTACTCTGTAGCCTCCGTAAGTAAGAAGTGTTACAAAGGCTGCTTATGTTTCTTAATCCATCTGCTTATGCAGACGGTGGGAGCTGAAGGAGATGGCCGTCCATCGCTGGAGCTTGAGACATCCGGACGCGCGGAGGGGAATTGAAGTTGAGCCTGCCGATCTACACAGGCTTGGCCGGATTGCGACTTGTGCGTAGACGTGTGCCTTTTATTTGGTGTTGAACAGTTGATCTGTTGTTGCTGATTTGCGAGTGAACTGGATGATGTACTCGTACGGTCATACATTGCATTACGTACGACGTAAATGAGCACTAAATTTATCTGTTTCCCAATATTTGTGATAAAATATTAGTACCCTTTTGAGTAATTTTTCTAACACTGTTTGATTGCTAGTTAGTGTGGGCATGCAAGAATTCGATAGTGTTTTCTCTGTTCAGAGTTTCTCCTTTCTTGGCCCAAGTTTCTCCTTTCAGTACCCGAGCCGACAGCCGGAGAAGGGCTGTCGTGGTTTGTTCACCACTCGCGATGGGAACGGAGACATCAGTATCTGAGCAGAATAGCCATGCCAAAAATACTATTTAGAGTTTCTGAGCAGTTGCGACTTGCAACTCCACACATACGGGTAACATTCCAAAAATTTGGAATATTGAAATATGAAAATTTGAAAACTTTTAATGCCCATTGGTGTTATTCGAATTTTTTCTAGGATTTCCATTTGAGCAACTTGATTGGATTTTGTGTCGGACAAATCAATCGATAAAAGGAAACAAATTTTATGCCGGGGAGGTGGTGTCCGGCCGACGACGGAGCTTAGGCGGCCGCCCGGGCTTGCCCGAAAGGTGGGTCCGCCCCTGCAATTGGCCACTCATGGAGTTTCACTCGGACATCCCCAAGGAACCCTAACCACCGCCAGGCAGCATCTTCCCCTCCGATGAGCCCGTGCCATCATCCACCTCGCCGCCGTACCGGCTCTCGTTGCTAGTTCCGCTCCGCCATCCCCAACCTTGGCCGCCCTTCCCGGTGAGCTCCTCTCCCCCTCTTGAATCGAGGGCTATGCGCAACGCATCAATGCAATAATAATTCTGCACATAGGATCGAATCATAGTGTTCCACGATATTAGATCCCTACTGCTCATGTTCCAGAACAGAAACTCAGCATCACTCAATTTCCCAGCAGCAGCAGCATACATATTAATCATGGGAATATACGAATGCAGACCACTCCTGGGACAGGGAATGAATTCCGCTTCCATGTCCGACATGATCTAAGGAGGTACAGACAGAAACCAAGCTGCACAAAGGTGTTGCATCAGGTCTTAATAACCCACAATTACGCATAACTGAAAAAAACAGAAAACATTTGCTACAGATTCCTTCATGTTAATGTCGCGCTCCTCCATTTGATCAAAGAGCTTCCCAGCATCCTACACCCTTCCCAGGTTACCAAACATGGTGATCAGTGAATTTGCCACACGTGGGCGAGCGCGTGGATTGCTGCCCCGCACGCACGAGTTTTTTGCTATTATGGTACCCTCTAAGTTGGGCTTCGACGAAACGGTATCTACGTCGTGGGCTTCTCCCAAATAGTACCCTTGTTGTTAACACCTCTCCAAAATAGTATTCTCAAGGATTTGAACTAATTTTCATTTGATTTTTGAATTTTAATTCCTTCATATGACTAAACTGTCCCTGCTCATTTTGTTTCTTCCAGTTCCAGTAGCACGAACGAACTCGCGGGCAGGACGTGGCAGTCGGCTACGAGGCCCTCGCCATCGAACATCCCGTTGGCGAGCACCATCCCGACGCCCCCCGCGCGGTGAACCACGTCTCCCTTGGCGGCGCGAGAGTTCACGCCGCGGTCGCACACCACGATCTTGCCGCGCACCGCGGCCGGGTCAAGCGAGCCGTCGAGGCACATCGACGCCGAGTAGCCGTCAGCGGCGGAAGAGGCCGCGCCGCTGCTTGTCCCCGCATATACCAGCTCGTACATCTTGCCGGATTGCAGTTAATCAAAACTCAATTCTGAAGGTCATTTAATCACTATCAAATTCTTTATGCCTCTCAGACGCTAAATATCAAAAATCTCCACTAAATTCTACTGAATTGACTTCTGACCTCACTTCTCAGCAAGAATAAATTTCTCTGTTAATTCAGAAAGGATGCAATCCTTTTACCCCTTTCCTTTCAAATGGCACGAACACATTGGCATAATTCGAACTACTAATTCGTCCATGGACCCAGCGCCTACGGTGGCCATCCAGGGCGCCACATTGGTCACCGTGAGCCCACCGGGACCGCCATTGCCGGCCGAAGCCGACACAACGATCCCAGCCTCCGTCGCTGGAACTGGAAGAAATGGAAGAGTTCGTTCGTGCTACTGGAACTGGAAGAAACAAAATGAGCAGGGGCAGTTTAGTCATATGAAGAAGTTAAAATTCAAAAATCAAATGAAAATTAGTTCAAGTCCCTGAGAATACTATTTTGGAGAGGTGTTAACAACAAGGATACTATTTGGGAGAAGCCCACGACGTAGATACCGTTTCGTCGAAGCCCAACTTAGAGGGTACCATAATAGCAAAAAACTCCGCACGCACGGCCCTCCTCCCCCAAGCGTTCGCACGAGGTGACGAGGCTGGCGAGTGTGAACCCATGGTAGTGTAACTTGTGCCCATATTTTGGACAGTCAGTATTCTTAGGGTCCATTCGCATTGACTTTTGATTTTTGGTTAAAGCTAATAAATAGTAGTAATTAATGAATATGTAGCTGATAGAAGCAGCTTTTAGCTATGTCTGATGAATAGTGGTTGCTGAGTGCATTATGTAAGAAAGAGAGCAAATGCCGGTACAATGAAAGTCACTACAATATTCGAATAGCCATACGACTTATGAAATTGTGACATAATAAAATACAATATGCATTATAACATGTGAAAGCATAAAAGTTATAACAGATAAATAGAAGTGGCTGATAAAAGTTAAGGCGTTTATATTAACTTTCACTTCTAAAAACAGAATCTAAAAACCTAAAATAAATACGAACAGGCCTTTAGGCTGGGCTCACAAGGCGAGCCCAATTGAGCAGCTCAATCCATAATTTCCAGTGGTCGAGCCACCACGAGCTCTCGTCTTCGTCTGGTCCACTCCGCACGCCGCAGCAACATGTATCCCATCCCATGGCGATCCACACCGCAATCTCGTCCAAAAAATCCGACCAACTCCGGCGACAACCGCATACATTCCAGAAGGTTAGCACTCCCGAACGAGGCCTGCAACAATAGTTCGAATTTCCGCTGTGATGCCTGTCTTCTCTGGAAGTTCCCACATATTTCGGGTCTGTACTTTTTGGCTGCGGTTTATGATTTTTGGCTGAAATTTTTGAATTTTGGTTGTTTACGATACAGATTACGGAGAGACCGATATCCACTTACGATTTTGGGTGGTACAGATGTTAGACTTTTAACGTATACTACGTTTAACTTGTAGACCCTGTCTTGAAAAAAAATACTCCGTTTGAAAGTTAGGTACTGTAGCAAAAACCAAAAGCCGGCCGGCTTTTGACTTGCTAAACAGGCCCGAATTCATCTCGTTTGTATGCTTGTCTTCCGCAAAGTTATCACATTTGATAGAGAAATCTGTAAACATCTCATGCACCCAAGTGGCCCAGTGGTGTGCGGGGCTGCGGCTTTTTCTGAGAGCCTTGTGCTCTTCGGCTTTCTGGATGAAAAACAACTGTAACTCATGTTGTAGCTTTTCCTGAGAGGCAGTTTGGGCTCTGTTCTTTTTAGCCTCTAAACGTTGTTTTTTGATTTTTTTTTTCTACAGTAACGAACTTTTAAACGAAGTATTTTTTAAAATAAAGTCTACTAGTTAATTGTAATACATACTTTACTGACATCATTTATATCGGCAAAAACCGCACGTGAATTTCTGTTACTCTGTAATCTCTTGTATAAACAGCCCAAAAGCCACAAGCCGCAGTCAAAAGCCATAAGCCGCAGCCAAAAAGAACATGCAGTCTACTTGTTTATTTGGTTGGCTGGCAGTTCAATTGTAGATGAAGATTGAAATATCAGAAATATGCTTGAGGGTTCTGACGGTATGTTTGTGTACTGATTTAGCGTAAATTTGACTGGTTTTTATTCTTTTTCCAGATTATTTTGACAAAACAGCTTAGTTTTACTAAGTCACAGACAATTGAGCAATATTTTGCAACATGAAAATGTATATTTTCTTAGCCTTATTCACAACAACAGGTATATGTGTGCCATCTATTGCACCAATACAGTTACTCAAGTGAGGTGCAAAACAAGTATCTGCAAGCATTCGATGCACGCTTTGTATAATTGTGACTTCTTCAGGGATGGCAGGGATAACAGTTGATTGAGATATGACATTAGCATTCTTGAACATGATTTTAAGCTCATTTAGGTTCTCAAGTGGTGCTTTCTTAAATTGGGCGTACTTCGTGTTTCCGCGAGAGAAATATTTAAATTTCTCTGCGTTGGCGTTATGAAGTGCGAGCGTGTACGTATACGATTGTATACAATTAAATAAATACACATACACGGATGCAATAAATGACATAGGAAACTCGTGGTTTATTAATATTTTGAAAATTTACAAGTCTCCTGTTTTTCCATACATCTCTTGTGTTGCGCTTGAATATGTAGACGATTGTGTAGTCTCATGAGGATTCCACTTAATTATATCTGTGGGTTTAAACCCGTAGAATAGAAAACCTCCTATTAAGCTGTGCCAAACGGTCGTCGTCGTCAAGTCTCATGATTCACGTTTTTTTGTAGATGCACATGCAAAATGACAAATACGAAGTATTTTGTAGCCTTGCTAGCCTTGGCTATCATCACATCAATAATTTGTATACACCCTGTCTCGTTGGACGTGGAGTTCATATAAAACCTCAAAAATAGGTATTCAGCCTCGTCGGTTGCGAACGAACAGGATGAATATATCCAGCCTCGTCGGTCAGGACATGTATGTATATTCTGGCCTCGTCGGAAGAAAGTGAGTCGAGGGAGATTATATGATGAATCTCCGACCGGTTCGAACATGCCCGTGTAATTATTTGATGATGGCTTAACCTGCTTCAAATTTGAGGCCTCGCTTGTTTTGGTTTCAGCTTCTGGCTTATTTTTTACTATTTATAAATTTCGTCTTTTTTGAACTTTTAGCTTTTTTTAGCTTTTTTGCTGGTTCTTTTTTCCCGTATTTATTTGCATTATACGTGATGGTCTAATATGTTTTTTCTATTTTTAAAATTTTTTAAATTTAATTATGCTAAATAAGCCTCTGTTAGCTTACAGTATTTTTTTCAACCAGTTACAGTACTTTTCAGCTATAAATCACTCAAAAAAACCATATTGATCACAGCCGGCAAGATAGCAAACAGAGCGCATCAGCGTGATGCGTGATGGACTCATCTTTTGAAGTAGAACACACGTACAATTGTTCCCATATTTTATTAGGAGCAGTCTGCTCTTATGGACACGAATGCTGCTGCCGCAAAGGAATTTTTGTAGACTATCCTGCTTGTACAGCGCGTACTTACTGCCCTAGCGACGGCATGAACTTTGTAGATGATTGCCGTGTAGAGTCGCCAGACACATGTATGTCGCATAATGGTGACCCGAAATTTGTAGGCTGCCGTATAGAAGTGCTAGATGCATGTACGAACGGCTCGAAGTTTGCCGGTTCAACTCGCTACTGGACGCATATGCGCCGCCGTTGGAACGGCACGAAATTTTGTGGAGTAGACGAGGGCATGTGTGTGCCGTTGTCGGAACGGCCCAAGAATTTGTAGAGTAGACGACCATGCTAGGCACGTACCTCGCATCGCCGTCGAAATGGCCTGAGAATTTGTAGAACTAGCATGGTGGCCCGCGTCCTACACAGGTATTATTTTTAAAGTATATCTAATTAATTTAGCGGTACATATATGATGATAATAAAGAAATTACATCTAAAAAAATAAAGAGTTGCAAAGCACATGAAAAAAAATAAAATATTAGAATTTTAGAGCGTTATCAATTTGATTTAATTTCTATATTGTATAATTGATTTCATTTATGATATTAATGCATAGTAGTATATATTAAAACAAAGAATATAAATTATATTTTTGGGAGGAAATACTTGTTATTTATAATTTGTAATCGGCATCTCCAATAATAGAGACAATAGTTGTATCCATATTAATACAATTAAAAGAATGCAAATTATAATGAATATTATAGACAAGTTTATTCCTGTGTGTGGATCGCTTAAGTTCAATTCTATCTCTAATATCTTACGTCTTACTTTCATACAAGAGTTCCCCAACGATACACGCATGCATATCACAGTGCAAATCAATTTCATGTGCACATTCATAGATCAAGAAAAATTATTAGTTATGATTTGTTAATTATAAGAAGGGTCTGCCTAATTAAGTGCTAGATACTTTTTTTAGAATTTCTAGCAATTATTCTTATTTATCAGGTAATATCCATTAGTTATGGATTGCTACACATAATTAGGGTACACCAAATTAAAAACAAAATGTTTCTTTTATATTTGAGAGAATTTCTACAAATTTCTCTTTTCAATCAGCTGATGTAATCAACCGTCTTATACTTTTACTGTATGATAGATATCACCCAACGGTTAATACAATTCAACTGAAATTAAAATCTACCACATCGATGGCGCTTCTGGAAAAAATCAAAGTGGTAAAACGCACATTGTTAGCATGTAGAATAGATCTTGTCTTTTTTTATTTCTTCTTTTTTTCTTGCCGAGTGCCACTTTTTCTTATTTATCTTATGCATGGCTTTTACTCATTTATTTTGCATGTTAATGTCATTCTTTTCCTCCTATATGTGAATTTTAGTATGGGTCATCTAGGATTATTTTTATTTATTAGGTTCATCTAGAATCTATAATGGGTAGTCTTGTCTTGTAAGATTTCTTATTTTATCTAAGACATCCACTGATGATCATTTATTAACCATAATAAGGGTCCACTAAATCGAGGAATGAATGTTGTTGTGGTTACAGACCAAACAAAGAGAGAAGTGGTAGTGGAGAGTGAGGAGAATGATGGTGGCTTGGGCTTCTCCCCATGGCCTGTGCTGTATATATGTATTCATATGGGGAGTGCTTTTACAATTGTACCCTTACACCCAAGTGTTCCCCTTAGGGGCACTTATGTCATTACATACGTCCCATATTGGGCTTTATGCTCTTCCAACAGGCCTGCTGGGCCTAGGTGGGGGCCACCCCTACAACAAATGTTTTTCTCTTTTTTTTTATTATTTCTAGTTTATTTCTTTTTTTTAGCAAATCTAAAACTCATGTGATCGACTTTTAGTATATAATAGATATATTTTGTTTTTTTGGGATTTACTTTGGAATTAGAGCTAAAGAGAGCTAGAGCAAGTAAGGTTATTTTATTTCTAAAGAGAGTTAGAGCAAGTAAGGTTGACCTATCAACATATAATGAGACTCAAGCTACTAGTCATGACCCCCTCTTAATAGTACAGCAGCTTATACTAGTAACTCGGTCTTCCAACCAAACACCAAGATCGGTACAAGGCTAAGAACATATCCTTAGCCCTAGCTAATCATACCTTTACCTTGAGCATCCTCTTGAAGCTTGATGACACACATCCTTACTTCAAGTCTGGGTCATCGTCTTGACATGCATTAACACATGATGCATTTTTCACTTGATCTCCATCAATATATGATAGATCTTCACTTGATTTAATGATCAACATATGATTATTTTCTCTTGGACATGCATCAACTTATGATGTATCTTCTTTTTGATGACCTTCAACATATGAAGTCATCTACCATCTTGACTCAATGATCTTCAACATATGAAGTCATCTCAAGTCATTCTCATTTGTGGAACCTAACCTATTCATCCAACTCATGAAAAATGTTCGTCCACAAAACAATTATCATCAATTATCAAACTTCATCATTAACACATAATGGAGGGAGTATATTATTCAATTTTCCCTTTTTGGTAATTCGTGACAATCTCAACAAATAATGAGATAAAGATTAATTTGTGTGTATACAACATATACACAATACTTGTATACTCCAAGGTAAGCTTTAAAAGCAAAACTTACTTATCCAGTTGTCTTTAACCATTAACACATAATAGATGAACTAGATGACAACCCAATTGCAAATGAGTATATACAAACTATATAAGCTTTATATATTCAAAAGATATGTTTCAAAGTAAAGATCCTAAATATGTGTTTAAAGGATTAGGAAACCTCAAAACATAGAATGAATTCTCTCGAAATGTGGGCATACAAGTATGTTTAATAAAGACTTATGCACACATTCATTTTAGACTACTTGTGGAGTTCAATCTATATTTTGATCTAAAAAATGCTTTAATAAATAAAAATGTCATTTAAAATGCATATTTCTTTGATCCAGGGAATAGGTTAGTGGTTTCACAGGGGATTCTAGATTAGCTAAATACGGGTCCAACATTGGTGCACCCTAAAAAAAGCCTTAAAATAATTTAATAGTAAAGCCTACGAAATGCTATTAGTGATTGCAATTTTCATAGCATTTAAAATAGTCTAGTAGCAGAGCATACGAAATGCTATTGATGATGCGAAGAATTGGTGGTTTATATAATCAGTGGCTAGCGCGCCCGTGGCCTTGTAGGCCGATGGAGCAGTGCAGAGATTGCCGTCCTCTGTGGTCTGTGCGTGGTTTCATTGGTTTGTTCACCACTCGCGATGGGAAACGGAGACAGCAGTCTCCGGCTACTCCTTGCTGCGTCTCCATCAGTCCATCGAGTCTTTTTGTCTGCGGCAACACGATCGACTCCCCTTTCTTTCGGCAACCCTTTTTTTTCCCCTTCTGCAGTGTTAGAACGGCCTGCATATACAATGAGTCGAACAATATAGATGTAGAGTGAGAGAACGGCAACACAGCTAGCATGTCTAGTCACATTACAAACTCTGGTTCTTAAACAGACTAATTTCGCAGTCATCAAGGAGCAGTTGCAACTCCACACATATGCACGCAAAAAAATAAAAAATAAAATAAACACCCGACATAAACTGAGAATGCATGATATTTACATGATTAGTGCTATCCGCAAAAGCAGTTCACGTTGCCAGTAGCATATATGTACAACATATATGGGTATCGATGGATTAACCTATTTGTACACCATATGTTGATTCACGGATCATAGAACAGGTAAATGGTAATGCTCCTAGACAACCTGCAAGGTTAGATGCATATATGTACATGATCGACGTCATCAACAAAATGGCTTCATTTTTCCAGCAAAAGATGGAGCCCCTGTGCACCAAAGTAGGGATGGAGGAGAAAAGAAAACGGACTTGATTAATAGAGGACAGAAGGGAGGCACTAAAAAGCCGTAGCAGACAAGCTGCACAAAAGATAATTCTGTGAAAGACACAAATATTTACCTGAGGTTCAGTGCCTGCTCTTCTCAGATGGATGGGTAAATATTTACCCATGGAGAGTCACCAACTTCAGCAGAGAATAGACGCCACCCAAGTTCGATGAAGATGATCATGCCAGTCACATCGGGAGAACGCACAGAGCAACATGTCAGATATAAAACATACGGTCAAGAAGAGAATACAACAGCAACATCCGTAATATGAAATGGAGGCTAAGCTAGAAATGCACCGATGAAGGAGTTGGTCTCTCTAACATACGCAGCAAGATCAGCAAATGGTACAGGATTGTAGACGGAGTGGGAAAGTGGGAGGCATACTGGATTTCTCCTGTGTCTTTTTTTTTTTGAGCTCATTTCTCCTGTGTCTTGGTATAGTAGGTGAAGTTGACCATGTATGGAGAGTCGACTGGTCTATAATATGATTTAGCATTTGCGTTAACCCCTTCTCTCCTCATCTGACGATAAGCTCCCAATGCCTCCTCTTCAGGGCAGGGTTCACAATACCAGTCGATAATCGGTTTTATTGGACACCTTGTTAGAGTACAAATTAGTCTAAACTATTTTGGTCAAATTTGAATTTGCAACGATTTATACCAATTTGTTTTGAAATTTTTGGCCGAAAAACTCCAATAGTTTCTGATTTTCGACTGATTTTTTATTAAAAAAATTAAGATTTTGATTTAAAAATTTTGGATTGCAATCCTCCAAAATTTTTCGATTATCAGTGAAATCTGTCTAACCGAATCTTAGGTAAAAATTTCGAGCCAGTTTTCAAAACCCTGGTTCCAGTAACCGTTCGACCACAATACCATCGTCAACGCCGTCCACGACATGACATTTCGGTCCCGCATCTCCCAAAATAATCTCTGCGCGTCCAACGCAAGCGTACAAGTGCAGGAGCACTGTCCCGATGTGCACGTGATACGTTACTCATAAGCCCGGGCTTGTGGGTGAGCCGTAGAATAGATGGCGGTGCGTGCGGCGCAGCGCTCGCACGCGGTGACGAGTCTGGCGAGCGCGGCGCCTAGCTAAGAGCAACTCCAGCAGGAGCCCTCAAATCAGAGCCCCTACTTTTGATTTGAGGGCTCTCCCTACTTTTGAGGGCCCTGTTTTTTGAGTTGAACTCCAGCAGAAGCCCTCAAATCAGGGCCCTCAAATTCATTCTAGTAGGGAATGACACGCGGGACCCGTTTGTCATCCTCTTTCTTCATCTTCTTCTTCCTCGTGGACTTGGCCATGCCGGCGAGGGTTGCGCTGCCGGGGAAAGGGAGTTGCCGAGGAGAGGGCTCGCCGGACTTGCCAGATCCGGACGAGGGTCGCGCCACCGGGGAAGGGAGCTGCATCCGCGGGGCTCGACGGGGAAGGGCGGGGAGGGGAAGGAGGCGGGCGCCGGGGACAGGAAGTCGCGGAGGCGGGCGGGGATGCCGGGCGGCGCGTGTACGTGGTACGGGCGTCGCGTGTGGGGAAGAAAGCCGCGCGCAGGTGACGGTGTCCGGGCGGGGGATGTCGGCGAGGAGGCGGCGCGCGGAGGCGGGAGAGCCGAGGGAGAGGTAGAGCGAGAGGAGGGAGTTGGCGAGGCGGAGGTCGGAGGGGAGGTGGCCGGAGGAGACGGCGAAGGCGTGGAGGGCGGAGGCGGTGGGGATGGTGCGGGGGCGATGGTGCTTGGAGGAGAGGAGGAGAAGCGTGAGGTGGTCGCGGGGGAGGAGACGGAGGAGTGCCGGGAGGCGGCTGCGGGGGAGGTGGGGGAGGAGGGAGTTGAGGAGGCGGGAGGAGAGGGCGGGGTGGGGGGAGGAGAGGCCGGAGGTGAGGACGAGGGACTGGAGGAGGAGGCGCGGCGGGGTCGTCGGGCCAGCGGTGGGGAGGGAGGCGATGGGGAAGAGCTGAAAAAACGAGCAGAGCTGAAAAATGAGGGCCAAAGTAGGGGCCCCTAGGAATGAGGGCTGAAGGGGGGATTTGAGGGGCTCCTCAAATTTGAGGGCTCTAATAGGGGCCCTGCTGGACCTCTATTTTTGCCTCAAGCCCTCAAATATGAGGTTTGAGGGCTCAAGTAGGGGCCCTGCTGGAGTTGCTCTAAAGCACGGTCCGCAGCAGATCGAACGCGGTGCCATCGCGGCCGCAGCGTAGGCATCCGGACTCCGGAGACGGCGATGTACCAGGAGGAAGGGATCCGGTCGGGCATTGCGTCGAACACGTGGAGCGCGGCGGAGAGGGAGCGATGGAGGAAGTAGAAGGCGAGGAGGGTGTCGCAGTGGAATGCGCTGAGCGGAAGCGCGCGGCGGCGGGCGGGGAGGGGTCTGTCGGAGAAGGGGCGTACGCAGTAGAGGCTGCTGGCTGCGACCAAAGGAGAAATAGAAAACGTCCAGTTTAACTGTAGCCTCTTCACGAATTGGACCATCCATGTGTGTCTGCTCTAGGCCCAATTCAGCGCATCAGAATTCGGCTCAATCTCTATCTTAATACAACGACGTGCAATTTTTTCATGCGTTCCTAAAAAAAAGAATTTTTTTAGGCCAATCGGATAGTTTTCACGACAAGCTCTAGTCCGCTCCGCACGCCGCCGCAGCATGCTTCCCGGTCCCATCCCATGGCGCTCGTCGGAGGGCAGTAATCGCGAGGATCACAGGCAATCTCCTCCGAAAAGTCCGACCAACACCGGCGAAAGCCGCATACATTCCAGCAGGTTAGCACTCGCCAACGAGGCTAGCAACAGAAGTGTGAATTTTCGCTATGATGCTTTTCTCTAAGTTCCCAGATATTTCGTCTTGTTTGTATGCTTGATTTCTGCGAATTTCCCACATTTGATAGAGCAACCGGACCAAATTAAGACTTTGGAGTCATAGTCATCTTGCTTGTATGAATTGGTCAGATTAATTCTTCTACTCAAGAGAAATTGGCCCTGTTATGCCAAACTGTATCTCCGCCAGATCAATGGAAGATGATTGGCCCCTATGGTTAATAAATAACTATATTTAATCTTGTATGAATTAGTCAAATTAATCATATACGAAGAACTTGAAAGGAACCGAGGGGCGAGTATATTCAATGTTAGGGGCGGTTGGATGGAAAACACGCTATAGGGATTTTAAATCGCAATAATTTCCCTTTCACAGGACATCATGCAAATTGGTGTTTGCATTTTTATAGGGCGGATGGTTGCAAAAGAAAATACAATACCATTTCTCTGAATGAACAATATATCATTGATATATGGTTGGAGATTTACAATATGACAGTGGTTAGTTGAAACAACCCCATCCTTACATGCAACTGTATGGACGAGTTGTTTCCATTTCTTGACTCCAACTCACCAAGTCCTAAACAATTTAGAATACTTGCCATTTGTGCGACCCAGACGCGGTCTAATGACTTCTTAATTTAGCCAATGGAAGGATGCTTCCTCTTGACTCTTAGCAAATTAATATATGCAACGCTAGTTGCAAATTGCTAAGAGCTATCAAGAACCTGCAAACTGATGCTGGAAGCAGTAGACGAGACTCCTCACAGGGATCGTTTGGAGCCATTGTTGAAGAACCTTAAGTCTGCTTTCTATGAAGCCGAAGACATCTTGGGTGATGTTCAGATGTTGAGTAGTACCATCTCGAAAGGCAGATCGTATCTCAGCCTGATGCGAGTCAGAATTCATGATCTGCTGCATGATTTAGCAGAGAAGGTAGCAGGAAGTGATTGCTTCAGAATTGAGAGTGACTGGACAGGAGAAGTTCCTCGAGAAGTTCGCCATCTTTTCGTTACCACTTGTAATAGAGCATTGATCGCTGAGAAGATATTCAAATTGGAAAATTTACGCACTCTGATCATTGATGGTGATGTAATGGAAAAAGCAATTGAAGACGGTACTTTGAGATTATGTTCACGAGGCTGAGGAAGTTGCGGATACTGAGGTCGAGAACACTTAGGCCAGTCTCAGTGGTGGGTTTCATTTCCCAGTTTCCAAGACTGCCATGTCAGCTTTGCAGACTTGGATTGAGAAATGAAACTGGATCTCTCAGTGGGGGGTTTCATTTCACTGTTTCATAGACAAGCTGCAGCAATTAATGTATGCATGATGTTGTGATCCTATGTGACATGTAAACTATGTAGCCGTTTGAAAATATATCTAAACTAAACATAGTTACTTTGGTAACTACAATATATCTCATGCCGACAAATAATCATGGTCAAATAAAATATATTAATTAATCCAATATTCATGAGTACATTCGCATATATATGAATGCACAGCAGATCCTCGGGAGCGCCTGAGAACGAAACGACCCGGTCTTAGTGGGGGTTTCACTGGGTTTCATCGTGTTGGTAACCGGGACGGATGGGTTTCATCCTGATGAAACTCTGTTGCTCTCTCTCCTCATAAATTTCTTGCCAACTCAGCAAATTTACTGATGTGTCACTGCATTAAATGAGAATGAAACTCTTTTGAAACCCCCATTGAGACTGGCCTTACGCTATCTTGCAATTCTCAGTCCCAGCATCAATTGGCCAGTTAAAGCATATACGCTATCTTGCAATTAAGACGTACGACTTTTTCAAGCTAATTTTACCAAGAACGTTTACGAAGCTTAATCACATGCGGGTGCTAGAATTTGGTGCTTGTGGAGAACTGGTGTTTTGCCCCGGTCAAGATATGAGTAACCTCATCAACTTGCGTCATATATAAGGAATCATCAATTTGACTAAGTCTCTCCGTGCTAGTTAAATGTAGTTTTGTCATTTATCTGAAACACGATGTAACACCCTAGGGTCCATACCAATTTAAACCTAACCCTATTCTTGGATAGGCCACGCACATGTAACAACCCGCACCGAAGGTTGCTACCATTGGAAGTCCTAGACTTACATGTTAGTGCTTCTCAAGCTAAACTAGTAAGGTGGGACTAACCCATACCCTCATATGCATACACATATATAGGTCATCATGGACCTAATTCTATATGGGCCGAGATGTCACATACACCCTCTCAAAAGACCCGACGCCCTCGTCGGCCCAACATACCCATATTGGGGCAAATGATCATAATCTTCCCTTTTGGCACATGTCTATGCGTTCAGTGCTAACACATCTGCCATGCCGTGTGTCTACTCCAGGTCCACACGTACCATGCGCCATATACCACGCCCCTGATAATAACAGAAGTGTGAATTTTCGCTATGATGCTTTTCTCTAAGTTCCCATATATTTCGTCTTGTTTGTATGCTTGATTTCTGCGAATTTTCCAAATTTCATAGAGAAACCGGACCAAATTAAGGCTTTGGAGTCAGTCATCCTGCTTGTATGAATTGATATATGGTTGGAGGTCTACAAGACGACAATGGTTAGTTGAAACAACTCCATCCTTATATGCAGACTGTATGGACGAGTTGTTTTCTTTTCTTGACAACAACTCACCAAGTCCTAAACTATTTAGTATACCTGCCATTTGTGCGACCCAGACGCTGTCTAATGACTTGTTAATTTATCCAATGGAAGGATGCTTCCTCCTGAGTCTTAACAAATTAATGTATGCAACGCTAGTTGCAAATTGCTAAGAGCAATCAAGAACCCGCAGCCTAGCTCTCTTACCCCTTCTGTATCTCTTGCTGTGAGCATCTAATGCCGGACCGGTGACCATTGGTGCCGCAGGACTGGGGCATGGAAGCGGTAGGGTGGGTCATCTCGCCCATCATCTCTAAGCTCGTCAGCAAAGCCTTCTCCTACCTCGACTTTGATCGATCAGAGAAGCTGAAAGAGCTTGAGACCAAACTTTTACAGCTGAAACTGACGCTGGAAGCAGTTGAGGAGAGTCCTCACAGGGATCGTTTGGAGAAATGGTTAAAGGAGCTTAGATCTGCTTTCTACGAAGCCGAAGACATCTTGGATGAGGTTGAGTATTACCGTCTCGAAAGGCAGATCGTATCTCAGCCTGACGACAAGTTGGAGTCAGACGCCATGCCTCCTCGTAGCAGTGATTGGGTGAAGAAGCGCCTGGCTGCCCTGCTCCAGAGCTCCCGACCGAAAAAACAGGTATTTTCTTGCCACAGGCCCTTTAAACGTTGTTGTGCCATGATATGCCAATATATGTTTCCTGTTATTACTGCTCTAGCTCTTAGATAACTATGCGTTGTGTAACATCCTCAGTCTAAATTTTGCTTAAAGCCTAGCCTCCACATGGGGATATAGGATGAGCCTACACACATGCTGTAACTTGCTTGGACTTTTGTCTAAGCTCAGCCCAAAGGGGTAACTCAGAGGTGTTATATTTGGGCCAACGGGCATTAGATGCTTGTGTAAATCACTTTAAACTAGCACACACATCATCACGTATACACACACAAGTGTCCCCCTAGCACGCACCTAGAATTGAGGAGGCTAGGGATAAATCCGAAATATCACGATGCACGATCATGCACTTTCTACTGATGTGCACTTGCATATGCATAAAGATAAGCTGGTAAGATTCGAGACCTAGTGGATAAAGTCATACTCCAAAGTCTCTACAAACCAACAAACTTGTGGTTCCCTCTACTATTAATTTTGAACACTGGATATGACTACTCAACGTATGACAATTGCCTCTGTTTTGAAACAAATGTCATTTTAGACATTGACGTGGTCTTCAATATAAAAATTGGATTGTTATTTTTTATTAATATGTTGATAAAACTCTAAAACATAATATTTTGGAATCATTTTTTTTTACAAAATTATATTATTTTCTGACTAATCTAAGTACTTTTGTGAATATTGGCGATCATTCTATGTAAAGTTTGATTGCTCGAATTGCAACAGAACATCTATCTTGAAATGGAGGTAGTATTACTTTTGCACTTGTGGCTCTCCCCAACAGTCATCGTGGCTTTCCCAACTCAGGTTGCATCTACTCCATAGACTTTATGCATAATGAAATTTAGCAATCAGTCTTGGAGGGGAATGCAAAAGTTATATTTTCTTGGAAGAAATCTTCTAAGGCATGATATCGTAAGATCGTTGATGTTAATTAGAGAGAAGGTGTGAATGATTGTAGTCTATAGCGAATTTTTTTTTCACAATCTGCTAATCACAGCAAGCACATAAAAGCAGAAAGAAAGGGAAAAACTCTCTTGGATACTGTAGCAACTACACGCACGATACTGTTGATTAAACCGAAGCAGAGTCGACACAACAAAAATCACCACGAAACCAACAAAGAGGAACAAAAAAGAACAGACGAGTTCTCACGAGCTAATTAGCACCTAACCTAATCACCTTATAAACTATGGCCTAATTACTTCTCTAATCAGAAGTCACGCCTGCCTCCAACCCTTAAGACTCTTGGCCACAAGGTCTCAAAACCAATGCATGCAACCAACAACTCTCTGCAAGTCAAACTCTCATGTCAATCTGCTCTTGGGTCTTGACTGAAGCACAAAACATGCATGCTGTCGCAAGATTAAAAGAAAAGCTGAGGCATGCACTCACCAGACAAGAAAACAAACCTTCACACGATCAATCAATCAGCAATTTCTCCAAACGCTCGGCCAGGCATCAATGTCTCGGCCGAACGCCCTAAAAATCTCCGTACACAAAACGTCTCGATGATCGCCGCATGCAGCCGCCGCTCTCCGTATTTAATATACCACGTATCTCTTTTTACTCTCTCAAAACCCTAATACAACTCATCTAACCAGACATTTTTATCTCAAGTTTTCTACCCACTATTTTTAAGAGATTTGAAACCCTTACATAACATGAGTTTTTCACTTTCGTCACATGTTGTAACTTTCAGACCACACTGTTGAGAATAGGATAAATACACAGATATATAATACATATCTAACACCCCCTCAAACTTATGGTGGATCAACAACATAAAGTTTGGAGAGGTGAAAACTGTGCTAGGCTCTGGTTTGTGCCTTTGTAAAAAAGTCTGCCAACTGAAGCTCGGAAGGCACGTACTGAAGAGCAACAACCTGGTCCTGCACCTGTGTCCGCATGTAGGAAGCATCAACACCAATATGCTTTGTAAGTTCGTGCTTCACCGGATCTTTAGCAATGCTAATAGCACCTGTACTGTCAGACAAAAGAGGAGTCGGTGCAGAAACAGAAACACCAAAATCCTCAAGTAACCACCGTAGCCAAGTAACCTCCGCAGTCAACAAAGCCATGGCTCGCAACTCAGCCTCAGCACTCGAACGAGAAACTGCTGTCTGCTTCTTAGTCTTCCAAGCAATGAGAGAACCACCAAGAAAAATGCAATAAGCAGAGAGAGACCGGCGATCAGAAGGATCACTAGCCCAAGTGGCATCAGAATATGCCTGGAGCTGTAAAGAGCCGGAGCGAGGAAAAAAGAGATGACGCGAGATAGTTCCACGAAGATATCGTAGAACACGAAGAAGATGACTAGTGGAGCTGAGTGGGAGCAGAGACAAATTGACTCAAGATATGCACAGGGTACGAAATGTCAGGATGAGTGATACCAAGATAAATAAAGCTCCCAACAAGATGACGATAGCGAGTAGGATCAGCAAGAGGCTCACCATCAGATGGACGAAGATGAACATTAAGCTCTATGGGAGTCTCAGCTGTGCGCTGATCAGTAAGCGATGCACGATCAAGAAGATCCTAGATGTACTTATCTTGGGACAGATAGAAACCCTTAGGAGTAGAAATAGCCTCAATCCCAAGAAAGTAGCGAAGAGGACCCAGATCAGACATAAGAAACTGCTCATGAAGGCGCTCCTTAACAAAAGTGATATACGAAGAATCATCTCCAGTAATGATCATATTATCAACATACAAAAGGAGAAGCGTCCGACCACGAGATGTGAAGTATGGATGAAAAGAGCAGGATCATGAGCACTAGCCGAGAAACCAGCTGCAGTGACAACAGAGGAGAAGCGATCAAACCAGGCACGAGGAGCTTGCTTGAGGCCATAAAGAAATCGACAAAGACGACAAACCATACCCTCGGGAACAGAATATCCAGGGGGTGGCTGCATGTAGATCTCCTCACGTAACTCGCCATTGAGGAAGGCATTCTTGACGTTCAACTGAGAGATAGATCACTGTCGAACAGAGGCCACAGCAAGAAGAGTACGAACGGTGGTCATGTGAGCGACAGGAGCAAAAGTCTCATCATAGTCACGACCATACTCTTGCTGAAAACCACGCGCTACAAGACAAGCCTTGTAATGCTCAAGAAAACCATCAGAGTGAGTCTTAACCTTATACACCCACTTGCACGTGATAGGAGTAACACGCGCAGGAAGAGGAACAAGATCCCACGTGCCAGTACGCTCAAGAGTAGCGATCTCCTCCGCCATTGCATGCTGCCACTCCTGATGAACAACAGCATCACGATAAGAAGTCGGTGCGACAAGAGCAGCGGCAGCAAAACCAAAACGACCAGGAGGTCGAATAGACTGACGATCACGAAGAGCATAACGAGGAGTGGCCGAAGGAGATGACCCATCAGAAGGAGTCAGAAGGAGAGGGCATATCAGAAAGATCCTCAACTCACGGGCGACGAGTATAGTAGAAAGGAAAAGAAGGAACAAGATCAGGAGCAACCTCGGGAGAGGATGCCGGTGGTGAAGAAGGGGCTGACTAAGAAGGAGGCACCGAAAATACCAAAGGCTGTGGTGGAGTGGTGACTATAGGACTGGAAGGAAAAGTCAGAAATGAAAGCGGCTCAACAACAGATGCTGAAGTGGAGGAAGGAGACGGACAAGGATAAAAAGGACGAGACTCATCAAAAGTAACATCCCGAGAAATCCGCATCCGTCGACCAACAGGACCCCAACAACGATATTCCTTGTGCTCAGCACTGTAGCCCAGAAAAACGCACTCAACTGACTGAGCGGTCAGTTTGGTGCGCTCATGAGGTGCAAGAAGAACTAGCACACACACACACCCAAAAAGACGAAGTCTGGAATAATCAGGAGTCTGCCCACAGAGACGTTCAATTGGAATCCTACCCTGCAGAGCAGAGGAGGGCTGAAGGTTGATAAAAAATGTGGCAGTAGAAACAGCCTCAGCCCAGAAGTGTGGTGGAACAGCAGAAGCAATCATGAGAGCACGAGCTGTCTCAAGAAGATGACGATGCTTGCGTTCAGCCACACCATTCTGAGCATGAGCACCTGGAGAAGAAAACTGAGCGAGAGTGCCCTGCTCAGCAAGAAAACCACGAAGGACTCCCGACAAGTACTCTCCAGCGGAATCGGTGCGAAAAACACGAATAGGAGAGTCAAATTGAGTGCGAATCATGGTGGCAAAGGTCTTATAGATAGATAAAACCTCACTACGAGATGACATAAAGTAAATCCATGTATGCCGAGAAAAATTATCAATAAAAATGATATAATATCGATGACCTCCTTTCGAAACAAAAGGAGCTGGTCCCCATACATCAGAATGAACAAGATCAAAAGGACGCTAAGACACGGACTCACTAGAAGGATAAGGGAGTTGAAGCTGTTTGCCAAGCTTACAACCCTGACAATGTAGAGAAGCATCACCAGACACGGACCCTAAAAGACCTCGACGAAGTAAGGAAGACATAGAGAACCACAAAGATGTCCTAAGCGATGATCTACTGAGCAAACGATGCGGTGGAGGCTGTAGCAGCTGTAGAGGCAGTGGTGGAGGCGAGAAGACTGACTGGGGCAGCGGAAGGAAGACGAAGCCAGTCAAGCTCCCAGAGCCGTTGGGAGTCACGGCGCCGAGGGCCAGTACCAACCAGAGTCCCCGTGCGACGATCCTGAACAGAACAAGAATCAGAATCGAAAATAACGCAACCATGATCAGTGAGCTGGCCAGCAGATATGAGCTGCATGGTTAGTTTTGGAACATGAGAAACAGCAGGAACATGAAAAGAAGAGTTGGAAAGAGTGCCTCGTCCTGTGACAGAAAGAGAGGTACCGTCTGCTGTATGTACAGTGATAGGAGTAGCTAAAGGACTAATGGAAGTAAGACAGGTGGAATCAGATGTCATATGAAAAGAAGCACCAGAATCAAGAATCCAAGGTGATACCTGAGGAAGGAGAAGTAGAAGGTGGTCTCTCACCGGAAGACTGAGCAGCAGAACCAGCAGAATTAGATGATGCAGAAGCAACCATGCGGCCTAGCAATGCAAGAAGCTGCCGAGTGTCAGGGGTCCCAGAACTCTACTGAGAGGAGGAACCTCCAGTGCCCCTCGGAGGATGAGCACCACGACGAAGATCCTTCTTCTTGTAGCAAAACTGTTCCACATGTCCATCCTTGTTGCAATAGTTGCAGTGAAGGTCCTTACCAACAGCAGCTATCACTGGTGGAGACACAGCTGGTGGAGGCAAAGGCACAACGGGTGTAGAAGCTGGAGAAGCCACCAAAACCGAAGGAAGTGATGATGCTGATGATAGTAGACCCGCTCCACGAAGTCGAATCTCCTCAGTACGAACAGCTGCAAGGGCCTCCAACAAAGTCACACGAGGATGACGAGCCAGCAACTGAGCACAAGTCTGCTCAAACTCAGATCGGAGACGTGTCAAAAAATCGTAGATGCAGCGAAGCTCCGTGTGAGACTGCTGACGCTGGCAACACTGACAGGTGTGGCAAACATCTGGCCCCAAAGAGTCGATCTGACGCCATATCGCAGACAACTGAGCATAGAACTCATCCACAGTGGCATCTCCGTGCTGCAGCGACTGCTCTTGTTGCACAACAGCAAGGTATAAGGAATCACCAGATGGCTCATAGCGGCTGCGTAGATGTGTCCACATCGCATGTGCGGAAGCCAATCCAACATCACCAATGAGATGCACCTCCATGCTAGCAACCAAAATAGCAGAGGCACGAGCATCTTCATCAATCCATGTCTTGTAAGCAGCATACTGAGTCTGAAAAGTCTCCATGATATCCTCAAAAGCCTCAGAAGCCTTTGTACGAGCGTCTTCGGAAACATCCCTCGGGAGTACAGGTTCAACAGGTGGAGTAGGACGAGACGGACAAAGCAACTCGCCCGTAAGAAACTCCCAAATGCGCTGACCATGCATGTGGATGCGCATGTGCTGAAACCAATCCCGATAATTGAGATCATCGAAGATCACCGGGCAACGAGGAACAGAAATGGCACCTGCAGAAGAAGACATCTTTTTTTTTTCTTTTTTCCTTTTTTCCTTTTTTTCTTTTTTGTCTTTTTTTATCCGGTCAAAAGGACCGGCCGACCGTGCAAAAGGAAAAGTTGTCGGTTTTGTAAACCGACCGAGGCAGCCTCACCAGAACAAATGCGACCTCGGGCGGGGGCCTCACCAGAGCAGCCTCGGGCGGGGGCGTCACCAACGACGCCGGCGGCGGCAGCCCGCGACACTGGCGGCGGATGCGACCTCGGGGCGGGGCCTCACCAGAGCGGCCTCGGGCGGGGGCGTCACCAGCGACGCCGGACGACGAGCGGCGGCCAATCCGGCGCTGGCGGCAGATCCGAGCGGCAACGGCGGAGATCCGCACCGCCCGAATCAGGACAGTGGGCGGCGGGACGGCGACCAGCGGGCGGCAAGGCAGCGACAAGCAGGCGGGGGGCGACGGCTAGTCTGGCGCTGGCGGCAAATTTGAGCGGCAACTAGGGGTGAAAACGGATCGGATTCGAACGGATATTGCTGTTACCATATCCTAACCCATATTTTTTCTTCGGATTCGGTATCAATCGGATTCGGTACCAATCGGATTCGGTGTCGGATCGGTCGGGATTAACCCAATTCGTTTGCACCCCTACTTGTTTGTAAGGAATGCATACAGTGCAGTAAATGGAGTAGGACGCACTGACTTGATGTTACTATTTAATAGCTGATGTGGAAGATTTTATTTTACCATTACAAAAGAAAATGAAACGTCAAATAGTATCACTAACCTGAAATCATACTTGAAGACGTATCGGATTCGGACGGATATTCGGATTCGGACGGATATTGCTGTTACCATATCCTAACCCATATTTTTTTCTCCGGATTCGGTACTAGTCGGATTCGGTACCAATCGGATTCGGTGCCGGATCGGTCGGGATTAACCCGACCTGTTTTCACCCCTAGCGGCAACGACGGAGTCGGCGCCGCCGACGATGGAGACGGCGACGGAGAGCACGACGGAGATCTCGAGCGGGACGGCGACCGGCGGTCTCGATCCGGATCTACGCCGAGCGACCCGAGCAGAGGGCGGCGGGCACAGCAAAGTCTGGCGGCGGCTGGAAAAAGAACCAGCAGCGCCTTGACAGCCGGATCCGTGAAAGACAGGCGCGAATACCTAGGAATCACGAAACCCTAGATTGTGCTCTGATACCATGTTGAGAATAGCGCATATTCATTATGAGGCCAACAGGCCATTATATATACATGTACAGGACTGGCATATATGCAGAAACACCCTCATACAATAGGATAAATACACAGATATATAATATATATCTAACAAACCACTGTATCTCCGACATGCATCATCCATCTTTGATCTCCATGTACCCCAACTCGAGCACGACCATCTCCTCCAGTATCCTTGACCCTCTGGACAATAGCTTCACACTAAGCCATCTCCTGGTCCTCACCGTAGACCACGATCGCCTCTGAGTTATCCTGCACATGTAAATACGAAATCAATATTTTTCCCAGCACAAGTTCTTCTCAATTTGACTGATATTAGTCTACACACATGCCACATGCCTCGCATAACATCGATAAGCAATATTGTTAATTATACATCATAAATGAACCATTGTCAATTATTCACTATCAAAATATCTTAGACCAAGCCTTATGGTCTAAGGGATATGTATTATGACAAAAAATGTAGGGGTGTTAGCAAATTCCCTATGTTATCTTAGGCTTTCGCTTATGTTGGGGTGACCGGTGAATCCTTTTAAAAAATCCTCATCGAAAGGCTAATCTGCAATTTTTGTTTTACAGGCGAGTGGTACGACGACAGATGACACACCCCTTGATATGTCAAAAATGGAGTTGAAGAAAATCCTAGACAAGATCGAAAATATTATCAACGAAGCACACAAAATTTTGCAACTTCTGAACTTGCCAAGCCACAGTAACGTTGACAAGAGACAGACTGTTGCTGCCAATCCACGTGGTGCAGTCACTACGGGGTCTCCTCCAACCGTAGTAATTGGCCGAGATGAAGATCGTAATGAGATCATAGCTATGCTTCATGAGACAGTAGGTGATGGTCAACCAGAATCCAACAGTGCTCTATCCTATTCTATAATTGGCATTCATGGCATCCCCGGCTCTGGGAAATCTACCCTTGCACAGTATGTTTGTGCCCATGAGAAAAATGACAAGCGAGAGAAAAAGGAAGGCCATTTCGACCTTGTTATGTGGATTCATGTTTCTCAGAATTACAGTGTTGATACCATTTTCAGAGAGATGCTTGAGGAGGCTACAAGGAACCCGTCCCCTGAATTCAAGAGCCTTAACATCCTAGAACAGAAGGTGGAAGAGGCACTGCATGGAAAACGGTTCCTCTTGGTACTAGATGATGTCTGGTACAATAAGGATGTGAGTCACCATCCTTATTTGTACTTGACTTGTGAATAATCTTTTCAACTCTGCAGGAACCTCTGGTATATGTATTTGTACTTTTCCTTTTCTACAACAAAACCCGGGTGTCTCATACTGAAACCTCATCGCACCACAGTAACTGCAGTCAGGGACATTTCTCAATTTATGTCGTTGTGGTAGGTTCTGGTAGATGAAGTCATATGGATCATCATCTGTCATACTATTTGCAGCTGGACCATCTGGAAGCACGCGATACGACTCATAATCATGACCTGTGTACGAGACATTGTAGTAATCAATTATATATATAAATATGCTCTATGGAAAGACTTATTTATTGAAGTTGGATTTGTAATATGACGTATAGATGTCGTCGTAGTACCTTGCGCATGCCGCTGAATGACTCCATCATCATCGTATAAGTTTTCGTTGTGCAATCCATGGCCGCCGTCCATGGCATCTTCATCACCGGCCCAACCATCATGCGTTGGTTCGAATAGTTCACGGTCGAATTCATCTTCATTGGTTTGGACATCTACATGGTTGCGGCGCCGCTCAGGTAAATGAATTTCTGCAAATATATTTGTAATAAGTACAGTAGCATATATCTAAATGCCTTATTTTTTTATAAAAAATAGCATGAGGTTGTGCTCACCTGACTCGCCGGAAGTAGGCAATGGACCTGAAAGGACCGTATGTGGGCCTCTAGGTCGTGGAACATAATTATCATTTCTGTGTAGCCACTCTGTGGGATCTGCTGACTCATCATTTTCCAATACAGTTGATAATCCAGTTCCAAAACTCGCACCTTCACATATGGACGGCAGTTCATGGTATATCAGATGGTTGAGGAAATGCATAAGTTGAAGATATTACTCACCTGCGGGAGAAGATGCCGGCACTGTTTGAGACACAACAGAGGTGGTGGTAATATTTTGCATTGCAGCCTTCCTCCGTACTCAGTATTCACGTTGTTTTCTATTAATCTCCTCCCTTTGCTGATCGGTCATCTCAGCTCTTCGTTTTCGTTGTCGTGCATTCCTTTGTTCCCTTGTAGCATCAGCACTGTCTGCAGGTCTCGTTTCTGGGGACAGAGGCACATGTTTATGTCATTATAGTAGAGATGGTTTGTGTAGACATTAAAAGAATGTTACTTTTACACAATAAACTCGAATTATACCTGGGTCATCCTCGCTGTAGGCCACAGATAGTTTGCGCTGCTGCATGTTCCTTTCCTCCCTCCTCCGCGAGGCCTCATCTAAAATGGGATAAAACTCTATTACTACAGGTGTTCCTTCCAATAAATACTAAAAACATTCAAAAGTGCTGCATACGAAAATATTGTAAGCATACCTATGACGTTGGTGATATCGCTTAGCGCTTCGCGTGTATCTCTCGGCGTAGACATATCGCGTTGTGCTTCGCGTGTATTTCTCGGCGTAGACATTTTTACGTACCTGTATTGACAATTATTATTTTCATTGAATTGAAATATCTAGTACGAAGGGATTCCCATTAGAATAGCACTAAGGGATGAGTATTTACTTAGCAAGGCTAATATGATAACATGAGCTGTTGAACAATTTATAATCTCTACTATAAGAATTGAAATAAACTTGTAGTGGTAGTGTTTTGTAATGAAACAACAGGGGCTCTGACCTTGATTAAAATATGGGGGGCAACATAGTCCAAACCCAACTTAAATTATTAACTATCAATTGCTTCTCGCTGTGACAGTGTGTCAATGTTCATGAAATTTGTATCAAGATTGTACTATGCACGAGGCAACAGACGTTTAACGGGCATCAAATGACCAAGCAGGGGACGATTACACAATAGATCTCATGCATGAAATCACGAAGCACAGGAATCATGCATTAAATCATGAGGACTATTCAAATATGAACTACTGCACGTTCAGACAACACTATTAGGAACTGATCACATAAGTCGACAAATAACAATTTATCATTGATTATCTCTATATCTAGATGTTAATGCAGCAGGCCAGCAGCAGCCGGCCATCTAGTAGTAGCATTCAGCAGCAAGCCATCCAAGAGTAGCATGCAGCACAGTAGCATGCAACCAAAGCCGGTTTAGCAGTAGTAGCATTCAGCAGGAGGCGCCCAGCAGCAATCAGCCGGCAAGCAGACAAGCAGGCAGGTACCAGCATCAAGAACCATGTAATAAGCAGTCTAATGGCTAGGCAAACGGTTCACATGAAAAAAATGAACGAGCTGAAACAGGTGCCAATTTCATTGAATAGAGAAGAAGTAAACGGTGTTAAGAAATGTGTATTCAGAGGTGTGTATTTGTTCTGTGATCAGTATAGGGCCCTGCGTGGTTACCAAACTGATTCAGCTGAGTATACGTGGACTGTAGCGAGTCTGTTGCCGATACTGCGGTGAGTTAGTTGTTGAGTGAGTCCACACGTTCCCCTCTCTCCGAAAGCTGTGGATCTGATGTTCTCCTTATTATATATATGAAATGAGATCCCAGATGGATCTTGTGATTGCCAATCCAATTCTTCGTTAACCTCTTTTATGGTATCAGAGCCACCGATCCAATCACCATGCCTACTACACCACATTCTGCTGTCTCTAATGTCTCAACTTCATCAGAGACACATCTGCCCACGCCCTCACTCAATCATGTCGTCCATGTCAAGCTTTCGCAGGAAAATTACCTGCTTTGGAGGACACAGATGCTTCCATATTTGAGGAGTCAAAATCTCCTGAGATATGTCGACGGCTCCGTTGAGCGCCCGGCGCAAACCATCATTGTGCCCCCCGATGAGGAGTCCGGCACTGGCCGTCGCATCGTCGTCAATCCAGAATTTACCACCTGGTATCACCAGGATCAGATGGTTCTGAGTACAATTCTATCTTCAGTCTCTGAAGATGTACTCGTGAACCTCGTTGGGGTCACCACTGCGTCCGATGCTTGGCGCACACTGGAGAGGACCTTCTCAGCAAGCTCACGCGCAAGGATCATGCAGATCCGTATGCAGCTGACGATGACCAAGAAGAACGATATGAGCATCAGTGCTTACTATCGCAAGATGAAGGGGCTGGCTGACACACTTGCGATGATTGGCAAACCCCTCGACGAAGAAGAAATGATCTCGTATATGTTACGCGGTCTTGGGAGTGAATATGACTCCCTGGTGACGAGCATCACTACGCGTGCAGATGCATACACACTCAGTGATGTCTACGCCCACATGTTGAGCTATGAAATGCGGCTCGAAAACAACAACACCGAGATCCAGGTATCCGCTAACTTTGTCAACAGGAACCATGGGCGTGGAGGTGGTCGCAATGGTCGCGGTCGTGGCCGCAGTGGCGCGCGCGGATTTGGTGGCAACCGCGGAGGATCCAACAACAGCAACAACAAGAAAGATGGATCCTTGTGTCAAATCTGTCACAAGCCAAACCATGACGCCTCATCATGCTGGCATCGTTATGATCAGAATTATCAGCCCGAAGAAATAACCAAAGTTGCTGCGGCTGCTTCCTCAGGTGGTTATGCTGTCGATCCTGACTGGTATGTTGATACAGGAGCCACCGATCATATAACCCATGATTTGGAGCGGTTGACAACCAAGGAGCGCTACACAGGCAGTGACCAAGTTCAGGTGGCAAGTGGCTCAGGTTTGTCAATTACTCACATCGGTAATTCAGTTGTCACTGGCTCCACTCGACCTCTTCACTTGAATCATGTTCTGCATGTTCCCAAAATAAATCGTCACCTTTTGTCAGTTCGTAAACTAGCAATTGACAACAATGCCTTTGTTGAATTTCATCCTCATTCCTTTTTTGTTAAGGATCGAATCACGAAGACCACTATGCTAAAAGGAGGATGTAAGCATGGACTTTATTCTCTTCCAAATAAAAGGCCCAGTCAAGCTCAAGCTCTTCTCTCTTCAAAGATTTCCCAAGAGCAGTGGCACCAACGTCTCGGCCACCCTGCTGCACCAGTCACTCTTCGTATTCTTCGTGAAAATAATCTTAATGTAGACTCAAACAAGACTAATTCCCCTTCAATTTGTGATGCCTGTCAATGCGGCAAGGCACATCAATTGCCCTTTGAGTCTTCAGTTAATGTAACCTCATCTCCTCTAGAAATAATTCACACCGATGTATGGGGACCAGCAATTCCTTCAGTTAACAATTCCAAATATTATGTTTCCTTTGTTGATGACTACAGCAAATTCGTGTGGATCTATTTCCTCAAATGCAAATCTGAAGTTGAAACTGTTTTTCTTCATTTCCAGAAGCATGTTGAAACTCTCTTAAACTGCAGAATCCGTTGTGTCCAATCGGATTGGGGAGGAGAGTATCACCGTTTGCACCACTACTTCAATCGATCAGGCATAGAACACCATATTTCCTGTCCCCACACACACCAGCAGAACGGAGTCATTGAACGAAAGCATCGTCACATTGTAGAAACAGGCTTAACCCTGTTGGCACAGTCCCAGATGCCTCTGAGGTTCTGGGATGAATCGTTTCAAACAGCCTGCTATTTAATCAATCGAATGCCTAGCAAAACGATCAACTTTGATACACCCATGTATCGGCTGTTAGGAGCTAAACCAAACTATTCTTTGCTTCGAGTCTTTGGTTGTGCCTGCTGGCCTAATCTCAGGGCATACAATTCCAGAAAACTGAACTTTAGAACCAGGCAATGCGTTTTCTTGGGCTATAGTTCCTCTCATAAGGGCTACAAATGCTTTGATCGGTCTACTGGCAGGGTTTATATCTCCCGTGATGTTATCTTTGATGAAAATGTATTTCCTTTCGCTAATCAGCCTACTTTCACTACACCTAATTCTGCTCATCATCCAACACTTCTTCCTGTTGCCAGTACACCGACAATTTATCAAGAGTCCCTCCTAACTGGAGTAACTTCTGATCAGTCATCTCCGACAACTGTGCCAGTGACAAGTGACTCACCCGTGAGTAATGACTTAGCTAGTCATCTTGTTCATACTGATGTTGCTAGCCCAAATTCTCCTGTTGCAGATTCTTCAGGTCCTGAGACTGCTGTTTCTGACAGTCATGAAGCATCGGCTACTCCAGCTCATGATACATTTGCTTTGTCCCCACCTGTTTCAGTCATTCAGCATCCCATGAGGACTCGGCTCCGCGATAATATTGTGAAGCCCAAGGAGTTTACAGACGGCACAGTTCGGTATTCCACAGCCCGTGGGTTTGGCGGTTTGGTTTCTGTCAGAAATCCGACAATAGCAAATGCTGCAGTTTCTGAACCGGCAAGTCTACATGAAGCTTTGCATTCTTCAGAGTGGAGGGAAGCTATGGATAATGAGTATTTTGCACTACTGAAGAATGATACTTGGGAGCTTGTGCCACCGAAGCATGGTATGAATCTGATCGACAGCCGATGGGTTTTCAAAATCAAAAGGAAATCTGATGGGTCCATTGACAGATTTAAAGCCCGTCTTGTTGCCAAAGGATTCAAGCAGCAGTATGGAGTTGATTACCTTGATACCTATGCTCCAGTTGTCAAACCGACAACTGTGCGAATTATTCTATCCTTGGCAATTTCCAGAGGGTGGAGTCTGCATCAGATCGATATCCAGAACGCCTTCCTTCATGGTTTCCTGGAAGAGGAAGTGTATATGCGGCAGCCTCCAGGCTATGAAGATCCCAATCAACCAAATCTGGTTTGTCGACTCAAAAAGGCTTTGTATGGCCTAAAACAGGCCCCAAGGGCTTGGCATTTCAGACTCACAAGCAAGCTCCAAGCATTGGGGTTTAGAGCTTCGAAGGCTGATACCTCTCTGTATATATTCAGTTATGGAGGAGTGACTATTTATATGCTCATTTATGTTGATGACATAATTATTGTGAGCTCTTCTTCTTCAGCGACGCAAAAACTTATTCGGCAGCTGGAAAGTGACTTTGCTGTCAAAGATCTTGGCAAACTGCAATACTTCTTGGGCATAGAGGTCAAGTCACAGAGTAATGGTGTTATATTGTCACAGCAAAGGTATGCTCTTGATCTCATCAAAAGAGCTAATTTGGAGAACTGTAATTCAATTTCAACTCCAATGGTTTCCACTGAGAAATTGTCAAAAGGTCAGGGACAACTGTTGCAAGAGAAAGAGCAGTTCCAGTACCGCAGTATTGTGGGTGGACTGCAATACCTGACAATTACTCGGCCTGACATTTCCTTTGCAGTCAATCGAGTATGTCAGTATATTCAGTCTCCAACAGATGCTCACTGGTCAGCGGTGAAGCGAGTTCTTCGTTACATCAAAGGAACATTGGATGTGGGGCTGAAAATTCAGAAGTCTCCGTCGACAATACTCAGTGCGTTTTCGGACGCCGACTGGGCCGGTTGTCCTGATGACCGGCGATCAACTAATGGGTTTGCAGTTTTCCTTGGGTCTAATTTGGTCTCCTGGAGCTCCCGCAAACAGGCAACGGTGTCACGATCGAGCACGGAAGCTGAGTACAAGGCTATAGCTAATGTCACTGCTGAAATAATCTGGATTCAGTCACTGCTTAAAGAACTGCATGTTGTTCAGAACAAATCTCCCTTGCTTTGGTGTGATAACCTTGGGGCAACATATCTCACTGCAAATCCAGTCTTCCACGCCCGTACTAAACACATTGAAGTTGACTTTCATTTTGTCCGAGAATTGGTGTCAAGGAAAGCTCTGGAAGTCAGGTTTATATCATCAAAAGATCAACTTGCAGATGTGTTTACTAAACCACTGTCCAGAGGACCTTTCAATCATATTTGCAGCAATCTGAACTTAGTTTCACCAAGTTGAGATTGAGGGGGAGTGTTAAGAAATGTGTATTCAGAGGTGTGTATTTGTTCTGTGATCAGTATAGGGCCCTGCGTGGTTACCAAACTGATTCAGCTGAGTATACGTGGACTGTAGCGAGTCTGTTGCCGATACTGCGGTGAGTTAGTTGTTGAGTGAGTCCACACGTTCCCCTCTCTCCGAAAGCTGTGGATCTGATGTTCTCCTTATTATATATATGAAATGAGATCCCAGATGGATCTTGTGATTGCCAATCCAATTCTTCGTTAACCTCTTTTAAACGGTTCACAGCAATCAAATGACAACTTGCTTCAGAATAAGGTGGCACGAAATTACCAAAACTTTTGCCCTGCTAGAGGACTTCAAAGTATATTTGTCAGTGCCTTTCATCATTAGGTCATTATCCATGTGAGTTTGACCATTTGGATTAGCAGGAACAGCTATATTTTCAACCAATTCTAACTGACACATTCCAAGTTGCAGAAATTGTTTATCGGCAAAAGTACTTCCCCATGATCACAGAATGGCAATAGATATTTCCTTAACCCTAGTGTATATGCAGCAGCTGCGCAAGGCACTGATTTACACACAAGATGATCTGGAGGAATGAAATCACCCTAGTGTATTATCCTACTTCTACACACCGAACACCCAGTTCATGAGAACTTAAAAATTATAGGGGCATTTGGTGGGGGCATTTGCCTGAATAATTGACATGCATAGTACTTGTTCTGAATCTTGTTCCAGCAGAGCGGTTGCTGGTCTGAAACCTGACATTTTCAGAAGTACTACATGAAGCAAGCAATGGTGTAAATTCTACACAAATCTCATTAAATCGAAACTAATACGATCATTGTCTTTCTGATGGCACTCAGGAAGCGCAACAGATAAAGATTATAATTATTAAATTTGAGAAGCAAGAATCGCCCAAGAACTGAAAAAGAAAAGGGAAGAAACGAATCGTACCAGGCCGGGTCGCCGTCGTTAGCGGCGCCTGCTGCTTCTAACGGGTCTGCTGAACGGTGCCGTCGCCGTCGGCGAGAGGAAAGCGCCTGCTGTTACCGGCGGATGGAGGAAATCCCGGCGGCGGCGAGCACAGAGCACGCACGTCATGGCATAGCTGGATCAGTGCGCGGGTACAGAGTGCACGGTCGCCTGTGCTCTCGGCACGGAGGGCCGGGGCAGAGGCACGGGGCCGCCGCCGGAGAGAGGCACAGCGGGCGGCGGCAGGGAGCGACGTGCAGGCACAGAGTGCACGGGCGCGGCTGCTCTCGGCACGGAGGGCGGGAGCACAGCAAGAGGGCCGGAGGAGAGAGGCACGGCGGCCGGCGGCAGGGAGCGACGGGCGATCGATGGAGCGACGAAATTGTTTCCTTTTTCTCTCAATGATTGATCGTAGGAAGAGAAAGTAGAAGCCGCGATCCCCGGGCGGACAGTGTTGAATCGCGGGCGGGCGCCTTGTGTTGAAGCCTCGCGTTGAAGCCTACGTTCCATCCAGGCCGCACGATTGGGTTGAAGCCAGGGAGAGTTTTTTTTAGCCCTTGATTTTAATGAAGACAATTTGCTGGGTGCATTTTTGTGGGTGCACGAAGGTTGGTGCTCTCAGCGGGGGACGTATTCTTGGGTGGACTGAGTGTAATTTCAATTGGTCAATTATAGTAGAGATGTTTCAGAACAAAAACTCAGCATCACTCAATTTCCCAGCAGCAGCAGCATACATATTCACCAGGGCATTAATCATGCGAATATACGAATGCAGACCACTCCTGAGACAGGGAATGAATTCCGCTTGCGTGCCCGACATGATCTAAGGAGTCACAGACAGAAATCAACCTGCACAAATTTGTTGCATCAGGTCTTAATAACCCACAATGACGCGTATCTAAACATTTGCTACAGATTCCTTTATGTTAATGTCGCGCTCCTCCATTTGATCAAAGAGCCTCTCAGCATCCTGCACCCTTCCCAGGTTACCAGACATGGTGATCAGTGAATTTGCCACACGTGGGCGAGCCCCACACGCACGCACGGGCCTCCTCCCCCAAGCGTTCGCACGAGGTGACGAGGCTGGCGAGTGTGAACCTGCTGAGCGGGACCTCATGGCCCCGAGTTTCTATCGCCCCGAGTTTTCAAGGCCGCCGCGTTTCTCTTCTGCGCTACTGTTATCTCGGATTTCAATCTGCGCCACTATATTTCCCTCTCTTTGGTTTGATTTGACAACTTTCTCTATTTGTGTCACCTTCCACATTCTCTTCATCATGTTGCCATGGTCGATTTTACTTTCGTTTACCTCTACTTTCCTAACCCCTGAATTTTGTGCTTTCTGGGCTGTTGCACGATTTTGGATGGGAGATCTTTTGATATTCGACATAATTTTCCAAGAGTCACACGCTATGACGACATATTCTAGACTCGGACTTCGGATTTTCCCTATTTTAGTTTCAACCTTTCCAAATACAATGCTATTGTATATGCTTTGCATTTGAGCATTTGAGAGGTTGTTAAGGGTATTAGTGTTTTTTCTTAGCTTCTAGGGTTTGGTCTTATGTACTCTATATATTGCCCCTTTTAGGGCTGTGCAATACAACAAAGCATTCATCCATCCTGTGCTATTCTCATATTAACATAATCAATGGATTGAGAGCTTAGGGGTTCTTTTGTGAAAATGGTACTTTACAGTATGCTACAGACCCCATCTATATAACTATGTTTGGTCATCAGGTTGGCTGTAACAGGCCATGTGAAATTTGAAGTCTAACAAGCATATCAGTACTTCATTGTACACATTAAACCTATTGCAGAGCAGAACAGTACATAATAATTAAATCACAACGACCGATGTTTTCAACACTATGGAACAAAGGAGGAACTGCAGCTAACATGACGCGGTTCATGTTCAGAATATGCGCTACATATTATGTCATGAATCTTCTACTACTCCAGATAATTGGTTTAAAAAACACACAAGCAGATTCTTGATGCACTGCTTACTAGCTTAGCTGATCAATCAAATTAGATATTTCTTGAAGAGTTTTGCATTATTTCTTGAAGAGTTTTGCTTCTTCAGATTCCATAGATTGTTGTTATATTGCACCGAGAACCATGATCTTCAAACCAAATTTTCGAATAGATTGACAACATCATTTAGCACCAATATTGAGGTCTACAATTGTGAGCAAAAAAAAAGATCATAAGTTCATAGTTATTAACAGGTCCATTGGAGAAAAAATTCTAACACACCTTCCAATTTTAGGTAAGTGGAATCCAAAAGAAAGGAAAATAGTGCCAAACTAAAAGAGAATCCAAGATTTCACGTAGTAGATACTGCAATCAGCTCACCAATTTCTCCATGTGGCATTTGCGCATCAAGGAGACAATCCCATTCCCTTCTCACGCATTTTTTTTCACAAGAGACCTTCCATTTATTCGTATTGCCGTCTGCCGCCGTCAAGCTGAATTGGGGCGTCCTGCTTACTGCACGAGGCCGCCGTGGATGAGCACCAAGCTCTACAGCGTGGTCCCCCCGCCGCCGCCGCCGCCGCCGCCGCCGACCACCCTCCTTGCGCCATGGCTCTATATCAAGCTGCTTCTATTTTCGTTCTGACAACACTGATGGCTGCACGGGTGGAGGACTACTCCGATTGAGCTTCTCCAGAACCCCACCGTGCTAATGATCACAACACACGGGATGGTCGTGCTGCTTATTCGGTCAGACACATCAAAATCACGAAGACTGGAACATCGAGCACAAATCACATCTTCACAAGAAAATTTCTCCACATCTTCCATTTGGGTACAAACGTCTATGCAGTGAAAGCATAAAGGAGGGCACTCACATGTACATCTGGACGGGTGGTTAGTCACATAGATGCATAAAATTCCTGACTACAAAAATAATAAACCTTGAAGTTTGAAGAGAGAAACTACTACTACTACAAAAGTCCTATCTTTTGCCCTAACCACCAGTTTTCTCTGTACAATCTTACATACTGAATCAACTGCCGTTTGTGTTGACTATCTCACCAAAAATGTGAACAAGAGCATGACCCACCTTTGAAATGGTGGAACCTATAAGGATCTCTCAGCATAATTTCCCTATTAAAAACCATGCTAACCAGCTTAAATACCACATGGCAATCTGCGCAGACCCTGAGTCTTGAATATCCTTATTGTAGATCCTTCTGGAACAGTGATGAGGCCATATGCCAATGCAAGCTTCTCGCTGTGGTTCCAAAGGTTCTGCTCTTTTTGCTCTACCTCCGTATCATGCAGTGCAGATGAGGTATCAGCAATATAACCTACCTCCCTGAGCTTCAGCAGGATTTCATCTAACTTCGTATATATCTTTTCCGCATGCGTATGACTCCGGTCATCTATACCAAAGGTGCTTACCTCATTCTTCAGCTTAAGCCAACTGCAAGCAGGTCTTTTGTTTAAATTGATGGTCTTCACGTGATTTCTTAATCTGTCAACATCCACCCATCTTGCATTTGTAGCATATAAGTTCGACACAAGGACATAAGCTGAGTCATCAAATGGATCCAATTCAAGAAGTTTATCGGTCTTCCTCCCAATATCCAGATTTTTGTGAGTTCTACTAGAAGACAACAAACTCCACCATATTAGATCATTTGGTAAGACTGTCACTTCTTCAATAAATTTCTCCGCCTCAGTAAATCGCCCTAAATGCCCAAGGACATCCACTATGCAAACACAATGTTTTATTCCAGGGGAAATACCAAATACAGAGGCCATGGAGTTATAGTAAACAATACCCTTGTCTACAAGACCAGCATGACTACAAGCTGAGAGGAGGGCAACAAATGTTACATAGTCTCGCTTTCGCCCCATTGAGACCATAAGATTAAATGTGTCCTCAGCTTCCTTAAAATAGCCATATCTTGCATAACCTGATATCAATGTATTCCAGCATTGTTGAGGTCGAATGGCAGGATCAGGAAGCATTTTCAACATTTCATTCATCTTTCCAGATTTTCCATACAATGTCCATTGCAGCATTAACAACATGACTGTCTGCATCCAGCCCACATTTTACACCAATACCATGTAGCTGCATACCTTCTTCTAATGATGCCAGGCTTGCACTGGATGACAAACATTCAGCTAGACAAACATTATCAAGTTTGTTTCCAGCATGCTGCATATCCATGAAGAGCTTTAGGGCTTCCTCTCCATGGCCATGTTGAACATTCGCAGCTATCATGGCATTCCAGGAAACGACACTTCTGTTGATGATTTTGTGGAATATATCACCACAGTTTGCATACATTGTGATCAGAGAGTTAGTAACATACTCATCTGATAAGAATCCAGTATGTGTTATGTATGCATGCAGGGGCATTCCATAATTATGCAAGTCATTTAAAGATGTGAAAGAACCCTGGATATTTATCATTGCTATATAATTTGGCTTTATTCTGGTACCTCTCATCCAAGAAAATACTCGCGTTGCCTTTGTACCATCCGCAACACCTGCATAGCCCCCAATAAGCACATTGCTACTAACAACATCATAAGTCGGCATCGACTGGAATACTCTCTCAGCATCTTGCATGGAGTTGCATCTACCATATATCGTTATGAAAGAATTACCAACCAGTAGATCGTTGTGAAGACTTAATTGCAATATCATGGCATGAACCATTCTGCCATCCACCAAGGCTCCTGGACTCGAACATGCTCCTAGAGCGCTGGAAAATGTCATGTGATTTGGACCTTCATTCATTCCAAGTAACTGACCTAGGGTCTTCAACACATCAACGCAATAATAATTATGCACATAGGATTCGATCATGGTGCTCCATGATATTACATCTCTACTGCTCATGTTCCAGAACAAAAACTCAGCATCACTCAATTTCCCAGCAGCAACATACATATTCACCAGGGCATTAATCATGGGAATATATGAATGCAGACCACTGCTGAGACACAGGGAATGAATTCCGCTTCCGTGCCCGACATGATCTGAGGAGGCACAGACAGAAATCAAGCTGCACAGAGTTGTTGCATCAGGCCTTAATAACCCACCATGACGCCATATCTGAAAATAACAGAAAACATTTGCTACAGATTCCTTCATGTGAGTACACCGATATATTCGCGTTCCATGATATGGTGCCGCGTTCCTCCATTTGACCAAAAAGCTTCTCAGAATCCAGCACCCTTCCCAGGTTACCAAACATGGTGATCAGTAAATTTGTCACGGAGACCTGTCTTTGGAGGCCAGAAACTACGACATGGGAAGCAACCTGAAGCGTTCGCACGAGGTGACGAGGCTGGCGAGAGCGAACCTGCTGAACGGGACCTCATGGCCCCGCATGCCCCGCAGAAGATCGAACGCGTTGGCGTCGCGGCCGCAGCCGGAGACGGCGGTGTACCAGGAGGAAGGGGCCCGGTCGGGCATTGCGTCAAACAGGTGGAGCGCGGCGGCGGGGCAGCAGTGCCGGAAGTAGAAGGCGAGGAGGGTGTTGCGGTGGAAGCTGAGCGGGAGCGCGCGGCGGAGGGCGAGAGCGTGGATTGCGCGCGCTAGGAGGGGCCGGTCGGCGAGGTGGGAGAAGTCGGTGTGCGGGAACTGCGCGACGGCGGGGTTCGTGTGGTCGGTGAGGAGGCCGAGGGGGTGAGGCGGAGGTGGCGGGTCGAGTGGGCATGGCGCGGCTGTGGAGAGGCGGCGGGAGGGGAAAGCGGCGAGGCGGGGCGGTTCGCGCTTGTTGTAGTACTTGGCGGCCAGTTTGGTCGGTGGTTCGTCGGAAAAGTGATGCGTAGGAGCGGCGGCCGGCTGCGACCAAGGAGAGTGAAACGCCCAGTGTGTGTTTATGCTCGGCCTAATTCAGCCTATCGGAATTTGGACCGTAAATCCAATTCGCGATCCAATTCGGCCCATCTAAATTTGTATGTCACATCCCATGGTAGTGTCACTTGTGGCCCATATTTCGGTCCATCAGCATTCTTAGGGTCCGTTCGTTTAGCAGTTGCTGATGGTTTTTAGCTATGTCTGATAAATAGTAATAACTGATAAATAGTAATTAATGAGTGTATTAGGTAAGAAAGAGCTAACGACGGTGCCACAAAAGTCACTACAATATTCAGACCGTTATACGACTTACGGAATTGTGACATAATAAAATACAAAGTGCGTTAAAATATGCGAAAGCGCAAAATAGTGACTGATGAATAGAAACAGTTGATAGAAGCTTAAGTGTTCGTATTGATTTTGGCCCTATTCTTTTTCAGCTTCTGATTTCTATTTTTGACTTTTCTACAGTAACTAACTTTTAAACGAAGTGTCTTTTCAAGATAGGGTCTACTAATTAATTGTAGTACATACTATACCAACTTCATTTATATCGATAAAAATAACACATGAATTTCTGTTACTCTGTAATCTCTCACACAAACAATCTAAAAGCTACAGATTACAGGCAAAAACTATAAGACTCAGTTAAAAAAAATATGCCTTTTAACTTCGGAAAGCAGAAACTACTTCAAACTAGATGGCCAAGTCAATAGAAACAGACCCTTAGGCGGGGCTCACAGGCCGAGTCCAATTGAGCAGCTCAGCCCATAATTTCCAGTTGTCGAGCCACCACAAGCTCTCGTCTTCGTCTCGTCCGCTCCGTACGCCGTAGCAACATGTCTCCCATGCCATGGCGCTCGTCGGAAAAGGGCAGAGATCCCAAGGATTGCCGGCGATTCACGCCGTAACATCGTCCAAAAAGTCCGACCGGCTCTGGCGACAACTGCATACATTCCAGCAGGTTAGCACTCCCGAACGAGGTCTGTAACAGTAGTTCGAATTTCCACTGTGATGCCTGTCTTCTCTGGAAGTTCCCACATATTTCATCTCGTATGTATGCTTGTCTTCTGCAAAGTTTCAGCATTTGATAGAGAAATCTGCAGCATCTCATCCACCCAAGTGGTCCAGTGGTGTGCAGGGTTGTGGCTTTTCTGAGAGGCCTGTGCTTTTTGGATTTCTGGCTGAAAAACAACTGAAGCTGATGGCTATAGCTTTTTCTGATAGGTAGTTTGGCAGTCTGCCTTTTTAGTTTTTATTACACTGGCCGGCAGCTTCGACTGTAGATGAAGGTTGAAATATCAGAAATACGCTTGAGGATTCTGAGGGCATGTTTGTGTGTTGATTTAGCGTAAATTTGAGTGGTTTTATTCTTTTTGCAGACGAAACAGCTTAGTTTTACTAATTTACGGACAATTAAGCAATATTTTGCAACATCAAAATGTATATTTTCTCAGCAATGCAATGCTACCTACAGTAGGTGCAACGACCACCATTAAGTCCAATAGGCAAATAGTTCAAATAAAAGGTGGCATAGCAATACAAATATTTGATCTATTAGCCATCAAAGAATCAGTAAAGAAATCACGAAGAGCACCCATATCTCCATAATCCATTGACATGCTTGTTCAGATATTGCCTTTTTTGCAACTTGTGGCAGGGGTGGACCTGCCCTTCGGGCGAGGCCGGGCGGCCGCCCGAGCTCCCCTAGCCAGCGGACCCCCCCGGCGGAAGCACACGCCCCCCTCTTCCTCCTGCAGCTGCGCCTGCTCCACTGCCTCCTCCGACTCTGGCGCGGCGGCGGTGCCCAGGCGGAGTTGTCAGAGGACGGCGCGGCGCGGCGCGGCGGCGCCCAGGCGGAGAAGTCGGAGCCCGGAGGACGGCGCGGCGGCTAGGGGAGCCCGGGAGGCGGGAGGTGGTGGCCGCCTGGCCGGGGAGCGCAGGAGGCGGGAGGCCGGGTAGGCGAGAGGTGGGGAGCCCAGGAGGCGGGAGGCGGGGAGCCCGGGAGGCGGGAGGCGGTGGCCGAGGAGCAGGTCGGCCGTCGGGCGTCGGCGGATGCGGATTTGAGACGAGGAGGCGACAGACGAGGAGCAGTCGGCTGAGTCGGCCAGTCGGGAGACACGGGAGGACTCTTGTGGCATGTAATCTTTATCTTCATTGCATCTCCAAAAAAGATGATCATGTAAGTCGCTATCCCTAATAAAGTTATGAAGTGCCATACATGTCATTATGATCTTCTTATGCTTCTTTTTTAAAAAACTTGGCAATTTCAACAAAATTTGTTATTTCATTTTCAACACCCCGAAGGATCGTTCAATCACATTGTGAAGAGAAGAGTGATAATAATTGAACTACTCCTTTCCTCTTGGTTGTCGACCTTATTAAAGTTTTGGGATATAGTACTTTTGGCCCTTGTATGGAGCTAGATATCCCTTCTGATTCGGATATCCCGTGTTGACAAGATAATATTTTTCTGAACATATAAGCATGGAGTGATAAACACTTCATATGCAGATTGGAACAAAAATTGATCACTTGAAAGACAAAATTTAGGAGGATGTGGAAAGTAGGATGAATACTGGCAGAGTATCATTGAATATGCGTGAATCATGTGTAGATCCAGGTCACCCAAATACAACGAACATGAACCTCATATCAAAGTCAGAGACAACAATCATATTCTAGGTAGCATATCCATGGCGATCGATGTGGGTAACCTGGTCTGCCTCACTCACAACAACAGGTATATATGTGCCATCTATTGCACCAATGCAGTTATTGAAGTGAGATGCAAAACAAGCATCTTCAAGTATTCGATGCACTGTACTGAACTGCAGATCTTTTGGTTTCATGTTGTCTTTAGCTAAACGTTCCATGAACTCCAAGACTTCATTGAACTTCCTACAGATTGTTTCAATTGACCGTTCAAAGCGATTGTCTACTTGGCTAAATTACTGAGGGCCACCACATGTCCACAAGAACATACCATGGCTTTCTATAGAATTCATCTCTTGTTGATTTAAGTTCATCTTTTTCCACCAAAAGTTTCATGCAACTTATGTAATACAGGCCTATGCATTTGAAACATTTTATAACACTTCTTGCTGCTATTTAGTTGATCCATAACCCAATGATACCCTATCACTTTTGGAGGTTGTCTCTTTTTCTTATCAAGGTAAGTACCACTGTAGTACATACCTACAAGATGCATCAATTTCCTTTTTTTGTTCTCTAGTTCAACCTGGAGACACCTCAATTTCCTCTATTTGTTTCTTTGATTAGCATGAATACCATCCTCACTGGAGTCACTTTTCAATTGATGTACAATCACGCACTTTCAGTTGATGTGCAATCACTCTCACTTGATGAACTCATCTGCAAACATTTAAAAAAAGGTAGCATAAAAACAAATTATTCTGGATAAACAAACATATATTGTCACAACCATTGATAAAAACTTAGTTCAAACATACATGGTCATAACATGTCCACAACCAAAATTAATCTGTTTCAGACATTTAAATACAAGAACTTAGTTCAAACATAGCATTGGGGCAAACCCAAATTATTCTGGTTCAAACATAGACATCCATAATATTTCAGTCCACCATAACCAACCGCAAATAGAGGAATACAATATAACATTGGTAAAAAAAACATAAAGAAAGCTTTAGTTCTTCCTCCCGTCTTGATACATCCTCTTGAACCAAGCAACCTTCCATGACTGGTCTCTATGGAATGAAAAACTGCTCAATATTCATGTTTGGATAGCCATCCGCATGTTCTTTGATGCAATGAAATGTTCATCACTCCCTTCCTCTGCTTCAGATTGGATAGCCATCCGCATGTGCTCTATAATCTCATTCTCAGCTTGATCACCCCTCTGAGTGTCACAGAATTGCTACTTGATATATGGTCCACTTAATGCTTAAATTCTTTAGCCAAAGGGTTCCTCTTGTTCTTCTTGGGACTTCGACCAACACTAGTAGCCTCTCTCTTTGCCGGGCCCTTCGGTTCCTTCTCGGTTGCCTTATTTGCCCCCTCTATAATGGCCACATCATCATCTTCGTCAGCATCATGTGAACCAACACTTTGTACAATTGTGACTTCTCCAGGGATGGCAGGGATAACAGTTGATTGAGATATGACATTAGCATTCTTGAACATGATTTCAAGCTCATTTAGGTTCTCAAGTGGTGCTTCGTGTTTCCGCGAGAGAAATATTTAAATTTCTCTACGTTGGCGTTATGAAGTGCGAGCGTGTACGTATACGATTGTATACAATTAAATAGATACACATACACGGATGCAATAAATGACATAGGAAACTCGTGGTTTATTAATATTTTGAAAATTTACGAGTCTCCTGTTTTTCCGTACATCTCTTGTGTTGCGCTTGAATATGTAGACTATTGTGTAGTCTCATGACGTCATGACGATACCACTTAATTATCTGTGGGTTTAAACCCGTAGAAAACCTCCTATTAAGCTGGGCCAAACGGTCGTCGTCGTCAAGTATCATGATTCACATTTTTTTGCAGATGCACATGCAAAATGACAAATACGAAGTATTTTGTAGCCTTGCTAGCCTTGGCTATCATCACATCAATAATTTGTATACACCCTGTCTCGTTGGACGTGGAGTTCATATAAAACCTCAAACATAGGTATTCAGCCTCGTCGGTTGCGAACGAACAGGATGTATATATCCAGCCTCGTCGGTCAGGACATGTATGTATGTTCCGGCCTCGTCGGAAGAAAGTGAGTCGAAGGAGATTATATGATGAATCTCCGACCGGTTCGAACATGGCCGTGTAATTATTTGATGATGGCTTAACCTGCTTCAAATTCGATGTAGACGGCAAGATAGCAAAGCAAACAGAGCGTGATGGACTCATCTTTTGGAGTAGAACACACGTACAATTGTTCCCATATTTTATTAGGAGCAGTCTGCTCTTATGGACACGAATGCTGCTGCCGCTAAGGACTATCCTGCTTGTACAGCGCGTACGTACTGCCCTAGCGAGTAGCGACGGCATGAACTTTGTAGACGATTGCCGTGTAGAGTCGCCAGACACATGTATGTCGCCACCATGGTGACCCGAAATTTGTAGAAGTGGGCATGTGTGTGCCGTTGTCGGAACGGCCCAAGAATTTGCAGAGTAGACGACCATGCTAGGCACATACGCATCGCCGTCGAAATGGCCTGATAATTTGTAGAACTAGCATGGTGGCCCGCGTCCTACACAGGTATTATTTTTAGAGTATATCTAATTAATTTAGCGGTATATATATATATATATATATGATAATAATAAAGAAATTACATTCAAAAAAGAAAGAGTTGTGAATCACATGAAAGAATTAAAATATTAGAATTTTAGAGCGTTATTAATTTGATTTAATTTCTATATTTTTATAATTGGTTTCATTTATGATATTAACGCATAGTAGTATATATTAAAACAAAGAATATAGATTATATTTTTAGGAGGAAATACTTGTTATTTATAATTTGTAATTGGCATCTCCAATAATAAAAATAATAGTTGTACCCATATTAATACAATTAAAAGAATGCAAATTATAATGAATATTATAGGCAAGTTTATTCATGTGTGTGGATCGCTTGAATTCAATTCTATCTATAACATCTCACGTCTTACTTTCATACAAGAGTTCCCCAACGATACACGCATGCATATCACAGTACAAATCAATTTCATGTGCACATTCATAGATCAAGAAAAATTTTAGTTATGATTTGTTAATTATAAGAATGTACCTAATTAAGTGCTAGATACTTTTTTTAGAATTTCTAGCAATTATTCTTATTTATTAGGTAACATCCATCAGTTATGGATTGCTACACATAATTAGGGTACACAAAATTAAAAGCAAAATGTTTCTTTTTATTTTTGAGAGAATGTCTACAAATTTCTCTTTTCAATTAGCTGATGTAATCAACCATCCTATACTTTTATTGTATGATAGATATCACCCAATGGTTAATACAATTCAACTTAAATTAAAATCTACCACATCGATGGCGATTATGAAAAAGTCAAAGTTGTGAAATGCACATTGTTAGTAGTATGCATGTAGATTAGATCTTGTCTTTTTTATTTCTTCTTCTTTTTTTTGCCGAGTGCCACTTTTTTCTTATTTTTCTTATGCATGGTTTTTACTCATTTATTTTGCATGTTAATGTCATTCTTTTCCACCTGTATGTGAATTTTAGTGTGGGTCATCTAGTATTATTTTTATTTATTAGGTTCATCTACAATCTATAATGGGTGGTCTTGTCTTGTAAGATTTCTTATTTTATCTAAGACATCCACTAATGATCATTTATTGACCATAATAAGGGTCCACTAAATCAAGGAACAAATGTTTTTTTATTATTTCTAGTTTATTTCTTTTTTTAGCAAATCTAAAACTCATGTGATCGACTTTATTATATAATAGATATATTTTGTTTTTTTGGATTTACTTTGGAATTCGTATGGAAATTAAATAGCTAGTTCTTGTTTTCTTCCCCGAATTTTAGTTATTTTGGATTATACTTAACATGCACACTTTTTTAAATTGCTAATTTTATTATTCTTAGTTAAGATTTATTCTACATGTACAATTACCAACAATGTGTGTTTTACAACTTTGATTTTTTTTCTAGAATCGCCATCGATATTTACATGTAGGTGATCAACCAGGATCGACTTATCCTTTTTATTCAAGTAAACATGCATGCATGCAGATAGAAATCTCTATGTGCATGTGGTTTCCCTAATTCCTTGCTTGTTGATTTCCTCTTAATATGCATATATGTTGGAGTTTTGATCATGCATGAAGATGGAATAGCATTTAGCTTCGATCTTCGTTGCATCTATACGTACAGGAGTTGGATTCATTCGCATGCATGGCTTGACAGCAGGAAGTTTCGAGCAGTCTTCATATGCTTAGGCTATGGATCATGTTTCGCATGTCGATACGGGTCCGACGCTGGCAAGGGTGTGTCTGGGGGAGGTGACTGAGACACATCGGGTGACTCTGCGGCACGACGAGGTTTTAGGTGGCGCTTGGCATTGCACGAGGTTGTGGTCACGGTTGAGTTTGGATTGTACTTGATATGCACTATTTCTTTTAATCTGAACCGTTATGATTTAGGTCCACTAAATTAAGAGCTAGATGTTTTATACTTTTGTGAGAATTTCTAGCACATTTCTCTTTTTTCTTAGCAACTCTAAAAGACTTGTCATTGTTTTTTCATTTGGACAGTGTCCATCTCTTAATGAAATAATATTTTTTCCAGAGTTTTTGAGAACCATATTTTCCCATATTGGTTTTAGCGGTAGGGGTCTACCATAAACCTCATTTTCCAAGACTATTTAAACATCACCTAACAAAAGCACCGATAAAGCTACATAGATATTCAGTTATTAACCTAACAAAAGTACCTTCACCTTGGACTATTACTACTGAATGACCCTGACAGTAACTACATCTTCAAGTCTTCAACATTGCTAGTAATATGTACACAAAACAGTGCTTATTATTGAGGAACCGTCGCTGATGACCAGTCTGATCGATTCCTCTGCTTAGAACAAGAACGAATCAATCACAGAAGACAGAATAATAGATTGAACACAGAGAGGTAGAGAGAACTCCTGGTCTTTCTTTATTGCTTTCAATTGCATTGGTGTACAAAATATGCCGGTATGGCTCCCTATTTATAGTCTACGGTGGGGTGCCCATAATGGGCCAGGGCTGCTGACCTGGGCCCAGGTTTCTCAACACTCCCCCTTGGGCACTCACCCAACATGTTTATTCCTCGTTAAAACTCCATAAAAACCCAGTGGGAAAAATTTTGGAGAAAGAGTACATGATACATGTGATGTTGTGATGCACGAATTGCCTCATTAAAAACCTTGGTCGAGAAACTTCAGGAAAACTCGTCAAGAGAAAAAGAGTACAATCCACCCAATTTTATTTGGTCTTCATGACTTTATTCTTTTTGCGTACTTAATCTTCATGATCAAGATTTATTATCGGGCTTGTGAGAATTCTCCCCTTGAATTCTGCACTTCTCTAAGTCTCATCATTCCAATCCCTTGCACGCACTTTTCGAAGCTAGATGCGGGGAGTGACTTAGTGAACAAATCTGCTAGATTTTCACAAGACTTAGTATGCAGTACTTTAATCTCGTCCATCTTTTGCAATTCATGAGCATAGAAGAATTTGGGGTTGATATGCTTTATGAGATGACTCTTCACATAGCCCGTTTGCACTTGTGCAATGCAAGCGGCATTATCTTCGTAGATAATTGTGGGGGTTTGCACGATGTTCATTCCACATAACTGCTAGATGTGGTGAACCATTCAGTGGAGCCAAGCGCACTTTTGTGCGGCTTCATATAGTGCTATAATTTCTGAGTGGTTCGTCGAAGTAGCTACAAGGCTTTGCTTACATGATTTTCATGAAATTGCAGTTCCACCACACAGGAATACATAGCCTGTTTGTAACTTTGCGGTATGCGGGTCAGACAGGTATCCAGTATCTGCATAGCCAATCAAGTTCAGATCTTGATTCTTTCTGTAGAACAATTCAAGGTCCTTTCTTCCTTGGAAGTATCAAAAGATGTCCTTTATGCCCTACCAATGCCTTTTGGTGGGCTTTGCACTGTACCTTGCTAACAGGTTCACGGCAAATGCAATGTCCAGTCTAGTGCAGTTTGCTAAGTACATGAGTGCTCCCACTGCACTCAAGTATGGGAATTCCGGTCCCAGGACTTCCTCCCCATCTTCTCTAGGTCGGAAAGGGTGTTTTTCTTGCTGTAAAGACCTCTCGATCATCGGTACTTTCGATGGGAATGCCTTCTCAAAGCTAAACCTTTCAAGCACCTTCTGGGTGTAGGTCGACTGATGTACCAAGATTCCTTCAGAGACATGCTCAAGCTGCAGACCTAAGCAGAACTTGGTCTTGCCCAAATCTTTCATTTCAAATTCTGACTCCAAGTAGGAGCTTGCTTCTTTTATGTCTTCAGCTGTCCCGATGATATTCAGATCATATATATACACAGAGATTATACAGAATCCATTCTGGGATCATCGTATAAATACACAAGGACAGTTTTCATTGTTCGTGTAGCCTTTCTTGCAGAGAAAGTTGCTCAAGCGATTATATCACATTCTTCCAGATTGTTTCAGTCCATATAGTGACTTTCTGAGTTTCACACTGTACATATTTCTATTTGCTCTGTCTTGGTTCGGGAGAGGGAATCCTTTAGGAACTTTCATATAGATCTCCGAATCCAAGTTACCGTAAAGATATGCAGTCACAACATCCATCAATTTCATTTCCAAGTTCAAGTTCACTGCCATTGAGATCAATAATCTAAAGGTAATTCCACTCATGACTGGGGAGTAGGTTTCTTCATAATCAACTCCAGGACATTGAGTGAAATCTTGTGCTACTAGCCTTGCTTTGTATCTCACTACTTCGTTTCTTTCATTTCTCTTTCGAACAAATACCCACTTGTGCCCAACGGGGTGCACATGGGGAGGCGTGTGGCATACGGGCCCAAACACCTCTATTTTGTTCAGAGATAGCAATTCAGTTGCTATTGCCTTCTTCCAATATTCCCAATCTGATATTTTCTTACATTCAGCGAGCGATGCGGGCTTGGGACCAAGATCGATGATGGTGGCAATTTTCTTTGCAAAGTAGATATCAATATTGGCCGTTGTCCTGTCAGGGACTCCCGTGTGCACATAATTTATAGCTATTTCTTCATGAGTTGTTTCTTCTGGAGCGATTGCTTCTTCTGGAGCTTCACCTTGCGCATCGCTTCTTTCAATTGCGGTGGCAAGTCTCTTTAGTTTTTCGGCTCCGATGTGTGCGCACACATCCATGCTGTTGGGGATATTCAGATCCGGTATGCCCTTTTCTGAAGGTATCATACATGTGCCAGGTCTCAACTGGCTCCCCTTCTCATTCTGGGGGATTTCAGTGATCGGCTGTGATAAGTCCTTCTTATCCTTTTTCGCTGGGCGTCCCCGGTTACTTTGGACTCGAGGAGCCGGAGTTCTCGTCCTTTTATTCTGAGGCCTCTGGATGAGATTAGGGATACCTTAAATTTTTTTGGTATTTCTACCCTTCCGGTGCATTGCGTGTAGGCACAAGCGACTTAATCATGCTTTTCAAATCACTAAAGTGATCGGGCAGTTGATTTGCTAATGCTTGCAAGTCGATGATCTTCTGGACCTCTTTTTCAGTTTCACTAGTGCGCGGGTCATGTGCATGAATTCCCGTGGCTTCCTATGTAATTTTCCGATATTTTTCATCAAGGGGTTGATTTCTTTCCCCTAATGACAGGAAATTATCCTCATCAAAAAATGCAGTCAGCGAAGCGGACATTATGTAAATCTCCCGACATGGATTCCAAATACCTGATTATGGATGCAGTCTCATAACCAACGTATATCCCAGTCTTGCAGAGTGGGCCCATTGCAGTACGCTGTGGAGGTGGTATAGGTACATAAACCTTGCATCCAAATCTCCTAAGATGAGAGATTTTTGGTGGTGACCCTTGCGCTAGTTGCATGGGTGAATGGATGTTGTAGGCCGAAGGTCTAAGGTTGATGAGATTCGCTGCACGAAGGACTGCGTGTCCCCAACATGTAGCTGGCAAATTACTTTTATGCAAGAGGGGCTGGGCAATAAATTTGATTCTCTTAATTAAAGCCTCTACCAAACCATTCTGGGTATGGATATGCGGTACCGAATGCTCAACTGCAATTCCCATCGCCATGCAATAATCATCAAATACCTTTGAAGTAAATTCTCCGGCGTTGTCCATTCTGATGGACTTGATGTGATGATCAGGGAACACATTTCTGATGCGAATGATCTGTGAGATCAGTTTTGCAAAGGCGTGGTTTCTTGTGGACAACAAACCCACATATGACCACTTCGATGAAGCGTCAATGAGCACCATGAAATACTTAAATGGCCCTGAGATGGGATGAATGGGACCGCAAATGTCTCCCTGGATGCGTTACAGGAATGCAGGGACTTCATCCTTCACTTTCAGAGTGGAGGATCTAGTAATTAGTTTCCCAGTGGCACATGCAGGGCACACAAAATCTTCATGATTCGAGAAATTCTTCACATTAATATTATGCCCATGCGAGTTATTTATTATGTTTCTCATCATCCTAAGACCTGGGTGGCCTAATCTATCATGCCAGAGACAGAAGATCTTAACCGGTCTCTAGAGCCATGGCGACAGACAAATACTCGACCAAGCCCCCGATCTTCGATGGGATCGACTATCCCTTCTGGAAGAGTCGGATGGAGACCTACATCCAGGCTCAGGGCTACGCCATCTGGCGGAAGGTCAAGGTCTGGTATGATGTTCCTTCCGATGAGAACATCAATGCCGGGAATATGGCTGATGTTGAGGCGAATGCTAAGGCGAGGAACATCATAATCCAGGGCTTGAGCAGAAGCGAATTTGATCGCATCTCTCATCTGACGTCGGCCTTCGACATCTGGGAGACCCTCAATGCATATCATGAGGGCACCACCTAGATTAAGATGGTTCGACAGGGCCAGTTCAAGCGACATTACAACAAGTTTGAAATGCTCGCTGGCGAGTCCCTCGATGAGTGTTTTACGCGTTTTCACAAGATTTTGAGCAACCTCCGAGCAGTCGGTCTCACATACCTCGACTCGGACAACGCTCGTCAAATGCTTTCTACTCTTGATCTGCGTGTTTGGGAGATGAAGGTGACCACGATTAAAGACATGACCGACCTCTCGACCCTGACTCTTGACGCGTTGTACTCACGCCTCAAGACTCATGAGATTGACATAATCTCTCGTAGGTCGAAGTCGCAGTCGATGGCCTTAGTCACCGATCACAGTTCAGCTTCTGGCTCTTCTTCTGATTTGATTGGTGGTTTCTCCCTAACTGCTCTCTGTGACGTAACTGATGATCAGTTAGAACAGCTTCCAGAAAACCAACTTGCTCTCTTAGCCAGAAAGTTTTCCCACGCTTCGAATGTGGTGGCCCCAACCACATTCGGGCAAATTGCCCCAAACTGGAGAAGGGCAAGAGCGACTTCGGCGGTGTGAACAAGAACGACTACATCGACAAGAACCGCAACAAGAAGCCTCTAGTTCACGCACAAGGCAAGGAGAAGTTCCGCAACCTTAGCAAAGCCAAGAAGCTCTTCCACCGCGTCCTCACCGCCTTCGACGACCTCAACCTCAGCGAGGTGGAGGGATGGAGCGACAACGACGAGACGGGTGATCAAGATCCCAAGGATGGCAACGACTTCTCCGGCATGTGCTTGATGGCCCTTGAGGGTGACGTGAGCGACAGAGAGCTGTACTCCGACTCTGACGAGGTATACCCTTCCTACGACCAGCTTAATGATGCTTTCTTAAGCTAGGGAAATTCCATGCTAGATCTAGAGTTAGGGTTAGCGAGTTGGAGAAGGAAGTAGAGAGATTGTCACGGGAGCTTACTTCACTTAGATCTGCTCCCTCCCGTGACGATTGTGATGTATGTACTGCTCTGCTTGGTGACATGGAGAAACTAAGGACCTTGCATGATAGTATGTCCTCTGAGCTAGACATGATTAAGGTGGAGAATATTAGTCTTCTTGCTGAGCTAGAGATGAGTAAGGTAGTGTCTCCTTCATCTACTACTGTTGAGGCTATTTCTTGCACCTCATGTGAGGATAAGGACAATGCGTTAGAGGTCTTTATACCATGTTGCTCGATCTGCCCGAGACTTGTGAAAGTTCTAATAATTTAAAGATGAACCTAAAACGGGCAGATCATAAAATTGCTGAATTACAAGCTTTTCTACTTGAGCCTATTGCTTCATGTGTGAATTGTCCCAAGCTTACTGCTGAACTTGAATCTGTCTCCAAACAGTTTCAAGAATTAGTTGATGATAACAACAGATTGGCTCAGTATGCTTCTAAGGACCCTGTTAGCTCACCATGCATTAATTGTAACAAACTAAAATCTGACTTGATTGCATTAGATGAAAAATATGTGAAGCTAACTAAGAACCTTCTAGAGAAGCCACTTCTTGCTTGTAATGTGTGTGCTGTTGGGAAGAAGCATGAGGGTTTGGTAGAGACGCCTAGCGACGTGAACCAATTGGCTAGCAGTAGGACTGTCCATTCTGAGTCGGCTGTGCGTGCACAAGCCATTCATTCCTCTGCTGTTGGTTTTTCTTCTACTCCTTTACCTTCTACTGTTCCTTCTTCTCCCTGCTCTTCTTGCACCTCTCTTTTTCGCGGGGGCGCGAGGCGTGGCTCCGGCGCGAGGGCGAAGGCGGGGAGGGAGAAAAGCGCCAGTGGGGAGAGGGAGCGGGGAAGGCGCCAGGGAAGGAGGGAAGCGGGAAGGTGGAGGACGCCAGCGAGAAGGAGATGGCGCCCGGCCAAAAGAGGAAAGCGGATCCGGGGAAGACTTTACAAAAAAGGAAAAGTTCCCAAAAACACTCAAAAGATCAGCAAAAACAAAGAAACTTTTGGGTTTCAAATTTTAGGGGATTTCCTGTATGCAATGGGTAGTTAGAGGCCCACAGGGCAGTGTGTGTTTGGGTATTAAAGGAAGCCCCTGTACGCAAAAAGCGATCGAATGAATGAAATAAAATTATAATTCCCACCTGCTGTTCTTCTTCTCCAAGTTTCCCATCCTATTCTTTTCTTCTTCCTTCATGATTATATCTAAATCTGGTTTGATTCATCTTGTTTGATCTCACATCGTCGCAATCCACTCGCTGACGATCACAAGAAACTATCCTATTCGCGAATTTGGCGCTCACGTCACAGCGATTCCACCGCTGACAGCAACGAGCCAACGAGTTGTGACATTTTGATATCAGAGCAGTCGATTCATGGGGCTTCTAGCAAGGAGATGGTGTGGGAGACCCGTAGTAGCAGTAGGAGGTGTCATTGACAGTTGGATTAAGGCATGGGTGGTGCTCATGACGAGGGCACCCACCAGGCATTTGATGGAATGTTGAACACTCAGGAGGCGTTATCGGGAGGTGTTCTTCGTGTCACCATTAGCCATGTGCTCACTCTATCCGGTGATAGAGGAGGTGCTACACCAGATCCTTGATGCATATGGCGTGGAGAAGATGACCGTGTCGCCCAGAGTTGCTCACGTGGAGGCTGCTCAGTCTCTTTCTCCACTCTCCAAAAATGTCGCCCCGCTTCTGCTCCTCCCCCTCCACCGTGCTACCATCGTCCCTTGGTCCTCAGTCCCTCACTCTCTCTCTATCCACTCTATAGATCTATCGCCCCGCTTCCCTTCCTCCCCCTCCACCGCGTCGCCATAGCCCGCCATTCCTCACTGTGCCGCCCCTTGTTCTCCGCCCATCCACCACCCTGCCGCCGCTCATCCTCCTCCATGTCGTCACCATTCAGCCTCCCCCCTCCACCGCTTCTCGTCCTCCACACAATCACCAGTCATCCTCCCCCTCCACAACCCCTTCCCCCACTGTGCCCCACCTTTTCCCTCTGCCTCCCCCTCCTTCCCTAGTACTGGCCACCCCCTCTCCCTCTCCCTTCACTGTGTCATGTCAGAGTTTGGGTCTTCTGGATCCGACTTCGACATAGCCATCTCCCTACTCGCACTATGGTGGCTACCACTCTTCATCCTTATTGTCCGATGTTCACAAGATTTCTAGCTCGAGACTAAGCGCATGAGAGAGTCTGCTCTACAGCCCTAATGCCCGCACGGGGAGCTAGCGAGCAAGGGTTCTGCGCAACCTGTCCTACCCTTCCCGCTTTCATGGTGGGTGGGAAGACATCAGTGCCTAAGCACGACAGTAGGAACACAATGGAGACAGCCGAGCAAAGAGCCACAGTGGGCGTGACTGGTTGAGCGAGGCTCGATGGCGATGACACTAGAGAGCACCTCCATGGCAGCGACGCCCAAGCGCAGTGGCACAGACGACAGCGGAGGCATGGTTGGCCTCCACGGTGGCTAGGACAGCAGCGTGGAGGTACAGGATCAGTGAATGCTCGTGGATGGCGGTGCGTGTGGCGTCGCCCTCCTCCTGCAGCGCTCGCATGCGGTAGTGAGTCTGGCCGAGCATGACTCCTTGCTAAAGCATGGTCCGCAGCAGATCAAACGCGGCGCCACCGCGGGCGCAGCATAGGCACCAGGACTCCAGAGGCGGCGATGTACCAGGAGGAAGGGATCCGGTCGGGCATTGCGTCGAACAGGTGGGGCGCGACGGTGGGAGAGCATTGGCGGATTTGTTTGTATGTTTGATTTCTGCGAATTTTCCACATTTGATAGAGAAACGGGACCAAATTAAGCCTTTGGAGCCATAGTCATCCTGCTTGTATGAATTGGTCAGATTAATTCTTCTACTCAAGAGAAATTGGCCCTGTTATGCCAAAATGTATCTCCGTCAGATCAATTGAATATGATTGCCCCCTATGGTTAATAAATAGCAATATTTAATCTTGTATGAATTAGTCAAATTAATCATATACGGACAAAGAACACAAAGGAAGTCTTCCAAGGAAACGAGGGGCGAGTATATGCAATGTTAGGGGCGGTTGGATGGAAAACACGCTATAGAGATTTTAAATCGCAATAATTTCCCTGTCACAGGACATCATGCAAATTGATGTTTTCATTTTTATAGGACAAATGGTTGAAAAGGAAAATACAATACCATTTCTCTGAATGAACTATATATCATTGATATATGGTTGGAGGTTTACAAGATGACAATGGTTAGTTGAAACAACTCCATCCTTATCTGCATGGACGAGTTGTTTTCTTTTCTTGCCATTTGTGCGACCCAGACAAGGCCTAATGACATCTTAATTTAGCCAATGGAAGGATGCTTCCTCTTGAGTCTTAGCAACTTCATATGTGCAACGCTAGTTGCCAATTGCTAAGAGCAATCAAGAACCTGCAGCCTAGCTCTTACCCCCTCTGCATCTCTCGCTGTGAGCTTCTAATGCCGGATCCAGTGACCATTGGTGCCGCAGTGGGCTGGGGCGTATCTGCCGTAGGGTGGGTCGTCTCGCCCATCCTCTCTAAGCTCCTCAACAAAGGCTTCTCCTACCTCGGCTTTGATGGATCAGAGAAGCTGAAACAACTTGAGATTAAAGTTGTACAACTCGAGCTGATGCTGGGTCAGGAAGCGTTTGAGATTACTCCTCACAGGAATCGCTTGGAGCCATTGTTGAAGAGCCTTAAGTCTGCTTTCTACGAAGCCGAAGACATCTTGGATGATGTTGAGTATCACCGTCTCGAAAGGCAGATCCTGTCTCACCCTGATGACAAGTTGGAGGCAGATGGCATGCCTCCTAGTAAGAGGAATTGGGTGAAGAAGCTCCAGTCTGCCTTGCCCAAGTGCTCCTGCCTAAAAAACCAGGTCCATTACTGCCTTCGTTTGGTTCATCTTTTTTGGAAAATTCAATGAAATCATGGAAAATACCACAAATAAATCCACTTAATGTTTGATTAGTGAGATTCAAACTGTGGCATTTAGGGTGTGTTTGGTTTGTAGCCCAACTTGCCTTGCCATTTTTTTTGTAATGCCTCAAAATTCGCCCCTCATGTGGATGGCTACCAAATTTTTGTATACCCATGGCTCTTTTGTCACGTCCCATGCATTTCTTGCCAATATGTTGACCAAAGTGGATGTGGCCAAAACCTTCTCCAAAATATTTGCAAAGCCAAACTTTAGTAGGGTTGGATCGGGCACAAACCAAACCAACCCTTAGCCACAATACATGATTGTGTATGGCTGAGAACGGCAATTAGGAGGGTAAACAGGAGCCAAGCCAATTACAAACTTTTTAAAATCTTTTTCAAGGGAGAAAGTAAAGCTTTTTATTTCAATAGCTCTGAGAAGTTATGAAGATCTGAGACCAAACACCCAAAAGGAAAGATCCAAGAAAAACAAGTCAAACGAATCAAAACTTGCTCGAACGGCCTGACTGCAGTGTAATGGGTGGTCTGACATCTCAGGATAGAACATAATTTCAGTACTATTTCGAATCCAAAAAATGACAAAACTTTTGATCCATAATTCCAATGACTTAAAGCTTAAAATAAGGCTGGATCATGATCTTAAGAACCTATCCCAACCAAACATCTTGAAAGAACATAAAAAAGTTGGCACCAAAATAGGGATAAAGCCACAAATCGAGCCAACTCGTAAACCAAGACTCCAAATCACATGAAGTTTGGTATGCACCTTCTCTAGGATGTCAGAAACCTATTTTAATCAATGATCAAGAAAATTGTTACCAAAGTCCTGACTTTTTTGTTTGAAGGAAGGTTGCACCAAAACCGGGCAAAAGAGAAAAATCTCGATATGCTCATGCTCGTGAGTTCTTGATGATCTAGATGACCTTGAATAAGTTCTCATATATCACAGTAAGCTATATCATAGTATGAACTTAAGACAAAATGGCTACAAGATCAAAACCCAAAAATCACTCTCTCTTGAGCCAAAACCGGACAAACACAAGAACTTGCAAATAACAAGTGCCTAGATGGACGAGATCTGGTCTCCAAGTGACATCATCATCATTTACATATCCTTGGCACAAAACTAGCTAGATCAAGAAGGAAAGAGGTAACACAAAAAACCAAGTTAAACCAAGATTTTATCACTTGAGTATAGGAGGGAAATACTTTGACGAATTTTGATCTCTATTGATACTTGGAGATGAATGTTTATAACCATTCCCTAACTATACACAAATCCTAAGGATGACAAAAAGCTCAGCCACGAGAGTCTCACATTTTCCACAAGGTTCTCTTCAAAAAGTCTGACTCCTCTCTACTTGGCATAGATGACTCTTTCCTAAGCCACCCCTCTCCACCCTTTTATAGTGGAGGCACATGAGAAAATCTAATTAGTCTCTCTAGTTAGGTTTCATCCATTTACATGAGCTAACACATTAACCCAACACCATTTCGGATTTTACACTTACACTTGCATGCTTCTTAAAGCACATATATCCAATAACCCGTTAGTGAATCAACACTTGTCTACTCAGTAATTTCAGCACATGCAAGACCTTAACCACTCAGACTAATAGCGCGGTTTTGCACACCGCCACTTTTCCAACATTGGGCAATTTACATAAAATGCCTCTTTACCGCCTTCCACGAAACTTCTCACTTCCTTTGCCACGAAGCTTCGCCCATGCTTCACCATATTCCATGTGGACCCAATGACTTGCTGCCAAGCCTCTTACGCATCTGGATCCCACTGAACCATCCTCGCTTGCAAATGGCCTAAGCCACTTGGCGTACCACATGTTTCTCCTCATATCATGATGGCATCTGGTTTCCCTGACCGTTCTCGACCTCACCTCCTCCTTGAGCTTAGTCCCAATCTACCTTGTTGTTGCCTATTATGTCTACCACCAGTAGCTTCCGCTCTGGTTCCTCGTCGTCTCGGCTTGTAACCACCTTATAAGTCTCGGTTATCTTCGATGGCTCCTTAATCGCATGGACCTTGGCTCCTCCTGAATGTAGTCCCAATCACTTGACCGCTTTGAACATAAGCTCTTCTAACTTAGTCCCAGTCCCGTCCGCCTCATCATGATGTAGCTCTGGATTCCAACAACTAATAACAATAAGCAAACTGTGACACCTCGGCCCTATAGAATTAGACCCATGATGGCCTATATGTGTGTGTGCACATGATGGTGTGGATTAGTCCCACCTTGCTAGTTTAGCTTGAGCAGCACTAACATATAAGTCTAAGACTTCCAATGGTAGCAACCTCCGGTTAACCGTTTTACGCGAAGCGAGGATGAAAGTGCAAGCGGGTTGCTACGTGTGCGTGACTTATCTAGAATGAGGTTAGGCCTAACCCGGTTTGGACCCTATGGTGTTACAAATGGTATCAGAGCCGACCCTCGCGGTTACATGCGCGCATGTGGATCAGGGGCGCGGCCTTATGGCGCATGGCGCGTCTGGGCCCGAAGTGGACATACGGCATGGTATATGTGCTGGCACTGAACGCACGGACATATGCCAAGAGGAGAGATTATGATCATTTGCCCTAATGTGGGTATGTTAGGCCGATGAGGACATCGGGTCCTTTGAGGGGGTGTATATGACACCTCGGCCCTGTAGAATTAGGCTCATGATGACCCATATGTGTGTGTGCACATGAGGGTGTGGATTAATCCCACCTTGCTAGTTTAGCTTGAGAAGGACTAACATATAAGTCTAAGGTTTCCAATGGTAGCAACCTCCGGTTAATCATTTTGCGCGAAGCGAGGATGAAAGTGCAAATGGGTTACTACGTGTGCATGACCTATCCAAAATGGGGTTAGGCCTAAACCGGTTTGGGCCCTAGGACGTTACACAAACTGTCACGTAGCACCGCATAATACACAAAATTATCAATTGACATAATTAATCAATACAAAGCACTATATAAAATATATGCATCCAAACCATTGATCCTAAACATAGAACCAAATCATAAACCATAGTGCGCGCGCACACACACTATCCTACAGTACTGGTCAGATTGCCAAGACTAGACAGGTCTAACCACCTCTTAGCTCCCCGGTAATAGGGGAGCAGTCTGATCGTAGCTACCAAGTTGGTCAGATCGCTGGCACCTCAGGTTGCCTCCGTTTTGAAACAAATATCATTTTAGACACTGACATGATCTTCAATATAAACATTGGACTGTTATTTTTTAGTAATATGTTGATAAAACTATAGAATGTAATTCTTTGGAAGCATTTTTTACAAAAAAATATATTATTTTCTGACTAGTCTAATTATGTACTTTTGTGTATATTGGCGATCATTCTATATAAAGTTTGATTCTCGTATTGCAACAGAACATATATCTTGAAATGGAGGTAGTATTACTTTTGCACTTGTGGCTCTCCCCAACAGTCATCGTGGCTTCCCCAACTCAGGTTGCATCTACTCCATAGATTTTGTGCATAATGACGTTTAGCAATCAGTCTTGGAGGGAAATGCAAAAGTTATATTTTCTTCGAAGAAATTTTCTAAGGCATGAGATGTATTAAGACAAAAAAATGTAGGGGTGTTAGCAAATTTCCCTAAGTTATTTTTGTTTTACAGGTGAGTGGTACCACGTCAGATGACGCACCCCTTGATATGTCAAAAATAGAGTTGAAGAAAATCCTAGAGAAGATAGAAAATATTATCAACGAAGCACACAAAATTTTGCAACTTCTGAACTTGCCAAGCCACAGTAACGTTGACAAGAGACAGACTGTTAATGCCAATCCACATGGTACAGTCACCACGGCGGCTCCTCCACCAGTAGTAATTGGCCGAGATGAAGATCGTGATAAGATAATAGCTATGCTTCATGGGACAGTAGGTGATGGTCAACCAGAATCCAACAGTGCCCTATCCTATTCTATAATTGGCATTCATGGCATCCCTGGCTCTGGGAAATCTACCCTTGCACAGTATGTCTGTGCCCATGAGAAAAAGGACAAGCAAGAAGAAAAGGAAGGCCATTTCGACCTTGTTATATGGGTTCATGTTTCGCAGAATTTTAGTGTGCATACCATTTTGAGTGAGATGATTGAGCAGGCTATAGGGAATCCGTGCCCTCAATTCAAGGGTCTTGACGTCCTACAAAATTATTTGAAGGAGAAACTGCGTGGAAAACTGTTTCTCTTGGTACTGGATGATGTCTGGTACAATGAGGATGTGAGGCATCAGCAGGAGCTACAACATATAGTCTCCCCATTGGAGGTTGGGAAGGTAGGAAGCAAGATCCTATTGACTAGTCGAACATCGGATGCATTGTTAGCTTTGGGTGCTGTGAGATGTATTCCCATATCTAACTTGGACGATAATGTCTTCCTTAGATTGTTCATGCATTATGCTCTTGAAGGTGCAAGGATAGACGACCATAATCGAAGAATATTTGAAATGATTGGGGCTGACATTGCAAAAAAGCTGAAGAGATCACCTCTAGCAGCCAGAACAGTGGGAGGACAGCTACGCATAAGACCAAAGGTTGAGTTTTGGAGAAGTGTTCGGGATCGGGATCTTTTGAATGAGACAATGGGCGCTCTGTGGTGGAGCTACCATCATCTTGACGAGCAGGTCAGGCAATGCTTTGCTTACTGCAGTCTTTTCCCGAGAAGATATCTGCTGAAGCGTGATGAATTAGTCAACTTTTGGGTTGCAGAAGGGTTTATAAGAACTACCAATACAGGGGAGGAAATGGAAGCTGTTGGTCATGGCTACTTGGATAAATTAGTGTCAACCTCATTTCTGCAACTAGTAGATGGTGACGAGGACTGCTATACAATTCATGATCTGCTGCGTGATTTAGTAGAGAAGGTAGCAAGGAGTGACTGCTTCAGAATTGAGAATGGCTGGACAGGAGAAGTTCCTCGAGATGTTCGCCATCTGTTCGTTACGTCTTGTAATAGAGCATTGTTGGCTGAGAAGATACTCAAATTGGAAAATTTACGCACTCTGATCATTGGTAGTGGTGCAATGACAGAAGAAATTGAAGACGAAGACTTTGAGAGTATGTTCACGGGGCTGAGGAAATTGCGAATACTGAGCGTAGAAGTCTGGAGACAACCCAAGCAATTCTCAGTCCCAGCATCTATTGGCCAGTTAAAGCATATACGCTATCTTGCAATTAATATTTTGAGTGGATATTACAATTTGAAGCTAATTTTACCAAGCACATTTAGCAAGCTTTACCATATGCAAGTGCTAGATTTCGGTTATTTTATTGAAGTGGTGTTTTACCCTGGTCAAGATATGATGAGTAACCTCATCAACTTGCGTCATATATTGGCCTTATCAGATCTGACTGGTCCGAACATTATCAGCCTGACGTCACTCCAAACGATACCTATCTTCCGAGTAAGGAAGGAACCTCTGTACGAGTTACGGCAGCTGAGGGACCTAAACAAGCTTCGAGGAAGACTAGGGATCAGTGGTCTTGAGAATGTTGGAAGCAGAGAGGAAGCGCTTGAAGCCAATCTAGCTGGCAAGGAACGCATCACAAGACTTGACTTGAGTTGGCATGAACACAGCTGCAGTGCAAACCTTGAAGCAGAGATACTTGAGGGCCTTTGCCCTCCGATGGGCCTTGAAGGATTGAAAATCAACGGCTACAAAGGGTCGAGGTACCCAGATTGGATGGTTGGTAACAAGAATGGACCGAAGCACCTGCAACGACTTGACCTCTTCGAGTGTAGCCCATTGGGAGCTATTCCTGACAGAAATGAGTTCTTCATTCATCTTCGTGTGCTCACTCTTTGGCACTGCAGCTGGGTTGACTTGCCAGATAATATGGAGCACCTCACGTCGCTCAAGGAATTGAGGATCAGTTACTGCGAGAATATTCGATCGCTACCAAGACTGCCCCAGTCTCTCGAGTACTTTGAACTCTTTTACTGCAATTACGTGTTAATGAGGTCGTGCAAAACAATCGGAGACCCAAACTGGCAACAGATTGAACACGTTCCCAAGAAAAGGATTGAATGGTGGTAATCAAGTCGCTCTCCCAATAAGAGCAACGGCTTGGAAGGTACAACTGTAAATCCCTTTTGCGTCTCTTTTTTCCATTATGTGTTTATGTTACAACTTTGATCTCAGAAGAAAATGCACACATCGTAAATAAACTGCAAGAACATAGAAGAAATTTCTGAATTTCTTTATTCTCTTATTTGCTCTCCCTCTTTCTTGATTTTCTTCCCTTTGATACAAAAATGGGTACAAGTCCCCCCAATATATAGGGATAAAACTCTCCTACTCCTATTCTGATTCGGACTTCAAGTTGGTAAACTCTCCTACTCCTATTCCGATTCGAACTTCAAGTTGGTCTCAACTTCAACTTGAGTTATACTCAGAAACGAACTCTACTACGACATGGACTCTAAATCAAGATTATTTCTAATAATCTCCTCCTTAATCTTGACTTGACACACTATAGTTTTAGTCTCAATACATTATGAACTACCAGCCACGCCTCCACATGAAGCGTTCTACATGCAAGCTACATGTAGGGACTCAACTCAACTGGTACGGGTCCATCCAGATGCAAAGATTCTAAAACATTGAGGTAGTCAGACTCAACTACGACTTACTAAACTCATACTTTGACACGGAACGGTGACACATCTCCTCGACATTCCGATCTCAACTCTGCTTACTTAAGTTTGGACGACGAACACATCTTCTCAATGTCCAACACTCCTTGAGTCTTCATGTACACCTTCATCTTGATTGCTCATGCTGCATAATTGCTCGTCGTGAGCATCGGATAATGCGGCGAGACAGCGGATTTCTCCTTCGCCATCATACTGGATGATGCTTCGTCACCGGTGACACCACTTCTCGAAGAACGCGATATGATCTTGAGCACGGATCAAGAATTCGGGCTACTTTGAAGTTGCTCTTGGACCGAGGGAATGGAAGGACGTGCCACGAGCGTCTTTTTCCCGGGAGAGCTGCGCGAAGATGAGCGACGTGTGCCTCAGGAGCGCCGCGTGAGATACGCTGAAATCAGAATCGCCAAGATGATTTTTCCAGCGACTCGGTTCTCGCCTAGGCTCTGATACCACTTGTTACAACTTTGATCCCAAGAGAAAACGCGCACAACGCAAATAAACTGAGAGAACATGGAAGAAATTTCTGAATTTCTTTACTCTCTTATTTGCTCCCCCTCTTTCTTGGTTTTCTTCCTTTGGATACAAAAGTGGGTACAAGTCCCCCCAATATATAGGGATAAAACTCTCCTACTTCTATTCCGATTCGGACTTCAAGTTGGTCTCAACTTCAACTTGAGTTATACTCGGAAACGAACTCTACTACGACATGGACTCTAAGTCAAAATTATTTCTAACAGTTTACAAAACGTTACTACGTAGCCTCCGTCATATAAGAACTGTTACAAAGGCTGCTTATGTTTCTTAATCCATCTGCTAACCTGTCAAAAACCAGGTTTCATGCAGAGGACCTGCCTATGTTTTTTAGGGGGCATTAGTATTAGCTTTTGCTGATGGCTTTTGGCTATGGCTTCTTGACATCCAAACGCATCGAAGGGAAATGCAGTTGAAATGCGTGAGCCTTCCAGCCGATCTACACAGGTTTGGCCGGATTGCGACTTGTGCATGGACGTTGAACAGTTGATCTGTTGCTGCTGATTTGCGAGCGAACTGTTGTTGTACTCGTACTATCATGCATTGCATTACGTACGACGTAAATGAGCACTAAATTTATTTGTTTCCTAATATTTGTGATATTATGGAAATATTAGTACCCTTTGAGTAATTTTGCTGACACTGTTTGATTGCTAGTTAGTGTGGGCATGCAAGAATTGGATAGTGTTTTCGCTGTTAAGAGTTTCTCCTTTGTTGGCCCAAACTTATTGCTATGTGTTTTGTTTGGACGTATTTCGGGCCAAAGCCCACTCAAACCTCTCAGCCCATAATATCGAGTTCTGGGCCGGTACCCGAGCCGACAGCTAGAGAAGGGCAACTCCACGCTTAGACACGCAAAAAAAAAACGACATAAACTGATATGCCAGTAGCATATATGTGCAACACCAACATACATGGATATCGATGGATTAACCTATTGTGTACACCATGAACAAGTAAATGGTAATGCACCTAGGCAACCTACGATGCTTATCGTGGATAATCAATCGTAGAGTGTTGAATATGAGTGTGCATCAAGGTGTCGTTCGGTTGGGCTGAAATAACTTGTCTTATGGCTGAAATTGTACTGTAATTAGCAGAAATTACATTATAATTGATGGTGGCTTAGTTGGCATAACTAAATTAAAAAAATAAAAATAGAAAAAACATGTTAGCACATCACGGACAATGCAAAAGAATACAAAAAAAAGAATTGGCAAAAAAGCTCAAAAAAGCCAAAAAATCAGAAAAAGACGAAATTTATGAATAGTAAAAAATAAGCCAGAAGCTCAAGTTAAAATGAGTAGGGCTCAAAACTGTTCATGCTTTATACTTAAAAGTCAACTTTTACTATAGGAGATTATGTCATATCCGCCGAGTTTACAACAAAAAAAAGGCATCAAAGCCCAAAGTTTATATTACATCACAAAAGAACTTTTAAAAGATCCACATGTGTACTTAAGCGTAGACGAGACTTAAAACCAGTAATCATCTTCTACTAATGGATCATCACAATTTTCCTCGAAAGGATCTTTATTATCTTCTCAGTTTTCTTCTGTTGATATTTTAGCAACTATAAGTACAATTGAACCTAACAAGTCACATGGGAATATATAATTATTTACTTACCAATAATTCAATAGAGGAGAATGTGTTGGTTTTATTATTGTATTTGTGGATGCAAGTTTATTTGTAAACAGTTCTAAACCTGAAAAGTAAAACATTATCTTCTTAAGAGAAAAATTAAAGGAGTTTAATCATCTTAATTACCAACTTAAAAATCATACCAATAATACGTATGCTTTATTATTGGATTCACCATAGAACAGGTAAATGGTAATGCACCTAGGCGACCTGCAAGGTGAGGCTCTGTAAGGACGACTGCGCGGACAGCACCAGACAGCGGGTTTTTCAGAGGAAAGACAAGTAAATACAAGCACCAATATACGTTTAATATACGTTTAGATGCATATATGTACATGATCGACGCCATCAACAAAGTGGCTTCATTTTTTCAGCACCAGGAAGCAAAAGATGGAGACCATTTCCCCTGTGCACCTAAGTAGGCATGGAGAAGAAAAGAAAACGGAGTTGATTAATAGACGACAGAAGGGAGGCACTAAAAAGCCATAGCAGACAAGCTGCACAAAAAGATAATTCTGGTGAACCGTCTGTGAGACACAAATATTTACCTGAGGTTCAGTGTCTGCTCTTCTCAGATGGAGCACCCTTCTTTGAAGATCTATGGAGGATGTAGAAAAAGAATGTTGGGTACTTAGCTGTCGCAGGTACCCGTGGAGAGCCACAAACTTCAGCAGAGAATAGACGTCACCCAAGTTCGTGCCGCTCGGTTAGGCTGAAATAAGCTAATTTATAACTGAAATTGCACTATAACTGGTTAAAATTTCAATGTGACTGATAGTGACTTATTTCACGTAACTGAATTTAAAAATGAAAAAAAAAACAGGTTAGCCCATATCGGACAATGCAAACGAATATGGAAAAAAAAAGGCAGGCAAAATAGCTCAAAAAAGCAAAAAAAAATCAGAAAAAACGAAATTTACGAATAGTAAAGAATAAACCAGAAGATAGAAGTTGATGCCAATCACATCCGGAGAACGAACAGAGCAACATTTCAGATATAAAACATACGGACCAGACATGAAAAGAATACAACAGCAACATCCGTAATATGAAAGGGAGACTAAGCTAGAAATGCACCGATGAAGGAGTTGATCTCTCTAACATACGCAGCAAGATCAGTGAATGATACTATAGGATTGTGGACATGGAGTGGGAAAATGGGAGGCACACTGGATTTCTCATGTATCTTGGTATAGTTGGTGAAGTTGACCATGTATGGAGAGTCCACGGGTCTATAATAAATTTTACCGGATAGTTTTCAGTTCAAAATACCGATCGATAATAAAAAATTTTTGGTTTTACCGGACACCCTCCGTTAGAATACAACTGGTCTCAAATATTTTGGCTAAATTCAAATTTGCACCAATTTACACCGAGTTATACAAATTTACGCCGATTTGCTTTGAAATTTTCGGCCCAAAAACTCTTTCTGAATTTTGGAACATTTTTTTTAAATTGTGATTTTGATTTGAAATTTTTGGGTTAAAATCCTCCAAAAAAATTTATTATTGGAGAAATCGGTCTAACCGGACCTTTAGATAAAAATTTCAAACCGGTTTTCAAAACGCTGGTTCCAGCACACATTCGACCACAATACCACCGTCAACCGTCCACGACACGACATTTCGCTCCGGCATCTCCCAAAATAATCTCTGCACGTACAACACAAGCGTACAAGTGTAGACTGCTGTCCCGATGTATACGTGATACGTTACTCATACGCCCGGGCTTGTGGGTGAGCCGTAGAATAGACGGCGGGACGCCTTGCTAAAGCATGGTCCACAGCAGATCGAACGCGGCGCCGTCGCGGCCGCAGCGTACGCATCCGGTCTACAGAGACGACGGTGTACCAGGAGGAAGGGATCCGGTCGGGCATTGCGTCGAACAGGTGGAGCGCGGCGGCGGGGGAGCGGTAGCGCAAGTAGAAAGCGAGGAGGTTGTTGCGGCGGAATGCGCTGAGCAGAGGTGCGCGGCGGCGGGCGAGGGGTCGGTCAGAGAAGGGCGTATGTGATAGAGGCGGCCGGCTGCGACCGAAGGAGAAAGAGAGAACGTATCTGCTATTGGCCCAATTAAGACCATCAGAATTCGGCCTATAAGACCTTGGATCGCAGATAAGATTCGCGATCCAATTCAGCCCATGAAAATTTGTATCCCGGACAAGATCACAGGGCCCCCATGTCCATGGTAGTCTAACTTCCGGCTCATCTTAATTCTTTGTCTGGGCTCATCCTTCCCATGGACTGAAGCACTACCAACACTGCCCCAGTCTCTCGAGTACTTGAACATCAATCGCTGCAATGACGTGTTCACGATGTCATGCGAAACAATCGGAGACCCAACTTGCCAAAAGACTGAACACGTTCCCAATAAATCCAATTCAGAGACACTGCTCTCCTGATGTACGGTGCACGCTACTGCAGGGATGAAGTAGACGAAGCAGCGCGGTGCAACAGAGGAAGAAGGCAATGCCGTTTCTCTTCTTTGCATTGGGCAGAGAGGACTTCTCTTGTAGTCGCTCAAAAGTTCGGAAGGAAACCACATTAACACATGACAAAAATTAGAAATTGCATTAAACATAATTAAATTGTGCCATAAACGGCCCCGCAGGATTAGTGCAACGTTTGAACCATTCTCATCCCAACGTAGAGATGCTGCCACATCATCATGCAGGGTTATAAGGTGCAAAAAGAAGTTGTAGCTCCGCACACAGCCAGACTTGAAATTGCTGCACCATTCATGCGGATGCCACACACGAGCGGGCGATGGCAAGGCAAGCAAGCCACCACACGTGTGTATTCTTCTTTTGCTTGCTTCAACTAGGCACAGTGGCGGACCCAGGAAAAAATTGGAGGTAGGGCGAAGTCTAATAGCGGATCCAGAAAAAAAAACTAGGTAGGCTGAAGTCGGAAGCGTGAAATAAACAGTAGTACCCAAAAGCAAAACAATACATGATCAAACTATATTGCAATCACACTAATAAAAGTATGTGATACGAAATAGAAATAACAACTACAATTCGCATGTTTACATATGTAGATAACGGAAGGACAATAAAAAATACCTCACTAATGAAGCTTAATCCATAATTGTAGATGAGCAGTAAAAGAAACAACCTGTCAATTGTGAAAGATAAATCAGTACTGTCACAATTCGATAATAGAATATAAAAGATGCAATAAAAAAAGTAGACAAAAAATATACCAGTAAATAACTAAGTACGTCTAGGAAAACGAGGCATTTTCATTCTTCGAGTTTTCATGTCTTGAAATCGTTTCTTGATTTTTTTTCACGATCAAGTCCTTTGAATATCTCTCGCTCGATATAGCACACCATCAAGTCATTAAGCCAATCATCGGACATCTTATTACGCAAATCGGTCTTGATAATATTCATAGCCGAGAAGGTTCTTTCAACCGATGCTGTCGCCACCGGTAGTAGCAATGCTAACTCGATGAGGCGGTAGACCAATGGAAATGCAATATGCCTTTCAGTTTTAACCAACTTCACGGCCAGACTTTCAAGATCATGACAAGTAACAAAATCATCAATTCTTTCTATTCCTTAGTACTTCTACTTGACAATTTGCTAAGCTAGTTTACATATTCTACAATCTACATACAATTTTTACAAGCAATAGAGAAATTAATACTCAAATACACAAATCTAAAATCTAAATTACTCGGTTACTCACTTACTCCCGATCTCCTCTGCACAAAAGCACAAATCTGCCGACCGGCCGACACCCGCTCGGTCTCACGAGTCACGCCCGCTCGGTCTCCTCATTTCCCCAAATCTCCCGGGCGGCTGAGGCTCCCCAAATCTCCCGGGCGGCCGGGCCCCGGCCTCAGCCGATTGCTACGCCTCCGGCCTCCCGTCTCCCGGCCCGGCCTCCCCGTCTCCCCGCCTCCGGCCTCCCGCCTTGCGCCTCCCGTCTCCTGGCCCAGCCTCCCGCCGTCCCGCGCTCCCCAGACCCCGGCTACCGCCTCCCCGTTCTGGGCTCCCCGCTCCGGCGCTCCCGACCTCCCCTAGCCGCCTGGCTTGGTCGCGGCCACGCCTCCCGGGCTCCCCGCTCCGGTGCTTCCGGCCTCCCCTAGCCGCCTGGCCTGGGCGCGGCCGTGCCTCCCGGGCTCCCCGCTCCCGGCCTCCCCTCGCCTCCTCCGTCTGGGGCTCTGGGCGCCGCCGCGCCGTCCTCCTACAATTCCGCCTCTGCCGCTCGCCCGCTCGGGATCTAGGGTTAGCGCCTCTTCCACTTGGTGTTGGCCCGTGCGTCCTCTGCTAGACAGTATATCTCTTCTCTTGCTTTGTTGGGCTTGGGCCGTGTATAGTATTTTGGGTTTGGGCTGTATATGCTTCCGGGCTCCGGCTGCACAGGTATGACCGGGTGGGGGCGGTCCTGTGCTTCCGCCGCCGGGGGGGAGGGTGGGTTCCGGCCGGCGAGGAGCTCGGGCGGCCGCCCGGCCTCGCCCGAAGGGCAGGTCCGCCCCTGACTAGGCATGAACATGCTCTCACCTATAAATGGATGTCCCTCTACCTAGAGTAGAAATGTGGTACTATGTTTCATATTTTCCACCATGCAAAAGTGAGTCTGTGGGGGGGGTTTTTTAAGTTTTATGGAGAATTTTATTTGGGCCAAACCCATATGCTCCAATAGATGGCTCGCACTACGAGGGGTTTGTTGGTGAGATGGCAGAAGCCAGTGCGAGGGAACTATGTGATGCCAAGGTTCAGGTGGTTGGTGAGAAGGGCGAGAGGTGGTTGGTGCCACTAGTAAAGTGGGACTAATCTAAACCCTTATGTGCGCACACACATACAAGTCATCATGGGCCTAATTCGATATGGGTCGAGGTGTTACATATACCCCTTCAAAGGACCCGACGTCCTCATCGGCCTAACATACCCATATTAGGGCTAATGATCATAATTTCCCCTCTTGGCATATGTCCGTGCGTTCAGTGTCAGCACATATACCATGTTGTGTGTCTACTTCAGGCCCACACGTGCCATACGCCATATGCCTACACATCTGACCCGCACGCTCTCATGTAACCGCGAGGGTCAGCTTTGATACCATTTGTAACGCCCTAGGGTCCAAACCGGTTTAGATCTAACTCCATTCTGGATAGGCCACGCACATGTAGCAACCCACTTGCATTTTCGTCCTCACTCGCACAAAACGGTTAACCGAAGGTTGCTATCATTGGAAGTTCTAGACTTATATGTTAGTGATTCTTAAGTTAAACTAGTAAGGTAGGACTAACTTATACCCTTATATGTGCACATATATACAGATCATTATAGGTCTAATTCGATATGGACCGAGGAGACCGAGGTGTTACACTCCACTTCTTCCATTTGGGTACAAAACGTCTATGCAGTGAAACATAAAGGAGGGCACTCACATGTACATCCGGTGGATGGTTAGTCACAAGATGCATAAAATCCCTGACAACAAAAATAGTAAACTTTGAAGTTTGCAGAGAAAAACTAATAATAAACTTTGAAGTTTGCAGAGAAAAACTACTACAACTACAAAAGTCCTATCTTTTGCTGTAACCACCAGTTTTCTCTGTACGATCTTACATACTGAATCAATTGCCGTTTGTGTATGACTCTCTCACCAAAAATCTGAACAAGAGCATAACCCACCTTTGAAATGGTGGAACCTATAAGGATCTCTCAGCACAATTTCCCTGTTAAAAACCATGCTAACCAGCTTAGGCTCTGCATATTTCGATTTGAACTTTTGACTTATTTTTTACTATTCATAAATTTCGTCTTTTTTTGGCTTTTTAGCTTTTTTGAGCTTTTTTGCCGGTTCTTTTTTTCCCATATTTGTTTGTATTGTCCATGATGGGTTAACCTGTTTTTTCAATTTTTAATTATTTTAAAATTCAGTTACACCAAATAAGCCACTATCAGTTACAGTGGAATTTTAGCTAACTACAGTGCAATTTCAACCATAAGCTAGTTTATTTCAGCCCAACCGAGTAGCACCTAAATACCATATGGCAGTCTTCACAGACCCTGAGATTCTTGAATATCATTATTGTAGATCCTTCCGGAATAGTGATGAGGCCATATGCCAATGCAAGCTTCTTGCTGTTGTTCCAAAGGTTCTGCTGTTTTTGCTCTTCATCCGTATCATGCAGTGTAGATGAGGCATCAGCAATATAACCTACCTCCCTGAGCTTCAGCAGGATTTCATCTAACTTTGAATATATCTTTTCTGCATGCTTATGACTCCGGCCACCTATACCAAAGGTGCTTACCTCATTCTTCAGCCTAAGCCAACTGCAAGCAGGTCATTTGTTTAAATTGATGGTCTTCATGTGATTTCCCTGCTCGTTTCGGCTTGAGCTTCTGGCTTATTTTGCATTATTCATAAATTTCATCTTTTTCTATACTTTTGGCTTTTTTGAGCTTTTTTGCCGGTTCTTTTTTCTCGTATTTGTTTGCATTATACATAATGGGCTAATATGGTTTTTCTATTTTTATTTTTTTAAAATTTAATTATGTTAAATAAGTCTCTGTCAGCTATAATATTTTTTCAGCCATAAGCTACTCAAAAAAAGCTCAATTTGAGCACGTCTGTCAACATCCACCCATCTTGCATTTGTAGCATATAAGTTCGACAAAAAAGACATAAGCCGAGTCATCAAATGGATCCAATTCAAGAAGTTTCTTGGCGGCTTTCCTCTCAATGTCGAGATTTTTGTGAGTTCTACTAGGAGACAACATACTCCACCATATTAGATCATTTGGTAAGACTGTCAAATTTTCAATAAATTTCTCCTTCTCGGTAAATCGCCCTAAACGCCCAACGAGATCCACTATGCGAACACAACGTTTTATCGGAATTCAGCCTATCGAAATTTAGACTGGAAAACCAATTCGGCCCATCTAGATCTTGATAGCAGATAAGATTCGCGATCCAATTCGGCCCATCTAACTTTGTATGTGACATCCCAAGGAAGTGTAACTTACGGCCTATATTCCGGCCCATATGTATTCTTGGCCAGGCTAACAGATCAAGCCCAATTGAGCAAAGTTTCCACATTTGATAGAGAAATCTGCAAAAATCTCATCCACCCAAGTGGCCCAGTGGCCTGTGGGGTTCACAAACCGGACCAAAGACTACAGTCATAATAGTCATCCTGCTTGTATGAATTAGTCAAATTAATTCTTCTACTAAACAGAAATTGGCTTGGTTGATCCGCTTAGTGAGATTGCTACTCAAGATAAATTCACCCTGTTATGCCATTGTGCCAAACTGTATCTCCGTCGGATCAATGGAAGATGATTTTCCACAAATAGATATATTTAATCTGGTATTCAATGTTAGGTGCTGTCACGGTGGGGAAGTACTGGACATGTTATTCTTCCGAAGGAGCCGCTGGATGGAAAACACGTCATAAGGATTATGCAGATTGATTTTTACATTTTTTATAGGACGGACGGTTGCAAAATAAAATACAATACCGTTTCTTCTGAATGAACTGTATACCATTGAGATACGGTTGGAGATTACAAGATGACAATGGTTAGTTGGAACTGTTAAGAAACCTGGGTCTGAGTCAGGATCCTAGATCTATCCATACCGGCAGAATTTGTACTCATGCAATCAAAAGCAATAAAAAGACTAGGAATTCTCTCTACCTCTCTGTGTATTTTCAATTTATTATTCTATCTTTTATGATTGATTCGTTTTGTTCTAAGCAGAGGAATTGATTGGACTAGTCGCCAACGACGGTTCCTCAACAGAAACAACTCCATCCTTATATGCATACTGTGAACGAGCTGTTTTCTTTTCTCGACTACAACTTACCAAGTCCTAAACAGCTAAACTATTTACTCGGACGCGGACTGATGACTTCCTAATATGGCCAGTGCAAAGAGGCTTCCTCTTGAGTCTTAGCAACTTAATATATGCAACTATAGTTGCAAATTGCTAAGAGCAATCAAGAACCTTCTGCGTAGCCCTCTCTCTCTCTCTCTCTCTCTCTCTCTCTCTCTCTCTCTCTCTCTCTCTCCCCCCCCCCCCTCTCTCTCTCTGCGAGCTTCTGATGCCAGATCTGGTGACCATTGGTTCCGCAGTGGGCTGGGGCGTATCTACCGTAGGGTGGGTCGTCTACCCTATTTAACCAGTGGCATTTCGTGGCTAATGTAGGTGAACTTCCAGTGGGAATTTGATATACCCCTCCAGCAATGTAACATCCCAAATTTAGGAAATATTGAAATTATGAAAAATATAAATTTTTTATTTCATTTCGGTGTTATTCAAATTTTTCCCTAGATTTTCGATTAGTTTTTGACAAACAATTGCAAGTAGCAAAGATAAAAATAAAAATCAAGGATCAAGGAACAAAGCAATTAGAAATCACGCCGAACAGAATTTGAATTTGAAATTCAAATCGGAAAATGAATGCTATGAAAATTTGTATCCTGGACAAGATCACAAGACCTCATGTCCATGGTAGTCTAACTTGCGGCTCATCTTTATTCTTTGTTTGGGCTCATCCATCCCATGGTCCGACGCACCTGCAACGACTTGTGCAGCCCGTTGGGAGCTACTCCTGATAGAAATGAGTTTTTCGTTCATCTTCATGGTCTCGCACTTGAGCACTGCTGGTGGGACGCCTTGCCAGATAATATGGAGCACCTCACGTCGCTCAAGCAATTAAGTATCCTTGCCTGCATGAATATTCGATCACTACCAACACTGCCCCAGTCTCTCGAGTACTTGAACATCAATCGCTGCAATGACGTGTTCACGATGTCATGCGAAACAATCGGAGACCCAACTTGGCAAAAGACTGAACACGTTCCCAATAAATCCTATTCAGAGACACTGCTCTCCTGATGTACGGTGCACGCCACTGCAGGGATGAAGTAGACGAAGCAGCGCGGTGCAACAGAGGAAGAAGGCAATGTCATTTCTCTTCTTTGCATTGGGCAGAGAGGACTTCTTCTCTTATAGTCGCTCAAAAGTTTGGAAGGAAACCACATTAACACATGACAAAAATTAGAAATTGCATTAAACATAATTAATTTGTGCCATAAAGGGCCCCGCAGGATTAGTGCAACGTTTGAACCATTCTCATCCCAACGTAGAGATGCTGCCACATCATCATGCAGAGTTATAAAGTGCAAAAAGAAGCTGTAGCTCCGCACACAGCCAGACTTAAATTGCTGCACCATTCATGCGGGTGCCACACACGAGCGGGCGATGGCAAGGCAAGCAAGCCACCACACGTGTGTATTCTTCTTTTGTTTACTTCAACTAGGCATGAACATGCTCTCACCTATAAATGGATGTCCCTCCACCTAGAGTAGAAATGTGGTACTAAGTTTCATATCTTCCACCATGCAAGAGTGAGTCTTTGGGGTTTTTTAAGTGATGCGGGGGATTGCCCGATCTTCACGGCGTAGGATCGATGGAGATAATTTGGATCCGTGTAACCTGACGAATCGATGGCGCCAACCCCTGTTAGAACAGCACCCTGCGACAAAAGAATTCGCCCAACCACACGCTCGTGATCCCGTCTACTCGACCACCAAGTAGACGTGTCGTCGCTCCTGCAAATCACAAGGAAACACAAGAACGACGGGGAAGAACACCCGATTCCCCTTTAGATTGCATCTATGTGTCAAACCCTAGGAAGAATAAGCGTATAGCTCTCTCTCTGAAAATAATAGATTGATTCATGGTGGTCTCCCTCTCCAACGCATACGTACATCAAAATATAAAGGCCTGTGGCCGACTCTAACTTGGATCCGAGTCCTAATCAGTTGGTCCCACATAAACTAAGCACCTAAAAAATAGTTCAGACTTAACCAAAAAGCCTATGCATGGCTGGTTTGACTAGAAAATAAATCACGCAGGCGCTCGCTGACGGATTCATCTCTCAAACGTGCATCTTTCTGGCCGAAACAACCTTCTGGATGCTGCCCTTTGACCGTGAGTATTAGCGCACAGGCTATGGCCTATTCCTTGGTTGATTGCCTGTGTTCTTCACGTGTTGGCCGTTGCAAGACTGCACCAAGGCTCCAAAGCCTTCTCTCTCTCCTTCCATTATTCTTTCCATGGTGTGGCTTCATGCATAGTGGCGACTAGATAATCTTCCATTGCTTTCTCACGTGAAGCATGCATGCGTGCATTTTTTTTCTTGGCTCACATACACATGCACGATTTTCTTGCTCAACTGATTTCTTCTGGCCTCGGTATTCCAACATCTTCTCATGCATAAACCTGAGACCAATTAAAATACTAGCATTAGGTAGCAGCTAGTTCTCATGTAAATTAAAGGCAAATTTAATTAGGAGCAAGTTCACCTGTTGATTAATCTTTTTAGCTCGTACTCGCGTAATCGGTCCAATCGAGATGTCCTCATCATCTTGTACACTTGAAGTGATGGTTGATGTACTAGTGTCGACAAGCCCTTCTAAACGCATCTTCACTTTAGGCTTGTACAGATCGAGTATGGGCCTGTATATAATTAAATAAAATAGTAGTAACTCTGTATCTTTAAATATAATAATTAAAGACCCAATTAAATTAGAGTTCACCTGATAATACTTAATGCGGCTCAATAATTCCTTCCAGTTAAATAATATATTTAACTGAGAAGTGTAAGATATGAGCATATCCGCGTCATCAAGTTTTATGGAGAATTTTATTTGGGCCAAACCCATATGCTCCAATAGATGGCTCGCGCTACGAGTGGTTTGTTGGTGAGATGGGAGAAGCCAGTGCGAGGGAACTATGTGATGCCAGGGTTCAGGTGGTTGGCGAGAAGGGCGAGGGGTGAGGCGAAGCCAGTGGGTCAAGTGGGCATGGCGTGGGGGGAGGGAGGTGCGGCAAGTTGGGGTGGTGCTAGCTTGGTGTAGTAGTACTAGGGCGGCCAGTTTGGTTGGTGGTTCATGGGGAAGATAAGAGGTGGATTCTTTTAAGCTATGATTTATGACGTTTGGTTTAAAATTTTGAATTCTGATTATTCACAGGAGAGAAACGGAGAAAGAGACATTCACATGTGATCTTAGCCGATATAGATGAATTTGATACAGTGTTTACTATAATTGTCTTATATACACACCATTTAAAAACTGGTTACTATAGTATAATCCATAAGCTAAAAAAACCGGCCAAGATTCACGATCTAGTTTAACCCATCTAAATTTATATCGCGATCCAGTTTAACCCATCTAAATTTATATCGCGGCCGATATCAGCTGACTCTAACATGTAACTGCGCATTAAAAACTGATAGCAACAAATGAATCATTCATCTCACGTATTTGTATAATGCAGCTTCTGAGGACAGATTCATATCCTATGGCATAATGAAGTTTAGCAAATTAACATCAGTTTTATAATAATATTTATACCCCTTTCCTCTAGTTTATCACGTAATCATTGATTATTGGTGCTATTTTGTCACTAATCTTAACTAATTCTAGATATATTGCAAATAAATTGGTTATAAATATATCAAATTTGGTTAATAAGAGCATGCAAAAAGCTTTATTTAGGGATGTGCCAAAATAAAAACATAGAATGCCAAATTAGAGTTCGCCATAACGACAGGCTTGTCGAGATGATCGAAATACATATAATATACCCAATTTAGAGGTCAAATATAAATGATATGTATTAGCTAGCTACTGCTATTATATCTGCTGAATCCGGATATTATTCAGATATCCGACTCTGAATCTGTTTCACGCCATACCGGGACTTTGAATCTGTCTCACGCCATATCGGATTCGCATCCAACATCCACAGCTACACCAGTTTAACATCCATATTCAGGTTCAATTTCTATTTTTGATTCAGATATTAAGTATCTGGATTCGAAAAATCTAGATTCAATAACCGAATAATTTGACCAAATCTGGCTCCATTTTTACTGCATGCTTTTATCGATTTATTTGCGTGAATTTAGGCACTGCAAAGAGACAGAGACATTGTATCATCGGTCAGCCCATCCATGCATGCATCATGCATTAGCGATCAGGGAAGCTCCATGCGGGTCTGGAAGTCAAAGACTCAGTTCAGATGCATTAACCATTGCTCGCCGTATGAAATATAAGAATTTGGACGAGATTCGCAGATGAGATGCTATGGCCTACAAGAATTTGGATCGCGGGCAGTTTTTAGCCCATCAAAATTTGGGCCAGAATTATAGGCCCCAAGCCCATACTAGAATTAGCTTCGTCCGGTGGGGAGCCGCCACGACCACAAGCGTTACGTTCCACAGCGGCGATGGAATCCCCAGTAGCCCACCGACGTTTCCGATAATGCTCGGCGCCGAAGGAAAAGAAGGGCGGCGGAATGCGGCGGTTGCAGGCAATTCCCACCATGAGGTAGTAGAATCTTTGGTCAACTCCGGCGAACCCCTCATGGTTGCCGGCAGGTTAGCACAAACTAGCGAGATTTCGAACAAAGCTGGTTTTTCTCTTGTCTTCGGTTTCTCTTCTCAGTAAGTTTTCAGAATTCATCTCTTTTCTGCGTCGTTCCCACAATTGAGAGAGAATTATTCAAAATTCATCAAAGAAGATGCATAAACCGGCCGGTTTTTTTTTCATAAATCTGACCAAGACTTACGGAGATTAATTTAAGAGTCATTTTGCGTTAAATTATTAAAGAGTCCTATCAAAACTCCGTCGTCTACAGCAACCACTCTTAAAAGAAATTAAAGCGGCAACTATTTCTAATTTGATATTGGCAACTTGTACGAATACGAGTGGCAATGTGTTAGTATGATCAAAGCCAACTGCTGCATGGATAGACGTGTACTATATAACCCTAGTTAGTATATTAAACGGAAGCGTTAGTTCAAACATCTCTGTCCATTGTTACTTGTTTATGTATTTTAGGTGTCATTAGCTAGGTCACCGGGACGGGATGCAATGAATGCATGACTGACAAGTGTTAGTTGAAATAACTTCATCCATGGAGCTCTCACTTTTCATTACTCACATAATATTGTATAGGGAAAAAATCATATAGCACCTTAAAATTTGCTTTAAAAATGTTTCCAGCACCTAAACTATGAAACCAAATATTTGATCTATCGAATTTTGCTATCCGGTATAAATAACACTCTAACCTGGTTTCGCATGGTGGTATTACCTACGTGACGCGATGAGTGCACAGTTTTGCCATGTAGAATGACACGCTGGTTAAGTTGGGCCAATGATATGTGGGGCCACAGCGTACGCATCCGGACTCCGGAGATGGCGGTGTACCAGTAGGAAGGGATCCGGTCAGGCATTGCGTCGAACAGGTGGGGCGCGGCGGTGGGGGAGCATTGGCGGATTTGTTTGTATGTTTGATTTCTGTGAATTTTCCACATTTGATAGAGAAACGGGACCAAATTAAGACTTTGGAGCCATAGTCATCCTGCTTGTATGAATTGGTCAGATTAATTCTTCTACTCAAGAGAAATTGGCCCTGTTATGCCAAAATGTATCTCCGTCAGATCAATTGAATATGATTGCCCCCTATGGTTAATAAATAACAATATTTAATCTTGTATGAATTAGTCAAATTAACCATATACGGACAAAGAACACAAAGGAAGTCTTCCAAGGAAACGAGGGGCGAGCATATTCAATGTTAGGGGCTGTTGGATGGAAAACACGCTATAGAGATTTTAAATCGCAATAATTTCCCTGTCTCAGGACATCATGCAAATTGATGTTTTCATTTTTATAGGATGAATGGTTGAAAAGGAAAATACAATGTACCATTTCTCTGAATGAACTGTATATCATTGATATATGGTTGGAGGTTTACAAGATGACAATGATTAGTTGAAACAACTCCATCCTTAGTTCCTTACATGCAGACTGCATGGACGAGTTGTTTCCGTTTCTTGACTACAACTCACCAAGTCCTAAACTATTTAGTATACCTGCCATTTGTGTGACCCAGACAAGGTCTAATGACATCTTAATTTAGCCAATGGAAGGATGCTTCCTCTTGAGTCTTAGCTACTTCATATGTTCAACGCTAGTTGCCAATCGCTAAGACTAAGAGCAATCAAGAACCTGCAGCCTAGCTCTTACCCCCTCTGCATCTCTCGCTGTGAGCTTCTAATGGCGGATCCAGTGACCATTGGTGCCGCAGTGGGCTGGGGCGTATCTGCCGTAGGGTGGGTCGTCTCGCCCATCATCTCTAAGCTCCTCAACAAAGGCTTCTCCTACCTCAGCTTTGACGCATCGGAGAAGCTGAAACAACTTGAGATTAAAGTTGTACAACTGGAGCTGATGCTGGGTCAGGAAGCGTTTGAGATTAGTCCTCACAGGAATCGCTTGGAGCCATTGTTGAAGAGCCTTAAGTCTGCTTTCTACGAAGCCGAAGACATCTTGGATGATGTTGAGTATCACCGTCTCGAAAGGAAGATCCTATCTCATCCTGATGACAAGTTGGAGTCAGAAGCCATGTCTCCTCGTAAGAGGAATTGGCTGAAGAAGCTCCAGTATGCCTTGCCCAAGTGCTCCTGCCTAAATAACCAGGTTCATTCCTGCCTTCGTTTGTTTCATCTATTTTGGAAAATTCAATCAAATTATGGAAAATGCCACAAATAAATCCACTTAATGTTTGATTAGTGAGATTATGTAGAATCATCTATGACAATCAGAGAGTAGATAAATGATTGAATTTGATCAAATCATGGAAAATGCCACAAATAAATCTACTTAATATTTGATTAGTAAGATTTTGTAGGATCGTCGATGGCAATTAAAGAGAGTGAATAATTGACATAGCGAAAACTTTTTTAATCTACTATCTTTTGCTCTTTCAACCTGTTAATCTCAACAAGAAAAAAGAACAAAGGCAGAAAAGAAATATATATGGTTACTGTAGCAGATTTATTTATTTATTTATTTGGGTTCCTGTAGCTGCATGTGCACAACACACAACACTATAGCAAATCAATAAAATTTGGCCGCCGCTATCAAAGTGTTGGGTCAAACCTCCAGCCAGCATGCAGCCACTCTCTCTCTCTCTGTAGTATCGTTTTCACCATGAGCACTTTAATCAATGCTTTTAACTCCCTAAGGGCGTCTCCAACAGTTGGCTATTTGGTTAGCTAGATCTGATGTGGCAAGAAAAAAGTAGGAGAGAGAGTAGTCACTAACGACGAGCAAATAGCTGATCTATTTCACGTAGTCCAAGAACATGAGAGAGGAGCATGTGGGTCCAACAGTATAAAATAGTCTTTGCTTTTGTCTCTCACCTCCACGTCAGCTGACTATATAGCTAGTACTAGCTATTACCATTGCGGACGCTCTAAGGCCATTCTCAGTGGAGAGTTTCATGATGTTGTTTCCAAGACTGCCACATCATGTATAGTTTCAACGTGAGCTCTAAGGATAGATGCATCATAACCCTTTGATCACGTGCTCCAACGTGAGCCTGATCACCTCGTGACATCCTCGACTGCCTATACCTCAGATTTCCCCTTTTTAGTCCCGGTCTTCCTCGTCCCAACCATGACTGTCTCCACGCCCAACCTGCATATGCAAAGACTAAAGAACGTTTTTCCAGCACAAGTTCTCTCCAAGTTAACCATATCAGTCCACACACACGCAATACACCACAAGTAATATCATAACCAACGTTGTCAATTATTCATTATCCACATTGTCAATTTTTCATCACCAAAAATCCTACACCTATCTATATGGTCTAACAATCTTCCTTTTGATGAATACATTAACAACACCTTAAGATATCATGATGAATTAGCTTCAAACAGATATAAGTGAAGAACTAAAGCCGAAAAAGTATTTTAAGCCACATCTCAAATCTCTTCAAAAACTCTCCCCTCAATATAAAAGAAGCATTTTTAGCAAGTTTCTTCAATTTCTTCAATATCTCTCCATTCTCTTCACTTTCTCCCCTTTTGGCAATGTAATTATCAAGAAACTTCAAAAAAAGAGTAATTCTAAGGAGCAATGAGATTAAAAATCAAGAAACTTTATATATTATCCAAGTCACTGAGTATTGATTTAATAAAATAACCAAGCCATATTTTTTAGTAGAGCTATCTACATCATATAAATTTATATATCATATAGCAAAGTCAAAACAAGTTTTTCAACATAATTATATGATTTACATCAATGACATGCATCTCAACAAGGACCAAACCAATTATAAAGAACGCAATAAAATATCACAACGAAAAGTGAAAGCCTAAAAGTAAAGCAAACCTTAAATTTAGACAAGCTAGCAGTCTCATGTAACAATCTTTTACTCCACACTCAATTCTTAAGCATGTGGCATGCTTGTAATATACTTCTTTTAAATGGTGGTATGCTTGAAACATACTTCTTTTCATTTTGTGCACTTTTGTGCCCCTTTTTTTAAACATATATATGGTATGCTTGAAGCATGCATCTTTTCAAATATCTCTTACTCATTTTTTATTTTTATTATAACATGCAAAATTATGTGAACATAAAAAAGATTGCAATATGAAACATACGGGCCTCATAGTCAAGATTCAAAATAAGACTCACAATCAAGGTAATCCCTTTAGATGAACATCGTAAAATACTATTTATAATCAATCTAGTCAAAATATTCCGTCTTGTCATATTTTAGTTCAAGTGTAACAAATTTGTAACACCCCGCCCACTCACTGGGCTAAGATGCTACCGCCTCTACTACTCTTACCATTTCATCAACACAGGAGAATTTAAAACCAACATTAACTTTATTCATTATTGCTGCGTTCAGATACAACATAGTATTTCTAGTGATTACTCTAGCCTAACACAGCTAAAGTACACTGACCAAAGGTGATACAAAAGTGCTGCTGGTTCGTGCCAGTTATCCATGTGCTACTCCCGCCCGTACCTGACGCCTTCAACGGTCACCTAAAAACATCAACAAAGCAAGGCTGAGTCCACCGACTCAGCAAGTACAAAGCAAAACAGCAAATAACAGGTTCATTCATTAGACCATTATCATTCTAGTTTCATCAATCACTTTTCCAATTAACCATTTCAAGATCCGATGGACTATTCATCATGCACATACCCCTTTCTCATATCCTTATCGGTTCTCATCCACCGATCATTATGCATATGCCCATGCACATGCTCATGCATTTCCCTCTTAACTCTTAAGCCTATACTACTTAACAGTTATCACTTCCCATCTCTTTGGACTGCACCTTACTATCTTTGTAACTATTCTACCACCATCACTTCCTATTTCCGGGAACTGCTCCTCACTATCTATGTAATATTCTATAGCCATCACTTTCTATTTCTGTGAGCTATTTCTCACTATCTCCGCACTGTTCTACTATTTCTACTTCCCGTTACTGCGAGCTATACATTACTGTTTCTATAGCTATTTCACTGTTACCACCCCTCCATCTCTGTGAACTACACGTCACTATCACTGTAACTGTTTTACTGTTATCACCTCTCGTCTCTGTAAACTACACGTCACTATCACTGTAACTATTTTACTGTTACCACCTCTCATCTCTGTATCTGTTTCATTAATAACCCTTTTATGCAATACAATGCATATGTAAATGTATCACTGTTCTGTTCTGTTTTCATGCAATGCAATGCATCTGTAATGCGTCTGTAACTGTAGCTCATACCGGTATAGCGGAGTGCTCACCCGTCGATGAGCCACTCAATCCCCGTCCTCTTTCATACGGGGTTCCAAGCTCCACTCCCGTGGAGTACCTACCGAAGTAGGTCATACTCAAGAGCACTCCGGATTAGTCCTCTAGCTTCACTCGTAGCTAGGGACTTTCTCACCACCCTCACTCTTGAGTGCCATAATGCAAATGCATATGCCACATGCAACATACTTTCACTGTTAGCACTTAATCATAAGCAACAATTACCAAGGTATGATTATCCCGAAACCATAAATCACTGTAGAACACGTCACAGAAGACATAAAGATACCAATCCTTCACCACAGTCTACTGTTCTACCATGCCCTTTGCAAATTCCTTTATGCTTTTCAACTTATCATGCCTTAACGTTCAACACTCATCTTCTCTCAATATGCACCCGAAAAGGTAAACTTACCCCAATTCATTCAATTTAATCGAAATCACTACCCGAATTCACCGCTTTACAATGCACTTGCCTGGATAGCCTCGGGGACAACGCGTGGATGGCTCCGATTCGGGACCTCCACCTGCGTACACGTTAACCCGACTCAACGACAGATAAAACGAGAGCTTAAACGGAGAACAGCGTCCCTAAGCTCGTATCCCGACCTCAGGCATAAACGCACGGGTTTTGAGGGACCTGTCGCGCAGGTGTCGAACCCATTTTTTTCTCTCTTTCTTTTTCTCCTCTTTTCTTTTCTTTTTTTTCTTTTCTTCTCTTTTCTTTTCTTCTCCTATTTCTTTTCTTCTCCTATTTCTTTTCTTCTCCTATTTCTTTTCTTCTCCTATTTCTTTCCTCCCCTTCTATTACTTTCGGCCGAAATGGCCCCTTCTCTTTTTTTTCCCACCCCACCTGACTCTCTCTCTCCTTCCCACTCCTCTTGGCCGAATGGGCCTCCTCCTCCCATCCCCAAATCTCTCTCTCTCTCTCTCACCTCACACACAAACCGGCCAAATGGCCTGCTCCTCCTCTCCTCCGCCCGGGGTGGCGCGGCCGGCCAGGCGCGGCGGCGCCGGCGGCTCCCCCCGCCGCCCCTTCCTCTCCTCCCCTCCCCCAAACTCTCTCTCCCTCACCGGCCGAATAGGGCCTTCGCTGGTCCTCGCTCACAGCCGGTGGCCCTCCCCTCTCCAGCCTCCTCTTGCTCTCCTTTCCCCCCACATCGGTCTCGCCCGGGGGCGGCGCGGTCGCCACCTCACCGCCGGCCCCCCAGCCCCCTTCTCCTCTCCGCCGGTCATCAGGCCGTCACCGGTCTCCTCCCCCAAACCGGCCGACCGGGGCCAGATCCGGCCGCCCACGACATCGGCGGCTCCCTCTTCGGCCCCCTTTTACTCCTCCCCGCGCGCGCAGCTACGAGGCATGGCCGCCGCCGGCCGCCTCCTCCTATTGCTACTCCGCCTCCCTCTCTACATGCAGGTTTGCAAGGCTTGGTGCAGGAAGAATATGCGGCATTGAGTGAAGGCTCACCTAGCACTTACCTTGTGCTGGCCGAAAAGGGGTGGCTATGAGGGCTGGTTTAGTGGAGAAGAAGAGAAGAGGAATGGAAAAGCTTGAGAAGCTTGCTGTAGTTTCTCTAGTTCTGCATGGATTTGGCTAGCTCTCAGTTGGGGAAAGGATGGTGGAATGAGGCATTGGCCTCACGGTTGGGGAAACAAAATGGCTTTGCCATGAGGTGCTGGCTTTATATGGGGCTGCCCTTTGCACTTGTGAATTTACCGAATTGCCCTCACTTAATGCCCATGCCCCTCTCACATGCTTGGCTGCCCAAGGGCATTTTGGTCCACGGCTGTTGGCTTGGTTTCTACTGCAGCGGTAAGTCGGTAATAAAGGTAAGGGTTTGCCGGATGATGAACACCCGAAACGCGAGATGGTGCCGACTGTCCCTAGGCGGTCCGGGAACCTCTGAGAGCGCTAAATATACGGCTCTCTAGACGGTGCCGACCGTCCTGGGATGGTCTGGGAACCTCTGCGCGCGACACTAAATCGACGCTCCAAATGGTCGACGGGTCTGACGGCAACTACGCTCTTTATTTACTCTTCGTAAATCTGTGGTATTACAAAATTAATCATAATCAATCATGATTAAAGCTACACACATATAAGTAGATATGATAAAGAGAGCTCTACAACTAATTTGATTTCAATGGCTCGAACTTGATGAATTATTTGACAAGTATAATAAATAAAGCTTCTGCAATTTTTAAACAACAAGCTCCCACTTAGAATAATCCCATAAGATGTAACACAACTAACTCACTTCATAAATGAGCAAAACGTGAAGAATCAAGCGATTTTGAAAGAATATCAGTAACCTGAGAATCTAATTCAATAAGGTGTAAGACAACATCACCTTTTACACATGATCTCTCAAGAAGTGGAGTATCTTGGAAACCATCAAAGAAAATGAAGAATCATCAAGTGTTCCAATTAAGCAATGTTGTAAAAGACAAAAACCCAATCAAACGCATATTTTCCATCCTGCGTTAGCTATTCTTACATCACAAAAAACATCGGTCTCATAGTACTGGGGTTAATGAAATAAGATTTAGGAATCTAGTACTAAGACATATAATGTGGAGAAACAACAACAAAACTAGAACTAAAATCACGTGCATGAGTGCGATCAGAGCACCAAAAAGAACGTGAATTATTTGAATTATATTCCAATACAACACGTGAAGCAGATTTAAAACCATCATAAAAGTTATCTACAAACCTAACTTTCGCATTAGTTCTAGGAACGAAAGAGGTTGCACGTTTTTGTCTTAAAGCATGCAATCTTTTCTTCTTCTCTTTCTTAGCACACCTAAAGCAAAATTCATGCAAGTGTCCATCTCTTCCACAGTAGGTGCAATGAAATCTAGCATAACCAAAATTCTTTTGAGATGATGAGCTAGCACCTACAACATTATTCGATGAGCTTTGCACAAAACAAGCAGATTTAAAAATAATTTGTTTTAGTTCAGATTTTACTTTAATTTTTTTAGGTTCAAGAAGCTTAACAATCTTAGGAGGATTATTCTTGGCATGCTCAATAAAATTAAATCCTAAACCATGATTTTTCACACTATTTTTGACTTGTTTAGGATCATATTCAAAATTTTCTTACCAAAAGAAAATCTCTCTAAAGTGTCTTTAAGATATTCATTTTCTTTAGCCAATAAGGAACAAGATGTATACTTAACAAGTTCATTCGCTAAATTCTTTGAAGCACTAGATTGAGCCAATCTTTCTTTTTCAGCGAAATCATTCAATTGCTAGTTAAAACATCAATTTCAATATTTAACTTAGGACAATTTGAACATGATATATTTCATGATAAGCATTTATTGAAAAGATTCTTGAGATGCATTAAGTCTACCTTCTAGCAATTCACACTTAGAACAAGCATTAGAAGAATTAAACTTGAGCTTTTCAATTTCATCATTAGCAAATTTTAATTTTTTTTATCACATGAGTCATGTGTCAATCTTAAATCATCAAATTTAGTATTTACATCCCTAAGTTGAACTAAGTTTAATACATTAATTGATCTAGTAGTCTCTAACTCAGAATGTAAAATTTGACAAGACTCACATGATTCATCATTAGAATAGAAATTTGAAGTCTATTAATTTCAGAATTTAAGCCTTCAACAATAAAATGATTTTCTTTCAATTTCTTTTTGGTCCTTTTCAATTCAATAGCAAGTTTAACCAAACCATCTTCAAGGTTATCATATGATGATCTTACCTCATTGAGGTCACTGTCCTTGTCGTTGTTGTTGTTGCCTGTCATGAAGCACATACCTGTAAAGTCATTGTTATTCTTCTTCTTACCTTTATCATCATCATCTTTGTGGTCGTCGTCGCCGCAACTCTCATATTCCACATCACTCAAATCAAGACGCTCAATAGCCGATATGATCTTTTCAGTAAACTTTCGACGAAAATTATCATCCTTGGTGTTGTTGTTCTTAGATGGCCAACGACAGTAGTTCTTGTCTTCTTTGATCACCTTCTTCTTGAGCTTGGGGCAGTCTATCTTAATGTGGCCTGGCTCGCCACACTCAAAGTACCTAATCAAACTTGAAATACCACCTCGCTTCCTCATCCTCACATTGTTGAGTGTCTTGTATGCACATGAGAAGATCAATACTAAGTCCTCTTTAGGAAGTTGCTTGAACTGTTCATCTGAAAAAGAAGACAAAACAGACAAAGAAAACAGCGTGTGTTTGTTGTTGTGCGTAGCCATCGTCTAAGACAAAACCAGCATGTGTCGACTCGCATGCGGAAGGATGAGATGACACAAAACAAAACACGCTGCGCTACGCAACGTTGAGTTGCTGACAATGACCTTGAACGATGTGAAATGAAAACACTGCTTGCAGAATTTTTTTTCTTGAAATCAATCTGTGATTTTATTTCTGAATCATGGTGGCTACAAAGTGCCCTCCTAGCACCATAAATTCTAGCATGAAATTATCATCACCAAAGCCACGAGGTTAACCTCCAACCTCATCTCTATTTATAGTGTAGGGTCTAAAACCTGGGCTTATCTTAAACCCACAAGTTCTAATCCAATTCCAATAAATAAGGGACCCAAAATCCTTCCTAACACGGTTTTTCCCTAAAATTTCAACTTTTTCAACTCGTCACGCATCGAAACCTTTAGGATCGCACTTTCCGTAGCTTCTCCACGCATCATCCACCTTTAATCTCCACATGCTCTAGCGTGCGCCTGGTCATCTCGTGACATTCTCGACCATCTGGACCTCAGATTTCCCCCTCTTAGTCCCGGTTTTTCTTATCACCGACCATGACTGTTTCCACACCCAACCTACACATGCAAAGACCAAATAGCGTTTTTGAGCATAAGTTTTCTCCAACTTAACTAATATTAGTTCACACACACAACACACCACAAGTAATATCATAACCAATGTTGTCAATTATTCATCGTTTATATTATCAATTATTCATCAAAAAAATTCTAGATCTAGCCACATGATCTAACAGATTCAAACTGTAGTATTTAGGGTGTGTTTGGTTTATACGCCAACTTGCCTTGCCATTTTTTTTGGTAATGCCTCAAAAATTCACCCCTCGTGAGGATGGTTGCCAAATTTTGGCATGCCCATGGCTCTTTGGTCATGTCCCATGCATTTCCTGCCAATCTGTTGACTAAACTGTGGATGTGGCCAAAACCGTCTCCGAAATATTGGCAAAGCCAAACTTTACCAGCGTTGGATCGGCCACAAGACATGGTTGTCACACGGGATAGCAAGTTTGCAACCCTTAGCAAGTCAAGCTAGATGTCACAGTGGATTGCAGCAAAACTGTTGGGGTGTTAGAAATTTCCCTTACATACATTATTTGGATTGCAGCTTCTTTCTTTCTTTCTTTCCGTAAAACTCCTCTCGTCCGTTGATAACGGCCTGTTATTTGGTTTTACAGGAGAGTGGTAACATGTCAGATGATTCACCCCCAGATATTTCAAAAATGGAGTTGAAGAAATGCCTAGAGAAGATAGAAAATATTGTCAACGAAGCACATGGAATTTTGCCACTACTGAACATGCCAAGCCATGCTGATGCTAACAAGAGACATACTTTTGCTGATAATTCACGTGGTATAGTCACTGCTGCAGCTCCGAGTTCACCAAGAAAAACTACTGCAGCTCCTCCGCCAGTAGTAATTGGCCGAGATAAAGATCGTGAGAGGATCATAGCTATGCTTCATGAGACAGAACATGATGGCCAACCAAACACCAGCAGTGGTCTATGTTATTCTGTAATTGGCATTCATGGCGTCCCAGGGTCTGGGAAATCTACCCTTGCACAGTATGTTTTTGCCCGTGAGAAAAATGACAAGCAAGAAAAAAAGGAAGGCCATTTCGACCTTGTTATGTGGATCCATGTTTCTCAGAATTTTAGTGTTGGTACCATTTTCAGAGAGATGCTTGAGGAGGCTACAGGGAACTCGTCCCCTGAATTCAAGAGCCTTAACACCCTAGAACAGAAGCTGGAAGAGGCACTGAGTGGAAAACGGTTCCTCCTGGTACTAGATGATGTCTGGTACAATAAGGATGTGAGTCACCAGGAGCTACAACAGATAATCTCTCCGCTGAAGGTTGGGAAGGCAGGAAGCAAGATCCTAGTGACTAGTCGAACATCGGATGCATTATTAGCTCTGGGTGCTGTGAGATGTATCCCCATACCTGACTTGGATGAGCATGCCTTCCTTGAATTGTTCATGCATTATGCACTTGAAGGTGCAATGATAGATGTCCAAGATCGAAGAATATTCGAAACCATTGGGGTTGACATTGCAAAAAGGCTGAAGAGATCACCTCTAGTAGCCGGAACAGTGGGAGGTCAGCTACGTATAAGACCAAATGTTAACTTTTGGAGAAGAGTTCGGGATCGGGACGTGCTTGATACCATGGGAGATACCATGGGAGCTCTGTGGTGGAGCTACCAGCACCTTGATGAGCAGGCCAGGCGATGCTTTGCTTACTGCAGTATTTTCCCAAGAAGACATCGTTTGGAACGCGATGAGTTGGTTAATTTTTGGGTGGCAGAAGGGTTTATAAAAACAACAGAAATAGGAGAGGAAATGGAAGGTATTGCTCAGGATTACTTTGATGAATTGGTGTCAACCTCATTTCTGCAACTAGGAGGAAAATACTACCACGACGTGGACTACTATACAATTCATGATCTGCTGCATGATTTAGCAGAGAAGGTAGCAGGAAGTGATTGCTTCAGAATTGAGAAAGGCTGGACAGGAGAAGTTCCTCGAGATGTTCGCCATCTTTTTGTTGAGACTTGTAATAGAGCATCGTTGGTTGAGAAGATACTCAAATTAGAAAATTTACGCACTCTGGTCGTTCATACGTATGCAATGAAAGTAAAAATTGAAGACGAAAACTTAAAGAGTATGTTCACGAAGCTGAAGAAATTGCGGATACTGAGCGTAAGATTCAGGGGACAGTTCAGCCAATTCTCAGTCCCAGCATCTATTGGCCAGTTAAAGCATATACGCTATCTTGCAGTTACAATGGGCTACCTTCCGAAGCTAATTTTACCAAGCACATTTACGCAGCTTTACCATATGCAGGTGCTAGATTTCGGTTCTTGCACAAAATTGGAGTTTGACCCTGGTCAAGATATGATGAGTAACCTCATCAACTTGCGTCACATTCATATAAGGACCTTATCAGATCTGAATCTTCCGAACATTATCAGGCTGACGTCACTCCAAACGTTACCTATCTTCCCAGTAAGGAAGGAACCTGGGTACGAGTTACGGCAGCTGAGGGACCTAAACAAGCTTCAAGGAAGGCTAGGGATCAGCGGTCTTGAGAATGTTGGAAGCAAAGAGGAAGCGCTTGAAGCCAATCTAGCTGGCAAGGAACGCATCACAGAACTTTACTTAATATGGGACCAGAATCGACCACACAGCAGCGATGCAGACCTTGAAGCAGAGATACTTGAGGGTCTTTGCCCTCCGATGCACCTTGAAGCACTGGTTATCGAGGGCTATAAAGGGTCGAGGTACCCAGATTGGAGTGGACCGAAGCACCTGCAACGACTACAACTCAGTAATTGCAGACCGTTGGGAGCTATTCCTGATAGAATTGGGGTTTTCTTTCGTCTTCGTGAACTCAGACTTTTCGACTGCAACTGGGACGCCTTGCCAGATAATATGGAGCACCTCACGTCGCTCAAGGAATTGACTATCTATGAATGCAACAATATTCGATCACTACCAACACTGCCCCAAACTCTCGAGTACTTGAACATCAATCACTGCAATTACGTGTTCATGTGGTCGTGCAAAACACGCGGAGAGCCAAACTGGCAAAAGATTGAACACGTTCCGAAGAAAGATATTAAGGACCCGTTTGGCACAGCTCCACCACCGGCTCTTGGAGTTGTTTGGAGCCGTTTTGTGCCAAACTGGGTAGACCAAAATAGCTCCACCCAAGAAGTCCCTTAAAATATGCTGAGACAAAAGTAGCTCCTTAGGTGGAGCTGAAAAAAGTAGCTCCACCCAGCTCCACTTGTGAAGTAAAAAAAAAGCTTCACTTGTGAAGTGGAGCCGTGCCAAACAGGCCCTAATTAATCCAAGTCACTCTCCTTTACAGCAACAGCTTGGAAATCCCAATGGTCCACTCCTTTTTCTTTTTATCTTGTTACTTATGAGCCACCAGGCACCATTTCCAGACTTGTTTAATGTGAGCAGCTTAGCTACAACGTAGTATCATTTTCTTTACACGTATTTTGTTCATGCTGTACTTGTACTTATATCTCTTATGGTGAAATTCGGATTCAAATTCAAATATAGAAAGTCTAAGAGGTTATCTCTACTATTATATAAAGAGGAGTTGGTGATCGTTAGTGCATTCTCCTCTCCCCTCTCTACAACCATCCAATTTGATCTGGACCATTCGTCTCTCTTCTCCTCTCTCTCTCTTTCTCAGGATACAACCGCCTACCTCCTCCACTTTCCCCATCTCCTTGCGCATTCTGACCACCCTTCTATCTCTATCGTTTGCTCTCCAATATTTGATGTGTGAAGTTGGACAGAAAATAAGTTTTGTCTCACCAATTTTATGACTTCGTTGCAACGCACAAGTCTTTAACTAATATTTGTATTCATCTTGTGTTTGAATTAAATAAACTCTAATTGGATTAAGAGTTGTGGTGACTCCCTTTCTCCTGCTGCTGCGACCCAAGATTGCTGCTTCCTGCTACAACGATGAACCTGTTCTTCGTTCTCATGGTCTGAATCTGAATCCCAAAGAAGTTGGTTTAAACCTCTACTAACCTCACGATCTGGTAGCTAGGTAGTATTACCGTATGAACAGCGAAGCACGGTGATGAAATGCCACCAACCAGAACAAGATCCGGAAGGGGCCACAGCAAGAGGCCATAATCTCTGAACCAGAGAATAATAAAGCTGAATGTCGCACAGTAGTTTCTGCAATTGCTCACTGAAGGATCAGATCAGACAACGAACAGCCAAACGGTACATGCGCAATAAAGGTGGGAAGGATCGGGTGTCAGTGTGATTAGGTCCAGATGAAACTAAACACCAAATCTGCATAATCTATCGGGGTGACTAACGAAACCAGCTAGGACCACATCCACAGCCACCCGGTTCACCAACTGCATAAAAAAGAATGCAATGTTTACTGAACAATTACAGCGAGTTATAATGTGAGAAACTGCAGAGTTAACCAAGAAGCTGAAGGTACGATTCACAAGGTAGATTTAAGCTCTGCTTGATTGGGCTGAAAAACTGTGGCTTATAGCTGAAATTGTACTGTAGCTGAAGGGTGACTTATTTAACGTAATTAAATTTAAAAATAGAAAAAAAATATGTTAGCTCATCACAGACAATGCGAATGAATACGACAAAAAAAGAGCCGGCAAAAAAGCTCAAAAAAAACCAAAAATCAGAAAAAAAAACGAAATTTATGAATAGTAAAAAATAAGCTAGAAGTTCAAGCCGAAATGAGCGGGGCAACAGACTCGCATCATGAGTAGTCAGTATAACGTAAAACGAATTGGAGCATCAACAAGATCTGTCTGTTTAGTGTAGTAGCAACTGGATTTTGATAATCTGAAGGCATGATTACTCCCTTATTAGATAACTGCAAGTGTAGGAGAGAGCAAATTTAAATCAAGATCTGCGATGCAGGGAACAAGGCTAGCCAGAACACAATTATTCGGTCATTGACAAGCATTTCCGCTGCATTCCTTGGGTATCTCTTATCTGCATAGCTCTCAGATCGGCTCAATTCAATTGCAACGAAATGTGGTTGGGATCTGGACAGTACCTTGGTTGATGCCAATATCCATTCATTTCAGATTATCTAGTGGCGTAGTATAATGACAATGTACAGCATGCAAGTTGCAACAAGCAGATGGGAATAAGAGGGTTCGAACTAAGAACATCCTCGAGAACAAATTTCACGTCAGGCCCCACAAGAATAAAGTTTCACATGAAATTTAATGTTACACATGGATTTGGTTTGAAATGTGAATGCTAGCTGCCAATACGTACTTTCTTTGTTTTCTAATAGCTGCCAACTAGGATTTAGTTTAAAGTAAAACTAAACCTCAAACAAATCATCCTCATCCAAACAGGAAAATCTTTCCACACAGCCAGAACTAAGAATCTGCTACAACATTTCCAGGATTTTTACCAGTAGCTGCAAGCTTCAGTCCTGGCTGGGGGCATGGGAAGCACGAACCTCCAAGCTTGAAATAGGCTGTAAATTTGCAAAACAAATAAGATTGAGCATGAAATAAGATTGAATGGACATGCAAACATATATGCATTCTCTTTTCATGAATTTCACGGTCCAAATCATATATTCAGCCAAACTACATTTAACTGCCATATTATATATATTTTTGGCATAAGTTATGTGAACTAGTAAATAGAATAATCTGTTAAGGGTATTAGTGTCTTTTCTTAGCTTCTAGGGTTTAGTCTCATGTACTCTATATATTGCCCCTTTAAGGTTGTGCAATACAACAAGCATTTATCCATCATTTGCTATTCTCATATTAACATGGTATCAAAGCTTTAGGTTTTCCAACCGACTCTTCGTTGCGCTGCCCTCGGGAGGAGCGTCTCCACTCCCGGGGCGGCCATCTCCCAGTCGCCGCTCACGCACGCCGCTGCTTTCTCGGCCATCTGCACCCGCCCCGTCTCCCGTGCGCTCATGCTATCTCTCCGCCGCCAGATCTCGCCACCCTACGTGGCTTTCCCGTCGGATCCACTGGATCCAGGCTCCCCTTCGGCCGCTGCGCCGCCGCCCCCTCTATGGCCGCTGTACCATCAGAGAATGTGCTCCGCCAGGCGCTCGTTGAGGGACAGGCTGAGGCTTGGCTGCCACACCATCTCTATCCCCGTATCCGACAGTCTCCAGGCCGGATCTGGCTGCCACCGCCCTCACCCCGACCAAATCCGACCACCCCCGCACCGGATCCAGCCGAGCTCGCCCACGCCACCACCTCCCGGTCATCTCCACCACCTTTCGACCTCCTCCGCGGCGACCCTTGGCTCTACATTGGCGCTTGATCCGCTGCTCGCCTCTTCATCCAGAGCCGCCTGTGTGGTCTACCAGCAGTGGAGAAAAGAAAGAGGAAGAAAGAAATGGCAGGCAGAAGGAAAGAGAGGTGCTGGAGAGGGGTGGGCTGATAGTGGAGCCGAGGATGCTCGAATGTGCAGCCTTTGAATCTTTTTTTATTGAGTCTTCCATTGCGTTCATCCATGTCTGTAGCCTCTCTCTGTCAGTTCGTTAACGCCGTGTGAGTCCACAAAATTCATGTCAGTCAGCCGATTGCTTTGCTAACTATGGTCCATTCTTTTGGATAAGTGCGGTCCACTCCTTTTTGCATAGCCGCAGCCACCGTTCTTCTCTGAGCTGTTGCAAATCGTAGGCGTCTTTATGATGCCACCATTTCTCTCTGAGTCATCGCCCCGAGTTTCCAAGGCCGCTGTGTTTCTCTTCTGCACTACCGCTGTCTTGGACTTCAATCTGCGCCGCTATATTTTCCTCTCTTTGGCTTCATTTGACAACTTTCTCTATTTATGTTACCTTTTACATTCTCTTCATCGTGTTGCCACAATTGACTTTGCTACCGCTTACCTTTACTTTCCTAGCCCTTACATTTTGTGCTTTCTAGGCTGTTGCACGATTTCGGATGGAAGGAGATCTTTTGGTATTCGACATAATTGTCCAAGAGCCACACACTATGACGACATATTCTAGACTCGGACTTTGGATTTTCCCTATTTTAGTTTCAACCTTTCCAAATACAATGCTATCGGATATGCCTCGCATTTGAGCATTTGAGAAATTGTTAAGGGTATTAGTGTCTTTTCTTAGCTTCTAGGGTTTGGTCTCATGTACTCTATATATTGCCCCTTTAGGGCTGTGCTATACAACAAGCATTCATCCATCCTGTGCTATTCTCATATTAACATAATCAATGGATTGAGAGCTTAGGGGGTTTTTTTGTGAAAATGGTACTTCACAGTATGCTACAGACCCCATCTATATAACTATGTTTGGTCATCAGGTTGGCTGTAACAGGCCATGTGAAAATTGAAGTCTAACAAGTATATCAGTACTTCATTGTCTACATGAAACCTATTGCAGAGCAGAACAGTACATAATAATTAAATCACAACAACCGATGTTTTCAACACTAAGGAACAAAGGAGGAACTGCAGCTAACATGACGCGGTTCATGTTCAGAATATGCGCTACATATTATGTCATGAATCTTCTACTACTCCAGATAATTGGTTTTAAAAAACACACAAGCAGATTCTTGATGCACTTCTTACTAGCTTAGCTGATCAATCAAATTAGATATTTCTTGAAGAGTTTTGCATTATTTCTTGAAGAGTTTTGTTTCTTCAGATTCCATAGATTGTTGTTATATTGCACCGAGAACCATGATCTTCAAACCAAAATTTCAAACAGATTGGCAACATCATTTAGCACCAATATTGATGTCTACAATTGTGAGCAAAAAAAAAAAGATCATAAGTTCATAGTTATTAACAGGTCCATTGGAGAAAAAATTCTAACACACCTTCCAATTTTAGGTAAGTGGAATCTAAAAGAAAGGAAAATTGTGCCAAACTAAAAGAGAATTCAAGATTTCACGTAGTAGATATTGCAATCAGCTCACCAATTTCTCCATGTGGCATTTGCGCATCAAGGAGACAATCCCATTCCCTTCTCACGCATTTTTTCACAAGAGACCTTCCATTTATTCGTATTGCCGGTAACAAGATGCTCCGACCCCGCTGTCCGCTGCCGTCAAGCTGAATTGGGGCGTACTGCTTACTGCATGAGGCCGCCGTGGATGAGCACCAACCTCTACAGCGTGGTCCCCCCGCCGCCACCACCGCCGACCACCCTCCTTGCGCCATGGCTCTATATCAAGCTGCTTCCATCTTCGTTCTGACAACACTGATGGCTGCACGGGTGGAGGACTACTCCGATTGAGCTTCTCCAGAACCCCACCGTGCTAATGATCACAACACATGGGATGGTCGTGCTGCTTGTTCGGTCAGACACATCAAAATCACGAAGATTGGAACATCGAGCACAAATCACATCTTCACAAGAAAATTTCTCCACATCTTCCATTTGGGTACAAACGTCTATGCAGTGAAAGCATAAAGGAGGGGACTCACATGTACATCTGGACGGGTGGTTAGTCACATAGATGCATAAAATTCCTGACTACAAAAATAATAAACCTTGAAGTTTGAAGAGAGAAACTACTACTACTACAAAAGTCCTATCTTTTGCCCTAACCACCAGTTTTCTCTGTACAATCTTACATACTGAATCAACTGCAGTTTGTGTTGACTATCTCACCAAAAATGTGAACAAGAGCATGACCCACCTTTGAAATGGTGGAACCTATAAGGATCTCTCAGCACAATTTCCCTATTAAAAACCATGCTAACCAGCTTAAATACCACATGACAATCTGAACAGACCCTGAGTCTTGAATATCCTTATTGTAGATCCTTCTGGAACAGTGATGAGGCCATATGCCAATGCAAGCTTCTCGCTGTGGTTCCAAAGGTTCTGCTCTTTTTGCTCTACCTCCGTATCATGCAGTGCAGATGAGGTATCAGCAATATAACCTACCTCCCTGAGCTTCAGAAGGATTTCATCTAGCTTCGTATATATCTTTTCCGCATGCGTATGACTCCAGTCATCTATACCAAAGGTGCTTACCTCATTCTTCAGCTTAAGCCAACTGCAAGCAGGTCTTTTGTTTAAATTGATGGTCTTCATGTGATTTCTTAATCTGTCAACATCCACCCATCTTGCATTTGTAGCATATAAGTTCGACACAAGGACATAAGCTGAGTCATCAAATGGATCCAATTCAAGAAGTTTATTGGCGGCCTTCCTAGTTCCTCCCAATATCCAGATTTTTGTGAGTTCTACTAGAAGACAACAAACTCCACCATATTAGATCATTTGGTAAGACTGTCATTTCTTCAATAAATTTCTCCGCCTCAGTAAATCGCCCTAAATGCCCAAGGAGATCCACTATGCAAACACAATGTTTTATTCCAGGGGAAATACCAAATACAGAGGCCATGGAATTATAGTAATCAATACCCTTGTCTACAAGACCAGCATGACTACAGGCTGAGAGGAGGGCAACAAATGTTACATAGTCTCGCTTTCACCCCATTGAGACCATAAGATTAAATGTGTCCTCAACTTCCTTGAAATAGCCATATCTTGCATAACCTGATATCAATGTATTCCAGCATTGTTGAGGTTCGAATGGCAGGATCAGGAAGCATTTTCAACATTTCATTCATCTTTCCAGATTTTCCATACAGTGTCCATTGCAGCATTAACAACATGACTGTCTGCATCCAGCCCACATTTTACACCAATACCATGTAGCTGCATACCTTCTTCTAATGATGCTAGGCTTGCACTGGATGACAAACATTCAGCTAGACAAACATTATCAAGTTTGTTTCCAGCATGCCACATATCCATGAAGAGCTTTAGGGCTTCCTCTCCATGGCCATGTTGAACATTTGCAGCTATCATGGCATTCCAGGAAACGACACTTCTGTTGATGATTTTGTGGAATATATTAGTGCTTGACTCTAAATCACCACAATTTGCATACATTGTGATCAGAGAGTTAGTAACATACTCATCTGATAAGAATCCAGTATGTGTTATGTATGCATGCAGGGGCATTCCATAATTATGCAAGTCGTTTAAAGATGTGAAAGAACCCTGGATATTTATCATTGTTATATAATTTAGCTTTATTCTGGTACCTCTCATCCAAGAAAATACTTGCGTTGCCTTTGTACCATCCTCAACCCCTGCATAGCCCCCAATAAGCACATTGCTACTAACAACATCATAAGTCGGCATCGACTGGAATACTCTCTCAGCATCTTGCATGGAGTTGCATCTACCATACATCGTTATGAAAGAATTACCAACCAGTAGATCGTTGTGAAGACTTAATTGCAATATCATGGCATGAACCATTCTGCCATCCATCAAGGCTCCTGGACTCGAACATGCTCCTAGAGCGCTGGAAAATGTCATGTGATTTGGACCTTCATTCATTCCATGTAACTGACCTAAGGTTTTCAACACATCAACGCAATAATAATTCTGCACATAGGATCCGATCATGGTGTTCCATGATATTACATCCCTACTGCTTATGTTCCAGAACAGAAACTCAGCATCACTCAATTTCCCAGCATCAACATACATATTCACCAGGGCATTAATCATGGGAATATATGAATGAGACCCAGGGAATGAATTCCACTTCCGTGCCCGACATGATCTGAGGAGGCACAGACAGAAATCAAGCTGCACAGAGTTGTTGCATCAGGCCTTAATAACTCACCATGACGCCATATCTGAAAATAACAGAAAACATTTGCTACAGATTCCTTCATGTGAGTACACCGATATATTCTCGTTCCATGATATGGTGCCGCGTTCCTCCATTTGACCAAAAAGCTTCTCAGAATCCAGCACCCTTCCCAGGTTACCAAATATGGTGATCAGTGTATTTGTCACGGAGACCTGTCTTTGGAGGCCAGAAACTACGACATGGGAAGCAACCTGAAGCGTTCGCACGAGGTGACGAGGCTGGCGAGAGCGAACCTGCTGAGCGGGACCTCATGGCCCCGCATGCCCCGCAGAAGATCGAACGCGTTGGCGTCGCGGCCGCAGCGGACGCAGCCGGAGACGGCGGTGTACCAGGAGGAAGGGGTCCGGTCGGGCATTGCGTCAAACAGGTGGAGCGCGGCGTCGGGGCAGGCGGGCAGCGGTGCCGGAAGTAGAAGGCGAGGAGGGTGTTGTGGTGGAAGCTGAGCGGGAGCGCGCGGCGGAGGGCGAGAGCGTGGATTACGCGCGCTAGGAGGGACCGGTCGGCGAGGTGGGAGAAGTCGGTGTGCGGGAACTGCGCGACGGCGGTGTTCGTGTGGTTGGTGAGGAGGCCGAGGGGGTGAGGCGGAGGCGGCGGGTCGAGTGGGCGTGGCGCGGCTGTGGAGAGGCGGCGGGAGGGGAAAGCGGCGAGGCGGCCAGTTTGGTCGGTGGTTCGTCGGAAAAGTGATGCGTAGGAGCGGCGGCCGGCTGCGACCAAGGAGAGTGAAACGCCCAGTGTGTGTTTATTCTCGGCCTAATTCAATTCGGGCCATCCAGGTTTTGATAGCAGTTTCTATTACCCTATAATTTTTTATATAAATAACCTAAAAATTATAAACTACAAAGCACAATAAAAAAGAACACGTTCTTTTAACTTTTTAAAGCAGAAACGAGAAGGCAAAGTCAATAGGAACATACACTTAGGCTGGGCTCATAGGCCGAGCCCAATTGAGCAGCTCAGCCCATAATTTCCGGTTGTCGAGCCACCACAAGCTCTCGTCTTCGTCTGGTCCGCTCCAGGGGCGAAATTGGGCCCATGGTAACATGGGCTCTAGCCCGGAGCGTGAAAAAAATTACAATGTATAGCCCAGATATTTGTAGCCCAGCTCGGGGTAATATAATTGGCATTCAGCCCAGTAGCCCGTCAGCCTATTGCTGTCTCCGCGCCGGCGGCCCATCACGCACTCGGGATCGGCCCATCGCTTCACGGCTCACGCGTAAGGCCTCGCCCTCGCCTCAGTCGCCTGCGCAGCTGCGCTGCTCGTTCTGCTGAACCCTAACCCCCCGAAGGCTGAAGCCAAAAAAGCTGCATTCCGCCCCTACGCAGAAGGCCAAAGCCAAAAAGTGACGCCGACGCCGTCGTTCGTCGCCTCGCCAGCTCGCTGACACCGCCGCTCGTCGCCTCGTCCCGGCGCCGCCCTTCTTCCCGGCCCGCCCCGACTCTCGGCGCCGCCCCTCTTCGGCTCTTCGGATCTTCCCGGCCCGCCCCGCCTCCCGGCGCCGCACCTCTTCCCGGCCCGCCCTGCCTCCTGGCGCCGCCCCTCTTCGGATCTTCCCAGCGTGCCCCGCCTCCCATTGCCGGCTTGCCGCCCCGGAGCCCCGTAAGTCTGTAAAAATTATGACCACAAATGGTCAATTGATGTTCAATTGTCCAACAGCAGAGCAGCATGCACGTTGAGCCCTTATTGAGTTATTTCCAATTTTCCATGATATAAGATTTCCAATTTTTTTTCAGGTTGTGTATGATAGAATGACTGGAAGTTTGGAAGAAGCCGTATTCGTGACAATGTCAACTGAAAGTCTGAAACTCTGATTTGATGTTGTATTGGAAAGTCTGGAAGAACTGAAGTGGTGTACTGCAAGGTTTTAAATTGTTGTTCAAGTTGATGTTGAATTAGATTAAAAGGATTCAAAAAGTTCAAGGTAATAATCATTTTCAAAAAATGCTGAGCAACTGACCCATATATATTGTAGTTGAGCAAAAAACTAATCCATACATATTGTACAGACTGATACCCTGACATACATATTGCAAACTTTGCCTATACATCATCAATACTTACGATATATTAAAAGGATAATGTTTTCAATTCGAAATATGAGTTTTGTTAAGTGTGTAGTATACATAATATAGGCCAATATAGTGTTGGCCGATTTGGCCCATGTAAAGATGTATATACTCTTCTATTACCAATGAATGTACTAGCTCTTTTGCTCATATGTTGTCTTTACAGGTTCTGGTTCATGTCCAACTATCAATGAAGAAATGGTAGGATAGGATAGAGAGCAAATCTTCGTAATTTAGGTACTCAAATTATATCTCTGTCATGTTACATTTTTTATATTTTGATATTATGCCATGTTTTTCTTATTATGCTTTATGTTTACTTGTTTAGTATTGAACTCAAGTTTCATATCAGTAATACAATTAGCCAATTATGATATACTATTATTATATCGTGGTATGCGTACAAATTGGCGTTAGTTTTAGGTTGTTAGAGTTCAGCCCAGGGCGTAGCTAAATCCTGGTTCCGTCACTGGTCCGCTCCGTATGCCGTAGCAACATGTCTCCCATCCCAAGGATTGCCGGCGATTCACGCCGTAACATCGTCCAAAAAGTCCGACCAGCTCTGGCGACAACCGCATACATTCCAGCAGGTTAGCACTCCCGAACGAGGTCTGTAACAGTAGTTCGAATTTCCACTGTGATGCCTGTCTTCCCTGGAAGTTCCCACATATTTCATCTCGTATGTATGCTTGCCTTCTGCAAAGTTTCCACATTTGATAGAGAAATCTGCAGCATCTCATCCACCCAAGTGGTCCAGTGGTGTGCAGGGTTGTGGCTTTTCTGAGAGGCCTGCGCTTTTTGGATTTCTAGCTGAAAAACAACTAAAGCTGATGGCTATAGCTTTTTCTGATAGGTAGTTTGGCAGTCTGCCTTTTTATTAGACTGGCCGGCAGCTTCAACTGTAGATGAAGGTTGAAATATCAGAAATACGCTTGAGGATTCTGAGGGCATGTTTGTGTGTTGATTTAGCGTAAATTTGAGTGGTTTTATTCTTTTTGCAGACGAAACAGCTTAGTTTTACTAATTTACGGACAATTAAGCAATATTTTGCGACATCAAAATGTATATTTTCTCAGCAATGCAATGCTACCTACAATAGGTGCAACAACCACCATCAAATCCAATAGGCAAATAGTTCAAATAAAAGGTGGCATAGCAATACAAATATTTGATATATTAGCCATAAAAGAATCAGCAAAGAAATCACGAAGAGCACCCATATCTCCATAATCCATTGACATGCTTGTTCAGATATTGCCTTTTTTGCAACTTGTGGCATGTAATCTTTATCTTCATCGCATTTCCGAAAAAAGATGATCATGTAAGTCGCTGTCCCTAATAAAGTTATGAAGTGCCATACATGTCATTATGATCTTCTTATGCTTCTTTTTTAAAAAAACTTGGCAATTTCAACAAAATTTGTTATTTCATTTTCAACACCCCGAAGGATCGTTCAATCACATTGTGAAGAGAAGGGTGATAATAATTGAACCACTCCTTCTTTCCTCTTGGTTGTCGACCTTGTTAAAATTTTGGGATATAGTACTTTTGGCCCTTATATGGAGCTAGATATCCCTTTTGATTGGGGTATCCCGTGTTGACAATATTTTTCTGAACATATAAGTATGGAGTGATAAACACTTCATATGCAGATTGGAACAAGAATTGATCACTTGAAAGACAAAATTTAGGAGGATGTGGAAAGTAGAATGAATACTGGCAGAGTATCATTGAATATGTGCGAATCATGTGTAGATCCAGGTCACCCAAATCCAACGAACATCAACCTCATATCGAAGTCAGAGACAGCAATCATATTCAAGGTAGCATATCCATGGCGATCGATGTGGGTAACCTGGTCTGCCTTACTCACAACAACAGGTATATATGTGCCATCTACTGCACCAATGCAGTTATTGAAGTGAGGTGCAAAACAAGTATCCTCAAGTATTTGATGCATCGTACTGAACTGCGGATCTTTTTTTGTTTCATGTTGTCTTTAGCTAAACGTTCCATGAACTCCAAGACTTATTGAACTTCCTACAGATTGTTTCAATTGACCGTTCAAAGCAATTCTCTACTTGGCTAAATTACTGAGTGCCACCACATGTCCATAAGAACATACGTATGGCTTTCTATAGAATTCATCTCTGTTGTTGATTTAAGTTCATCTTTTTCCACCAAAAGTTTCATGCAACTTATGAAATACAGGCCTATGCATTTGAAACATTTTATAACACTTCTTGCTGCTATTTAGTTGATCCATAACCCATTGATGCCCTATCACTTTTGAAGGTTCTCTTTTTCTTATCAAGGTAAGTACCACTGTAGTACGTACCTACAAGAGCGACTATTGTTGCAACTTGCAGATGCATCAATTTCCTTTTTTTGTTCTCTAGTTCAACCTGGAGACACCTCAATTTCCTCTTTTTGTTTCTTTGATTAGCATGAATACCATCCTCACTGGAGTCCACTTTTCAATTGATGTGCAATCACTCACTTTCAGTTGATGTGCAATCACTCTCACTTGATGAACTCATCTGCAAACATTTTTTTTTAAAAAAGGTAGCATAAGAACAAATTATTCTGGATAAAACAAACATACATTGTCACAACCATTGATAATAACTTAGTTCAAACATACATGGTCATAACATGGCCACAACCAAAATTAATCTGTTTCAGACATTTACATACAAGAACTTAGTTCAAACATAGCATTGGGGCAAACTCAAATTATTCTGGTTCAAACATAGACATACATAATATTTCAGTCCACCATAACCAACCGCAAATAGAGGAATACAATATAACATTGATAAAAAAACATAAAGAAAGCTTTAGTTCTTCCTCTCGTCTTCATACATCCTCTTGAACCAAGCAACCCTTCCATGACTGGTCTCTAAGGACTGAAAAACTGCTCAATATTCATGCTTAATAAAGAGCTTTGATGCAATGGAATGTTCATCACTCCCTTGCTCTGCTCCAGATTGGATAGCCATCCGCATGTGCTCTATAATCTCATTCTCAGCTTGATCACCCCTCTTGAGTGTGATAGAATTGCTACTAGATATATGGTCCACTTAACGCTTAAATTCTTTAGCCAAAGGGTTCCTCTTGTTCTTCTTTGGACTTCGACCAACACTAGTAGCCTCTCTCTTTGCCGGGCCCTTCGGTTCCTTCTCGGTTGCCTTATTTGCCCCCTCTATAATGGCCACATCATCATCTTCGTCAACATCATCTGAACCAACACTTAGTACAATTGTGACTTCTCCAGGGATGGCAGGGATAACAGTTGATTGAGATATGACATTAGCATTCTTGAACATGATTTCAAGCTCATTTAGGTTCTCAAGTGGTGCTTTCTTAAATTGGGCGTACTTCGTGTTTCCGCGAGAGAAATATTTAAATTTCTCTGCGTTGGCGTTATTAAGTGCGAGCGTGTACGTGTACGATTGTATACAATTAAATAGATACACATACACGGATGCAATAAATGACATAGGAAACTCGTGGTTTATTAATATTTTGAAAATTTACAAGTCTCCTGTTATTCCATACATCTCTTGTGTTGCGCTTGAATATGTCGACGATTGTGTAGTCTCATGAGGATTCCACTTAATTATATCTGTGGGTTTAAACCCGTAGAAAACCTCCTATTAAGCTGGGCCAAACGGTAGTCGCCGTCATGTATCATGATTCGCGTTTTTTGTAGATGCACATGCAAAATGACAAATACGAAGTATTTCGTGGCCTTGCTAGCCTTGGCTATCATCACATCAATAATTTGTGTACACCCTGTCTCGTTGGACGTGGAGTTCATATTTTTTTAGATAAAGGATATAAAATCCGGCCTATATATCCACAAGGGATATACACAGCCAAAAGATACACGAGCTCTTAGACCCAAATCCTCAACACTAAGGAGTACACAACAACAAGAAATAGATTTAAAGGACTATGAAAAAGCTAGAAAGACTAAGCTTCAGAACTTCTTCTCTGTCCTTGCTTCTAACCAAGCCCCTAACCTTCTCCAATTGAGCCACCCAAACTCCGGTCTATCCTGTGTGAAGATGAACCTCCGAAGCGACGTCTTCAAAGAAGCGACTAGGGCCACGACGCCGCCCGTCTCACTGAGACAAGGCTTTCACCTGGAGAACAGAGTACATGATGGCTGTGGAGTGCTATGACAACCCTTCAAGAAGGAAAATGGCGTCTATAGACGTCATAGTTGTCGAGATTGGCAGGAACACCGACAAGGCTTTCGCCAGCACAACCACAGCAAACCACGCACACTCACACACAAAAAAGACCACCACCAGCACACCGGGGTTCTGCACGCCTCAAGGCCATAGCACAGGATGTATATATCCAGCCTCGTCGGTCAGGACATGTATGTATATTCCGGCCTCGTCGTAAGAAAGTGAGTCGAAGGAGATTATATGATGAATCTCCGACCGGTTCGAACATGGCCGTGTAATTACTTGATGATGGCTTAACCTGCTTCAAATTCGATGTAGACGGCAAGATAGCAAACAGAGCGTGATGGACTCATCCTTTGGAGTAGAACTCCAGGCGCACAAGTGAACAGTAACTCCATGTTTTATTAGGAGCAATCTGCTCTTCTGGACACGAATGCTGCAGCCGCAAAGGAATTTTTGTAGACCATCCTGCTTGTACAGCGCGTACGTACTGCCCTAGCGACGGCATGAACTTGTAGACGATTGCCGTGTAGAGTTGCTAGACACATGTATGTCGCCATCATGGTGACCCGAAATTTGTAGGCTGCCGTATAGAAGTGCTAGATGCATGTACGAACGGCTCGAAATTTGCAGATTGCCGTGTAGAGATACTGGACGCACATGTGCCGCTGTTGGAACGGCAAGAAATTTTGTGGAGTAGAAGAGGGCACGTGTGTGCCGTTGTCGGAACGGCCCAAAAATTTGTGGACGATCATGCTAGGCACGTATGCGCCGCCGTCGAAATGACCTGAGAATTTGTATGATATCCTGTGAAAGAGGAAAGAAGTGCATGTGCTCCTGTAAGTTACCATCGGGCTGTGCCATGGGCACCTCGAGAAGAAGCTGACTCATACAAAGACCCCTTTTTGATTATCTAGAGAAGACGATGAAGTTGAAGCCATGGGGAGATCCATCTCTGTGGAAGGCTGATAGCGAAGTGTTATTCAGTGATGTTTTTGGTAGGCGATAGGGGCGCTAATGGGTTTGGGCCTATCCAGCCTTATTGACCAGGCCAGTCTAAAATTACAAATAAACTAGGTCAATTTTGGACCTACTCCTTTTTCGGCCAGAGTGGCTGAAAATACTGTAGCTGACTGAAAAAAGCACTGTAGCTGACAGAGGCTTATTTAGTATAATTAAATTTAAAAAAAATTTAAAAATATAAAAAATATGTTAGCACATTACGTATAATACAAACAAATACGGGAAAAAAAGAACCGGCAAAAAAGCTCAACAAAAAGCCAAAAGTTCAGAAAAAGACGAAACTTATGAATAGTGAAAAATAAGCCAGAAGCCGAAGCCGAGTTGATCAGAACCAGCTGAATTAAATCAGGCCTTGGCCTCAATTTTTGTATTAGAATGGCCTAAGTGGTGAGATTAGAGATGGTAGTTTCCGTCCTATTCAAGACTGTAGGACTAGATAAGCAACAGAGGAGATGAATGATATCTTAACATTTTCTCTCAAATATTCACTTATCATTTACTACGATATCTACAAGGTTATGAAGATTAGGATAGGAAGTCTTCTTGAAAAACCAAAGAACTTTGATAAAAAGATTAAGATAGGAAGTCTTCTTGAAAAACCGCAAATAGAGGAATACAATAAAACATTGACAAAAAGAACATAAAGAAAGCTTTAGTTATTCCTCCGGTCTTGATACATCCTCCTTAGCCGAGCAACCCTTCCATGACTGGTCTCTATGAACTGAAAAACTGCTCGATATTCATGTTTAATAAAGAGCTTTGATACAATGAAATATTCATTACTCCCTTCCTCTGCTCCAGATTGGATAGCCATCCGCATGTGCTATATAACCTCATTCTCAGCTTGATCTCTACAATGGCCTTTCTCTTTGCCGGGCCCTTCGGTTCCTTCTCAGTTGCCTTCAGGGGCGGACCTGCTCTTCGGGCGAGCCTATAGAAATGCTAGATGCATGTACGAACGGTCGAAATTTACAGATTGCCGTGTAGAGCTACTGGACGCACATGCGCCGCTGTTGGAACGGCACGAAATTTTGTGGAGTAGACGAGGGCATGTGTGTGCCGTTGTCGGAACGGCCCAAGAATTTGTAGAGTAGACGATCATGCTAGGCACATATGCGCCTGTGAAAGAGGAAAGAAGCGCATGTGCTCCTGTAAATTACCATCGGGCTGTGCCATGGGCACCTTGTGAAGAAGAAGCTGACTTATACAAAGACCCCTTATTGATTATGTAGATTGTAGAGAAGGTTGTGCGTGCGTACGCATCCGGACTACGGAGACGACAGTGTACCAGGAGGAAGGGATCCGGTCGGGCATTGCGTCGAACAGGTGGAGTGACGCAGCAGGGAGCGGTAGCGCAAGTAGAAAGCGAGGAGGGTGTTGTGGCGGAATGTGCTGAGCAGAGGTGCACGGCGGCGGGTGAGGGGTCAGTCGGAGAAGGGCGTATGTGATAGAGGCGGCCGGCTGCGACCGAAGGAGAGAGAACGTCTCTACTATTGGCCCAATTAAGACCATCAGAATTCGGCCCGTAAGACCTGGGATCGCAGGTAAGATTCGCGGTCCAATTCAGCCCATGAAAATTTGTACCCCGGACAAGATCACAGGACCCCATGTCCATGTCACATCCATGGTAGTCTAACTTGCGGCTCATCTTTATTCTTTGTCCGGGCTCATCCATCCCACGGTTAGTGTTTTCACCCCACAGCACAAATTAAAATTTTCTACCGCATAAATCAAAAAGCTATGTGAGTAAGAGACTATGAATCGTTACCACTAAACGCACAGTGCAACAAAAGTAGAATTGAAGTAGCCGATTCAACGAAGAGTGCATCGGTGCAGTGGTAGTAATCGATCGTCCTCCGGCCAACTATCTCCTCCTCGTAATCGTCCCGATCAGTGCCGTAATCACAGCACCGCCTCTAGCAAATTCCACATGTCAAGGGATGGAACACCATACATCGGCATGCTTGCACCAATGTGCACAGCAAGGGGTTATGAGAGGTGGCGGCTAGGGTTTCAATAGGTGTATTTTGGAATACCTCCATCAGCCCCGCACCTCTCTTTATATAGCCTCCAATCAGATCCTTATCCGATATGAGATCGAATCCCACTCAGAAACTATCATCCGGACCCTTATTATTCTAACCCATTAAGTGTGCTCTGCTCCCATCAGTTGAGCGAATCCCTCATCGACTAACTCCGATCAGCTTCACTGCATCGCTTCCTCTTCCTCATCATCGCGTGGCAGAGAGGTGAGACCAAGCACCATAGTAGCACATGGTGAGAACCCAGGCACATGGTGAGAACCCAGGCCAGCCAGTGGGCCTAGTCGGCCGATAGGCCTCTCTGGCTTGCTGCTGATGTTGTGCTAGGCACTTGTTGATTTTCCTTGATGGGTTTTGTTAAACATCATCCCGATGTTTTCTTCCTAACTATCATCTAAATTTATGACTGATGGATTAGAGATTCCTTGTTTTGCTTTTTTCACATTCTAGGGGCACTTGTTTTGCTTTTTTTTTTCATATTCTTGATTTTCCTTGTTTTTGGCAATTTTCCAGCAAAACATGTTGACACACAAAATACATGGAAATAATAGCACAAATAGGCTTGAACTTAGTTTTAATCCTTATTTCAGCTTGCCGCTTGCCTTTTTGCAGGGTTTCTGGCTGTAAAATACGGTAGAAACCGCGTCAACACAATACCCCATGCTCAGACTTCAGCTTGTCCCAAGCAAAACTGAGTTGCAGATTCCCTCGAAGTGTCCATTGTACAGCAAAATATTTTGCACAAATGATAGTAGAATAACTCAGCATGAATACACACTTACCCAAGACTGGATACCTGTGGACTTGTTCAGTTTTGATTGTTGTAGGCGGTTGAAAAGTTGAACGGCACGAAGATCGAACGCGTCGGCGTGGAGAACGCAGCGAACACAGCCGGAGAGGGCGGTGTACCAGGAGGGAGGGGTCCGGTCGGGCATTGCGTCGAACAGGTGGAGCGCGGCGGCGGGGGAGCGGTGCCGGAAGTAGAAGGCGAGGAGGGTGCTGCGGTGGAAGGCGCCGAGTGGGAGCGCGCGGCGGCGGGGGAGGAGGGGCCGGTCGGCGAGGTGGGAGAAGCCGGTGTGCGGGGACTGTGAGACGGCGGGGTTCGGGTTGTCGGCGAGGAGGCCGAGGGGGTGAGGCGGATGCGGCGGGTCGAGTGGGCATGGCGAGGCGGTGGAGAGGCGGCGGGAGGGGGAAGCGGCGAGGCGGGGCGGTGGTCGCTTGGTGTAGTACTTGGCGGCCAGTTTGGTCGGTGGCTCGTCGGAAAAGCGATGCGTAGGAGCGGCGGCCGGCTGCGACCAGGGATCAAAGAGAGAGTGCATCCTTTTCACGAATCGGCCCACCCATGTGTGCGTGACATCCCATGGTAGTGTGACTTGCAGCCCATATTGTGGCCCATAATTTCCACTTCTCGACAAGCTATCGTCTTCCGCTCCGCACGCCCCCGCTCATCCCATGGCGCTCGTCGGAGTAATCTCGTCTGAAAATGCTGACCAACTCCGGCGACAGTCGCATACATCCCAGATATTTCATCTCGTTTGTATGCTTGTCTTATGCGAAGTTTCCACATTTGATAGAGAAATATGCTAAAATCTGCGAAGTTTGTGGCCTGTGGGGGTTCAGAAACCGGACCGAAGACATTGTAGTCACAGTCATCCTGCTTGTCTGATACGCAAATTGCTAAGAGCCTAGCCCTCTTTCCCCTTCTTATCTCTTTCTGCGAGCTTCTAATGCCGGATCCGGTGACTATTGGTGCCGCAGTGGGCTGGGGCATATCTGCCGTAGGGTGGGTCGTCTCGCCCATCATCTCTAAGCTCCTCAACAAAGACTTCTCCTACCTCGGCTTTGATGGATCAGAGAAGCTGAAAGAGCTTGAGACCAAAGTTTTACAGCTGGAACTGACGCTGGAAGCAGTTGAGGAGAGTCCTCACAGGGATCGTTTGGAGAAATGGTTAAAGGAGCTTAGGTCTGCTTTCTACGAAGCCGAAGACATCTTGGATGATGTTGAGTATTACCGTCTCGAAAGGCTGATCGTATCTCAACCTGATGACAAGTTGGAATCAGACGCCATGCCTCCTCGTAGGAGGAATTGGATGAAGAAGCTCAAGGCTGCCCTGCCCCAGTGCTCCCGACTGAAAAAACAGGTTCTTTCCTGCCTCAGACCCTCTAAACTTTGTTGTGCCATGCCAATATATGTTGCCTGTTATTACTGCTCTTACTCTCAGATAACTATTGGCTGTGAAACATCCTAAGCCTAAATTTCGCTTAAAGCCTAGACTCCACATGGGAATATGGGATGAGCCTACGCACACGCAGCAACTTGTTTGGACTTTTGTCTACGCTCAGCCAAAAGGGCTAACCTAGAGATACTATGTTCGGGCAAATGGGCATTACATGCCAATGTAACTCACTTTAAACTAACACACACATCACCACACACCTATACTACATATATACACACGCAAGTGCACCCCCTAGCGTGCATCTATAATTGAGGAGGTTAGGGATAAATCGGCCTCCTCACGGTGCATGCTTTCCTACTGATATTCGCTTGTGTATGAATAAAGGTGGGAAAGTAAGATTCGAGACCTGGTGAATGCAGTCGCACTCCCAAGTCTGTACCAACCGACAAACACGTGGATCCCTCTACTATTAATTTTCGAACACTGCATATGACTATTGCCTCCATTTTGAAACAAATGTCATTTTAGGCATTGGCATGGTCTTCAATATAAACATTGGACCAATAACTTTTTTTTATTAATATGTTGATAAAAACTACAAAACATAATATTTTGGAAGCATTTTTTTTTTACAAAAATTGTGTTATTTTCTAACTAATCTAAGTACTTTTGCGTATATTGGTGATCAATATATATAAAGTTTGATTGCTCATATTGCAACAGAACATCTATCTTGAAATAGGGGTAGTATTACTTTTGCACTTGTGGCTCTCCCCAACAGTTCATGGTGGCTTTCCCAACTCAGGTTGCATCTACTCCATTGACTTGATGCATAATGAAGTTTAGCAATCAGTCTTAGAGGGAAATGAAGTAATATTCAAAGAAACCTTCTAAGGCATGATATGTATTAAGACAAAAAATGTAGAGGTGTTAGCAAATTTCCCTAAGTTATCTTAGGGTTTCTCTTGTGTTGGGGTGACCGGTGAATCCTCATTAAAATCCTCATCGAAAGCCTAACCTATTATTTTACAGGCGAGTGGTGCCACGTCAGATGACGCACCCCCTGATATGTCAAAAATGGAGTTGAAGAAAATCCTAGAGAAGATAGAAAATATTATCAACGAAGCACACAAAATTTTGCAACTTCTGAACATGCTAAGCCACAGTAACGTTGACAAGAGACAGACTGTTGCTGCAGTCACTACGGCGGCTCCTCCACCAGTAGTAATCGGCCGAAATAAAGATCGTGATAAGATCATAGCTATGCTTCATGAGACATTAGGTGATGGTCAACCAGAATCCAACAGTGCTCTATCCTATTCTATAATTGGCATTCATGGCATCCCCGGCTCTGGGAAATCTACCCTTGCACAGCATGTTTGTGCCTGTGAGAAAAAGGACAAGCAAGAAGAAAAGGAAGGCCATTTTGACCTTTTTATGTGGATCCATGTTTCTCAGAATTTCAGTGTTCATACCATTTTCAGAGAGATGCTTGAGGAGGCTATAGGGAACCCGTCCCCTGAATTCAAGAACTACACCCTAGAACAGAAGGTGGAATAGGCACTGAGTGCAAAACGGTTCCTCATGGTACTAGATGATGTCTGGTACAATAAGGATGTGAGTCGTCAGCAGGAGCTACAACAGATAATCTCCCCATTGAAGGTTGGGGAGGCAGGAAGCAAGATCCTAGTGACTAGTCGAACATTAGATGCATTGTTAGCTTTGGGTGCTGCGAGATGTATTCCCATATCTGACTTGGACGATGGTGTCTTCCTTAAATTATTCATGCATTATGCACTTGAAGGTGCAAGGATAGACGGCCAAAATCGAAGAAAATTTGAAATGATTGGGGCTGACTGTTGTGGTTACAGACCAAACAGAGAGAGATGTGTGGTAGTGGAGAGTTAGGTGAACAATGGCTTAGGGTTTCCCCCATGGCCTGTACCATATATATACACACATGGGGGGCACTTTTACAGTTGTACCCTTACACATATACATCCCCTTCAGGGGCATTTAAGTCATTACACATGTCCCATTTTGGGCCTTACAACCCTCTAACAGGCTTGCCGGGCTTAGGTGGGGGCCACTCCTACAACAGGAGCCTCTCATGGTGAAGGGCTTCACGGGCCGAAGCCATGTTGCCGAGCCCTTTGGCCCCCTCCGTCCCTGCGGCCTATGAGCTTCCTCAACACTTGGCGGAGCCTTATTGCTTAGTGTAGGGCATGCCCTGGCGCGAGGGTATAGCTCTAGACGGGTTGGCGAAGTCCTCCTTGCCCTACGGTATCGGGGGCGAGGTTGCCCTCCGAGGCCTAAGGTCGAAGTCGAAGTCGACGTCGACATTGGAGTCAAAGTCGGTGTAGGGGTCAAAGCCGGAGTCGGAGTCGACATCGAAGTGGAGGCAGACCTCGCGCCACCGACCCCACTATGTGCAGGGTGGTTGTGACTCCGTGGTCCGGTAGTGCGCTTTAATGACACCCGGAATTGCGCCGGCCCCTGGCTTGTCAGGGGCAGGCTGCTGTGCCGAGCAGTCTGTTCTGCCTTGAGTGGGGGCACGCGGCGGGCCATGATTGGAGCGTCGTGGGATGTCAGTGGTTGTGTGACCACGGCTGTTCGGCCCTTCCCCAGGGAAGCGGGACACGTGGCGGGCGCGTATTGGCGCGTCGTGCGCTGCCCGGCCACCTTCCGCCGCCCACCGCAGATGTCAGCGATTGCATTCCCTGACCGTGGGTAGCCGAACCGCTGTACTCCTGTCGGTTGGGCTTCTGCTGGCGGGTGAATCGAGGGGGCTTTATAAGGTGTCATCGCGGGCACGCAAACGCTCCCCTTGGTCACCTGCTTGCTGGTGCTTTGCTTTCTTCTTCCCCGGTTTCCTACGCACCCCGTTCCTGCTTTTGCTCCTGGTTCCGCACGTAAACAGCAAGGTCTGACCCGTTCTCGTAGACAGATATGCTTGAGTTCATCCACATCCTCTGATTGCTCCAATGGGCGTTACCATTAGAGTATGTTGATGTATTGAAGAAGATCTGTTTATGAGAACAAGTCTGCGCTTGCCGTAAACCAGCCCCCGTGCTCCTGAACTACAGGTAACCCAGGCGGCTCGATCCTCACCGGTTTGGGCTGTGGGGTTGCCGTGCAGACCCCAAAACTGCGGTAGCCGCCTGTGCTGCTCCGCATTCTTCGAAAGGACTGTCCTAAAACAGGGTTAACATCAATGGACCTGGTCATAGAATGTTGGACAGAGGCTGCGTGATATCTTGTTTCAGGAAAAACTTATCTTCGACCCTACGCTGGGCCTTGTGATTCGCCGGTTGCCCTTTGCTGCTCTGTGCCGTTATCCCCCACGAAGAGGCCTTCTGTTGTTCATCTGCGCTTGATGACTGCACCTTCTGGCGCCGATGTCATCGAGCATGGACGAACAAAAGGCGGAGACATGGGCCGAAGTAGGTGCCGGGCCATGTGGAGCCATCATGGTCGAGGTGGGCTTTGGTTCCGCCACAGGGGTCTGTAGCGGTATAGCGAGGTATTCCCTCGCGGGGGCTTGCTGTTGTCGAAGCCGGAGTGTCTTCGCTGAAGCGGAGGTCCTGTCAATGCTGCCACTGAGGTTGATTGGCCCGTGGCCTTATGCTGTCGCACACCGGCGTAGTCCTAGGGCCGTGTCAGAAGTGAGCTGCCTCACTTCGGGCGAAACCGGGTTAAAAGCCGGAGTTTCTTCGCTAAAGCGGAGACTTGCCCATTCGGAGTCACGCAGGCCGAAGAGGCTTGCTGGTTTGTGGCCCCGACGGGCCAGGGTGTAGGCCGGGGTCTCTGTAATGAAACGGAGACTCCGCCGCACCTGTTGCTGAGGTTGGCTGGTCCTTGCCTTGCGGTCGCTTCCTTTATAGCCCCCCAGAAGCCGCGCCGTCCCATCGGGAGGTGTGCCACGTCCCACTGCCTGCCTTTACTCCTAAGGACACAAGCACGTGGCGGGATGCCATTTCTCAGAGTCGCAGTGGCTTCCGGCACCTTCGTGGCGCCCCAGCGAGGTGTCCCTTCGCGTGGACGTAGCCAAAGTCAAAGTCAGGGCCTCACCGCTGGGGCGGAGACCCCGTCTAGATTGCTGCAGTTGATTGGCCCCGAGAGCCGTGCCGACATGCACCGGAAGCTGTGTCGGGTCGTACGACCTGCATTAATTCCCTGCGGGGGCCGACACGCGGTGGGGCGCTATTGGCGTGTCGTGCGCTGACAGGCCTCTGTACAACCGCGGTCGTAACTGGCACACGTGTGCCGTCGCGATGCTTCGGCTTCGGCCATGGGGAGGTGAGCGGTTCGTCGTCCGCCGATTACACTTACCGGTGGTGGGAGACGAGGGGTCTTTAAATACCCCCCGTGGTACCACGTCTGTGCCTCCTCTACGCTTTTTTGATCGTCCGCGCCGTCTCCTGCACTCCCTTGCTTTTCTTGCCACTGCGTTCCTTTCTACCGTCGTGTAGCTTGTGAACAACGATGGCACTCGACGACGAGCGTTCGCAGGTGGCCGGCGACTACGCCATCCGCTGGCGGTCCACGCCTCTTGAGGTGAAATACGCGCTCGAGGGAAGGAAGGAAGGTCCGTACTCCGGCGACTTGGGTTGCACTCTTGTGACGGAGGACACGATCCCAACACTGCTGCGCGAGGGGAAGCTATCGGACCGCCAGGCGGTGCGGCTACCCGCCGATGACGAGATGGAACTGCGCCCTGAGAAGTCGGAGGTGATCATCTTCGTCGCCTACTTCGAGGCCGGACTCCGCATCCCGGCCGCGGTGATCGTTGGTGATGTGCTGCGGACCTTTAAACTGGAGCTGGCACAACTGACTCCGAACGCAGTGGCTCACCTTGCCGTATACAATTGGGCCTTGCGCTCGGAAGCATGCTGGCCCAGCACCTCGATGTTCGCATATTTGCATGAAGCGCGGTGCCAGCCGAAGGAGCGGAAAGACGGGACGATGTTGAATTTCGGCAGCGTCAACTTCATTCTGCGGTCATCGTGCGGGAAGCTCTTCCCTGCGAACTCCGCTCGAGCGAAGTGGGAGTCTAGCTGGACGAGACGGTGGTTCTACCACCGTGTGGCAAGTGGTAGCGGCCTCGAGTGCACGGGCCGGCCGATGGCGTTCAAAACAATGCCCGGCATAACGCTCGGCCAAGAGGACAGGCAAAGGGCGCGAAGACTTGTGGGGGTCACCGCCCGCTTCAACATGCGCGACCTCGCTGAGGAGTACATTATGTACGGCGTGGTGCCGCTCGCCTATGAGTGGCATCTCACTGCTGGGAAACTCCGGGACGACAACGTCCACCCGTCTGTTTGCTCACTACCGGCGCCCTCCGGTCTCCGTAAGCCCTGACCGTGCCCTCCTTTTCAGTCGTGCTTGCTGCATCATGTTTAATCATGCTCGTTGTCCTGCGCAGGAATTCGCTTGGAGGACGAGGAGCACGCAGCACGCGTGTTCCTTGGGCCATATACGGCCAGGGAGCACGAGCAGTGTACAGCTGCGACTGCGGAGACGGGGTTGGGGTGGATAAACCGCCTGTGCGAACCCTTGGGCCTTCGCGTGCCGGAGCGCGCCCCTCCGGCCCCGAGCCACCCACAACACCAAGATGACAGCGCCGCAGGGAAGACAGCGCCGTCTCGCAGGAAGGCCCGGACCACTGCGACCGCGCCTAGCGCGGCGGCTGCCGTTGCCCCTATCGATGCGGCAAGCACGGAGTCCGATTCGACGAAGTACGCTGACTCGGATTTAGAGGGGGGCGCAGGCACCGGGGGCGAAGGGTCTTTGGGCGGTGCCAGGGACGAAGAGCGCGCCGTGGGCCACCAGGAAGGGGAAGTCTCGTCGCCCACGACGGTTGCCGGGGTGGGGCTGACGTTGGCTGGCGGCACTGGAGCAGAGCTCTTGCCCGCGACTATGACAGTGCCGGGGCTTCCCGCGGGGGTAGGTGGAACGGGGGCTCTGCCGATAGTAGCTGCCGAGACGGAGGTGTCCCCCGCGAAGGTTACCAGGGTGGGGTCCCCGCCGACGAGCGTTGTTGCTGTGGGGCCCCCTCCTGCAGCGGTAGCCGCGGCGAGGCCTCTACCTTCGTCGCCCAAGGCGAAGCGGCGACGCCTGCGATCCCCTCCTCACCAGAATTTGAGGGGGTTCACCGTGGCGGTTAGTGTCGGGAGCTTGTGGGACTCCGACTCTGACGACGAAGCCATCCGGTCCAGCGTTCCCCCAGCCCCCCTCCGGGCCACGGCGGCCGAGGTGCAGGGGCTGCCGGCGCCGGGCCTTGAGACCGCCCGACTCCCAAGGCCGATGCCGTCCGAGGGGGCTGGCATCCCTGCTGTCCCATCCGAGGGTGGGGTGACAACCCAACGAAGTCTGCCATCCGCCACCGAGGGTAGACCTCATTAATATGCCTTAGCATAAACTGGCGTAGATTTGCGGTGCTCCGCGAGACTGACCGGTGCGTCTTCTTGCAGCGGCACTCATCCCAGAGGAAGAGCGATCCCTGGGACGCGGGGGTGTCCCTTTGGGAGGTGGGTCCGACGCTCTCGATGCCGGCGGTGCAGACGTCATGCGCCCAAGCCCAGCAGACTTCGTCCCTCCCTCAGAGGCGCTGAGGGCGTGGCGTGGGATTGCGGATGACGCGGCCACCAGTATTGGCCAGCGAGCGTTGCTGACCTACGGGACGGAGTGTCTTGGGGACGTGCTAGAGGTATCGGGAGTGAGGGTAAGTACCTGATCTTAGGACCTCCTGTGGTCGTATGAAGCTTGTTGACCCCTTTGTCTCACAGACACTCGTGCTGGACCAGGCGCTGCAAGGGGCTTACGCTCGCAAGCAAGGGGTGCTACAGGGCAAGCTACAGGCCATCGAAGGGGCGCTGCGCGAAGCTGCGGGGGTGCGCTCTGCCCAGCACGCCCGTATCCGCTGCTTGGAAGCAGAGTGCACGGAGATGAAATCGCACACTGAGGAGCTCATCGCCGCGGCATGGGTGTCGTCCGCAGAGGCAGCGCGGCAGGAAGTTGCGGAGGAGCGAAGCGGCCTACTGCAACACGTCGCTGCGCTAGAGAAGGAGAAGAGCGAGCTTGCCGCGTCTCTAGCGGAGTGGGACCGAGCTCTGGGCGATGCTTCGATGGCTGCGTGGGACGCCATGCTGGCCTTGGAAAACACCCTTGAGGGGCCTATCACCGAAGTGCCGGCCCGCTCCTTCGGGCCCAAGGAGCTGTCGCGAACGCTCCGGTGGATCGGAGACGCAACCAACATTACGCGCGGTGCCACGATGACCTTCGGCAATCATTGCTCTTATGTGACATCGTGCCTGATGTGCATGCTCCTGCGACTCCGCGGCTGCCGACACGTCGACGGGCTAGCCGACCCTCAACTGGAGATGCCGGGTGGGGCCGGAGTGATGTCCGGTGCCGTGCGCGGCGTTCATCGCGCCGTGCGGTTCTTCCATGAGCGGATCTGGGAGTACATCGGGGAGGCTGTAGCACTACTCGAGCTTCGGCGTTCCATGCACAACGAGGGGAGCCTCGGCCAGTTTCTGGATGAGGTCCCGCGGCGTGACGCGGGTGGCGCTGAGGCCCCGAAGGGCACTGTGAACCCACAGGTGTGACGCCGAGGTTGCCGCGTGTTGGCGTGCATTGTAACAGAAATGCCTTTCCTTTTTGAATAAAGTAGGGCTGCTTCACCGATGTTCTGACTTTTGCCCCCGTGTCCCAAGTAGCTACCCAGCCGGGGCCGGCTGCTAATATCCAACCTTGTGACCCGACAGCGTCTTTGACGCTGGCGGAGGGCCGAGGAGTCGCTGGATTTTTGGGCGAGCCGGGCTTCTTCGAGCGAAGTCCCGGCGCAGACGCGTGTTAAGGATGAGCCTGCCGAGTAGCGGCTTCGAGCGCCGAAGATGTTTATGCACCTTTGTTGCTCGCCCTTGTAAGCATCTTCTGGTGAATACAGGAGAGATGGTTTTAGCTGAAACGTGCGAAGTGCGTCTCCGCCCTTCTGGCTACGTTGTACCACGGTAGATTTCGGGACTATACTGCACTCCCCTGTACACGACGGTTCGTGCCTAGTTGAGGTAAGGTAACCGAGGTAGACACGCGAGCGCTCCGCCCCTACCCTTCGAAGTGGTGGCAGCGGAGCTGAAGTCTAGTCGAGGTAGATGCACGAGCACTCCGTCCTCTACCCTTCGAAGTGGTGACAGCAGAGCTGGCGCCTAAGTCGAAGTAGACGCGTGAGCGCTCCGTCCCCTACCCTTCGAAGTGGTGGCAGCGGGGCTGGCGCCTAGTCGAGGTAGACGGGCGAGCGCTCCGTCTCCTACCCTTCGAAGTGGTGGCAGCGGAGCTGTCGCCTAGTCGAGGTAGACACGCGAGCGCTCCGTCTCCTACCCTTCGAAATGGCGACAGCGGGGCTGGCGCCTAGGTCGAAGTAGTAGACACGCGGGCGCTCTGTCTCCTACCCTTCGAAGTGGTGGCAGCAGGGCTGGTGCCTAGTCAAGGTAGATGGCGAGCGCTCCGTCTCCTACCCTTCGAAGTGGCGGCAGCGGGGCTGACGCCTAGTCAAGGTAGACGCGCGGGCGCTCCGTCTCCTACCCTTCGAAGTGGCGGCAGCGGGGCTGGCGCCTAGTCGAGGTAGACATGCGGGCGCTGTCTCCTACCCTTCGAAGTGGTGGCAGCGGGGCTGGCGCCTAGTCGAGGTAGACTATCCATGCGTGCGTGGGGCTCGTGTCGTGTTTATACTCTGTAGAGTGCGCAGGGACAACATCCGCGTCTTATTTATACTCCGTAGAGTGCGTGCGTGGGATCAACATCCACGTCTTATTTATACTTCGGGGAGTACGCATAAGGGTAATATCCATACGTGCGCGGGATTTGCGTCTTGTTTATACTCCGTAGAGTGCGCAGGGACAACATCCGCGTCTTATTTATACTTCGTAGAGTGCGTGCGGAGGTGGACCTCAACACTACGTCTTGTTTAGAGTCCGTAGACTGCACGCGGAGGCGAACCTCCGCGCGTTGCGGGTAGTGAAATTGCGTGCGGAGGCGGGCCTCGACGCTACATCTTATTTATACTCCGTAGAGTGCACACGGAGGCGTCCCCCCGCGCGTCTTTGTTTATACTCATGCCCGCATCTTTGGCGGAGAGTGCGCGGGCGAACGCGTGTCTTTGTTTATACTCATGCCCGTGTCTTTGACGGAGAGTGTGCGTGCAAACGCGTGTCTTTGTTTATACTCATGCCTGTGTCTTTGACGGAGAGTGCGCGCGCGAACGCGTGTCTTTGTTTATACTCATACCCACACCCTTCTGTGCGGAGAGTGCGAGCGCGAACACGTGTATTTGTTTATACTCATACCCGCATCTTTCTGTGCGGAGAGTGCGCGCGAACGTATGTCTTTGTTTATACTCATACCCGCACCCTTCTGTGCGGAGAATGCGCGCGCGAACGCGTGTCTTTGTTTATACTCATACCCGCATCCTTCTGTGCGGAGAGTGCGCGCGCGAACGCGTGTCTTTGTTTATACTCATACCCGCATCCTTCTGTGCGGAGAGTGCGCGCGCGAACGCGTGTCTTTGTTTATACTCATACCTGCACCCTTCTGTGCGGAGAGTGCGCGCGTGAATGCGCGTATTTGTTTATACTCCGGGAGAGTACGCGCGGAGACAGGACTCCGCGCGTTCTCACCACGCGTTTTCGCAAACGGTGGGGCGAGCATGGCAAACAGTGAACTTTATTAAATTCCCGTTTGCGCAGGTGAGCGATTACAAAAGGCAGAGGCACTAACCACTCATTGCTAGCATGGCGGGAGCCTCTAGTGCTGGGACGATCCGTGTGGGGGCTTGCCGAGTTGCTTCTTGGGGGCGTCGTGGATCCTCGCACTCTGGCGCCCGTCCTAGGCATTCCGTTGAGCCTCCTGGTGCGGACCTTTGGTGCCGAGCTCGATACGCCTGGCCATATCCTGGTCGCCGTGGATAGTGATAATGGCCCGTGGCCCGGGGAGCTTCATGCATAGGAAGCCGTGATGTGGCAACGCTCCGAAGGAGTTGAGGATTGGACGTCGCAATATGGCATTATAGGGTTACAAGATATCGACGACGTCGAAGGTGGCGTCCTTGCTCCTTACATTGTCGTCCTGGCCAAAGGAGACCTGCCGACGCACCTGGCGGACCGGCCGGGACGGCGGCGACCACCGCCCGAGCAAGCTACGGTTTGTCGGTTGCGCTGATGTGGTGGACTCCGGGGTCGGGGATAGGGTTTGCGCTGCCGCCGAGACCACTCACCGCTCTTCCGGTATTGCCATCCTCGGCCACCCGATCGGCGCTACCGGCAACCGTTGTGGCGCCCGCGGTTGTACCGGTAGTGGCAAGGCCGGTCACCGTAGCGGTGGTGGCGGGGTCGGTCGCCGCGGCGGTAGCGACGGGGTCGGTCGTCGCGGCGGTGATGGCGGGGTCGGTCGTCGCGGCGGTGATGGCGGGGTCGATGTTCGCGGCCGCCGCGCCTGCGTTGTCGCCCATGCCTGCGACAGCCGACGCCGAAGCCCGGGTGTTGACGTGACGCTCCGCCGCGCTCGCCTTCTTCCCCTTCGCTGCCGACGATGAAGCCTTTTTCGGTGCCATCCCTCTTCGGATCTTGAGGCTTGCTCCTGTCCTCCCCACGGACGGTGCCAACTGTTGTGGTTACAGACCAAACAGAGAGAGATGTGTGGTAGTGGAGAGTTAGGTGAACAATGGCTTAGGGTTTCCCCCATGGCCTGTACCATATATATACACACATGGTTGGGGGGCGCTTTTACAGTTGTCCCCTTACACATATACATCCCCTTCAGGGGCATTTAAGTCATTACACATGCCCCATTTTGGGCCTTACAACCCTCTAACAGGCCTGCCGGGCTTAGGTGGGGGCCACCCCTACAACACTGACATTGCAAAAAAGCTGAAGAGATCACCTCTAGCAGCTAGAACAGTGGGAGGACAGCTACGTATAAGACCAAAGGTTGAATTTTGGAGAAGTGTTCAGGATCGGGATCTTTTGAATGAGACAACGGGCGCTCTGTGGTGGAGCTACTGTCATCTTGATGAGCAGGTCAGGCGATGCTTTGCTTACTGCAGTATTTTCCCCAGAAGATATCTGCTGAAGCGTGATGAATTAGTCAACTTGTGGGTTGCAGAAGGTTTCATAAGAACTACGAATGCAGGGGAGGAAATGGAAGCTGTTGCTCATGGCTACTTGGATGAATTAGTATCAACCTCATTTCTGCAACTAGTAGGTGGTGGTTAGGAATGCTACACAATTCATGATCTGCTGCGTGATTTAGTAGTAGAGAAGGTAGCAGGAAGTGACTGCTTCATAATTGAGAATGGCTGGACAGGAGAAGTTCCTCAAGATGTTCGCCATCTTCTCATTACGACTTGTAACAGAGCATTGATCACTGAGAAGATATTTAAAATGGAAAATTTACGCACTCTGATCATTCATAGTGGTCTAACGAAAGAAGAACTTGAAGACCAAGACTTTGAGAGTATGTTCACAAGCCTGAGGAAATTGTGGATACTGCGCGTACAACTCCGTAGACAGTCCGGGCAATTCTCAGTCCCAGCATCTATTGGCCAGTTAAAGCATATACGCTATCTTGCAATTAAGACGAGCTACTTTTTGAAGCTAATTTTACCAAGCACATTTACGAAGCTTTACCATATGCAGGTGCTAGATTTCGGTTCTTGCAGTGAACTGGTGTTTTACCGTGGTCAAGATATGATGAGTAACCTCATCAACTTGCGTCATATATCGACCTTATTAGATCTGAGTCTTCCGAACATTATCAGGCTGACGTCACTCCAAACGTTACCTATCTTCCGAGTACGGAAGGAACCTGGGTACGAGTTACGGCAGCTGAGGGACCTAAACAAGCTTCGGGGAAGGCTAGGGATTAGCGGTCTTGAGAATGTTGGAAGCAAAGAGGAAGCTCTTGAAGCCAATCTAGCTGGCAAGGAACACATCACAGATCTAATACTTGGGTGGGACAGTGATGATGGACTACGGAGCAGCACTGCAGACCTCCAAGCAGAGATACATGAGGGCCTTTGTCCTCCGATGCACCTTAAACACTGGAAATTTATGGCTACAAAGGTTCAAGGTGCCCAGATTGGATTGTTGGTAACAAAAAAGGACCGTTGGGAGCAATTCCTGATAGAAATGAGTTTTTCCTTCATCATCGTCAACTCAGCCTTTTGCAGTGTAGCTGGGACGCCTTGCCAGATAACATGGAGCACCTCACGTCTCTCAAGATATTAAGCATCTATGACTTCAATGCTAATTACTGCAATGCTATTTGGCCACTTCCATCACTGCCCCCGTCTCTCGAGGAGCTCAAACTCCGTAGCAGCAATTACGCATTCATTATGTCTTGCAAAACAATCGGACATCCAAATTGGCAAAAGATTGAACACGTCCCATATAAAGATATTAAATATCCCTTTCACTAAAAGAGCAACGGCTTGGAAGGTACAACCGTAAATCCCTTTTGCTGCCTCCTTTTTCCATTTTGTGTTTACAAAACGTTACTATGCAGCCTCCGTAAGTAAGTAAGAACTGTTACAAAAGCTGCTTATAATCCTTAATCCATCTGCTAACCTGTCAAATACCGGGCTACATGCAGAGGGCGGGAGCTGAAGATGATGGCTGTCCATTGATGGAGCTTCAGACATCCAGACGCATGGAGGGGAAATGAAGTTGAAATCCGTGAGCCTTCCTGCCGATCTACAAAGGCTTGGCCGGATTGTGACTTGCGCGTGGACGTGTGCCTTTATATCGAACAGTCGATTTTTTGTTCTTACATCTGTACTCATACTGTCACGCATTGCATTACGAATCCAAAATGTCAAGACTGCCATTGATGAACACTAAATTTGTTTGTTTCCTAATACTTGTGATATTGTTGACATATTAATACCCTTTTTGAGTTATTTTGGTAGCACTATTTGATTGCTAGTTAGCGTGAGCATGCAACAATTCGAATAGTGTTTTCCCTTGTGCTGTTCGGATTTTCTATTTTGTTGGCCGAAACTTGTTGCTACGTGTTTTGTTTGGGAAGCATATCAAGGCCAAGCCCACTCAAACCACTAAGCCCATACTCTCAAGCTCTGGGCCGGTACCCGACCCGACAGCCGGCGTAGGCAAGTCAGTAGCAGTGAAGCCACCTACCCACCGCTTCTCCTCAAAAGGCGCTTTGGGCTCGGCGGAAGGGCATAATCCCGGCGATTGACCACCGTGACCTGCTCAGAGGCTGGGCCACCTCCGACGGCGGGCACATGGATTTCGGCAGGTTAGCACACCCTAGAGAGATTGCAAACAAGCTTGGAGCTTTTGCATATTACACTGTAATCTCTTGTTTTCTTCTCCATTTCTCTATGTGCAAGGAGCTAGCTATGTAACTCCCCAAATCAAGAATACATCATTGATTTGCAACCCCGCTCCAATTGGCTTCTCAAGGTTAAAGAAACCTATTCAAGATCAAAGAAACGAGAGCCTTAAAAACCTATAATGCAAAAATGCTAATCTGTACATCCTGCCATCCGAGCCGAGAGTCTAAGACACTACCACTAAACTTTTTTATGGTCCTAGTATGTGGATAGTTAACTTCCGTGTACTCTTATCCAAAACTAATTCTTTAGGTATATTCTACTCCCTCAAGTCTCTTTTAATTGGTTCTTCCCACGTCAGTCTTGGTCGACCTCTACCTCTTACGTTTTTAGTACGTCTTAAAATTCCATTACGGACCAGAGCCTTAGGAGGCCTCCATTGGAGGTGTCCAAACCATTTCAAGCGATGTTGGACAAGTTTTTCTTCAATTGGTGCTACCCCCACCATACCACATATATCATCATTGCAGATGCGATCCTGTCTTGCGTAACAACAAATCCATCGCAACATCCTCATCTCTAATACACTCATCTTTTGTATATGTTGTCTTTTACTTGCCCAACATTCTACTCCATATAGCATTACGGGTTTGATTATCCGTACTGATATCATGTTTTTTCCTGACACATCGATAACTGGTAGCAAAGAAATAAAATAAGCCGTCAGTAGCTACAGTGTGATTTCAGCTATAAGCCATTAGCCCGTAACCAGTTGGAGTGCCTGGGTTGAAAGGAGTAGCAGCTGGAGGCTGTGATCGTTGTGACTGACCCTAGGGGTATCCATAGGGCCTGTGTGTGAATTGAAGCCAATGCAACCTATGAGTACACCAGAGACTTCTGTTTCGCATTCATAGCACGTTTATGTTACTATAACGCCCCATTTTTGGGGGCGCTGTAATTCTCTCGCAACCGCCCAGGACTATTCGGCTGTGAGGTATTGTAGTCGAGTATACATCGTTGCCATCACAAGCTCAAATACAAAAGCCAACTTTATTACAAGATAACGACTTATCAGCCAAGTCTTACAGCGGGGCGTGCGGCCCTTAGATATAATACATTACAAAAGAACATCATAGGCGTGCCTAAGCGAAGAACAACCCTAATTCCAATCATCATCTACTTCAAAGTATTCTTCCATGTCATCCTCGTAGACTTCTTCATTTTCTTGCCACGTGCTTTCTGTTAATGTTTTTAGCAAGTATGAGTACAAACCACCATACTCAACAAGTTACATGAGGAAACGCTATTTAATTACATGCAAGGATTTTCAAGGGATGGGAGTATAATGGTTTTATTATGTTATGTGGATGCAATTTTGGTTGTAAACATTTTAAACATAAAAATCACAACCTTCTCAAGGAAACTAGGGTTTTAATAACTTGATTACCATCCTTAACAAATCCAAATCTACTTATGCTTTGTTATTGGAGTCACCCATTAAACATAAGTTCATTTACCAGAATCACGACGTATTTGAATACCATTTTAAAATGACTCTGTAGAGCTGCTTAGCTTTACCCACAGGATTTCTTAACCCTCATGATTGAGCTAAGGGAACAAGGCTTTTCACTGCTCAATTCTTTATATAGTCTTTACCCAGTAGGTTCTGTTTTCCAACAAACTCGAGTGGCTCATGGCCTCGCTTGGTTCGAAGTGGATCTACTATTGTTAAGTATGGTTATACCCCCACCCATACCACAAAAACTCCCTCGTCTCCATCCACCCTTTGTAGATATTTAATTGAACTTGAGCAGTTACTAAACCATGATTGACAAATCAACGCTTATGGTTGAGCGATCACTATGTTCTTTTACTTGGCATAAGATTCTAGTCCTTATATTTTCACCAAGGCAACTTCCATCCACAAACCCTTGTTTCAGTACCCATCCACATTGTTTTAGAGCCCATCCACATTGCCAACTTTTCAGTCCAAGCCTCCACCATAGGATAAGGTCACGTAACCTGGCTTCTCATGATATCTCCTTATCTTAGAACCACTTTTAAAACTTGATGGACCATGTGGAGGTGACCACATGTGAATGATGAGTAATTGACAGTGGTTTAGTTTAGTCGAGTTTGGTTTGAGTGGTTTGGACCATGTCATTGCGTGGTGCGACGGACTCGGTCATTTTGGTCAAACTTGGTCGTATCAGGTTAGGTTGCATATTCTGATGGTTCGACAGGTTTGGACTTCATCTGTGGTAAGTTTGAGGTTATTTACGCTTTCACGTATCGAGCGGTGCTATTTGATGTGTTTCTTGTCTGTATGGCTGCAGGACGTCGAGTGGAGTCGTGGCGAGACACGGAGGACTGGACTAGGCGCAGGTGGCGCTGAGGTCAGAACAGTCGGGAGGTGTCGAAGACGACGTGGACTCGAGGTGGTTGCAAGGCGTGCGAGGCAAGGAGCGCGGAAGCTTCCCGGAAGGTGCAGGAGGGGCGAATCGGGAAATTCGCAGGCTGCACAAGCGGGAGCGGGCTCCGTTGGATTTAGCTGGCGTAACGGGGCGGAGACCCGTTAGCCATGGGCTATAAAAGGAGAGGAGGGGCTGCATGCCCTCTTGAGCACTTGAGATGGAATTAGGGTTTGCTAGAGTCAAAAGAGTCTTTAGTGGTTGCTTTGGCTTTAGTCTTTAGTGGTTGAGGGTTGGTGGAGATGGCAGCACTCTTGTCTCCTTCGTAGCTCTCCTCCCTGGGTGTTCCAGCATGTGAGTTCTTGTGTTCTTGAGGTCTAGGGAGAGGAGAGGTTGGAGAGGATGGATTGAGCCACCATGTAATCATTCCTCGTTCTAATGTACATGCGTATCGGGATTCCTCTGTATTTCTTTTGCTGCAATGAATGAAAATCTGAAGTTTCTGTTCGTGCTCCTCTCTGTTCTTCGTTATCTCTTTTTAGTGATTTCTTGATTTTCTTTGTTTTGAGTTCTTGCTTGCTGGGAAGTGCCAAAATGGGTTGCTCTAAGATGGGATAGTGCCTCAAGATCATTTGATCAAGTTCCCATGAGCAAACCTTGATTTAATTCTCAGATTTCCTTTTTGAGTTCCCCTGTTCATCTTTCTCTTTTCTAGGGTTTTGGTGCTCTCGGTGTTCCCCTTGTTGTAATGGCTTGAAATTTGGCATGGAGGATCCAGAGGCTATCTTATAGCTATCCTCAAAATTTCATAGCCAAATGATCAACCGTTTGGGAGCAATTTGATTTTTGAGTTTGCTCGGGTAAAATTTCGGATTCTCCCAATAATCTGAAATTCTTGTTGTTAGGTTTGATTTCTTGGTTCCCTAGAGCCCTCATGCTATTTAGCTTATTGTTGTGTTGCTCTGGGACAGAAAGAATGGGTGAAATCGACTTTGTTTCTTGTTTTTCGAAGATCTAAAGGTATTGCCAATTTTCAGTTCCTTCAGTGCACTCTCGGTTAGCCTGGGATCAGGGGAGCGGTCAGACCGGGGCATTGTTGGCGGTCAGACCGGCTATTACCCAGCGTTCAGACCGGCTATTACCCAGCGGTCAGACCGGCTATTACCCAGCGGTCAGACCGGCTTTTACCCAGCGGTCAGACCGGCTATTACCCAGCGGTCAAACCGGCTATTACCCAGCGGTCAGACCGGGTTTTACCCAGTGGTCAGACCGGCCCCAGGGTTTTTTGCTGCTGAAATTTTCTTTCTGCTGCAGTGGTTATTTCCTTTGTTGCTTGAGTTTCCAGAAAGTCTTGATTTTCTCTTCATAGCTTATCGTAGCTATTTGGAGAGGAAAATTTGCTTGTGAGTACTTGGGGGCAAGTTTTAAAAGTCGACATTCACCCCCCCTCTGTCGCCATTTCGGTCCAACAATAGGTATCAGAGCCGGTTAGCTCTTTTCAATAGATCTTAACCGGTCTCAAGAGCCATGGCGACGGACAAGTACTCGACCAAGCCTCCCGTCTTTGATGGCCTGGATTACCCCTTTTGGAAGAGCCGAATGGAAACATACATCCAGGCTCAGGGTTATGCCATTTGGCGGAAGGTGAAGGTCAGATTTGTTGTTCCTGCCGATGAGAACATTAATGCTGGAAATATGCATGATGTTGAGGCAAACGCTAAGGCAAGGAACATCATAATCCAGGGCTTGAGTCGTAGCGAGTTTGACCGCATATCTCATCTTTCGTCCGCCTTCGATATTTGGGAGACCCTCGATGCTTACCATGAGGGCACCACCCAGATAAAGACAGTGAGACAGGACCAGTTCAAGCGAGATTACAACAAGTTTGAAATGCTCGCTGGCGAGTCCCTTGATGAGTGTTTTGCGCGTTTTCACAAGATTCTGAGCAACCTCCGAGCGGTCGGTCTCACATACCCCGACTCGGATAACGCTCGACAAATGCTCGCTGCACTCGATCTTCGTGTTTGGGAGATGAAGGTGACTACCATCAAGGACACTACGGACCTCTCGACTTTGACTCTTGATGCGCTGTACTCGCGTCTCAAGACTCACGAGATTGACATTGTCTCTCGCAAGTCGAAGTCACAGTCGATGGCTCTAGTCACACATCCCAGCTCGGCTTCTGGTCTCTCTTCTGATTCTTCTTGCGGTTTCTCCCTTGCTGCTCTCTGTGACATAACTGATGATCAGTTAGAGCAGCTTGCGGATGATCAGCTGGCCCTCCTTGCTCGAAGATTCTCCCATGCTTACAAGGGGAGGAGGGATAGAAAGAGAGGAGGACCCGTGATTTGCTTCGAGTGTGGTGGCCCCAACCACATTCGGGCAAACTGCCCCAAGCTGGAGAAAGGCAAGAACGACTACAGCGGTTCAGGCAAGAACGACTACACCGACAAGAACCACAACAAGAAGCCTCCAGCTCAGACGCTGGGAAAGAAGAAGTTCCGCAACTTCGGGAAGGCCAAGAAGCTCTTCCATCGCGTCCTCACCGCCTTCGACGACCTCGACCTCAGCGAGGTGGAGGGATGGAGCGACGACGACGGGACGGGTGACCAAGAGCCCAAGGATGGCGGCAACGACTTCTCCAGCATGTGTTTCATGGCCCTCGAGGGCGAACTCAGCGACAGCGAGCTGTACTCCGACTCGGATGAGGTACTCCCTTCTTATGACCAGCTTAATGATGCTTTTCTTAAGCTAGGTGGATTTCATGCTAGAGCTAGGTCTAGGTGTACCGAGTTAGAGAAGGAAGTAGATAGACTGTCACGGGAGCTTACTTCACTTATATCTGCTCCCTCCCATGATGATTGTGATACATGCTCTGCTTTGCTGGGTGATTTGGAGAAGCTAAGGACCTCGCATGATAGTGTGTCCTCCGAGCTTGATGCTATTAAGGTGGAGAATGTTAGTCTGCTTGCTGAGTTAGAGTTGAGTAGGATGGCTGTTACCCTTCTTAATACTGATGAGACTACTTCTCCCACCTCATGTGATGTTAAGGACATTGCTGCTAGAGGACCTTATGCCATGCTCCTTGATCTGCCCGATTCCTGTGAAAATTGCAATAACTTAAAGATGAACTTAAAACGGGTAGATCATAAAATTGCTGAACTACAAGCTTCTTTACTTGAGCCGATTGATTCATGCTTGAACTGTCCTAAGTTAACTGCTGAACTTGAAGCTGTCTCTAAACAGTTTCAAGATATGATTGATCATGATAGGAAGTTGGCTCAGTATGCTTCTAAGGACCCTGTTAGCTCACCTTGCAAAAATTGTGAAAAACTAAAAATTGACTTAATTACATTGGATGAAAAATGTGTGAAGCTAACTAAGGACCTACTAGAGAAGCCACCATCAGCTTGTACTGTGATTGTTGAGGCGGGGGAGAAGCCCCAGGGTAAGGTTGAGACGTTTAGCGACGTGAACCAAACTGCTAGTAGTAGGACTGTCCCTTCAGGGTCGGCTGTGCATGCACAAGCCATTCTCTCCTCTACTGTTGGTTCTTCTTCTGCTCCCTTACCCTCTGCTGTTCCTTCTCCTCCCTGCTCTTCTTGCACCTCTCTCTTTCGGGAGTGTCAGTACCTTATGAACACTCTCGAGAGATTTGTAGGCGGCAAGAAGAAGCTCAATCTTATTCTAGACCATTCTAAGATCTGCAGATTTAATCAGGGTCTAGGATACGATTTTTATGAGGATATGAGAAAGCACCCACCTGCTATTCTTAGACCCATAGTAGGTGGTGCGATCGAGGTCGAGCCCAGATCTGATGAGGTCAAATTCAAATCAGCGGGCTTTGTCCAAGGGATCTCTGACAGCAAGGTGAGTTCACCTGCTACTTCGGCTCCTCAGAAGCCGAAGCCATCGCGTGCTACTTCCACCTCTTCGAAGGTGAGGTACCACTGCACCTTCTGTCAGAAGGATGGACATTTGATCGACCGATGCTTCAGGCGCGCCAAGATCGCGCGTAGAGACCGTGTTGAGTCTCCTAGGGGTATTCAGGGTCAGCCCCAGATCCTGAGTACACCTAAGACCAACACGAGGTCTAGGGTTTCGTCTGCTGGTTTTGGTCATCATCGAGGACTCAGATTTTCTGAGTTTTCTGGCTTTCGTCCTCGATATGCTCCTGGTCATGACTTCCGCCGTCCTGAGGGTACATCTCGTTTCCCCCATCGAGACAGTTACCCGCGGCGTGATCAGCGTGTTGCCGGTGTTCCGACTTGTTCTCCCGTAGCAGTCGGACCCAGCAACAGCTTCAGGTCTGCTCACAGACCTTCTGCTTTGAGTGACAGAGAGCGTAGGGTAGCTAGAGGTCAGTCGTGTGTGGCTACTTCTGCTACTCGACGTGTTGTTCAGTATTGGGTGCCAAAATCTCTCTTGATTTACCCCAGTACTGAGACTTTACTCTCTGTTTGACTCAGGTTCGCCGGGCAGGGAAGGGAAAGGTTTGGCTTGTAGACTCCGGGTGTTCACGACACATGACCGGAGACTCCCGTTGGTTTTCTTCCCTTGCCCGTGCTCCAGGTGATGAGACGATCACCTTCGGAGATGCTTCATCAGGGCGCGTCATCGCCAAAGGTACTGTGCGCGTTAATGATTCTTTCATTTTGAAAGATGTAGCCTTGGTTAGTAAGCTGCAGTATAATTTGCTTTCAATCTCTCAGCTTACCGATGACGGTTTCGAGGTGAGCTTTAAGAAAAACGCTTGCAAAATTCTTGATTCTTCGGGTAGTCTTGTTTGCGGGATTTCGCGTTTTGGGAGGATCTTTCGTGCTGATTTTTCTGAGTCTTCTGGTGATCCTCTCCGGTGTTTAGTTGCTTCTGAGTCCCACGATTTGACTTTCTGGCATAGGAGACTTGGTCATATAGGATTTGACCATTTGACCCGAGTTAGCGGCCACGATCTCATTCGTGGTCTGCCGAAGCTCAAGATGGTCAAAGATCTGGTCTGTGCTCCATGCCGGCACGGCAAGATGGTTGCCGCTTCACATCCTCCGGTCACTGTGACCATGACCGATGCACCGGGACAGCTGCTCCATATGGACACTGTTGGACCAGCTCGAGTGCAGTCAGCCGGAGGGAAGTGGTATGTCCTTGTCGTGGTCGATGACTTCTCGAGGTTTTCTTGGGTGTTTTTCTTAGCCTCGAAGGATGAGACGTTTACACATTTTTGAGGTCTTTTTAGTAGGCTTTCTGTCGAGCTCCCAGGTGCCTTACGAGCGATCCGCAGTGACAATGGCACGGAGTTCAAGAATTCCTACTTTGAGAGGTTTTGTGATGAGACGGGTGTAGAGCACCAGTTCTCTTCTCCGCACGTCCCACAGCAAAATGGCGTCGTGGAGAGGAAGAATCGTACCTTGGTCGAGATGGCCAGGACGATGCTTGATGAGTACTCTACACCACGGAAGTTCTGGGCTGAGGCTATTGCGACCGCGTGCCATGTTTCTAATCGAGTTTTTCTTCGGACACACTTGCATCGCACTTCTTATGAGTTGAGATATGGGCGAAAGCCCAGCGTCTCTCATTTTCGTGTGTTTGGTTGCAAATGCTTTATTCTGAAGTCCGGGAACCTAGATAAGTTTGAGTCACGTTCTTGTGATGGTATCTTTCTAGGTTACTCGTCTTCTTCGCGGGCTTATCGGGTTTGGAATTGCGAGTCTAGCAAATTGGTAGAAACCTGTGAGGTGACCTTCGATGAGGCCAGTCCGGGGACTAGGCCCGACATCTCAGGTTCTTTAGAGCAGTCCGAGCCCATCTTCGTGGATGATGAGGATGATGGAGATGAGGGTTGTCTACCCGATCCAGTCCTTCATCCACCGCTTGAGGTGCCTTCTTCCACCGCACCTCGAGGCGATCAGCCCTTGCCTACAGCTTCCTCCGGAGCTAGTGGCTCTGTTCCTACCTCTTCAGCTCACGAGGTAGAGGCCACTTCTTCTTCTCATCCTGGACCTCCTAGACACATTCAGAAAGACCATCCTTCTGAGCAGATTATTGGAGACCTGTTTGAGCGAGTCACTCGTTCAAAATCTGGCATGTCTCAATTCTGTCTTCATTCTGCCTTTGTCACCTCCTTCGAGCCAAAGGATGTCTCTCATGCTCTTTCCGATGAGTCTTGGGTTAATGCCATGCATGAGGAGCTAGAAAACTTCGAGAGAAACAAGGTCTGGTCACTTGTCGAGCCCCCGCGAGGTCACAATGTCATTGGGACTAAGTGGGTGTTCAAAAACAAGCAGAGTGAGGATGGAGTGGTTATTCGAAAAAAGGCTAGACTGGTAGCTCAGGGGTTCTCCCAGGTTGAGGGTCTGGATTTCGAGGAGACCTTTGCCCCTGTAGCTCGACTTGAGGCCATTAGAATCCTGCTTGCCTTCGCAGCTTCTAAAGGTTTCAAGTTGTACCAGATGGACGTCAAGAGTGCCTTCCTTAATGGCTTCATTGAGGAAGAAGTCTATGTGAGACAGCCTCCTGGTTTCGAAAACCCTAAATACCCTAACCATGTCTTCAAGCTTTCCAAAGCCTTGTATGGACTTAAGCAGGCCCCTAGAGCTTGGTATGAGAGGCTTAAGTCTTACTTGTTGAGTCATGGTTTTGAGATGGGTAAAGTAGACAAGACCTTGTTCATCCGCCGGCATGGCACTGATCTTCTGCTCGTTCAGATCTATGTGGACGACATTATCTTTGGCGGCTCCTCGCATGCTCTCGTTTCCCAGTTTTCCGAGGTCATGAGCTTGGAGTTTGAGATGAGCATGATGGGCGAGTTGAGTTTCTTCCTTGGCTTCCAAATTAAGCAGACTCGGGAGGGTACATTCTTGCATCAGGGCAAGTATACTCGAGACCTCCTGAAGCGCTTCGATATGAGTGATGGTAAGCCGGTGTCCACTCCGATGGCTACCTCAGCTTCACTCGATCCAGATGAGGATGGCGAGCCAGTTGATCAGAAGGAGTATAGAAGTATGATCGGCTCCCTCTTATACCTCACTGCCTCGAGACCGGACATACACTTCTCCGTGTGTCTTTGTGCTCGGTTTCAGGCATCTCCTCGCGTTTCTCACCGCCAGGCGGTGAAGCGCATTCTTCGGTACCTTCGAGCTACCATTGACTATGGTATCTGGTACTCTTCCTCTTCTTGTCTTTCCTTGAGAGCCTTCTCGGATGCATACTTTGCCGGCTGTAGGATAGATAGGAAGAGCACTTCTGGCACTTGCCAATTCATTGGCACCTCTCTCGTTTCCTGGTCTTCTAGGAAGCAGTCCGGTGTTGCACAGTCCACCGCAGAGGCCGAGTACGTTGCTGCAGCCAGTTGCTGTAGCCAGGTGCTTTGGATGGCCTCGACCCTGCGGGACTTTGGGTTAGTCATAGATAGTGTTCCACTCTTTTGTGATAACACTTCTGCGATTAATATTTCCAAGAACCCAGTGCAGCACTCCCGGACCAAGCATATTGATATTCGCTATCACTTCCTTAGAGACCATGTAGAGAAGGGTGATATAGTGCTCCAGTTTGTGGAGAGTGACCGCCAGTTGGCTGACATTTTCACCAAGCCTTTGGATAGTTCGAGGTTTTCAGCTCTGCGGGGAGAGCTTGGGGTGGTTTGTCCTTATGGACTGCTGTGAGGGGGAGTTTGTGCTTTACTGCTTTATCATATCGATTATGCTCTTACTCCATTCTGTTGCATTGCATTCGGGGTGCTTTGGGTTTAGTCCTTCTAGCATAGGTTAGAGTGGTCTTCCTGTCTAGCTGTTTAGACTCGTTGCTCTTATCTTATGGTCTAGGATTCTGCTCTATTAGCTGCTTCTCTTCTCTCACTAGGTTGAGCCCACTCACTGCTTCTAGGTTCTAGCAAGGGTCGGGCCACCCTTGGGTAGACAGGGTACATGTTTGCTCCCTAGTGAGGTAGATTACCGGTCTATTAGTCCTAGTGTCATTTGGGGTAGATGAGAGTCAGTCTGAGCCATAGCTGCCTCTATATCTTATCTATGCTTTAAGGACTGCCTGTTTGCGATTTTCTTGCCAGCTTCTCGATTTTATTGCTTTGGTTCAGGGGGAGTTCATTTGGGAGCTTCTGGAGCTTAATACTGACATAACTCAACTTGAACTAAAAGTTGCATCTCATGTTGAGGGGGAGCTGGATTTTCTGCATTTTCTAGCATTCTGCATTGTACATAGTTACATTGAGCCCTGATTTTTATCCTATTATGACATGCTTACAATATTTTACACCTTGCCATGACTTATGCTTCAATTGCTAGATTTATCATGACTTCATATGTATAGACTAGCCTTTGCCATGATCAGTTAATTAAACTTGCTCAACTTAAATTAAAACTTGTCATGCTCACATTTGAGTCTAGTCTTGCTTTAGCGATCCTTTTATGATTCATGCCATGTCAAATAGGCTAAGTTGAGCGTTGAATCTCTATTGAGCCTTAGATTGAGCTATTTTAGTCTCTTGATGATGCATGAGTTAGTACAACATGTTAAAATGCAAAAAGACCTCTTTTGTGCGAAAAAACTGATCTCACCAATTCTCTCCTATGAGACGGCTTGCCATTGCACTTGGCATGAACTTAGGGGGAGTTTTGGATGACCTAGACTATCTTCTTAAGCTTATCGCTTGGAGTAGTCGCATAAGGCTTGAGGTCTAGCACATGACAAAACAAAAAATCTAGTTGTCAACAACCTTCAGTTTCAAAAGAAAATATGTCATTTGTGCTCAATTGCTTAAGCTACAACAAGAATCAAGTACTTCAACAAATGTTTCATTCTCGGACTTGTAGCACTCTAGTTGGACTCAATTTGAGCTTCTTGGTTACGCTTAGCTTATTGACATGGCCTGCATCATTCTTGGATGTCTCTAGCTAGACTTTGCTCTTTGATGACTTGACTTGCTCACATAATGCACCTCATTTTCAGATTGTCATCTATGTGCTCTAGCTGGCTTATATATATGTTGTCATGATCTAGATAGCGTTTATTCAGTTATGGCTTGGTGTAGTACTTGTTGGTCATATTGGATAACTCTCATGGCTCTAAATGCTTAGAATAATCAAACTTCAGCCATTTCATCCATTGACATGTCATATTCTCGCCTTTGCATTCTTGATGTGTTTATTGCCAAAAGGGGGAGAATAGAGAAGAAAAAGCTAGTTGGGATCATTTTAGAGCTTTGGAGAACAATTTGCTCTTTCAGTTGCTGCTCTAGTGATCTTTCTGTCGACATGGTCATTTGCTTCATTCCCATCTTTGGACCATGTTGGATTCATCAAGCTCAAACTCTTCTTTGAGCTTTTTCGAGGTTTGTCAATATACTCATCAAGGGGGAGATTGATGGACCACGTGGAGGTGACCACATGTGAATGATGAGTAATTGACAGTGGTTTAGTTTAGTCGAGTTTGGTTTGAGTGGTTTGGACCATGTCGTTGCGTGGTGCGACGGACTCGGTCATTTTGGTCAAACTTGGTCGTATCAGGTTAGGTTGCATATTCTGATGATTCAACAGGTTTGGACTTCATCTGTGGTAAGTTTGAGGTTATTTACGCTTTCACGTATCGAGCGGTGCTATTTGATGTGTTTCTTGTCTGTATGGCTGCAGGACGTCGAGTGGAGTCGTGGCGAGACACGGAGGACTGGACTAGGCGCAGGTGGCGCTGAGGTCAGAACAGTCGGGAGGTGTCGAAGACGACGTGGACTCGAGGTGGTTGCAAGGCGTGCGAGGCAAGGAGCGCGGAAGCTTCCCGGAAGGTGCAGGAGGGGCGAATCGGGAAATTCGCAGGCTGCACAAGCGGGAGCGGGCTCCGTTGGATTTAGCTGGCGTAACGGGGCGGAGACCCGTTAGCCATGGGCTATAAAAGGAGAGGAGGGGCTGCATGCCCTCTTGAGCACTTGAGATGGAATTAGGGTTTGCTAGAGTCAAAAGAGTCTTTAGTGGTTGCTTTGGCTTTAGTCTTTAGTGGTTGAGGGTTGGTGGAGATGGCAGCACTCTTGTCTCCTTCGTAGCTCTCCTCCCTGGGTGTTCCAGCATGTGAGTTCTTGTGTTCTTGAGGTCTAGGGAGAGGAGAGGTTGGAGAGGATGGATTGAGCCACCATGTAATCATTCCTCGTTCTAATGTACATGCGTATCGGGATTCCTCTGTATTTCTTTTGCTGCAATGAATGAAAATCTGAAGTTTCTGTTCGTGCTCCTCTCTGTTCTTCGTTATCTCTTTTTAGTGATTTCTTGATTTTCTTTGTTTTGAGTTCTTGCTTGCTGGGAAGTGCCAAAATGGGTTGCTCTAAGATGGGATAGTGCCTCAAGATCATTTGATCAAGTTCCCATGAGCAAACCTTGATTTAATTCTCAGATTTCCTTTTTGAGTTCCCCTGTTCATCTTTCTCTTTTCTAGGGTTTTGGTGCTCTCGGTGTTCCCCTTGTTGTAATGGCTTGAAATTTGGCATGGAGGATCCAGAGGCTATCTTATAGCTATCCTCAAAATTTCATAGCCAAAGGATCAACCGTTTGGGAGCAATTTGATTTTTGAGTTTGCTCGGGTAAAATTTCGGATTCTCCCAATAATCTGAAATTCTTGTTGTTAGGTTTGATTTCTTGGTTCCCTAGAGCCCTCATGCTATTTAGCTTATTGTTGTGTTGCTCTGGGACAGAAAGAATGGGTGAAATCGACTTTGTTTCTTGTTTTTCGAAGATCTGAAGGTATTGCCAATTTTCAGTTCCTTCAGTGCACTCTCGGGTAGCCTGGGATCAGGGGAGCGGTCAGACCGGCTATTACCCAGCGGTCAGACCGGCTATTACCCAGCGGTCAGACCGGCTATTACCCAGCGGTCAGACTGGCTTTTACCCAGCGGTCAAACCGGCTATTACCCAGCGGTCAGACCGAGTTTTACCCAGTGGTCAGACCGGCCCCAGGGGTTTTTTGCTGCTGAAATTTTCTTTCTGCTGCAGTGGTTACCTTTGTTGCTTGAGTTTCCAGAAAGTCTTGATTTTCTCTTCATAGCTTGTCGTAGCTATTTGGAGAGGAAAATTTGCTTGTGAGTACTTGGGGGCAAGTTTTAAAAGTCGACATTCACCCCCCTCTGTCGCCATTTCGGTCCAACAAAACTTTACTGGCAAAATGCAAATCCCTTAGTAGTATCAAACGGTTGGGTTTTTGGTCTACTTTAATTATTTAAATAGTATATCTAATATTACTAAGTCTTGTCAAGGTAAATATGGCCATCAAATTAAACAAGACTTTTCCAGGTGGTAGGACATAACTAATATCACGTCATTCCAAATATTTATTGTACAAGAAATAATAGTCTGCAAATAACATAATAAAAATACTGATAAATGAGTAATTGAAGGAATGTAGGTTCGATATGATAAAAAATATATGACTTGACTTGCGGATCAATGTATTTTATGATTTTATAATCTTATGATTCTTAAGCTTGAACTTGAGCTTCTCCTTCCTAGACTGTCTGGTCTGTAACATCATGTGCGAACACAAAGCAAAAGAAACAATTCAATTTTGTGCTCGAAGGATTGAGCTAGGCATAAAAAGAAAGGAAAGAAATAAAATAAAATCTTGAAAAAATCAAATAAAATAGGTTTAGGGTTTGCAGGGGGTATGGTATTGGGAAACGGAGCTAAGAAATGGGTAGACGGGCTCGAAACAATCGAAATGGATGTATATATACATTTTAGGGTTTTGTGAACAGTAACGAGTTTTGGGTACTATTCATCGTGGGTTTTACTGTTCACAGTGGGTTTAGTTCTTATTGGGTTGTCAATGTGTACTCGGAGAACAGAGGAGTTTTGAGTACTCGGGTGGTTTTGGGTACGACTACGAAGTCGGGTGGACGGTCGAGGTTTGATTTCAAATGTGAAGGCGACGAGATCGGACGATGTACGAGTGGCTACAGAGATCAGCCGATGTCCAAGTGGCTTGAGAGCATCGGACAGCATATGAGTGGTTACATAGATCATCGGATGGTGTTCGAGTGACCTGAGAGCATCGAACGGTGTATGAGTGGTCTGAGCATCGGACGGCGTATGAGTGGCGTGACAGCATCGGATGGCATATGAGTGGTCTGTGCATCGGATGATGTACGAGTGGTCTGAGAACATCAGACGGCGTACAAGTGGTGTTGCTCAGGACTCGAAGCGGTACAGTCGAAGTTTCTGTCAATTACAAGGCAGTCGGAGATTCCAAGCGAAGGAGCGATTGGAGATTTCGAGCGATGGAGCAGTCGGAGGTTTCATGGTTGAAAGAACAATCGGTGACCTTGGGTGGATTTCTGGGGCCATGAGGATTCCATTTTTGGGCTCAGGAGCAGCTAGAAGTCAGGCGAGCGTCGACAGGGAGGTCTTCTCTTCTCGGGGCTTTTGAATGGCACATGGGTTAACGGCGGGTTAAGAGGACGATAGCATTTGCGGTAGAGCATATCTAGGAGTAGGGGGAGCTTAGGGGTGTGGTGATTTGGGTTGGGGGTGGCTGACAGGGGGGCTCAGGAAGCGGGGCTTTGCTTCGGGTGCGATACTAGGGGCACGAGGGGGCTTCAGGAAAAAGCAATTGAAATAAAATGGGCAGAATAGTAAGAATTGAAGATTGGCTTACTTTGGGGTCTTTCAATGATCGTCGGCGATGCTCCGGTCGAGGGCTCAATTGGGGTGTGTGTGGCTCACCTTGGGCACCGGTGGTTCCAAATGGAGGGGCTCGTGGGTTTAAATAGGGTGAGAATGGCGATTCGGCACAGGGGCAAGCTAAGGCAGCGACGGCAGGGATCGGGAAGGTGCGGGAGGGCGCGGCGCGGCTGGCAGAGGGGAGGTACAGGCTGTCTCAGGCGCGGCATTGGGGCAGTCAAAAGGTGACGTGGTGTGTCAGGTCGGTTGTGAGAGGGCTAGGAGCAGAGAGAAGGCAGAGAGGATGGTGAGGCGGTAGGGATGCGATGGGTACGATGCTTGGCTAGGTGAGGGTCGCGACATTAATGGAATGGTGTACGGCGGCTTGTGCTAGCGGCAAAGAGCTCTGAGGCACGCGAATTTGTGGCGTGGGGTTGTCGTCTGAGAGACAGGGCAAAGAGAGTGGGAAGGGCAGAGGTGGCGGAGAGATCTGTCGGTTGCTCTGACGCGCGGCAAGGGCAATTAAAAGGGGGGTCAGAGGCGGATAAGCAAGGAAGTACGGTCTCTGACCTTTGCCAGAGGTGTGGCAGCGGCGGGAAGGAGCATTGGCGAAAACATCGGGATGGCGACGATATTTTCGGTTGATGAACCGTGCTCACGCGAAAAACGGCTGAAGGGGCGATGCGGCAGGGAGATCAGGGCGTGGATGCCTAGGATAGGTGCGGGTTTAAGCCAAGATTCAAGAGAAAATAAAATCAAACAAGAATTCGAATTACTTTGAAATTCGGTTTTGTTTCAGTTACATAGACAGATATTCTATTGTATGCTTCATTTGTGGTTTGGTGTTTGTGTTGGTTTCTGGTCTGAGCAGAATGGTGCTGACTTCAAGCTGGCATTTTTATCTTCTTGCTATTTGAACGATTTTGGCTATTCTTACTAGCGGACGCATGGGGCACAGAGGCAGTAGGTAAGGGTAACAGATAGGAGTTGGTTGCTTTGGGACTGAATTTTGTCGACCGGTTCCAACTAATATTTCACTACAACTCGAACTTGCAAGATGAGAAGCATAGTACATAACTGAATCTTTCAAGAAGTTTTTTTTAAAAAAACTCTTTGGAGAATTTTCCTTCGCAATATCATCCCTCTTGACACACTGCATGATAGGGCTGATGACTTTCAACAGGTACTGTAGAAAATATGCATTGATCGCCCCTGTCAATTTACGATGTGAAGATTAGTAAAACGAAATGGCGTGTGGGGACTGGCACTTGACTCTCCATATCGCTATCGTTGTCATGTCTTGGGTTGTGTACCCAATAGCAAATAGAATTAACTTGATTTGAGCTTTTGCTTGAATATGGATGTGTACGAGCTCGAGCTTGTGCTCACTTGAGCATCACTTTTGTCCTAGTAATCTCGTGTTTCAAATTATTTTCAAGGCCATTGAGTTGAGATAAATCCAATTCGAGCTTTATTTGGAGTTTGGTCTTAGCTCATGCTTGTTCACAGTCCTAGGGGCCTGTTCGGCTGGCCACAAGCCGGTCGGCTTTTCGCAGCTTCTACAGAACTTAACTTTTAAACGGAGTATTTTCTCAAGACGGGATCTACAAGTTAAACGTAGTACACGTTAAAAGCCCAACATCTGTACCAGCCAAAATCGCAAGTGAGTATCGATCTCTCCGTAATCTGTACCGTAAACAGCCAAAATTCAAAAATTTCAGCCAAAAGCCGCAGCTAAAAAGAACAGGCCCTAGATAACTTGCAACTCTTCGTATCCAAACGAACAGGGTGAAAAAAATAGAACGCAGGGAATACGCACTGCCGATGTGAAATCATGAAGCGGAAATGAGTGGAGGAGGGTGTCGAAGAATAGTACTCATCGTTAAGTCTTACACGGCATAGGAGAAATATGAGTGGAGGCCATGGAGTCTTACACGGCATTGTTTAAAGGCCTATACTTTAAGGCTGTAGCTTATGATTTTTAGTTAAAATTTTTTAATTTTAGTTATTTGTGATAGATATTACGAAGAGAGATACTCGCTTGTGATTTTAGATGGTATAAATATTGGGCTTTTAATATGTACTATAATTAATTTGTAGACTGTTTTGAAAAAAATATTCCATTTAAAAGTTAGATACTATAACAAAAACTGAAAGTTAATTTCAAAAACCAAAAAGAATAGGCTCTAAGTCTTACATAGCGTTGTTGAGTCCTCAAACGGCAGCATGTTTAAATATTTCTAAGAGCTACCAAGACTACAGGTCCTTCCCTCTGCTCTCTCCACTGCTCTCCTTTTGAAAAGCATTTCATGGCGAGTGCCTGGCGTGTTGCAGGGATGGGCTGGGGCGTAACCGTATTGGGTTGGTTCCTCTCGCCCATCATCGGCTTGATCCTGAACAAATTCCTTTCCTACCTCGGATTTGACGCATCGCAAAAGCTCCAAGAGCTGGAGATTCACACTATCCCAAAACTAAAGCTGACGCTGAGGGAAGTAGAGGAGCAGAGGATGCTCAGGGAAGCAAGAAAGGAGATAGATAATGTGAAAATACTCAACAAATTGGCAAGCATGCTAAGGTCTGCTTTGTACGAAGTGGAAGACATCCTGGATCTCATCGATTATCACCAAATCGAGAAGAAGGTCATCGGTGATGGTGAGTCCCATGATTGCAGCTGGCTGCAGTGGCGGGCGCAGCGCCTCTACGACGCTGTTGGCACTTGCGTTGCTCGCTGCAGCAGGAGCTGGTTGGGGCGATGCGTACACATCACCGGAGGTGGATCAGCTGTGCTACTGCGGTGGGCGTAGCAGAGAGTGCGCGCCACCCTGCGCAGATTAGCTGCGCTGCTACCCATTTCTCGTGCAGCCTCGGTTTCCTCGATGCAGAGGATAATCCGTTGCTGGTCCGGGTCCTTCGACTTCAGAAACTGCTGCAGATCCATATTTGCCTGGTCAGCCAATGCGATTGTGGTTGCCCATTCTTACCGAAACTGGTCTTATGACGTGGTTGGCATCACAAGTTACCAGGTACTATATATCTGACACTCGTCTTGAATTCCAGATTCTTTTATTCACTAAAGGCAATATCTGAAAACTACAATTATTAGAAATTCCTACGACTTAGCATTTTAACTAAACCACATTTTATTAAAGAGAGTAAAAATATACAATATTTATAATGGTGCAGGTTTCATCCACCTGTTACATGGTTCCATTCACCATATGCTTATTTTTTATTAATAGGGTAACATCCACCTAGGGCAAACCAAAATTAGGGTTACATCCACCTAAGGCAAAGCAAAATCAGGATTACATCCACCCGATAAGTTTTCATCCCACCCACAAGGTTTTTGAAATAGAAACTAACTCGAGTAAGTCCCTATGCTCGACTTTGATCGTAGGCACGGCTATTCGAACAGTTTATATTCTGTAAAGACTGTACACTTTACCCATAATGGATATCAACTTGTTATATTTTACATATTTTCTTGAATATATGAATCAAGAAGATCACGACAAGGCCTTTACAATGCATCATCTAGTGTAAGTTACACCCGCTAAAGTTTCATCTTAGTGAGGTTACGTTCACTACACCAAGACCCCCTGTTGCGCTACACAACGGCTTACAGCAGCGACACAACCCGTGTCCACAATGGCTTAAAACTGTTAAGGATATAATAGGATTGTGTTATTTGTTTCCTTATATGCCTCGGTTTTCTTATCTGTGTATGACATATTCCTCTGTATATCCCCGTTGTACTCCCTATATATGTTGCCCTTTAGACCTTATGAATATACATACAATATTTATAACATGGTATTAGAACTAGAGTACTTTATGCCTAAGATGGCAACCAAGCCTAACACACAATATGATGAGAAGGAAGAAGCAACAATCATAACTTATTTTATAGAACCTGACATATTGAAGTATATGATTTGCCATTCCAAATAGATGTTGTAGTAATAACAAAGTAAATCACAGAGAACACTAGAGTGTGTTATTTGCTTCATACTCTTTGAATGTCGCTTTGGCATATATTATTTCTACAAGGTCTCTTTAGAATGCTAATATGCCATTCTAAATATATATTATAGCAATAACACAACCCTCCCTTAATGTTTTCTCTAAGAACTCTAACTCACTTAGAAACAATAGCTCCAACAATTTATCTCTAAAATCATTCCCTGGCTATTTTTATTATTTTCACCATAACTTCCATCCTCATACACCCTCACAATTTGTTTCTCCCCAACTAGGATTTTGAGTGATGTGACATATATTTCTCAACAACTATGAACCGACTCACAGTATTTCATGCCCTTTTTTCTTGAACCAGTAGCCCATCCATATAAGTAAGGAGAGGAGAGTCAAAGGAGGGGAGACAAAATCATAGTGGAATCGGGACCGAGAAGGCCGACCGTGAGGACCACATGAAGGCAACATCTTCGACAATGACAAGAGACCACCATCCACATCTTCATCCGCGTGAGACCACACCAAAACCACTCCTAACAACCTTACCACTTCCAGCTCGACACAAGTAGGCCGACCTTTCCTCCCACATCCATTTCCCCATTGATTTTTGGGTTCCACATAAAAAGATACTAATAGATATAGACAAATTTAACACATATGAGGTAAAAAGTAAGGATCCATACCTTCGGGAGGAGAGGCGACAGGGAGGAGAGAACTTATGAACACATTGAAATTTGGTCCCAACACACGTTAATAGATATGGACGAATCTATCACACATGTGGTAAAGAAGTGGGATTTGTGATCCATACCATCGGGAGGAGAGGCGGGAATGGAAGGAGAGGTGACGGGAAGGAGAGGCAGCACCAGGAGGAGAGACGTTGTTGGGAGGAGAGGCGCCATTGGGAGGAGAGGCGGCACCGAGAAAAGAGGCGACGGGGCCACCACGTTAGGTGAGGAAGGAGAGGACGGAGATGTCGGGTTCTGCGGCAGCGGCGGTGGCGGCGGGGGGATGAGGGGACTAAAGGGTGTGCGAGTGAGGAGTATGGGCACAAATCCTAGCAGGCGCCCTACTTATAGAATAACTATCACAAATGGTTCTATTAAAGAACCTTCTATGATACTACTGTAACATCCTGATTTTCAGAGCCTTTTTGAAGCTTTTAAAATAAAATTCACCATTTGGATTTTTCTGGAATTAATTAAAGCTTAATTGGAATTTTTATTAATAAAAAAGATTTAATATGATTAAATTAAACATTAATATTTGCCAAAAAATATTTTATTTGTGTTCCTTGTGTCACAAGGAATTTTTCTGTATTTTCTGGGATTTTTCGGAGTTTGTTGAGCTCAATTTGAAATTTCCAAAAAAAAAGAGGAGAGAGAATGAACAGTACCCAAGGGTACTATTCACGCATCGTCTCCAGCGCGCGCGAGCCCGATCGATCTGTTCACTGTGTACAGGTTTTCTCCTTTTTCTCTCTCTTCATAACTTTCAATCCGGACTTTATCTCAATGTCTTCCCAAAAGGAAAGTTGTGCCAAATCACGCAAGGAATCCATCCCAACTGGTCTCTTTCCGTTTCGTTCATCCGTTTGCCTTTTATCTCTAATTTTCTGAAATGGACTCTAAACCAAAATCCGCGGATTGGAGTCGGTTTCTACCTCTTCCAAGCCTATAAATACGACCCCTTGGCTCCCCTAAACCCATCCCAAGCCGTGCCAAGTCCCCTCAAAGCCCAGGACGCCGTCGGCACCGAGCCCCTCCAGTCCCGAATTTGCTCGTCATGTCTCGAGCTATTCGGTGAGTTTCTCCGTGATTCTTTCACGTCACATTGTGCCTTCATGTCCCATCTACCTTCTAGCCAAGTTAATTTGGTTTTGGTGCAGCCAATCTCCCGGAATCGAGTTTTCCCCAATCTAGGTCAAGAGCGCTTCCCGACGTCGATTCGTCGCCTCCGGTAAGTTTTAGCCCTTGCCGTAATTTTTTCTAGCCTTGTCTCCCCACGTTCTACGCCGTGCTCACTTTCGTTTCCCCGAAAAGCCTCCACAAATTTTCGCCTCCGAACCTCGCCATGGCCGTCAATGGCATCTCGTGTCCCCCATCTACCCGGTGATGTTTTCAGCAATCCGTTCGCGTCACTTTGTGCCAAACCATCCCAGGTAGCTACCCTCCAAGTGGTTTTAGATTTCGTTCACCGAGCACCAAGATATTAAGTTTTTCCTTTACCCTTCTCGACGTCGTTCAAACGTCGATTGCGCCGTCTCCGATGGGTTTCTGACCGAGCCGACAATTTTCCTAGCTTTGCCAAGCCGCGTTCTAGCCCGTGCTCACCCTACTTCTCCATGTCCTATGCCCGGATTTTATTCCTCTCTCCTACCCATGTCGTTGTAGCCGCCCGTGCCGTCAACCGTGCTCCGTTTGGCGTGCCGTCAGTTCCTATGTGTGCCTTAGGTCCCTAACAACCCATTTTGCTAGTTAGATTCATCTCCCATGCCTTCTCTCGCCAGCGCTAGCCTCCTTTCCCAAAAATTGCTCTCGGGTCTGTGAATTTCCAGCATTTTCTCGCCCCGGCAAACTTTAGATCGCTCGTTCTCCTTCGTCCGAACTCCGATTGATCCGATTCTTCTTCCTAAATTCATATAAAATTGAGCTCTATCTTTTGGTTCTGGTTTTACAGTTTTTGGAGTTTATTTGGATTTTATTTGAATTTGTTTTCGTGTTTCGTTTCGCTTTCTCTCTCGTTAGATCACGCGTTCGAAGGAGCTGAAGCAGGATTTGAAGATCAAGAATTCCTAACTGAGCAAGGCCAAGGCAAGTCGTGTCCTTTGATCATGTTGAACCCAGTTTGCAATCTATTATTTAATTATTTTGTTTTAAATTATCTTGCATCGCTATTTTTATTAAAACCCTTGTATTGGTAGTTATCGTCCCAATTGGTTATTTCCCTCCTTGATATTTTGGAATACCTTGATGCCATTGTCACCTTAGGTTGGGAATTTAATTAGTGATGCTATGTTATTTGTCACATTGGGTTGGTACGATTAGAATGCTTAGCCTTGCTAATCTTGCGAAAGGGTTCATCATCACATGTGATTAATTAATTTGACTTAATGAGATATTGAATTGTGGTTGGTGCCACTGTTATAAAATTTGTGCCGTGACGTTGGTGCTTCATTGGCGGTGGTTATACAAAATTGGTTTTCACTCGGGCGATTGATCGTGCAGTAAAAGGGGGTGCGAGAGGCACATGGGATGTGGATGTTTCGCCTGGGTAATTCTTAAGGACTTAACTTTGTGCGCCATTGATCTGAGTCTTACCGTGCAAACCACTTGTCTAGTATGGGATAGACCTGGCATAATAATTTGTGAAGTCTCCACTTTGGTTTTACTACCGATGTTGTTGTGGCGCAAGAGGGGGCAATTATCGACTAGGGGGTTACCCTACTCGACGGCGAAACCTTAGCGAGTGGGATCAGGTGGAGATGGATCATTGTAAAAGCCTTGTTGTGATTTCCTTAGCGCGAGGCTAATCACATCGTGTGGGTACAGTTGTGCAACCTCTGCAGAGTGTAAAACTATTCGAATAGCCGCGTCCTCGGTCATGGACAATGCTCGGTGATTTCACACGAGGTATAGTTTTTCTAAAATGTTTTGGACAGTGGATGGTTAATTCACTGTTGGTTTAACTTGTGGATGGGAGGTCCATAAGTGGTTAGTTTAGCTTATGGATGGGAGATTCATAAGTGGTTACTTCAATTCCTTTGATTATTGTTTATTATTGTTTTACTTCAAATGCGCCTTCAATCTATTTATTGTATTTTCAAATGCCATTTTATGCAAATTAACCTTTCAGCTTTCCATTGGTAAGCCTTGCATATTATGTTGCATTCATTTGTTACAAACGGCTTGCTGAGTACCAATGTACTCACTGCTTTATGCCCCTGTTGCTCAGTTGAGGAGTAGTATCACCAGCAGGAGGTTCCAGAAGGAGAGTACTTCGACGTCTTCGCGGATTAGGCTTCGTTCTCCACTCGATAGCCTGTGGGCGTGTCGATTGGCTGCTGCGCTTTCTTTTGGATTTCCACTGCTAGTTTTTGTTAAGCCCTTCGGGTTAGTCTATTGTAAGCTTGGCCATAAGGTCGTACTCTGATGATTATCACTATAATTTGGTTTTTCCTAGAATATCGTGATATGGATGATATTTATCTTTGTTCACACTGTGTGCACTAGCGTGATCCTGGACTAGTGCAGAATACACAGGAGAGTCCGGATTTGTATATTCGGGTCTCTACAGAGATGGTATCAGAGCTATATCGACTGTAGGACGAAGCCCTAGTTAGAATGGTCGAATTAGCAAAGTTTTCAAAATTTATTTTCTAAATCAAATCAACCAAATGATTGTCTATTAATTCTTGATTCTTACCTCATTCTTAGGATTCTTGCTCCTTGTCTCCTCTGAGAACTTGTTTTCGAAACTAAATTTGACTTCTTACCCCCATAATGTCCATAGATGTCTCGAGTGTCCCTCGATCAAAGTGAAAGCTGGCATGGAATTCTTCAAGCTGTGCTGTGAAGTCTGGATCAAGGAAGCACCCAATATGTCAAGAAAAGATTGGAGATTTCCGAGAAGATTAGGAGCCATTAGATTTGAACCTTGTTATAGTTTTAGTATCGTGTAGATCGTCTTGCTTCTTATTTGCCGTTGGGTGTGATGTGAGCTGCAGTTTTGCTTCTAGCATTATGATGCAGTCATGTCAAAAGTCTTTTTGTGGAGTTTATCGCTTCTTTTGTTAGCCTTTTTGGCTAAGTGTCTGCTTAGTTTAGGTTGCCATTAGTTATTCCCCTTAGACGAGTTTACCACTTACCTTTTGCTTTTCCCTCTTATCTATTGAGCCTTGAAGAGTCAGTTCTCAGCAAGTGATCTTTCTTTTAGAACAGAGCAGAAATGGTTGTCACTCGGAGCACCGCAGGACGTAGCCAAATGAACCAAGACCCAGAGGACAGCAACGCAAACCAGGCAACTCAGGGGCCACAAGCAACTCCAATGGGTATAGACCCGACCTTGAGTCAGTTCATGGCAGCTCAAACTCAACTCATGAACACGATGATGCAGAATTTAACCAATATGATGAATCAACAGCATCATGCAACCTTTGCACCTCAGCCAAATCGTCCGTCATCCAGATTTGCAGAATTCATGAGGACTAGACCGCCAACTTATTCCGATTCATCTGAGCCCTTGGAAGCAGATGATTGGATTCGTTCAGTGCAAAAGAAGCTAAACCTTGCTCAATGCACCAATCGCAAGAAAGTGTTGTACGCTACCCACCAGCTAGAGGGAGCCGCCGCAGAATGGTGGGAGAACTACTGTGCCGCTCATGAGGATCAAGACAACATCACTTGGGCTGAGTTCACAGCAGCATTTCGACACGCTCATATCTTGGATGGAGTGCTCGAGATGAAGAAGGAGGAATTTCGTGAGCTATATCAAGGGAGTATGTCAGTAAGTGAATATCTCAACAAGTTCACTCAGTTAGCTCGCTATGCACCGGAGGACGTCGCCACGGATGATGCCCGTCAGAAGAGGTTCAAGAGGGGACTGAACCCGGGATTGAAAGTTCAAGTAGTGGGAAACGACTATGCCAGCTTCCAAAACATGGTGGATAAGGCGATGCTCATTGAGGAAAGCCGTCACGAACTAGAGGAGTCCCGCAAAAGAAGGGTGATGCAGCAAGGATCTCAAATGCCTCAGGCTCAGAGGGCTCGTCTCAGCACATCTCAGCCAGCCCGTGTCCCTCAGCAGTCAGGACTCAGAACCCCCGCACCAGCCCCTCGCCAGCTCTTGTCTGGGCCTCAGCCAATTAATCAGCAACGGGAGAATGTCAACCCTACAGCATCAGTCACTTGCTACAAGTGCCAAGAGCCAGGTCATTTCGCTCGCACGTGCCCGCAGAAGCGTCAAGGAATCACGCCAATTCCGTTCAATCTTGGAACTACCCCTGCCAAGACCCCAGGAGCAAGTTGTGGAACATCGTCAGGACAAGGAAGCCAAATACCTCAAAGCGTTGCAAGGGGGAGCCTCAACCACGTCGTCTCCAATGTCGCACCTGGTAACCTATTCTTTTAGTGAGCCTGAATCTCGGGGTCGAGATTCCGTTTAAGGGGGGAGGTTTGTAACATCCTGATTTTCAGAGCCTTTTTGAAGCTTTTAAAATAAAATTCACCATTTGGATTTTTCTGGAATTAATTAAAGCTTAATTGGAATTTTTATTAATCAAAAAGATTTAATATGATTAAATTAAACATTAATATTTACCAAAAATATTTTATTTGTGTTCCTTGTGTCACAAGAAATTTTTCTGTATTTTCTGGGATTTTTCGGAGTTTGTTTGAGCTCAATTTGAAATTTCCAAAAAAAAGAGGAGAGAGAATGAACAGTACCCGAGGGTACTGTTCACGCATCGTCTCCAGCGCGCGCGAGCCCGATCGATCTGTTCGCTGTGTACAGGTTTTCTCCGTTTTTCTCTCTCTTCATAACTTTCAATCCGGACTTTATCTCAATGTCTTCCCAAAAGGAAAGTTGTGCCAAATCACGCAAGGAATCCATCCCAACTGGTCTCTTTCCGTTTCGTTCATCTGTTTGCCTTTTATCTCTAATTTTCTGAAACGGACTCTAAACCGAAATCCGCGGATTGGAGTCGGTTTCTACCTCTTCCAAGCCTATAAATACGACCCCTTGGCTCCTCTAAACCCATCCCAAGCCATGCCAAGTCCCCTCAAAGCCCAGGACGCCGTCGGCACCGAGCCCCTCCGGTCCCGAATTTGCTCATCGTGTCTCGAGCTATTCGGTGAGTTTCTCCGTGATTCTTTCGCGTCACATTGTGCCTTCATGTCCCATCTACCTTCTAGCCAAGTTAATTTGGTTTTGGTGCAGCCAATCTCCCGAAATCGAGTTTTCCCCAATCTAGGTCAAGAGCGCTTCCCGACGTCGATTCGTCGCCTCCGGTAAGTTTTAGCCCTTGCCGTAATTTTTTCTAGCCTTGTCTCGCCACGTTCTACGCCGTGCTCACTTTCGTTTCCCTGAAAAGCCTCCACAAATTTTCGCCTCCGAACCTCACCATGGCCGTCAATGGCATCTCGTATCCCCCATCTACCCGGTGATGTTTTCACCAATCCGTTTGTGTCACTTTGTGCCAAACCATCCCAGGTAGCTACCCTCCAAGTGGTTTTAGATTTCGTTCACCGAGCACCAAGATATTAAGTTTTTCCATTACCCTTCCCGACGTCGTTCAAACGTCGATTGCGCCGTCTCCGATGGGTTTCTGACCGAGCCGACAATTTTCCTAGCTTTGCCAAGCCGCGTTCTAGCCCGTGCTCACCCTACTTCTCCATGTCCTATGCCCGGATTTTATTCCTCTCTCCTACCCATGTCGTTGTAGCCGCCCGTGCCGTCAACCGTGCTCCGTTTGGTGTGCCGTCAGTTCCTATGTGTGCCTTAGGTCCCTAACAACCCATTTTGCTAGTTAGATTCATCTCCCATGCCTTCTCTCACCAGCGCTAGCCTCCTTTCCCAAAAATTGCTCTCGGGTCTGTGAATTTCCAGCATTTTCTCGCCCCGGTAAACTTTAGATCGCTCGTTCTCCTTCGTCCGAACTCCGATTGATCCGATTCTTCTTCCTAAATTCATATAAAATTGAGCTCTATCTTTTGGTTCTGGTTTTACAGTTTTTGGAGTTTATTTGGATTTTATTTGAATTTGTTTTCGTGTTTCGTTTCGCTTTCTCTCTCGTTAGATCACGCGTTCGAAGGAGCTGAAGCAGGATTTGAAGATCAAGAATTCCTAACTGAGCAAGGCCAAGGCAAGTCGTGTCCTTTGATCATGTTGAACCCAGTTTGCAATCTATTATTTAATTATTTTGTTTTAAATTATCTTGCATCGCTATTTTTATTAAAACCCTTGTATTGGTGGTTATCGTCCCAATTGGTTATTTCCCTCCTTGATATTTTGGAATACCTTGATGCCATTGTCACCTTAGGTTGGGAATTTAATTAGTGATGCTATGTTATTTGTCACATTGGGTTGGTACGATTAGAATGCTTAGCCTTGCTTATCTTGCGAAAGGGTTCATCATCACATGTGATTAATTAATTTGACTTAATGAGATATTGAATTGTGGTTGGTGCCACTGTTATAAAATTTGTGCCGTGACGTTGGTGCGTCATTGGCGGTGGTTATACAAAATTGGTTTTCACTCGGGCGATTGATCGTGCAGTAAAAGGGGGTGCGAGAGGCACATGGGATGTGGATGTTTCGCCTGGGTAATTCTTAAGGACTTAACTTTGTGCGCCATTGATCTGAGTCTTACCGTGCAAACCACATGTCTAGTATGGGATAGACCTGGCATAATAATTTGTGAAGTCTCCACTTTGGTTTTACTACCGATGTTGTTGTGGCGCAAGAGGGGGCAATTATCGACTAGGGGGTTACCCTACTCGACGGCGAAACCTTAGCGAGTGGGATCAGGTGGAGATGGATCATTGTAAAAGCCTTGTTGTGATTTCCTTAGCGCGAGGCTAATCACATCGTGTGGGTACAGTTGTGCAACCTCTGCAGAGTGTAAAACTATTCGAATAGCCGCGTCCTCGGTCATGGACAATGCTCGGTGATTTCACACGAGGTATAGTTTTTCTAAAATGTTTTGGACAGTGGATGGTTAATTCACTGTTGGTTTAACTTGTGGATGGGAGGTCCATAAGTGGTTAGTTTAGCTTATGGATGGGAGATTCATAAGTGGTTACTTCAATTCCTTTGATTATTGTTTATTATTGTTTTACTTCAAATGCGCCTTCAATCTATTTATTGTATTTTCAAATGCCATTTTATGCAAATTAACCTTTCAGCTTTCCATTGGTAAGCCTTGCATATTATGTTGCATTCATTTGTTACAAACGGCTTGCTGAGTACCAATGTACTCACGGCTTTATGCCCCTGTTGCTCAGTTGAGGAGGAGGAGTATCACCAGCAGGAGGTTCCAGAAGGAGAGTACTTCGACGTCTTCGCGGATTAGGCTTCGTTCTCCACTCGATAGCTTGTGGGCGTGTCGATTGGCTGCTGAGCTTTCTTTTGGATTTCCGCTGCTAGTTTTTGTTAAGCCCTTCGGGTTAGTCTATTGTAAGCTTGGCCATAAGGTCGTACTCTGATGATTATGAATATAATTTGGTTTTTCCTAGAATATCGTGATATGGATGATATTTATCTTTGTTCACACTGTGTGCACTAGCGTAATCCTGGACTAGTGCAGAATACACAGGAGAGTTCGGATTTGTATATTCGGGTCTCTACAACTACTGTCACAGATGGTTCCATTATGGAATGGTCTATGATGTGGCGTATAACACAAACAGTTCTATTATGGAACCATCTGTGATATGTATATCTCAGAAGGTTTGTGCCACTAAATCGCATGTGATAGTTTCTTCTTTAGCTACAAAAATCCTATTTTTCGGCTAGCCTTAGGAAATGCTAGCCATGCGTTATGAAAAAAGCAAGCATATAAAATCACATATGTAATTATATCTTAATTACTGAATCAATTACAATAGAATAATTCCTAAATTACATGCCAAGTTTCTTATAATTATATCAGAATAATTTCTAAATAGGTGTTCACCGTGTGAATCATTACACTTGACTATTTCCTTTAAATAAAGTCCTTCACGATGGTCGACACGTATATAGTTTGCTTCATTGCTTGGTTCCTCCCCGAGCTTGATGCAATATCCGATTGGAGGCAACTCATCAAATTGATTATACTCTTCCTCATCCATGATATTCTCAACTCCGATAATGCTTCTTTTTCCATGAAGAACTACATGGCACTTCTTATTTGCCTAGCTGATTATATAAGAAAACTTAAACAACTTAGCTCGCGAGTATGAATGGTTCATCTTTGTATCCTACACGTTCAAGGTCCACAGTAATGACATCGTACTTGTCGACCAAGGTTGTCATTATCGCGGCACGTATTGTAGTATCATACAATCCTATGATCCCACCAGAGGTAAATAATATGGATCGCAATATGGATTGGAGTCAGGTAGTATCACAGCGAGATCGATTTCCAACTCATAGAATTATTAGGATCAAGTAGGATCACAGTAGAATCGCAATGAGTTCATGATCCGGACAATAAACTATATTAGTATATTAAATTTGATATTACCTATTTCTAGTTTAAGTTGCACTAGTTTAATTTGCTTTGTTTTGTACATGTTGTTCTAAGGTAAAAAAGTATTATCTCTGACAGTGCAGTTTATTAAAATAATTAAATAAGTATCAAAAATCAACCTTAATTCAATATATATTGAATAAGTGTACTCAAATTACAAAATTAAATTAAAAATCTACTATAGACTTGCATATTTTAAAATATAATTCATTTTTATATAAAATATATACCTTTTTAAAAATGTGATAGAATCATGATTCTATGATCCAATCCTGTTAGATGAAACACGATCATGCCTGGTATCGTAATCCTGACAATCTTATTGTTGATCTTTACACCCTATGGGAGTTGAACCAAACGGCGCTGAAATAGAGGGATCTTAAAAATTACATTGTCGAGCTCCTAAATATCCTCTACAAGCCCATATTAGGAGCTTAGGCCAGTGGTACTGAAGTGCTCATGAAATGCATCTATGCAGACACCTAAGTTCTGGACTGTACTCTTTCTATTCTGATATGTTGTATAAAATATGTATATATTAATGTTGTATCCTTGTCATGTCACAATTATAAATTTTGGCCCGTTTGCTAACCATTACAACATTTCACTTGATGACCTCCCAGTGAATCGCACCTTTAATCATTCGTTGAACCGATGGTTGTGCTGTCTCTAATCCAAACCTCTGACTGAACCGGATTCTCTTGGCGTAGTATGTCCTTATGCTCTTCAATGTACGGGGACACTTTAATCATGTATTACAAGACCGTGAAATAGGTTTAAGCATACATATCCAGATTGAAAGTTATTGCTTTTCTTCTGATGGTCCCGATACCCTCTAGCCTCCCCTCGTGACAAGATAGAAGCACACCCATTGATTTGACCTGAGCAATGTAATCGATATAGAACTTAATGACCTCTTCGGTAGTATAACCTTCGATGATGCTGCCCTCTGGTCGAGATCGATTGTGTATGAGGCATATAATTAGAAGCAAATACTAACCTCTAATCACCAAGAACGAATCAATCTACAAGCGGTATGTTTTCGCCAAACTCCCTAAAGCTGGCCGCCTCCTTCAATGGAGCGTAATGAAGATAGATTTGTCGGGACCCCACTGGCTAGGTATTTAATAACGTGGCGTATCCCAGACATGTCCAACCGTGAATCGTCTGTGATACATAATTATCACAGACGGTTCTCATTAATAACCGTCCGTGATAATTACTTACCACAAACGGTTCGTATTAATAACCATCTGTGAATACACATCACAGACAGTTCTAAAGTAGAACCGTCTGTGATAAATACTACAGATGATTCTAAATTCATTCTCATATACATACATGCAAATTCAGTAATGCCTCAAGAGTATATATGTATAACTTAATTTTTTTACCGTTGGTAATACCGTCATGTCATTATACCGAGACTGTTTACATATATAGAAGACAGTAAATACAAATTCAACTACTTGATTTTACATATGGCTAAATAGCGTGGCCAGTCGCTTCTTATAAAAGATAATAAAAAAGTAGAAATCTAACTGTTTCAAAGTTTTTCTAGTGGCAAAGGTAGCATGCTATCTCCGTCTTCAAAACTTTATAGGTGACATGGTCAGTATCGAATGGTTCGGGATCATCAGCGAACGAAGCCAGAAATGCACCCACTCACTGACGTGTTCATTCGAGTGTCTCTCGATCACCCTCAAACTGAACAATCAAGTCAAATTGAATCCATAGGCTCTCTTCCCTTTCTTAAGGAGTCTCGGCAAGGTTGACTCGGTCGCCCACCACCTCAACTTAGCACTCCAAGTGACGGCAAGCCTTTTGTATACATGCAACATCGTTGTGGAGGACCACATCGATGGCATTGTTTGCTCACCGGAAGTGGTAGACCAACCGAAAGTCGCGCGCAGAGGAGGATGTCAAGATGGCAAAAGGTGGCCTTCAACTGCTTTGGCAAATCCTCGGACACAGGAGGGAGGACACTATTGGCACAATGTCCTTCCGTAGCATCCGTCAGCGTACGACTGATGAGGTACTCTTCCAGGATGGCCAGGTTGGCCATCAATGCCGGTGACAAGGAAGAGTATAGAGTCATTTATTTGTGCTTGAGAGACAAGGATGCCAAAAAAGATTGCCAGGCGGCTAGGTGCTCGTACAGGTTGATGTGGGGATTAATCTCCAGTGGCGGATGATCTTTTTATACAACAAGGGATACATTCGGTGCGTGAGACGAAGAGATGCATCGGTGTAGGATCAAGGATACCGACTAGAGGGGAGTGAATAGGAGGTTTTTAAATTTTTAGTATACTCAATTAATTCTCTACAATTTTGCTAACAAGAATGTAAGGCAATTAATCCTACACAATTCTAGTCTAGTAAACAACAATGCTAGCTCTAGAACAAATAAATGAACACTACAATGTAAACAAGTAAGAGCTAGAAGAAAGCAAGAGAGAAATGTACACAATCGATCTTTTTACTGTGGTGTTCGAAAACTTGCCGGTTTCCCCTAGTCCCCGTTGAGGTTAGCCCGAACGAATCGGACCGGCTCCATGAATTAAGCCGAAGCACCTCGATCACTAGTGGTAGCTCTTCCCCGCTCCGGGTAGGTGAGCTTCGACCTTCACAAGAATGCTGGGTCTTCTCACAATCTTCTTGAGAAGATCACCGATCAATCCTCCGCCCAATCGTCCAAGTGCTAGCAAGCACTAAGAATAATAAACCAGGGCTTCGCTTGATTGCAAATGAGTGCCAAGTAGATCAACTAATGAATGCAAGCACTATTTGCTCAACCACCTCAAATTGAATGCACAAAGTGAGAACAAAGGTAGAGTGAATGCTCTAGGGCTCAAAGAATGTTCAATGGGTCTCTAACATTTATCCTTGAGCAGTGGTGGGGATATTTATAGCCTCTACCAACCAAAACTAGCCGTTTGGCACAATTTCCTGAAAAAATCAGGATGAGCGGTACTACCGCCCTTATAGGGCCGGAACTACCGCTACCAAATCTTCGCGACAGAACGGCTATGTCAGAGCTATACAGTGACCGTTGGATTTGGCGGCGCGGTACTACCGCCGTTGAAACTTGCGGTACTACCGCTCTCTGGTAGTTCCGCAAAGTCGGCGCGGTACTACCGTTTGAGCCGAAATCCAAAAGTCCCGAATTTGGCGCTCTCTGGAAAAAAGGCTCCGCTCTGAGTCCGGAGCTTCCGGATTCCGGAAGTACCGCTCCGGATAGCGGATCTACCGCAACCTGTGGTAATTCCAGCGTTGAAACCGCTGGTACTTCCGCTCTGCGAAATTCCAGATTTCATCCGGATGAGCTCTCTGGAAAAAACGTTCCGCTCAACCTCCGGATCTTCCGAGCTCCGGAAGTACTGCTCCAAAATGCGGAACTACCGCTCCCTGCGGTAGTTCCGGCGTTGAAAGTGCCGGTACTTCCGTTTTCGCAAAATCTAAAATGCATCCGGGGGGGTGCTCTTTGGAAAAAAGGCTCCGCTCGGAATTCGGAGCTTCCAGTCGCCGGTACTACCGCTTCTAGGCGCGGAAGTACCGCTCAATGGTAGTTCCGATGTTGTAAACTGCGGTACTACCGTTATTCCAGACAGAGTACATATTTGGTTTTAAATCTGATTTTTGATGAATGCATGCTTCTAATTTGATCCAAATGGCACAAGAAAATTTGCTATCAAGCTACTTGCCATGATCCCTCTTTATGGTATGATTATCTATTCTATAATCCGGTCTTCCACCTTTTCTCCTTAAGACCGGTAAAAACAAAAGGGATCTTATTCTAAGTATACCTTTGCCTTGAGCCATTTTGGGTCTTCATATTTATCCTTTAGCTTGCATCTTGTCACCAACAAATGGACTTAACCTTTGCATACTGATTAAACATGTTAGTCCCATATTCACATTAATTCATTAATTACCAAAATCATTTTTAGGGGCCTAGATGCTTTCAATCGGGGAGCCGAAACAATCGAAGAGGCACGCATCGGGGAGATGAAGCACCATTCATGCATACAAATACATATCACAGATGGTTTCAATCACAAGCTGTCCATGATAATTCTTATTAATAACCGTCTGTGAATTATCATATACGGTTCTAATTAAAAACCATCTTTAACGTATGTAATTATTACAGATAGTTTGTATTAGTAACCATTTGTGAACTATCACAGATAGTTATTAGTAAGAACCGTCTGTGGTAATTACGTATCATAGACAATGCACGATTACGCTTGTAAAAGCGTCTGTGATAATTACAGCACATATAGTTCCTCATGAATCGTCTGTGATGAGGCATTCAGTATAGCTTATTTTGTAGTAGTGCATACAACATAACAAATATGAAAAAGGATAAATCCTGATACTAATTTCCATGAATCCTAACTGTAACTATATGCAGGAATCTCCTGTTGTCTTGTGGCCTGCATGGGAATCATCCTGAGGCATGATTTCACATCCTGAGGCTGTAGCATCTGGCTCACTGCATATTCCTTCATGGTCAATATTGAGCCTGTGAATGACAGGAGAAGTAATTGGTAGTATCGCGCACCGTGATCCATCGTTCACTTGAATCCTGCATTACCAAATATGCTTAATTTTATATTTGCAGCAGACTCACATCCATTTGGTTGGATTGTTTTGTGTGAACACAGAACGAGTATCTCACCTGACTTCACGATTGAAAGCAGTAGAAGCTCGCCTCTGCACCGCTTCTGAATCCACGACCTAAAATAGCAAAATGTTTTTTTATCAGGGGGATCAAAGTTAGAAAGGTGAACGAGAGGTCAGAGTCAGTTGCCGTACCGCTGACCATGGAGCATGGACGGGCCAGTAGGAAGCTTGCGTCAGAAGATAGGCTGCGCCGGTGACGAACAAGAGGGCGGCGAGGTAAGAGTCGATGGTCTGGTGCATCTCATGGAACTGGCCTGCCATCCTCCTACCCCAACGGACGCGGGACTAGAGCGAGCTGTTCTTGTAGGAAGCAATGAGGCGGTCCGCTTTCTTGAGGTCACCCTCGAGCCCGTGCAGCGGGCTCACCGTCGGCGAGCTCTGCGGCAGCATGCCGCAGAGAAAACGCACACGGTCCTCGAGCTGCCGGCATTGGTGCTTATTCTGGGGAATCCTGAGCCACCCCCTGACCGCCGTGACGAGCACGATGGCGTCCAGCCCGGACAGCTGCGCAAGATTGGCTCCCTTCCCCAGGACGTCCCACAGCGCCGCCATCTTGTCCCTGCTGCTGATAAGCCGTCGTGTCAGTGGCTGCATGTACAGGCTAACTGATGAAAAATCGACAGAATGAAGTAGTTACCACTGCTTGATGCCTCGATCGGAGTAGGCGAAGGCGGTGGCGCTAGGTGGTGGTCGATGGACGAAGAAGAGAAAAGCGACTGTGAGGCAGTGTGGATGTAGAAGCAAACAGTCAGGCCGAGCCGAACCAACACGTTCAACTGTTCAAGACGGGAGATCAATCTATAGATCCACGCTAACATGCAAAATGGGAGATCAGTCTGCTGATCGAGAGGAAACAGTAATTTGATAAAGGTTTTTGATAGGCCCGGCCCTTATATAGATTCCGTGTGTGTGTTTGGGGGGGCATAAGACATTTGAAACTTCATGTGTAAAGTTTTGGTTTATTGTTCATACTTCTGCATATTTCGAAGGTTGGGGATGCTCCCCACCCCTCAACCTCTTATGTCTTCTAAACAACAATTGGACACACCCATATAGCCTAGTGCACTCCTAATCTGCATATTTCGAAGGTTGCGGAGAACTTGACTAGACTTGCCCAGTCGCACCATGCGAGTAGCTTTGGTTCACTCTCTGAAAGCCTTGTGTTTCTCCGTTCCTCCCTCCTCACATCCCTTGGACCCAAGAGTTGATTTCAAGGGACTCACAGGGAACATGTCAGCAGCCCTCCTCACATCCCCTGCACTGCAGGAAGACTTCCCAGGGACTCCATGGGACTTCTGCGCCTTTCCTTCTTACACCGCAAATGTTGACCCCCAAGATAACTCCTCTCTAGCCGTTAGATCCCAATCCATCGATAGGAGCTCCATCCAGCGGCTGTTGGAGAGCCTACGGAAGATCATGATATCTATTTATATAAATACAAACTACTAACAGCAAAAGCACCTTGTTAATTTTCTTCGAGATCAAGAAAATTCCATAATATTCCTAAAATAAGGAAAAATCTTATAAATTCTCTCATTAATCAAGAGAAAAAGAGAATCATCTACACTACTCACTTTGGTGCGACGAGATTATAATGACACAGATTAATTAATCATATATATGTATTATAGTTTAATAAAGATATATTCTCTCTGTTCCTAAATACATGTCATTCTATGTTTCTAAGGTAACTCTTTTTACTATTTTTCCCCTTAGATACCCCTCCTCTTTATTATCTATATAAGCTATTTCCTAGGTCACTTAACTACTACGGTCACTTAACTACTACGGTGACTACAGAACACACCGTTCCAAAAAAAAATGACGAGGGTAATGTGGTCATTTGTATGCGTTCATTGCTTATTGTGCAAGAACTTAAAATAACATCTATTCAGGAAAGAAGGGGGTAGTCACACTTTTCCTGAAAAGACAAATATAATTGTATTTTCATTATAGATATTACAGTTCACTGCTACAGAAAGCCTAATACTAGACGCCAAATCACAGACGGTTTTGTGAAATCGTCTGTGATGTACACTATTACAGACGGTTTTAATTTGAAGGCCGTCTTTGGTATTTGTGGCGGGAAAAAAGGAGTATCACAGACGGTTCAGCGGTAAGAACCGTCTGTGATACTGGAATATCACAGACGGTTTTACAATAAAACCGTCTGTGATACTCCAGATTATCACAGATGGTTTTATAATAAAAACTGTCTCATATTTTGCCGCTTAAGTCCGAGTATGATTCAGTTTTGAGACACCTTCGGTAAAACGGGCATAACTTTTGCATACGGTGCCCGTTTTCGACGTTCTTGTACTCGTTGGAAAGCTAACGACGAGCCCGATCCAAAAAAAACAACCTTCTTCCACTAGTCGCCCTCCAAGCCCCCAAAAATCAGCCATCTTTGGACCTAAATCTGCGTCGCAAGTTTTTGGTTTCTGTTTTTGCCCTTTTTCTTGGTCTTCCTTTCGGAATTTGGATTTTTCTTCAATTGAAAAGTTGTAGATCTCATCGAAACCTTTCAAATGAGTATATATAAGCCATATAAAACTTTTCTACTTTTTCTTTTCAGGCTAGTTATTTATATTGCATCGGTATATAAATTTTGTGCTCTAATTCACAGACGGTTCCATATATAGAACCGTCTGTGATATTCATTCATCACAGACGGTTCTATATATAGAACCGTCTGTGATAATCTGACTGCTGGGTCCGTCGATCCTCCTCAACCCAATCCTAGCCAATAGAAATCCACCAATCCTCACCCCACGGATCGTAGCTCCGCCTTTCTATCCCCGCACCAAAATTTTTTGAACTCCCTCCCCTCCCTCCCTCTCCCTCCCCTATAAATATAACCAAAACCTAGCCTCCTTGCTGTTCTCCTTCTCCTTGCTGTTCTCCTCCTCCTTGATGTCCTTCTCCTTGCTGTGCTCCTCCTCCTTGCTGTCCTCCTCCTTGCTGTTCTCCTCCTCCTTGCTGTCCTCCTCCTTGCAGACGATGCACAAGTCTACGGGAGGCAAGACACCGCATAAGCAACTAGCTCGTGCCAACCGTGCGGACGCTCAATCAACGCCGACGATGGTGCGCGTTAAAGACATCCAACTCATGCGTTGCATCAGGGGCGAGAATGTAACATCCTGATTTTCAGAGCCTTTTTGAAGCTTTTAAAATAAAATTCACCATTTGGATTTTTCTGGAATTAATTAAAGCTTAAATGGAATTTTCATTAATTAAAAAGATTTAATATGATTAAATTAAATATTAATATTTGCCAAAAATATTTTATTTGTGTTCCTTGTGTCACAAGGAATTTTTCTGCATTTTCTTGGATTTTTCGGAGTTTGTTTGAGCTCAATTTGAAATTTCCAAAAAAAAAAGAGGAGAGAGAATAAATAGTACCCGCGGGTACTGTCCATGCTTCTTCTCCGCTCACGAGGCAGAGATCGAATCGCTCTGTACAGTTTCCTTCTGTTTCCCTCTCTCTTCATAACTTCCAATCCGGACCTTATTTGAATGTCCTCCCAAAAGGAAAGTTGTGCTAAATCACGCAAGGAATCCATCCCAACTGGTCTCTTTCCATTTCGTTCATCCGTTTTCCTTTTATCTCCAATTTTTTGAAACGGACTCTAAACCAAAATCCGCGAATTGGAGTCGGTTTCTATCTCTTCCAAGCCTACTCCTCTAAACCCATCCCAAGCCGTGCCAAGTCCCCTCAAAGCCCAGGACGCCGTCGGCACCGAGCCCCTCCGGTCCCGAATTTGCTCGTCGTGTCTCGAGCTATTCGGTGAGTTTCTCCGTGATCCTTTCGGGTCACATTGTGCCATCATGTGCCATCTATCTTCTTTTGGTTTTGGTGCAGCCAATCTCCCGGAATCGAGTTTTCCCCAATCTAGGTCAAGAGCGCTTCCCGACGTCGATTCGTCGCCTCCGGTAAGCTTTAGCCCTTGCCGTAATTTTTCCTAGACTTGTCTCGCCGCGTTCTACACCGTGCTCACTTTCGTTTCCCCAAAAAGTCTCCACAAATTTTTGCCTCTAAACCTCGCCATGGCCGCTAATGGCATCTCGTGTCCCATCTATCCGGTGTTGTTTTCCCCAATCCGTTCACGTCATATCATGCTAAACCATCCCAGGTAGCTACCCTCCAAGTGGTTTTAGATTTCGTTCACCGAGCACCAAGATATTAAGTTTTTCCTTTTTCCTTCCCGACGTCGTTCAAACGTCGATTGTGCCATCTCCGGTGGGTTTCTGACCGAGCCAACAATTTTCCTAGCTTCGCCAAGCCGCGTTCTATCCCGTGCTCACCCTACTTCTCCACGTTCCATGCCCGGGTTTTATTCCTCTCTCCTACCCATGTCGTTGTAGCCGCCCGTGCCGTCACCGTGCTCCGTTTGGCGTGCCGTCGCTTCCTATATGTGCCGTAGGTCCCTAACAACCCATTTTGCTAGTTAGATTCACCTCCCATGCCTCCTCTCGCCAGCGCTAGCCTCCTTTCCAAAAATTGCTCTCGGGTGAACAGTAACATCTGTGAATTTCCAGCATTTTCTCGCCCCGGCAAACTTTAGATTGCTCGTTCTCCTTCGTCCGAACTCCGATTGACCCGATTCTTTTTCCTAAATTCATATAAAATTGAGCTCTATATTTTGGTTCTAGTTTTGCAGTTTTTGGAGTTTATTTGAGTTTTATTTGAATTTATTTTGTGTTTCGTTTCGCTTTCTCTCTCGTTAGATCACGCTTTCGAAGGAGCTGAAGCCGGATCCGAAGATCAAGAATTCCTAACTGAGCAAGGCCAAGGCAAGTCGTGTTCTTTGATCATGTTGAACCCCATTTTCAAATCTATTATGTATTATTTTGTTTTAAATTATCATGCATTGCTACTTTATTATAAAACCCTTGTATTGGTAGTTAATGACCTAATTGATTATTTCCTCCTTGATAATTTGAATACCATGATTCTATTGTCACCATAGGATGGGTAATTATTTAGTGATACAATATTAGTTGTCACATGGGTTGTACGCTTAATTTGCTTAGCCATACTTATTATTAATACGTTGGGTCTATCATCACATGTGTTAATTAATTTTGACTTAATGATATACTGGAACGTGGTGGTCAACCACAGTTATAAAAATTTGTGTGCCATGACATGGGTAGTGTCATTGGTGTTGGTTATACAAACTTGGTTTTCACGTGGGCGAATGATCGTGCAGTAAAGGGGAGAAGTGTGGTTAACACTTCAGGGGTGTGGATGTTTCGCCTGGGTGTATATAAGACTTAACTTTGTGCGCCATTGATCTGAGCCTTACCGCATAACCACATGTCTAGTATGGGATAGACCTAGCTGATTAACTTGCAACAGTTTAGTTTAGATATCACCAATGGTAAGTGAGTACCAGGGGTACTGGTTTGCTCACAGTGAGGTACAGGGTTACTGTACTCATACAGCGCAAGAGGGGGCTTCTGACTGTGGTGGTTAACCCTTCAGCAGTGAAACCTTAGCGGGTGATGTCTAACTAGATTGGAGTGAGGTAAAGGCTTTGTGATAATTTATCTGGGTCTCATGCCTAAGGAAGCATGCTGGCTATTAAGATGATTTATCTCTTGTGGGTAAAGTTGTGCAACCTCTGCAGAGTGTAAAACTATTCAAATAGCCGTGTCCTCGGTCATGGACAAAGCTCGGTGATTTCATACGAGGGGTAGTGTTTTCTTAAAATCTTGGTTGAGTTAAGTGAATGGGTAGTTCACTGGTGGTTCATTATGTGAATCTTGGATTGTGGGTGATTCATCGGAGTGAATGGCCAGTTTACTTGGGGTTTTCTCAATTCCTTTGATTACTTATTTATTATCATTTTTGAAGTTTGCTTTTGAATCTATTTATTGTATTTACTTTAAATTGTTGCTTTCTGCAAAATTAACCTTTCAGCCATCCTTTGGTAAGCCTTGCATACTATATTGCATTCTTTGTTACAAACGACTTGCTGAGTACTCTATGTACTCATGGCTTCATCCATATTTGCTCAGTTGAGGAAGAAGGACCAGATCAGCAGGAGCTACTGGAAGGAGGATACTTCGACGACTTCGCGGATTAGGACTTCGCTCCCCAGTCGATTGCCTGTGGGCATGTCGAGTGGCTGCTACGCTTATTTCTGGTTTTCCGCTGCTAGTTCTTTTAGCCTTTCAGGCCATTAATTGTAAGCTTGGCCATAAGGTCGTACTCTGATAATTATTAATAATATTTGAGTCTTTTCTTAGTAAATTGTGATATGTTCGATATTTCATCTTTGTTTATACTGTGTGCACTAGCGCGATCCTGGGCTAGTGCAGAATACACAGGAGAGTCCGGATTTGCATATTCGGGTCTCTACAGAGAAGGCATAGAGGATCTTTGCTTTTTCTCTGTTATTGTTGTGTAACCTGCTCGTTGTTTTGGTATATTGTAATGGTAGGCTCTAATCTTAATAAAAATGGATGTTTTATGTTTGTGAAATGAATTGAGATGTGAATTGGATTTATACATGTACATGTTGATCTGCTTGTTTCAGAAGGCATGGCTAGCATTTCCTGAGGCTAGCCAATAAACAGAAATAGGTTTAGGAGTAGAAGGGAATATCACAGACAATTTTTAATTAAAAACTGTCTGTGATAGTTAGTCACAGACGGTTTTTAGTTAAGAACCGTCTGTGATAACTACATATCACAGACGGTTGTTAGTTAAGAACCGTCTGTAATAACTACATATCACAGACGGTTTTTAACTAAAAACCGTCTATGATAACTATATATCACAGACGGTTTTTAACTAAAAACCGTCTATGAGATTTGGACCACAGACAGTTCGAAAACCGTCTGTGATGACCTCGTATTATCACTGACCCATAAATTCAGACGGTTCACAAAACCGTCTGTGATGACGTTTTTGAACCATCTGTGATGACCTTTTCTGTAGTAGTGGTTGTATAAAAGTATTATTATAGTGGGTTCTTTTGAGTTGTGGCTTATGACTTTTGAATTCTGGCTGTTTGAAGGACCATATGGAAAGGTCTATAGTTTTGTTGTGATAAACAATTATTATTTTAAAGGAGTGAAAACGTGAAATTTTCATATTTTTCGGATAAGTTGCAAAAATGGGTAATTTTGAGAATTTTGAGTTATATGATGATTTGGTGACCTAGGTCAAAGAAACCTAATTTTTGCTTCTTTTGATCTCTCCGAGTGATTTCTTGATCTAGCTGCTTCTATCTCGATTTCTTTGGTGATCTTCCTTGGTAGGATATGTGGGAACACATCTAGAGCCATCTTAGCCACCATTCATCCACGAGCAAGTCATATTCACTATTTATGGTTTTTGACTCATTTTTTGTGCAATCTACCTTCAAACGGGAAAAAGGTCAAACATTTCTTAATTGTTGATTGGAATAGGTCCTAACATCTTAGAGAATGTACATACCAAATTTTAAGTAATTTGGAGCTGTGATTTGAAAGTTAGGTCAATTTTAGGTTTTGTCCTGGTTTTGGTTCAGCACAGTTTCATGAACCAAAATATCATAAATCTCTTAAGTTCTTTTAAGTTTTTTGATTGGGATAAGTTCCTGAGGTCATGAATTAGTTTTGATTTAAGTTTCAAGTCTTTTTGATCGACGGATCAAAAGTTACATGATTTTTTGAATTTGAAATAGTGCTAAAAAACACTATTCATGGACTGAAAATTTCAATACTTCCAAGAATTTTTGGATTTTTTGCTTCTTAATCTGAAGTAAAGATTAGGGGGAAATTTGAAGGCATCATTCACCCTTCTGTTCCTATATCGGCCCTACACTATTCGCGAGAGAGATTACAAAGGGGGAGACAGTCACATGTGATTTTAATCGATACAGTTAAAGTCGGTACAATATGTAATACAATTAACTAATGAACTCTACTTTAAAAGATCTACCGTTTAAAAGCAAGTTTTTATAGCAAAGTACAAAATCCAGAAAGGGTAAGCCGGGCCGAACCAAGCCCCGAGCAGTTTGCTTGTATCTGCGAGAGTCGACCGGGCCAATCACCCCGAGTGTATTACTGCATTGACAATAAGATGGGTCATCATCTTATGTCTTCTAAACAACAATTCGACTTACTCATATAGCGTAGTGCACTCCTAATCTGTATATTTCGAAGGTGACTTGCCCGATCGCACCATGTGAAAGCCCTATGTTTCGCCGTTCCTCCCTCCTCACATCCCTTGGACCCAAGAGTTAATTCCAAGGGACTCACAACGAACATGTCAGTAGCCCTCGTCACATCCCCTGCACTCCTGGGAGAGTTCCCAGGGACTCCATGGGACTTCCGCACCTTTCCTTCTTATACCGCAAATGTTGACCCCCAAGATAACTCCTCTCTAGCCGTTGCATCCAAATCCATCGATAGGCACTCCGTCCAGCGGTTGTTGGATAGCCTAGGGTAGATCATGATCTCTATCTATATAAATACAAACTACTAACGACAAAAGCACTTGTTAATTTGCTTTGAGACCAAGAAAATTCTATAATATTCCTAAAATAGGGAAGAAAATCTTACAAATTCTTCAATTAATCAAGTGAAAAAGAGAATAATCTACACTGCTCACTTTGGTGCGATAAGATTATAATGGCGCAGATTGATTAATCATATATACATATTGTAGTTGTATAAAAGATATACTCCATCCGTTCCTAAATACATGTCATTCTAGCTTTTAAGTTTTGTTCTCAAATACATGTCATTCTACGATTTTAAGGTAACATTTTTACCATTTTTCCTTAGATATCCCTCCTCTTTACTATCTATATAGCTGTTTCCTAGGTCACTTAACTATTGGGTGGGTCCTTTTAGGCTGTGATTTATAGCTTTTGGTTTATATTTTTTAATTATAATTGTTCGTGAGAGAGGGTACGAATAGAGAGATACATGCGATTTTGGCCAACATAGATGAAGTCGGAATAGTGTCTACTATAATCGACTTGTAGACCTATATCTTAAAAAAATACTCCGTTTAACAGTTAGTTACTATAGAAAGCTAAGCCATAAGCCTAAAAAAATAATCCATTATGGGGACTAGAGAAGACACCGTTCCGAAAACAATAATTGATGAGGGTAATGTGGTCATTTGTATGCGTTCATTGCTTATTGTGCAAGAACTTAAAATAACATGTGGGTTCTTTTGGACAGTTACTTTGGCTTTTAGTTTATGATTTTTGAATTCTGCCTGTTTGTAAGAGACAATACACAGAGAGAAATAGTCGCGTATTATTTTGGTCGGTATAGCTGAACTCAGTACATTATTTACTATAAACTACCTGTAGACCTCATTTGAAAAGATGCACTATTTAAAAAGTTAATTATTGTAGAGAAAGAAAGGGGGAACAAGAAAGAGGGAGCGACGAGCTGGGCACAAAGAAAAAGAAAGGAAGGAGGGAAATGGGCCGCGCCCGAAGGGAGAAGAAAAGAGGTTTGGACCCAACCTGGGTTTTGGACTTTTATTTGATTTTAATTGTTTTTATCTTTTCTTTTCAAATAAAATTTGAATTTGAATTTAAATTTCGTTCCTTTTGTTGCTATCAATTTCTTATGGACTTTACCTTAGATTTAAATTTTGCTATTCTTTTATTATTATTGTTGTTGTTACTGCTGTTGCTATTTATTGTGTACCTTTCCTTGTATTAATTTGATCTTACGTAACACAAATTCTAATAAATTCAAATATCAACAAAATACATTAAAAGTTTTAAAAATTCTATATTTTCAGACATCCAAATTCTAGGAAATTACAAGACACCTCGTTGAGGGCCAGCTTGAACCTTCTGATCAATTTCGCCCTCGTCGTCGTGTCGGCCACCCTTAACTGGCGCACGATGTCACCATCCTCCTTTCGTGATCTGCGAGCTCCCGGCACATGTTCTTGTTGCTGGTCGTCACGGCCGTATTCATCGGTTTGCGCTTCATCCGGGGATGATGGACAAAGTCAGGCCGTGATGCACATTAGTAAAATCGGGTCCATCTCGCAAGTTCAGCGCAGCTCAGCTCGCACCCTACACGTACAGATCAAGAACAAAGAGGTGCACAAACAAGAACAAGTTCAGCTGCATCTTATGGTTTATAGCTACAGCTTATGTTTTTGACCCTAGTATGAGCATTTGTGTTAATGAACCAAATATCGATAAGTTGATAAGTTATTTAAAAAAACTGTTCTGATAAGCTGTTTCAAAACGATAGTAGAGAATCGGTCTATTTGTTTATTTGAGAGGAGGGATAAACCAAAAAAACTCAGTAGGCTGCTAACCGGTTGGTGCTGCAACTCGCAGGTTACATCCGGACCCGGTGTGCTAATGGTTTGGTGATAAGATCCGAAAAACTCCTCAGTTAACCAAGAGTCATAACATAAATAACCTAGAAGTTGAGAATAGGTAAAGTAAAAGCTGGACAAAAGCACAAGAGACTCCTAAACGTTTAGGTTTAGACGCAGGAAAATAAAAGCTGGACAAAAGCACATTACTGCTGGCTGTTGGAGCGTTACTTTTTTGACGAATAGTTCGGTCCATCGAAAGTTTACGGAGAGCACAGTCGGACGAATCCTGCGACTCTTTTCAACACCTATGGCATAGGGGAGGTGCTGCTAAAAAGGGGGCTAAAAAGGGTTATAGACATGTGAAACGAATAAAATGTAAAAAAAAATGCCTGTAAGGAGGAGCGCCTGCAAGCTCGCATCACAAGGAGGGGACGCAATGGGGAAGAGAAAGGAGCGGTCGAAGGGTGACGGCTCAAGCTCCTCCCATCCGAGGTATGTCTCATGTTGTTTCATAACTATATGCATGCATGCTTCCTGATTGAGCTCTTCTTTTGCTTCAAATCTTGGCTAACTTGCTGGGCACCAAGCAGCTCAAGTGATGGGATTTCTACAGAGGAAACTCCACCTAAAAGATCTTCAGATATCCGCGCTATGATTGCAGAGCTAACAAAAGATAGAAGAAAAGAGGTGCTTTCACATGTTCTTAGTTTGGTGTTAGCAATATGTATTGCGCCAGCAATATATTGATCTGGCTGTTTGGGCTATGATCTGCTTTATAAATTGCACGATTTTGCACACGTGGACTTTGGGTTTTGTTCGTAGGCAATTTTACATAAATAAAGAGTTACGTGGTACATCTGCTACAGATTGCGGACATATACTAAAACGATTTCTGCTGTAGGTCCAGGAGGTCCATAGACCTGGAATTAGAAGTTTCACGTTCAAAGTCTCGATAGCAATCGAATTATTGAGTTGACCAAAGTTCAGTTTGGAACGGGCAGTCAACGATGGCTGGTTCATCTGGGGAATTCTTTTTTACACATACCCTCAGAATTCAATCGGGGTTTGATGTACCTCCTTACAAATTCTTTTGTGGCATATGTCCTCTAAGTGCATGGCTGTTTTACACACCCCTATGGCCGTATGGCGTCCACTTTCTGTTGATTTGGCTGTATTTTTGCCGACGTGAACTCCGTAGCGTGCATCCTCGACTATGGACTAGGTGTAGCATGACTAATTACACTCATTCCATATCCAGTTCTGCCCTCGCCTGCTGCATTTCCTCATCTTGATTCAACACATCTCAAGCCCTACAGGCCATGGTAGGATGCCTTGGTACAACCTAGCACGCCATGGAATCCACGTTGACAAAAAGAAAAAAAAAACGTTGAGTCAGTGTGGATAGGGGGTGCCCAGGGGGAAGGCCATGTCAAACAATCATGCACTGCTGGGGGCATGTGCCATGAAGTACTTGAACAGGTAAACCAAACTACGACTAATTTCTAAGGAGGTATTTGCAATTTTCCCTTTTTTTAACAAATGTGCTTTCTGATAATCTGATTACCTCAGCTTCTTAGTCCACTTACCTGATGAGTTACTCTTATTTTTATTTTTAATTTTTTTGGAGTTGGTTGATTGCCTTGGCATAATTTTTGGATACAATTTAGAGGTTGGGAAATTGCAGAAGTTAAGACCCTTGTTTTAGTATTTCTCACATTTAAGTAGTCGACGACTGAGTCGCCGGTCTTATGAAATAATATAAGGAAAATTGCTAAAACAACCGATGGTGTGAAGGGACTATGTTTTCAATCATAGCTATTAAAGTTGTACAACAAATACAATTCTATCTTTAGATATAATATAAATATTGTAATATCCAGTAATGCAACTGTGCTGGCAACTCAGCCAGTTAATACAAAGATAGCAAAGATATGGTACAAATAATTCAAACAGCGCTCTCTCAAAAAAATTTCATGTCGTGTGGTTAATCCAGTGTACAAGAAATCATCCCTCCTTTTGCACCCAGTGCAATTTTTAAATACATGAGACTGATAACAGGTACACCTTACCACAAGATGCTTAAAAAAGAGGGCATCTTCAATGTGAAGGATGAGGAATATCTACCATTCGCTGATATTAAAAAAAATGACAACGAAGATGCAGCTGGAGTAACTCATGATGGTAACTCTGGGAAAGAAAAGGTAATTAAGAGCTTTCTTGTTCCATTTTTTTCTTCAGGAACATAAAAATGACACATGCACCTTTTTATCCATTCGATGCTTTAGCGCACAAGAGTTCAGGGATTTATTAAGAACTACTCGTAATTTCAGGCATCGCTCTTGTTAGATTTTGAAGATAGTTTGGTGATTATAGGATACAGGTCCTTTCCTGTGGTATCAGCTCTAATTTGAAATACCATGTGTTGTTATTTAGTATTACTGTACTGTTCTTGAAGTTTGTGGTACTGACTTGGGGATTTTTGGTTACCATGCAAAAGACTATTAATTTCCTCCCCTTTAGAAAGGAGCTCCTTTTTTTTTGGTCACAAGGTTACGGTTGTAGGGCTGTACAGTGAAGACTTTGGTGACTATTGGATCCATATGTATGTGTATAGTCATGGTTGACTTGCAACATGCATGCTTTTGTAAAAGTTTAATTTACCAGATGGAATTGTCTTAATGGTTCTCAATCTAGCCAAGTAGTGTTGCCTATTGCTGCAATCGAAAATTTGTAGCTCTTAACCTTGTTTGAGCAGTAGTTAACAGTAGGTGAGTAAATATTGGAAGTGACATGCTCTCTGCATTTTAACTGTGTAATACTAGTCATCAACTCACTCAGCAATCCGATCGGCAAGTTCGGAAGCTTTGGGAACAAAAGTAGTGTGGTCTGGATGCAGATTTTAATTGTGTTACTTTAGCCTATTGTTTTTTTTTGAAAGAACCCATTGGTTATTCTTTTAATTGGAGAAACAGGACATTAATGGCTGTGTGTCTTATTTAGGGATTGGAGAATACTCATGGTGCATCGAGTATAGCCATGCAGACACTACAGTTTGTGCCCAATATTCGGTCTGGTAGCTTTGCTGACACCGGAGCTATGAGTTGCGTGGAAGATGAACACATCCGCATTGATGACCTTTGTGCTCGTCTTGGCTCGCAGTTGGTGTGTCCGTTGCCTAGTGCCTTGTATGGTGTAAGTGATATTCTCTGCAGATCTGCAGACGCTTGCTCCATTTTATCGCATTGTTATATCATTAACAGCACGGCCTGAACTGATCGTCTCGCTGCTTTTTGTTGTGTTTTAGGTCTTTGATGGCCATGGAGGTCCGGATGCTGCAGCCTACATGAAGAGGTATGCAACGAAGTTCCTGTTTGAGGCCTGCGACTTCCCGAAAGCATCGCAAGTAGATGAAGCATTCCTTCGATCTGTTGAGAGGTCTGTTGGCAGAGCTTTCTCTCGGGCAAATCGCGCTATGCGGTTTGAGATTAGATGCTCTTCTGGAACCACAGCACTCACTGCTTTAGTCTTCGGGAGGTAAGATGTGCCAATAGTGGTTCGAACATCTTGAATTGCATGCTTGTTGCTTCCACATGAATGCTGACATAGGGTCTTCCCTGCCTTTCAGGCAATTGTTGGTTGCAAATGTTGGGGATTCCCGTGCAGTCCTGTGCAGCAGTGCAGGAAAGGCATGGCTATTAAGATGTGTCGAGATAATGGAGAGTTATCTGTGACGCGGTCCTTAGAGGACTGGGGCATGAAAGGATCTGGTGGCTCGCCGTCTCCCCTAAATTCTGAGCTTGAATTCCAACAGACCGCGCTCATAGGTGATGACAGTTCCTCATTTTGGCCAGTGACGGGCTGTGGGACGTCATGTCCAACTTGTCTGCGGTGATTTTCGCCCGCCAGGAGCTCAGCAAGCACGGTGACCCTGAGCGATGCGCGAGGGGGCTTGTCTCGGAGGGATTGAGACTTGGTGCTGCCGATAATCTCACTGTCATCGTCGTTTGCTTCTTTAAAGAGCTTGGCTCGCTACGGACGCCGTGGCCGAAGAGGAAAATTACATCCCCCATAAATCCTCATGGTTCTAAGTTTCCAAGAATTAAAAAGGACAAACTACACTTGTAAGTTAAAGAACAGGTGCCCCCTGTCGAACTCGGACTTTGTTAATAAAGCTGGGGGGAACACCCTCCGGACGCTAGAAAAGTTTCGAAGAACAGCTATTGATGCACCGATACAAATGATAAGAGGACCCTGTCTTGCGCTACAGAAGCGACATGCTCCACACAAGTCTATTGGACCTATGCACCTGTGGACGAAATGTATATGCGTGCTTATGGAATAAATAACCTCTACGGTTCTGTGTTGTATGTTCCAAATGGTGATGTTTAGAACATGAGCATATCCCAAATGCTCTGACGGCTGGGGCTCTTGCTTGTTCCAATATCTTGATTCGTAGCCTCAAGCCGGTGGGTTTGGCGAGACTTTGCTTTGTCTGAGTTTGGCAAGACTTTGTTTTGGCTTATGTTTGCTACAGTAACTAGTTTTTAAATTGTGCATTTTTTTAAAACGAAGTCTATAGGTAGATTATAGTACAAACTATATCGAGTTTAGCTATATCAGTTAAAACTACATACCATTATTTCTCTCTAATACTGTCTCTCGCAAATAGTTTAGAATTTAAAATTTTCAGTCATAATACACAATCCAAAAGAACCCGTCAGGATGCTTGGCAGTGGCTGGGATCTTCATCTAGTAACCGTAGAGACGGATAGGCAGAGTTTGGTAGGCCTTCTGGAACACGAGACGTGACCACGGAGCGGAGATATAGGGCCTGTTTGGTTGCCTGCATCCGGTTGAACCAGGCTGGCCGGATGCAGGGTCTCCTTGTTTGGTTGCCTGGTCGCTGGGTTCAGCCTGGCTCTGCTCATGCAAGATTCCCTCCGCAGCCAGGCTCTGGAGAAACGTGGGAATCGGGCGTTTCTGGGGAGCCAGGCTCGCAGGATGCAGGTGATTAGTCAGTTGATGATGTTATTAGTGTATATTAGTAAATATCAAGTATTATTAACATGTTTTGAAGAAGTTTAAGATATAATAAGATACGAACATCTCATATAACATATCTTCATAATCATAATCATAATCTTATATTATTTTTATCTCATGCAACATATCTTCGTACAGGCAACCAAACAATATCTCTTCTCAGCCAGACTCTACTCGTACGTGAACCAAACACGACAGCGTTGTATGCGCTCAACCTGTCCCACGAGAGCCTGGCTCTCAGATACGAGCCAGGCTCTACTCGTACGTGAACCAAACAGGGCCATATATGCCTGATTGGTAGGGTGTATAAGCTTGGACCAGGCTCCTCAGCCTCCTCCAATGCAGAATTTTTTTGGTTTCGCTTGTTTGGATGGTTGCACGCATAAAGCAACCTGGCTAAGCGGATGCAAAAAGGTGTCTCCAGGCCAGGCACCGCAAAAACGCCCAATTTTTCCGTTTTCTGTGGATGCAAGCTGTGCTAATGACGTATTAAGCAGTGATCAGTGCATATTATGTTATATAAAAATGTTTTAAAGTGGATTAAGGTAAAATAGGGGCTATCTATCTTCTATCTATTATATTATTAAAACGATAGAAAACGAAGCCACCACGTTCACTCTTAAAGACTAAAAATTTCCACGGTAATATGTAGAAAAAGAGAAAGATCTATATTGTCGATTGTGATGAGTTCATATTGTAATGGTCTAAATTAGAAGAAAGAGTCAATGTTAAGTATAATATAGAAATAAGAGTCAATGTTAAGTATAATATAGAAATAAGTAAAATTCGGAATAAAAAATAAAATAAGCACCTTGATTTCCATACAAAACCTAAGTAAAATCACTAAATAAATATAATTCAAAATAATTAAAAAATAGCAATTGGAACATAAATGAATTCCAACAAAAAATAACCAAAATTCAAAAAATAAATTAGCAAATTGATTTCAATACGAATTCCAAAGTAAAATCCGTAAACGACTTTACAAATGTTGAGAAACTTTTGTCGATAGTTTCACCCTTATTTCCTTCACTTTGCTACAATTAGAGGTGTCAATGGATCGAATACAAATCGAATAGTTTGGATACAGATGTTGGATAAAACGGATAATAAACATATGATTGACACTCTTTGAGTCTTATATATCGAATACGAATTGAATAGTCCATATACGGATATGGGGTAAAATGGATTGACGAGGATAGAATAATCCTCATAATTATTACGTTATTATATATCTTGAATATACCCCTTATCGTTAAGAGAGAAAATTCATGGGGTAGTCGTAATCAGTTCTACGACCATCCTTTAGTCGTAAGCTTTGCTATGACCACATAGTCGTAACTCCTTCTATGACTATATACTCCTAAGACGTTCTACAATCACCTCGTGGTCGTAGACCTTTCCACCAGCCATGTATTTACGATCGACTTATCTAAACATTGTCCTGCTAGATCATGGGGTCGTCTAACAAGGCGGTTAAAACATGTGCTTATTCTTAATAATCGCACACGATCTCTCTTTGACAACAATCGCTACTTGGCGAAGGGTCACCACTTCTTTCTGACAATAACTCCTGCCAAACAGTTATCATTTGAAGCGTTAAGGCGTCTTTTGGCGCGGGACAACAGCCACTGCTTCACTAGCTATATAAAGGTTAATGCCAAAGAAGAGGGGGATCGGATCGCATTATGATGCAAGCAAGACATTGTGCAAGACACTCCGCATTACACATATGTAACTTCTTTCTTCGAGTAATAGCCACACAGGGAGTAGGGTTATTATTCTCTCAGTAGAAGGCCCAAACCTGTATAAAAATTCCCGTGTCTCTGTTCTGAATGATTTGTGCCGAGTCTTGAGAGCTTCCCTTTAATTCAAGAAATCATATGTAAAATCGGTATTAAAACACCGATATGGATAATCCGGATCTAATTGATACCGCTGGCTACAACTAACCAATATAATTAGTAGGTTTCTTCATTTGCTTTGATCGCTACTCTTTATCATCATACATTGCCATCAGTTATGTTGAAGTATTAATATTAAAAATTACCAGACATATTATTATTTAGTATAATATTACTTAAAAGTTATATATGTTATTATATATATATATATGGTGAAATAGTAAACCTCGGTCAATTTTCTTATTCTAGGACTGCCCTGCTTGTAACCACAAAAGTGCTAATAAAGTGGATGCTCAAAGGCTATAAGAAACAAGGCTATAAATTACTTCTCTATCTTGTGTTTGTTGTTTGCGTACATTAATCCTTGCGGTTGATCTCGCGTATGTGATTACACTTGCCTTGGGTAGGCAACGCGACTAGCTTACTCGCAACACGTTTACAGCACAAGCTAGGGCCAGTGGCAAACCCACCAATAATTTTTAGGTCGGCGACGTGGATCAATAGTATTATTCAATAATAAAATAAGACATGCAATTTATATTACAAGATACTAATAAAAAATATATGACACTAAATATCAACATTACTTGTAATTCACATGTGAACAAATAAAGACGAGGTGGGACATAAAAGATGGCACCTCACTAAGTGGTTGCTCACGTCAAGAGTTTCTTCCATGCACTGATGCACACCCCTTTCATCACCCCCTGATGTTTTGGGTTCGTATTTTGAATAGAATTCTGTTCAAAAAGAAAGAAAATAAACCTACAGATTCAACAAGGGAAGACTTAATAATATGCAATAAAAGTATGCACATGTATGAATTATTGAAGAAAATTACACAAAATTGGTTGATTTCTCAACAGAAAATTAGCACCAAGGCATATAGATGAATGGCGAATAAATTAGACTTCTGCACATAATCTTTACAAGAAAAAATATGAGCAAACATATTCATCAGGGGCTCAGGGGAATGGTGACTGATATGAAATAGTACCATGTGCTGGGCCCTACATACCATGCGGACTCACTCCCGGGCCCAAAACGTGACCCGGCCGAGCGCTCCAGCCACTGGCTCACTACTGCTCGTCTTCCTCAACCAGTCGACCTCGCCACCGTGCTCATGCCTGACGCTGCGACGCAGACCTCCATCACCAGGAACCTCGTCCCGGCCGCCCAAGCTTGCCCGGCATGTTGCTTTTACCCTAGATTATTTTTCACCATATTCTTTATGATGAGATCTTTGAAACAATACTATACTTGTATATATGTTAATTTAGTGATAATTTCATATATCATATGTTTTTATAGATAAAAATAAATATTCCACATATTACTTCCGTAGTGTTACATTAGTTCGTCCCAGCGTGTGTATTGTGATTTGGTTATATGGGATAATTCGTGTATTTTGAATTGGTTAGGGAGGATGAATGGGGTGTCGGATATTCTAATAGTTAAAACAAAAATGTTCTATACATTTTATTTTAATATTACAATAATTGATCGACAATGTTTCGTATATTAAATTATAAAGAGAAATACACGTTTTTAGTTCTAATGTTCCAATTCTTCACGAAGTTCTTTGATTGCCCGCTTGATCGCCCGAGCATCCAACCAAGAAAGAAAAATAGCAAGAGCACGGCAGCCAGCATCGACTGCCATGCGCTGAGGGAGTGTGCCGTGGTGTTGCTACAGGGGGTGGGCGGCGTACGCGGCATGTAGGATTCAACGTTGATCCGGCCCTACAATCCCTGCGCCGAGGCCCATGCAATGCATCCACTTGCCAGACACGTATGTGAATCAATCAATCGGCACTCTACAGCAGTTTCCACACCGATCATCGTTCTTCATCTTATTTTGTGTGTTCTTCGCTTTAAAAAATGTATCATGGCCAACCTGGGTGATAGCAGCATTGTTGTTCCAATGTAGGCTTGAAACTCAGATCAGTGTGTGTTACACTAGTAACTCTGATTTATAGCGCTCCTCAGATATAATCAGAGTTTATGGGTTACCGTATAAACATATACGATATCAGAAAAATGATGAATCTCGTAGAGAGAATCAAAATAACAACGATGAAACAGCCATGACAAGATAAAAGATTTGGGAAAATCGACCACAATTTTTTTAAGCACAACTTCAAAAGAATACAAGAGATTATCGCTTTCTCATAACCCTCTCGAATCTTTTAAAACCTTTGTATCCTTGTCTTGTACAAAAATCTAGTACTCTACCCTACTCTATAATACACCAAAATTTTCTTTACTAAATCCACCCCCTCAATCACCCCCACAGTCATGCCTAATCTAAGTCCACCCAGATTTGTGTACCAAGTAATCCAACTTCATACAAATGAATGGCCTGGATCTCTCCTCAAACCTTATTCTCTTACTTATTGAAGATCCTAAGGCCAAAATCATTTGGATCATGCACATCATTTAACGTAGAAAGCGCTCCGTTCTTCCCTGTGCCTCCGCTCGACCTGCGCTACCCCCTCCCTCCGCCTCCCCCGCGCCTCCTCCGCTCCCTCCGCCTCCCTCGCGCCTCCCCCTCCTCCCCCGCGCCTCCTCCGCTCCCTCCGCCTCCCCCGCGCCTCCCCCCTCCTCCCCCGCGCCTCCCCTCCCTCCGCCTCCCCCGCGCCTCCCCTCCCTCCGCCTCCCCCCTCCTCCCCCGTGCCTCCCCTCCCTCCGCCTCCCCCCATCCTCCCCCACGCCTCCCCTCCCTCCGCCTCCCCCATCCTCCCCCGTGCCTCCCCTCCCTCCGCCTTCCCCCATCCTCCCCCGCGCCTCCTCTCCGCCGCCCGCCGCCGCCTCCTTCCCTCCCCACCCCGCATCGCCTTCTCCCTATCCCGCACCGCCTCCTCTTCCGCCCCCACGCGCCGGCGCCTCCTCCTTCCCTCCCCACCCGCCACCGCCGCCTCCTTCCCTCCCCACCCCGCATCTCCTTCTCCCCATCCCGCACCGCCTCCTCTTCCGCCCCCCACGCGCCGTCGCCTCGCCCTCCCCTATGCGGCCGTCGCCTCCTCAGATGTCGGATCTGGGCCTTCCTCACCTCCAGTCGATGAGGACAGATGTCGGATCTGGCGGCCTTCGCCTCCTCCTCCTTGTCGCCTCCCCAGCCGACTCCTCCACGCCGCACTCCAACAGTGGCCTAGCTGAATCTGGTAATGTTGTGGAATCCCCTCCAAAATATGACTTGCAGCTTTTCATTTCATTTGTGTGAGAAATTGAGACTCCGTGACATGAATGCTTTGGGCTGAAGTTACCTATCTGTGTCCAACTTTTCCTCTTCTAACCTGTAATATAAGTTTTCTGCGAGCTACCATGTCTAGATCTTTAAGGCTACTTTCCAAACAGGGCACGCTGTTTAGATAAATGTGGTGGTTGTTGTCTACAAATGTAAGGTTTTACTTTTTTTGGTTCCTATATTGTATATATGAAATTACTTGCTGTGATGTGCCTATCTGTAGATAATTCACATTATTCTGTTACTGGTTTAAACAGGGGAGTGGATTAGTAACTTATGCCCTGAAGCTACATGTTTGTCTGGATCAATTGAGCAATTCTTCAGTCTGTGTTGCAAGATTTAACAAAGCATTCTGAGTTAGAATTCTTACTTTGATATTAATATATTGAGGTTCAGAATGCCAAAAATAAAGAACTTGTGCAACACGTGTAAAGTATCATTCTCTGTGGATGGACCCATATCTGAAGAAACACTTGAGCGAGTCCGTGCACTATTAGGTGAGCCAATGTTAACATCCCTTGAAGGATTTGTTCCAGTGTGAAATAAAGTGGTAAAAAGGAATATAGATCCCAGGTAAACAAATGCATTGCCTTAATGTTCTTACTTTTTTCAGATGATATAAGTCCTTCTGATGTTGGTCTGGAGCAAGAAGCATATATTGCCCATAACTGGAATAATTCAATTCATGTTACAAATGGGAGAAGAGGGCGTAATGGGACCAACCAGCATATGCCTCCAATCAAATATCTGCACATTCATGAATGTGAAAGCTTCTCTGTAAGCTCATTGTTTCATCATTTAATACCCATGACATTTCTGCAAATTAATCAAATACACCAATAGTTTTTTGTTGGTTACTCAGCAACCTGGATGAGCGTTTCTATGTTTTAAATCCATGCAGATGGGGATATTTTGTATGCCACCATCATCTATTATTCCTCTTCATAATCATCCAGGCATGACTGTGCTGAGCAAACTTCTGTATGGCAAACTGCATGTGGAGTCATATGACTGGGTCGATGTAAATGATCAAAGCGATCAATTGGAGGGTTAGTTCTGACATTTGAATACAATATTATTTATGTTATCAAAGAATTATCCATAATGATGCCAATTTCAGATCTCTGTTGTTGTAGTGATCCTCTCAACTATTTCTTATGTGCCATCTTGGTATTTTTAGGAATGCGCAGGAGAAGAAAGACGGTTCATTCGGTTTTGTATGTGATTTTTAGCTGATTTCATGTGCTCCATCTCCTCAGTTCTCACTATTTAGTTTCTTGGAGCTCACATTCTGTACAGAACTCAGTTTTTCCTTACTCAGGATCATATGCGACGGGCTGGCGATGTCTGTTTCTCTGACGTATACCGTGAGGCTGGCGGTTAGTGATACATACTCCTAAATTCTTTTCCTGTTATTTCATGGGAGTGTACACATTGGGAATTTGAGGAGTAAATTGATTAGATAGGTTGCCTGAATTCTAATTGCATTGTCCTTTTGAAACCAGAATCCCTGCCTTATTACGAATACAAGCCATATTGATGCCATTTGTTTTTTTCTGTTTGTGTTGCAGCAACTGTTGGAATTGTGGATTATACAAACTATGATGACATGAAATATGCGGTAGGTTTTATCACCTTCTCTACACATTACTTTTTTAAATTAGCAGATTCTTTTGAGAACTTTTCCATGTCATCTATTGCTGTTGCAGAGGGTCTGTTGAGAGAACTGTGTTTTTCCCTGTTTTAGTGGGCATGTAATTCCCTTTTGAATTATGATTTTGTTTTTCTTCTTGCAGATTAGGAAGCTTGATGACACAGAGTTCAGAAATGCATTTTCACGGGCATATATCAGGGTATGGGCTTTCTTGTTTTCCGCTATTAGTTTAACTGTAGTTTAAGATGCCATCAGCATGTCCATTTTATTGTGAACTCGCATAAACTTATTATTTTATTATAGGTGAGGGAGTATGATGGTAGATCAAGAAGCAGAAGCCGTAGCCGCTCTTACTCAAGAAGTCACAGTTACAGCAGGAGCAGGACTCCAAGGTATGTTAAATTTTCTTTGTGTTTTACATTAAAGCTTTATGACAGCACTGATTCTTGTGTGCATTGTTCCTTAGATCTGTCTCTCGGTCAGTCTCACCTGTGGATGAAAGGTATGCGATTCTATATTGATAGGGAGGATATATTTGTCAGATCTTAATTACTAATATGGCATATGCATGCTATACCTGCAATTTTTTTGTTAGAATTAAAAGGAGTCTCGTTCATTAAAGAAATGGAAACAGTCTGATCTTGTCATTGGTGGTCTTTGATATATGGTGTAAGTGTTATACACCTATAAAGATCAAAATGTTGAAACCTCAATTTTTACATGCACGTCATTTTTAAGGTTCAAAAGAAACAGAATTAGGCCCCAGAATTTTGGTTTTGGTATACTTCGGAATTTCCCTTTTGGTTCATAGCACCGAAGATTAATGCTTATGATGCATCACTCTCTTTTTAAATTAGCATGACTTAAATTTCCTCTATGATCCAATGATTAAACATGCAGAGCTGGCTGGCTAACCTGCAATGTTAAGTGAGCAACCAGTCCTAGGAGCAAGATAGGCCTGACAATAAGGATATGCGGAGTGGATCTTGTGGTATTATTGAAAAACTGTTTGACTGTAGGCACTTAAATTTCAAGTACTCCATTAACATGGGCCTCAACTTAATGAGGTTTTAAATTTCTTTATTAATCTTGCCATCCTGCTAAAAAGAAAGAAAGAATCTATGGTGCTTGGTAAGCATTTTTTTTGGCAAATGTACTTTCTAAGATGTCGGCACTAACAAATGAAGATGTATGGGTTAGTTTTTATGTGCAGTTTCATTTTTAATAGGATCACACCTGATAGGTTGAATGCGAGATATATCTATTTTTTAAGCCAGTAAGCATGAAGACCAAAATGCGTACTAAGCACTGTTGTTCCTCCCCCCTAAAATCTAATCTACTTTCAAGTCTTTTACATACACCAAAGTGCGTAGTAAGCACTGTGGTTCCTACCTCCTAAAATCTACTTTAATTCTTTTGCACACTGTTACTTCCATAGCCCATGGGTATCTGCGGTGGGTTGGTTGGTTCCGTTGTTATTTTTGAATGACACCACACTTTGGGTAATGGACTTTGTTTGTGTAACTTTTTGCAGATCGCTGTCAAGATCCCGATCCCCTGTTTATTTTGTAAGCCTTGCAAGAAGTTGACCATATCTCATTTCCAATCGTTTGTTCAATGCAGTTAATGTAACCCTTTTGCAGGCCTCTCGAGGAAGATCTGTGAGCAGAAGCCCTAGCAGTAGCAGGAGCAGGAGCTTATCCCAATCTCCATCTCCTGTAATACTAAATATCCCACCAGCTCCCCCCCCCCCCCCAAAAAAAAAAACTCATTATATTACTAAAGGCTTTATGCTAATTCAGTATCTATTTCCTAGCAGGTGAGATCTGATTGAGCTTGGGACACACCTCGAAGCAGTGAGCAACTACTTTAGGATCCAGGGACCTATAACTAGGATTAGGGGACACCTTGAAGCTTTATGCTAATTAGGTCGTTCTGGATATGACTGCTGTTGCCGGTGTTGCTCCTCATTTAGGTGGTTGACTTGTATTTAAGTATTTAGTACTATCTGCATTTACATTATGTTGCGGAACAGAGCCTCGTGCTTAGCATGCGTGTGCAGCTTGGAACTTTTTATGTGTTCTATATTCAGAAAAGAATTTAACTTTACATGTAGTAAGTGGAGGAAATACCTGTACTTCGTGGTGGTCTGTTTTACCATAAATTTATGTTGGTTGTCCTATGCAACGCTGCATAATAACATTTGGAATTTAGGTTGATAAACTGTATTATTCTGTATTACTACTATATATTGCATAGTAACCATCGTTTTTGTGGTTGGTAAACTGATGCTATTCTGTATTGTTGGAATGTTCTAAACAGTTACAAATATTATCGTTTTGTACGAGCAAGGCGGATGTGCATGCTGTCTAGGAGTTTCTATAACATCCTAAATTTTGTAAACGAATTCTCGAGCATGAAAATGTACAAATTTTTGAAGCCTTTAATGCATGCTGGTGTTATTTGCAAGTTGTGGAGATTATTTGAATTTTTGACGATTTTGAATTTCATGAAATTAATTAATAAAGTACAAGCAGAGATTGAAAGTCACGCAAATTGGAGGCAAAATTAAAGTGAAATTTGAGATTGAATTGCCAAAACAAAATGTGAATTGAAATCTGAATTAGAAAAGAAAGAAAAAAAAGGAAAATTAATTAGATAATAATTTGGCCGGTCTATTCTCTTCTCATCTTTTTTCCCGCCATCAGCTCGACCCACCCACTAGCCCAGTCATCCCCTCTTCTCTCTTCTCTGCCCACGCTACCTTCTCTCTCTATCCACGCCATCGTTCACGCGCCACCACTTGCTCTCGTCCCACGCGTCATCGCTGTCACCTAGCTGCCCGTCCTCGCCACTCTGTAGCCACACTGCCAACGAGGGGATGTTGCCCATATCTTGACCAAACTCCCATAAGACCCGCTCTCACCTGCGTCTTATCGCCTGTCCACGCCCATGCCGCGCACAGTGTCACTAACCTTGCTGGTCATGCCCCCTGTGCCATGCATCATCATCAACCTCGCCACAACGTCATCGACGTGACACCGCCTCGATGGAACCCGTGCTCTGCTCCGGCCGCTGCTTCGCAAGCCACACCGCCACTCCAGCGAGCTCGCCGCCATTCCTCCTGTGTCAAATCATGTTTCAGGCTTCTGTCTAGCCTTCCCATTAGTCAATTTTGCACTTCCGCCTTGGGAATGTAATGTAGAAACGTAGTAGAAGTTGCAACGTAGTAGAAGTTGCCGTCAGAAAAAGTAGAATTGGAGTCGAAGTCGGAGTTGGTTTTGTACTCGTAGTCGAACTCGTGTTGAAGTCGAACAACCGAGTATAAAAGGGGGTGTAGTCCTGTAACTTTGATGTACCGAAAACGCCGAAGAGTATCAAGCAATTGCGAGTAAAGAAGAAGTGAAAGGCAATCCCTGAGTGTTCTGTGCAATCTCGTAGGTGTGGGCGAAGTCGACTTACGATCACGGCAAACGTAGTCGTAAGGACTTACGACCATGGCAAAGCTACAGTAGATTTACGACCACGACAAATCTACTGTAGACAAGGTCGAAAGGCGTTCGACCACGGCGAAAGTGGAAGACGGTGAGGTCAAGAAGCGATACGACCACATCCGAGAGAAGTCAAAGGTGATCCGAAGGCGTACGACTACGACAAAGTTTGAACGTGGTCGTAAGGAGGCTACGACCACGGTGTAATCAGTCGTAAGGAGCTGTGACTTCATCGGGGAGATCTGAACGTGGTCGAAAGGGTGTTCGACCACAGTGAACAGTATAAAGGGTGTTCAGGGAGATGCCTCAGGGAAGAGCACCAAAAATATTGTGTATAAAGACGTCCTAGCATGGTGATGTGGTAAGTAAATAGTCCACAAACACCTATTTCCTTACCGTGTTTCATATTTCTTTATGTGACAAAAATATTTGTTTTCTTTGTAGCCTCAAGTTTAAACAATGTGGGAATGGAGAAAGTCATCGGTGGGTGAGTCCAATGATGTTGTCGCCTCCTCAAAGGATCAGTCGTTATGTGACATTCATTATGTGACAAAAATATTTGGTTATACAATATATGAGACGTGAATCTTAATGAATCTGATTGTTCATTTTATTTTTTACAAATTTTATCTTGTTTTGTATTTTACCGTAGCGTGGAAGGCCAGAGGGGGTTATAGTGGTGCATGCAGTGGAAGGATAGACACGGCAAGAAGCTCATCGAGGTCTTAGAATTCCAGCTAGGTAAATGAGCAACATCTGCTTAAATTCCATGCATCCTTTCGTTATTTGTGCTGGTGCAATTATATCAGGCTGCTATATTGGATAGCATAGTTCCTTTGATCCTGTTGTACACAATAGACGTTGATGAGTTCTATGTAATGTTTGCTTTTTTGACCAGACAAAATAGATACATAGGGGTTGTCCAGATAGGTAGAATACCTACGGGCACATTTGTTAGGACACTTTGTCAAGCGGGAAAGGGGAAATTGATGGTTTGGGTTGTTTGTTTGTACCTACAACTTTCGTGAGACAAGGTTCAGTTATCAAATGATATGTATTTCAGCAGGATTTGACATTACAACATGTGATCTATTAAGAGTGTCACAATCTGCCATTCTCAGCAAGGTGAACTTTTGAGCATTGTGTGTTGGTTGCGTGTTGGGTGGTTCCGACCGGTCACGTATTTATGTGACATTCATTTTGTGACAAAAATATTTGGTTATACAATATATGAGACGTGAATCTTAATGAATCTGATTGTTCGTTTTATTTTTTACAAATTTTATCTTCTTTTGTATTTTATCGTAGCGTTAGCACGGGCACACTACTAGTAAAGAATAACATAACATTTAATCATTGCGTGCACATCTACCTTTTGATGAATGGTTTTTTTGCTTTGCTTTTTGGTTACTTGGTTGTCCACGACCAACCCTCATGGCTTTATACAGTCCTCCCTAACACTCCTTTAAAATAGAGTAAGAATTCTACTTCAAAATAAAATAGGAATCATAACCCTATTATGATTCATTTAGAGCTCCTTATAACATATCTTTCTAAATTCTAAAATAATAAGATATAAGTCACCATACTCAAAAATCTTCACATTGACTTTTATCCTTCAAAATTGTTAGGCTCCTTCAAAAACTCGCTCCAAGTTAGCTCTGTATTTTCTTCCTCCCACCTTTAAGAATGACCCTACCATAATCGCCTTTGTGTCTGCTATATTTTGCAACGGTCTTTATAAGTTCTGCATATAACTGTAGATAAGATCTGAGTACCTACTGTTAACGGCATAGTTTTCTTCTTTTGATCAGGATTTTTATCAGACCTTTCATTGGTTGCCCCTTCTTTAGGTGTACCCATCAATCGATATCATCCATTATTCCATATACTTTTTATGATCACCTATCCTTTGTAACTCGCATGATTTCACCTCGAAATGATACCTCAAAACCTTTGAGTTCAAGCGACCTCACATATATTACATTCTTCTTCAAGCCGGGGATATACCAAACTCCCGTCAATGCTTAACGTGCTCCATCATACATCTCCAATGCAACCACTCTCACCTCAGTAATTGCATAATTCAGTAATTGCATAATCCTTGCAATCCGCTGACTAAATAGGTTCATATGTCAGGCGTAGAGATCCTTCGTCAAATATCTTCCTCAATGCACAATCTGAATCTAATATTCATCCATAAAAAATACTTGATTGACTAATGACTAGTATATATAAATCATCCTTTACTACCGTCACTGATCATGCACCCTTATTTGCTTCAAACTCAGACAATATTTTATCATGTGACATTCCTCATCACATAGATAGCCTACACATGTGATGCTGCTCTTGCACTTCTTCTTTCTATAACTTTTGCTTCTACCTGTAATACCCAATGTAGCTAATACTTGGCCACCTGAGGATGAAATTCCAATGGCTTCTTCAAATACTCCACCTCCAATATATATGCAACTACCCCATTAAAGTTGAGAGTGGTTTTCCCATCGAGAATATTCATCACCAATTGCTCCCACGATGGTGGTAGAGATATTACCAATATGACTACCTTGTTGTTTTATCAATTTTCTCATCCACACTAGTTAACTTTGTGATAAGTTTACTAAAAATATTGAGATGGTCAATGAACTGTGTACTTTTCTTCATGCGCAACCTGTATAGTTGTTGATTCAGCATCCACTGGTTTGTCAGCTGTGTCACCATAAACAATTCTTCTAAGTCTTTTCATAATTTTTTCGATGAAATAGCCTTGATTATCGAGTGTTTTACCTCATCGAAGAGATATAAATGAATTGTATTGAGAATTTTCTACTCCATCACCTTCTAGGCTTCATCAAAAGTATTTTCCAATTTGTCCCCCTTCAAGAGCATCGATCAGCTCCTTGTGATAAGAACATCTTTCATCACGCATTGTCATACGCTAAAATTTTTTTTGTTATCAAATTTATCTACTTGATTTCACATTGTCAACATCGATATTGATTTCGTGCCACCCAATACTTTATCGACCTTCTCATAAATTAGGTTAATCCGGCCTTGGCTTTGATATCCCTTCTATGCAACAGTCCCTAGATCAGATCAGAATTTATAAGATATGGCACGAGCATGCACGGTGTCAAGAACGGAGAAGATGAATCTCGTAGAGAAAACCAAAATAATAACGTTGAAGCAACCACGATGAAGGATAAAAGATTTAGCGAAGCCGGCCACAAATTTCTCAAGCACAACCTCAAAATAGTATAATAAATTATCTCTATCACAACCTTCTCGCATCTTTTAGAACCCTGGGATTATTGTCCTATACAGAAATCTATTGATAAAGAATAACCTAGCATCTAATCCTCTCTTACACCTCTATCTTTGGATATGTGACTTATTTGCTTTGCTGCTTGGTTGCTTGAGTTCTCCATGACTACCTCTTACAACTTTACATAGTCTTTCCTAGCCCTTCTTTAAAGTAGAGTAGAAATCATACTCCAAGATAAAATAGAAATTCTAATCCTATTGAGATTAATGTAGAACTCCTTATAATGTACGTTTCTAAATACTAAAAAGACAAGTATACAAGTCATGCACCGCAAAACTGTTTGTGAATAAATTGTGGGTCATGACGACTAAGAGCGTGTACAATGCTATGATGTCAGTTATCTATAAATATTGCCTTATATGACATAAAATGATGTGGAAGAGAAAGAGTGCAGAGAATTGAGTAGCCTCTCGTGCAACAGTCGATTGTAACATGAGAAACAAGAAACATTACATCATAGAGAAGCTGTTTATAGATACATGTAAAAAGGTAATCTATTATAGTAATTTTCTTTAGTTATGGCTATAGATAATAAAAAAATGATATTACAGACAGCATGTAGTATTGTAAGTGCCCTAATCAACCGGAGCGGCTCAGGTGCAGGGGTCCCTACACATAACTATGTGCAGGGGTGCCCAAATTGCGACACGTGTCCCCTAAAAATAAAAAAATACTTTAAAATTTTTTAAAGTATTTTTGGAAACTTAAAAAGTATTTTTTAAAATACTTTTAGTAAAAATATTTTTTAGGTACTTAAAAAATTATTTTTTAATAAACGTATTTTTTAAGTACTTAAAAAATACTTTTTTACAATTGTTTTGATTTTTTTGGATTTTTAAAGTATTTTTTGGATTTTTGAGAAACACGTCTGCACATAATTATGTGCAGAGGCCTGCACCAGAGGCCTGCACCTGAGCCGCTCCGCTAATCAACTAGACATCTACTTGTGTTTGCGAGTGGCGATGCTGCAAGAGTGCAAGTACCGTTGGGAGTAGGCCCGCCTAAACATGTGCGGCCCATTACAAGGCGTTGTCCAGGAGGCTGCGAAGCTTGGATCTGCGAGTCACTCGTGCGGCCCAATCAACAAATCAATCCTACTCCCATCGGCTGGGAACTTGGAGTCGTTCATTCCTGTCTAGCATACGTACCGGTTTTGAAACTAATCCCTTTTCCGGTTTCTTTTTTCTAAAAGTAAGAAGTGCACGCACCACACGTATATCACACGCACACCACACATACATATGTGCAAGTGCGCCCCTTAGATTGTATATAACCGAAAGACTACTGTACACTATACGCCGTACATACGTATATATGTATCTTCATTAGTAATTCATCCAACTATTCAATATATACTGTAAATGTGCTTTCTCTTTAATCAGGTCCTTGGGAAATCGTAGCAGCCCGTTCTGTAACTACCCTGTCTGCTTCCAATATTCGCGCGCCAGATGGTTGTTTCCTACGGGTGCCTGCTTTCAATACTCCCAGTTGGATTCCTAAATCATATTGACTCGGGATCTCAATATTTGACCCTCAATTTTACGGGCCTGTTTGATATGGCTGCGGTTTATAATTTTTTTATTAAAAATTTTGAATTTTAGCTATTTGTGATTGTAGCACTCAAAAAAGTTAATTAAATTAAATTAAAATTGAATAAATAAATAAAACTAAATCCCTAATCTAAATCTTGGCCTTAAAAGGAGACTCTCTCTCTTTGTTTTTTTCCGTGCACAGAGTTTCCTCCCCAGGTGCAATCTACAACTTCCTCTATCTCAATCTCTCTCTCTACATTGTGCGTGCATGCGGCTGCATGGGGCTCCGACGGCACCGACGGCGGAGGCGGTGACCGGCGGCCGTCCGGCGAGCGGCGATGGCGTCGCACCGCATGCATACGCCCACGCGCGCCTGCACTCGCACGCTGCTAGGGTGCGGCCAACGTGTTTCGGCCGACCGAACGGCTATTTCCTTTCCAGTCAAATTTATCACCTGTCGTTCCTTTATCAAAATCATTATATCTGATTAGCAGTTTTCCATATCACCCTGTAGGTTCTCACGCAGTTGTTGAGGGAGCAGCTGGGCAGTTGCGTTTCTCGAATCCATCGTGCAGCGTGTCCGTCGAGCGTGCTCAAAGCAAGTACCTCGCGGCCGTAACCCGCTTCTTTTGCACAATTATGTCACATGATTACCTACTACTTTAGTGTGATTTTCGATCATTGCACTTTATTAATTGCCTATTGTAGATTTTTGTAGCTTTAGTAGCTTCTGAATATGATGAGTTAGTTAGTATTGAATACCTGTAATTAATATAATGTTAACCATAGAATTCTTGTGTGATTAGGGATGTAAATAAATGTCTAATGGTAATTAGGGTTGCGAATAAGCATGCTCCAATTTAAGGTTAACCACTAGTAATTTTTAACACTGGACGGTTACGGTATGTCTTGTTTTGTGAATCCTACCAGTTGATTATTAATTGCGAGCTGTAGTTGATTTAGTTGTTGTACATTAAGCTGCCTAATAATCACTTATCACCTAATAAAATTACATGATTGACAACCCTGGTGTGTGACTCTGGTTAGTATCCTCTCCATCGATAGATGTTGTTCCCGTTACATAGTATCACCAATCCTGCCTCTTCGGTCTTATTAGATTAAATCATTACTCTCATAACTTTTGCCTTAATTCAATCACAACTCTCTAATTATATCATGGATAATTCACTAAATAACGAATTAAGGGTTATCACGCCGGGACTTCCCACATATAGGGGAGATTTCTACCCAACCTGGTAACATACAGGGGGTCGTACATTCTCGTTATACAGGATATTACATCCTGTCTACGGTTATACAGTCAAGGACAAGGTTGTACCTGGCTATTCTCGTATAACCGGGTATGTGGGATGAGGTCGCCAGTACCCTTGCTATAACTTGTAACATAACAAATATCTTTAAGACACAGTTCTCATAATATCCGTCTTCCATTCATGACAGTATTTCCGATATCAGTTGTTCATTGTTTGCCTTATGTCCATTCGTTACTTGTCATGCTTGCCCTTTATTTCATGTGATTGCATTACCTATCTTACTCTTGTTGTAGGATCGAAAATGGCAACAGAGGAGGGTGAATGGTGCCTTCAAAAACCGCCCCAAAGTATCCACATGCTTCTTCTCTGATACCTAGAAAAGCTATGAAGTAGAAGATACAAGCTCACTGGAAGCTGAAGAAAAGATCAGAAATCAAACCACGAGAAAAGCTCAGACCAGAGAACAAGTATAGACTGAAGAGAGAAGGCCGGCCTGACTGTCATAACAAGGCCGGTCAGCCCGCCTGGCTATGGCCGGTCAGACCGCCGGTAGCCGAGCGGCTGGCCCGCCTGGGGCATAACTGGTCTGACCGATAACCCTAGCAGTCTGACAGCCATACGAGGAGCGGTCTGACCGCCATGACTTCTTCGGCCTGATCTGAGGAGAAATCCAGCGAAGGCAAACAGCAAAGTCGAGAGACTGAACCTGAACCGAAAGGCCAGCGAGTACAGAAAATACTGCAAACACCCAACAACAGGGACAATTAACAAGTGCTTGCTGCTCTACTCAACTTAAACAAAAAATGACTTCAATCTAGTCACCAGATTGACCTCAGGGAGAAGAAAATGCAGACAAAAGCGATTGATAACAGTAACTACTAAATTTTGCCGAGAAGAACCAGCAGGATGAGGCAAAATCCATATTTCTCTTGATTGTGAGACCCTTTGCTCATGAGACTTTGGAATAGGTCAGAGAATAGTCTTAGGACAGGAAAACAAAAATCTAAAGGCAACCCTTTTAAAGAAAATCAAGAATACCAACATGCTCTGCCTTCAAACCCTTGAACCAAGCAAAACAGAGGAAATGTGGAGCATGATTGAAAAATGAGAGACTCTTTGATTCAATCATTTGGCTCTTGGGAATGAACTGACCAATTGGTCTTGAGATTAATTCCCCATACAGAGCTCAATCAAGGATAGGGGCTACTCAAGAACTCATCTCAGAGCTGGAATAAGCAGAAGGCAGCAAAAGAAGAACTTGAGCAAACACAAAAAGCGAAGCACAGAAAGACAATCAAACAGAACAACACTTAACATCAGAGACTGAAACAGATGCAAAGAGATGGGCGATTGCATTAACTGAGAGTTTTATAGCCATCTCACTACATGATTCCCAACTGAGATGAACACACACAAGAACTCATGTAGACAAGTAACTGCACCCGCTTCAGCTCATCTCACACTGCCATCTCACACTCCCTATATAGAGAAGGGAAGAGCTCACATCCTCAAAAGAAAATTCAAGAAGAGTCAGCCACACCTCACTACATGACTCTCATCCAAGCAAGGAAATAAGTCAAAGGTCTTTATTGCCCAACAACACCTCACATGAGACAAAAGCAAACAAATACCCTTACAACCAAATTTTGGAGGGAAACACGCACGCCACTCCAAAACCTAACCTCCTCCTTCTACTACCAGGTCTCTAACCCATCACCTTCAACTGAATCCGCTTCCATTTTGCAGCCTTGCGTATTTTACCAAAATGCCCCTGCTACACCTTCCTGGAAACTTCCTCTTTTCTTGTTGTCCACGCCTCGCAACCACTTTGAGTCCTCGCCGTCTTCGGCATCTCCCGACCGGTTTGACCTTAGCACCGCCCATGCCTAGTCCGGTCATCCCATGCCTCGCCACGACTCCGCCTCAAAGTCTTGTAGCCATCACAGACAAGAAACCATCACATAGCACCGCTCGAAACAGTATAAACATACATAAGCATCAGAAGAAGGTACTCAAGCAAAGAATACCCAAAACAAACTCAAACTCGCTAACTCGAGCGTCAATTACTCATCACACACATGGGGTTACCTCCACATGGTCTCTCAATCTCCCCCTTGATGAGTATATTGACAAACACAGAAAAAGCACAAAAAGTTGAGTTTGTTTGAAAAAGAAAAAGAGTCACACACGGCGTAAAAGGAATGACAGGGAAACTTATGACCATGTTGACAAAGGAGCAAAAAGAAAGAGCAAGTTTTCCTCAAGAGCTCCAAGTTTTCCCTTGAAATGGCTTTTTCTCCATTATTCTCCCCCTTTTGGCAATAAAATCATCAAGAGGCAAGGAGGAAAATGTATCATGATATGGATGGAATGGCTGAATTTTATTTAACCTATGCAATTAGAGCCATGAAGATTATCCAAAATGGCTTTTGAAGTATTACACCAAGCCATAACATACAAGAATGTTATCAAAATCATGACGATTCATGTATATACAAGCTAAAGCATATAAGCCATAATGTGAAAATTAGATGAATTTCTTAGCATGTCAAGTCAACCAATATTATAGTCTAGCTAGAGGTATCCAAGGATGATGCAGGCCATGTCAATAATCTAAGTGGAACCAAGAAGCTTGTATTGAGTCATTTTAGAGTGCTACAAGTTCAAGAATGAATCATTTGTTCAAGTACTACTTGGTCTTTGTGTAATTAAGAAAATTTAGCACAATTGATATGTTTTTCTTTTTAGAAACTCATGGTTGTTGCCAACCAAAATTTTGTTTGGTCATGTGCTAGATCTCAAGCCTTATGTGACCACTCCAAGCTAGAAGCTTAAGAAGGTGATCTTGGTCATCCAAAACTCCCCCTGAGTTCATGCCTAGTGCAATGGCAAGCAGTCTCATGAGACAGAATTGGTGAGATTAGTTCTTTCTTACAAAAGAGATCTTTTTTGCTTTTACTGAATTTAGTGCAGGAACAAGAAGTTAATAATAACTCATGCTTCATAAAGAACTAGCATAGATCAATCTAAAACTCAATAAAGATTCAAGACTCAACTCAGCCTATTTGACATGGCATGAATCACAAGTGGATAACTAAAGACAGACTAGTCTCAAGAGCTAAAATAACATGTTTTAATTCAAGTTGTGCATTTTTTTAAATCAACCTATCATGGAAAAGATTAGACTACACATATAAAGTCATGATAAATCTAACAATTAAGTACATATCATGGCAAGATGCAATGCATTGTAAATAGGTCATAACAGGATAATAATCAAGGCTCCATGCAATTATTTTACAATGCAGAATGTTGAAATGCAAGAAAATCCAACTCCCCCTCAACATGTGATGCACTTTTAGTTCAAGCTGAGTTATGTCAACATTAAGATCCAGAACATCCCAAATGAACTCCCCCTAAACCAAAGTAATAAAAACGAGAAGCTTGCAATGAAATCAGAAAAGACAGCCCTTAAAGCATAGATAAGATATAGAGGATACTATGGCTCAGACTAACTCTCATCTACCCCATATGAATCTAGGGCTATCAGCTAGTCTTCTAACACACTAGGGAGTAAACACGTTCCCTGTCTACCCAAGGGTGGCCCAACCTTTGCTAGAACCTATAAGATGTGAGTGAACTCAACCTAGTGAGAAGAGAGACAGCTCATAAGCAGCATCTTAGAATCACAAGAAGAGAGCAAGAAATCTAAGCAACTAGACAAGACAACCACTCTAATCTATGCTAGAAAGACTAACATGAATGCACCCTTATGCAATGCAACAGAAAGAGACAGAAGCATGTAAACAAGATAAAACATAAAGCACATAGCTCCCCCTCGCAACAGTCCATAAGGACAGACCACCCCAAGCTCTCCCCGAAAGGCTGAAAACCTAGAGCTATATAAAGGCTTGGTAAAGATATCATCCAACTGGTGGTCACTCTCCACAAACTAGAGCACTATGTCACCCTTCTCCACATGGTCTCTAAGGAAGTGATATCTGATATCAATGTGCTTGGTCCGGGAATGCTGCACTGGGTTCTTGGCAATATTAATGGCAGAAGTGTTATTACAAAAGAGTGGAATACTGTCTACGACTAACCCAAAGTTCCGCAAGGTCGAAGCCATCCAAAGTACCTGGCTGCAGCAACTGGCGACAGCAACGTACTCGGCCTCTACGGTGGACTGTGCAACACCGGACTGCTTCCTAGAAGACCAAGAAATAAGAGAAGTGCCAATGAATTGGCAGGTGCTAAAAGTGCTCTTCCTATCTATCCGACAGCCAGCAAAGTCTGCATCGGAGGACGCTCTGAGGGAAAGATAGGTTGATGAAGAGTACCAAATACCATAGTCTATGGTAGCTCGATGGTACCGAAAGATGCGCTTCACCGCCTGGCGGTGAGATACACGAGGAGAAGCCTGAAATCGAGCACATAGACACACAGAGAAGTGTATGTCCGGTCTCGAGGCAGTGAGATACAAGAGAGAGCCAATCATACTTTTGTACACTTTTTGATCAACTGGCTCGCCATCCTCATCTGGATCAAGTGTAGCAGTTGATGCCATCGGACTTGACACCGGCTTACCATCACTCATATCGAAGCGTCTCAGGAGGTCTCGTGTATACTTGCCTTGATGCAAGAAGGTACCCTCCCGAGTCTGCTTGATCTGGAAGCTAAGGAAGAAGGTCAACTCGCCCATCATGCTCATCTCAAACTCTGTGCTCATGACATCAGAGAACTGTGAAACAAGAGAATGAGAGGAGCCGCCAAAGATGATATCATCCACATAAATCTGGACGAGTAGAAGGTCATTGTCATGCCTGCGAATGAACAAGGTCTTGTCTACCTTACCCATCTCAAACCCATGACTCAACAGATAGGACTTAAGCCTATCATATCAAGCTCTAGGGGCTTGCTTAAGTCCATACAGGGCTTTGGAAAGCTTGTAGACATGGTTTGGGTATTTGGGGTTCTCGAAACCTGGAGGCTGTCTAACATAGACCTCTTGCTCAATAAACCCATTGAGGAAGGCATTCTTGACATTCATCTGGTAAAACTTGAAGCCCTTAGATGCTGCGAATGCAAGCAAGATCCTAATGGCCTCTAGCTTAGCTACAGGGGCAAATGTCTCCTCAAAATCTAGACCCTCTACCTGGGAGAAACCCTGAGCTACCAATCTACCCTTGTTTTGAATGACTACCACATCCTCACTCTGCTTGTTTTTGAACACCCACTTAATACCTATGACATTATGACCTCTAGGGGGCTCAACAAGCGACCAGACCTTGTTTATCTCAAAGTTCTCTAACTTCTCATGCATGGCATTGACCCAAGACTCATCAGAAAGAGCATGACTAACATCCTTGGGCTTGAAAGATGCAACAAAGGCAGAGTGGAGACAGAAGTGAGACATGCCAAATTTTGAGTGGGTGACTCGCTCAAAGAGATCTCCAATCATTTGTTTTGAAGGATGGTCTTTTTGGATATGACGGGGAGGTCCTGGATGAGAGAAAGAAGTGGCGTCTACCTCATGAGCTGATGAGATAGGAACAGAGCCATAAGCTCCAGAAGATGCAAAAGGAATGGGCTGATCTCCTTGAGGTGCGGTGGTAGAAGCAGGCACCTCAAGGGGAGGAGGAACTGGATTGGGTAGACAACCCTCATCTCTATCCTCCTCATCCTCCATAAAGATGGTCTTAGACTGCTCTACAGAACCTGAGATATCGGGCCTAGTCCCCGGACTGGCCTCATCGAAGGTCACCTCACAAGTTTCTACCATTTTGCTAGACTCGTAGTTCCAGACCCTATACACCTGCGAAGAAGTTGAGTAACCCAGAAAAATCCTATCACAAGATCGTGACTCGAACTTATCTAGGTTCCCAGACTTCAGAATAAAGCACTTGCAACCAAACACATGAAAATGCGAGACACTGGGCTTTCGCCTATATCTCAACTCATAAGAAGTGCGATGCAAGTGTGCCCTAAGAAAAACTCTGTTTGAAACATGGCACGCGATGGCTATAGTCTCAGCCCAAAACTTTCTAGGTGTAGAATACTCGTCAAGCATCGTCCTGGCCATCTTGACCAAGGTACGGTTCTTCCTCTCCACGACGCCATTTTGCTGGGGGACGTGCGGAGAAGAGAACTGATGCTCTACACCTGTCTCATCGCAAAACCTCTCGAAGTAGGAATTTTTGAACTCCGTGCCATTGTCACTGCAGATCGTTTGTAAGGCACCTAGGAGCTCAACAGAAAGCCTACTAAAAAGACCTCGAAAATGGGTAAATGTCTCATCCTTCGATGCTAAGAAAAACACCCAAGAGTATCTCGAGAAGTCATCGACTACGACAAGAACATACCACTTCCCTCCTGTTGACTGCACTTTAGCCGGTCCAACTGTGTCCATGTGGAGCAGCTATCCTAGTGCATCAGTCATAATCACTATGATTGGAGGATGAGAAGCGGCAACCATCTTGCTGTGCCGGCAAGGAGCACAAACTAAATCTTTGACCATCTTGAGTTTAGGCAGACCACGAATGAGATCGTGGCCGCTAACTCGAGTCAAATTGTCAAATCCAATATGACCTAGTCTCCTATGCCAGAAAGTGAGGTCACGGGACTCAGAAGCAACTAAACACCTGTGAGGATCACCAGAAGACTCAACAAAATCAGCACGAAAAGTCCTCCCATATCTAGAAATCCCGCATACCAGACTCCCTGAAGAATCAAGAATTTTGCAAGTATTTTTTTAAAGCTCATCTCAAAACCGTCATCGGTAAGCTGAGAAACAGAAAGCAAATTGTACTACAGCTTACTCACTAAGGCAACATCTTTTAAAACAAATGAATCATTAACACGCATAGTATCTTTAGCGATGACGCGCACAGAAGAGGCATCTCCGAAGGTGATTGTCTCATCACCTGGAGCTCGGGCTAGGGAAGAGAACCAACAAGAATCTCCGGTTATGTGTCGAGAACACCCGGAGTCCACAAGCCAAACCTCTCCCTTCCCTGCCCGGCGAACCTGAGTCAACAAGAGTGGGATGTCTTAATATTGGGATAAATCAAAAGAGATTTTGGCACCCAATACTGAGTCACACGACGAGCAGAAGAAGTAGTCACATACGACTGACCTCTAACTACCCTATGCTATCCGTCGCTCAGAAAGCCAGAAGGTCTATGAGCAGACATGAAGCTGTTGTTAGGCTTGACTGCTATGGAGGAGCGAGTCAAAGTACCAACAACATGTTGATCTCGCCGCGGATAGCTATCTCGATGGGGGAAATGAGATCTTCCCTCAGGACGGCGGATGTCATGACCAGAGGTAAATCAAGGACAAAAATAAGAAAACTCAGAAAAGCCAAGTCCTCGATGCTGCCCAAACACATCAAGCTGATCAACCCTAGACCTCGTGTTGGTCTTAGGTGCATGTAACATCCTGATTTTCAGAGCCTTTCTGAAGCTTTTAAAATAAAATTCACCATTTGAATTTTTTTGGAATTAAATAAAAGCTTAAATGAATTTTTATGAATTAAAAGGATTTAATATGAATAATATGAACATGAACATTTGCCAAAATTATTTTATTTGAGTTCCTTGTGTCCCAAGGAATTTATTGGAATTTTTCTGGATTTTTCTGGATTTATTTGCTATTTTCTAGAGCTCAAAAGGATTTAAATGAATTTATAAAAAAGAAAAATCCCCAAAATTTCCCCAACCGGCCAGTGGGCCGAAACCCACCAGCCGGACCAGCCCAGCAGGCCGCACCCGCGCCCCTCCGCCCGCGCCACGCGTCGCCAATCCACGCCGTGCCCGCGCCCGCCTTGCCCCTCCGGATGCGCGCCACGCGGCCGCTATCCGCTGCGTCCGCGCCCGCGCCCCCGCATCCCGGCCGCTTGCTCGCCCGCGCCACCGACAGGTGGGACCCACCTGTCAGGTCGTCCCCGACCTGGACTCCGCCTCCGTCTCCGAGTCCGGTTCGCCGCCGCCGCCGTCTCCGTTCGGGACACCGCCGCCGTGACCGACCTGGACGCTGCCGACGTCTGGGTATTTAAGCCGCCGCGACCCCTCGGCTTCTCCCCGTCCCGAGCCGCCGTCTCCGCCGCCGCTCTTCGCCGTGCGCCGCCTCCGCCGTGCACTTCGTCGCCGGAGTTCGAAGCCGCCGCCGCTCGTCGTCGTTCGTCGTCGCCGAGGTCGCCGCCGTCGTCCGCCGTCTCCACCGCCACCGGTGAGCCTCGCCGCCCGAACCCCTCGTCGTCGGCCAGCTCCCCCGCACCCCGCCGGCCAGCCGCCGTCGCCGCCCGGTCATCGCCGCGGACGCGCCCGCGTCCCCTCGGTTCCCGCGCCGGCGTGCGTCAGCGCTGACGCAACCCCGCCGCTTCGCCTTCCCGTGGACTCGTTCCACCGTGCGCCGTTTCACTGCCAGCCGGGCCCACCCGTCAGCCGTAGACCCGTGCGCCTCTGTGCCACGCCAGCAAGCCACGCAAGCAGCCGCGTCAGCCCTAGGCCGACGTGTCATGCCACGTCAGTGCCACGTGGGTGCCACGTCACCAGCCGAGCCGTCCCAGGTGCCACGTCAGCCTGCCACGTCAGCTTGCCACGTCGTCTGCCAAGTCAGCCGCCACGTCAGCACGAGCGCACACGTGTCTTGCCACGTGGACGCCACGTCAGCACTCATCGCTTGCGCCAGCAGCCCAGTCAGCCGTACTGTTCCATGAGCCGAGCCCACCGTAGACCTAGCTCCCCGTGCGCCCGGTCCACAGCACAGTGCACTTTTCCGATTTTTCCGATTTTCATAAAATCCAATTTTCCAAGAGCCCGTTCTCCCTCGTCCTAGCTCCGATTGACCCCGTTCTTTTTTCTAAATTCATCTAAAATTGAGCTCTACCTTTTGGTTCAGGTTTGAAAGTTTTTGGAGTTCATTTGAATTTTATTTGAATTTATTTTCTCTTTTCGTCTCGTTTTCTCTCTCGTTAGATCGCGTGTTCGAGGGAGCGGAAGTTGGATTTGAAGACCAAGAGCCCTCATCTGAGCAAGGCCAAGGCAAGTCGTATTCATTGATCATGTTGAACCTAGATTTCAATCTATTATGTATTATTTTGATTCAAATTAACATGCATTGCTATTTATTATTAAACCCTTGTATTGGTAGTTATACTCCTAATTGATTAAATCCCTCCATGATAATTTGGCAACCATGATTCCTTTGACACCTTAGGACTGGGAATTACTTAGTGATAAAATAATAATTGTCACATGGGGTTATGTCTAATTGCTTAGCCATGCTTATTGTTAGTATGTTGGGTCTGTCATCACATGTGGTTAATTAATTTTGACTTAATGATTTACTTGAACGTGGTGGTTAGCCACAGTTATAAAATTTGTATGTCATGACATGCGTAGTGTCATGGGCATGGGTTATACAAACTTGGTTTTCACTTGGGCGAATGATCGTGCAGTAAAGGGGGTGCTGGATGCACATTGGGATGTGGATGCTTCGCCTGAGTAACTTTTAAGGACTTAACTTTGTGCGCCATTGATCTAAGCTTAATCGTGCAAACCACATGTCTAGTATGGGATAGACCTGGCATAATAATTTGTGAAGTCTCCACTTTGGTTTTACTACTGATGTTGTGTGGCGCAAGAGGGGGCAATTATCGACTAGGGGGTTACCCTACTCGACGGTGAATCCTTAGCGAGTGGGATCGGGTGGAGATGGATCATTGTAAAAGCCTTGTTGTGATTTCCTTAAGCTGAGGCTAATCACATCGTGTGGGTACAGTTGTGCAACCTCTGCAGAGTGTAAAACTATTTGAATAGCCGTGTCCTCGGTCATGGACAATGCTCGGTGATTTCACACGAGGGGTAGAGTCTTTATGAAATTTTGGTTTGGGTTGAGATGGGAAGTGAATGGTTAGTTCACTTATGGATTTATTTAATTCCTTTGATTATCTACTTAGTGTCTGTTGTTAAATTAGCTTTACAATCTATTTATTGTATTTACTTCAAATTGTCGCTTTATGCAAAATTAACCTTTCAGCCATCCATTGTTGAGCCTTGCATACTATATTGCATTCATTTGTTACAAACGACTTGCTGAGTACCAATGTACTCACGGCTTTATGCCCATGTTGCTCAGTTGAGGAGGAGGGACCAGATCAGCAGGAGTTGCTAGAAGGAGGCTATTACGAGGACTTCACGGATTAGGACTTCGCTCCCCAGTCGATTGCCTGTGGGCATGTCGAGTGGCTGCTACGCTTAAATTTTGGATTTCCGCTGCTAGTTTCTTTAAAGCCCTTCAGGCTAATAATTGTAAGCTTGGCCATAAGGTCGTACTCTGATGGTTATTAATATAATTTGGATTTTCTTTAGAATATCGTGATGTGGATGATATTTGTCTTTGTTTGCGCTGTGTGCACTAGCGTGATCCTGGACTAGTGCAGAACACACAGTAGAGTCCGGATTTGCATATTCGGGTCTCGACAGAGATGGTATCAGAGCCATATCGACTGTAGGACGAAACCCTAGTCGGTTTAGTCGTTATCTCAAAAAGGTCAAAAACCTATTTTCTAAAGACAAAAACAACAAAACTTGATATTTAGCAAATTCCTTACTCTCTTACCTTATTCTTAGGGATTCTTGCCTCTCACCTTAAAATTTCTGCAAAAATGAAAAGTTTTAAACTGACCCTTATCTTGTGCCGTGCTGTAGATGTCGCAAAACAGCTATAGCTGGGCAGGAGGATGGAAGAGACTTCTTCGAGTGCTGCTACGAAGTCTCGGTTTCAAAAGAACACCAATCTACAGTTCCATGGATGATGAAGTAAGAGGATACCATTTCACACGGCTGTACTTCACTACCAAGCTTGGAGGATACGTCGTACACCACAGCTTCAAAGGTTCAAATGCACAAGCAGCTGCACGCAAGGCCGTTACTCACCTCTGTCGACGGTACAAGATCAGTTTGACCAAGCTCATCCAGGAGTACAAGAGAAAGTATGAACCTGAGGAGTACACCCCGCGGACACCAACACCCCCGCCCTCGCCTACGCCGCCCAGCCCGGAGGAAAGGCAACGCATGGCAGATGATCGTCGAGAGTACCTTCGACTTGTCATTCCAGCAGCAGCGCCTACAATGCAGTTCCGCAACCGATGGACGTTCTACAGTGATGCAGAAGAAGAAGAAGAGGAACGCACACCGTACCTCGCCGGACCTGAGTGGGAGCCGGAAGAGTAGATCGTAGCATAGGATAGTGTCGGTTAGGAAGTGGTTTTTGTTGCATTGGGTGTGATGTGAGCTGCAGTTTTGCCCTCAAAAGCAATATGTTGCAGTCATATCAAAATTTTTTTTATTGAAGTGATTTATTTGGTTCTTTTGTTAGCTTTTCGGCTAAAGTGATTGCTAGTTCAGGAATTGCCATTAGAATATCCCCCTTAGACGAACTTACCACTTATCTTTGCTTTTCCCTCTTACCTAGTAAGCCCTGTGAAGCCAGATCTTAAGCAAGTGAATTTTCTTTTCAGATGGTTGATACCCGGAGCTCCGCAGGACGTGGTCAGATGAGTCAGGACCCTGAGAGCAGTCAAGCCACTCCGGAGCAGCATGCAAACCCAGCTGGACTAGATCCAACCTTGAGTCAGTTCATGGCAGCCCAGACCCAGTTGATGAACACCATGATGCAGAACATGAACGCCATAATGAATCGACAGAATCAAGACATGGCCATGCCCCCACCAGTTCGCCAGCAGTCCAAATTTGCAGAATTTATGAGGACAAGACCTCCTACCTATTCACGGTCTTCTGAGCCGCTAGAAGCCGATGAATGGATGCGTTCAGTGGAAAAGAAGCTTAACCTGGCCCAGTGTACTGATCGCGAGAAGGTGTTGTATGCAGCCCATCAGCTTGAGGGTGCTGCAGCCGAGTGGTGGGAAAATTATTGTGCCGCTCATGAGGATCCAGAGAGTATCACTTGGGCTGAGTTCGCAGAAGCTTTTCGTCATGCCCATATCCTGGATGGGGTGATCGAAATGAAGAAGGAAGAATTTCGAGAGTTGCAGCAGAAGAACATGTCCGTGAGTGAATATCTCAACAAGTTCACTCAGTTGGCCCGCTATGCTCCAGAGGATGTTGCCACAGATGATGCTCGCCAAAAGAGGTTCAAGAGAGGATTGAACCCAGGATTGAAAATTCAAGTAGTGGGACATGATTATGCCAGTTTTCAAAATATGGTGGACAAGGCAATGCTCATTGAAGAAAGTCGTCGCGAGCTAGAAGAATCTCGCAAGAGGAGAATGATGCAGCAAGGATCACAGATGCACCAAGCTCAAAGAGCCCGCTTCAGTAACTTTCAGCCAGCTCGAGTTCCTCAGCAGACGGGATTCAAAACTCCTGCACCAGCTCCCCGTCAGTTTTCTTCAGCACCAAAACCAAATCCAGTGGGAAGCCAACAGCAGAGGATTACCAAGCCCATGTCAGCAGTCACTTGTTTCAAATGCAATGAGACGGGACATTATGCCAACAAATGCCCGCAGAATACAGCATTGACACCAGTTCGTTTCAACTTGGGGGCCACACCAGATCGTACCCCTGCAGCAGGGTCAGGACGCGGAGCGCCTCAAGGATCTAATCAACCCAACAAAGGATCGCAGACCGTGATACATGGCCAGGTGAACCACGTCACCATGGAGGAAGCTCAAGCAGCGCCAGATGTGGTGATCGGTAAGTTCCCAGTAAATTCAGTACCTGCCACAGTTTTGTTTGATTCTGGAGCTTCACATTCGTTTGTTTCCCGGAGTTTTGCTCTAAAGCATAAGTTGGAAGTCGTTGCACTTGGTTCCATTTTATTGGTTCAATCCCCAGGCTCTGAGATGAGTACAAACCTAGGATGCCCCAAAGTTAGGATAGCCATCCAAGGAGTAGAGTTCTCCGCAGATTTGGTTGTGCTGAATATCCAGTCTTTGGACGTAATTCTGGGTATGGATTGGCTCAAGAAGCATCAAGCAGTGTTGGAATGTGGAAGCCGAGCAGTCACCTTGGACGGTCCCGATGGAAGCAAGGTTAGATTTGAAGCCGACATGAAGCAGCCAGAAAAAGCGATGGTGTGCCAAAGTAAAGGGATTGCCCTAAGTGAAGTGCCAGTGGCCAGAGAGTATCCAGATGTTTTTCCTGATGATCTCCCTGGGATGCCACCAAAAAGAGAAGTGGAGTTCGCAATTGAGTTAGCACCAGGCACCTCGCCAATTTCCAAGAGACCTTACCGGATGCCCGCCAATGAGTTAGCAGAATTGAAGAAGCAGATACAAGAGTTATTGGATAAAGGCTATGTCAGACCCAGTACCTCTCCGTGGGGAGCACCAGTATTGTTTGTCAAGAAGAAGGATGGTAGCCAGCGTATGTGCGTGGATTATCGAGCTCTCAATGAAGTTACCATCAAGAACAAGTATCCGTTGCCCAGAATTGATGACCTGTTTGATCAATTAAAAGGAGCTGGAGTGTTCTCCAAGATCGATTTGAGATCAGGGTATCATCAAATGAGGATTCGACCGGAGGACATACCCAAGACAGCCTTCTCAACTCGTTATGGATTGTATGAGTTCACCGTGATGTCCTTTGGCTTAACCAATGCCCCAGCCTACTTTATGTATCTGATGAACAAAGTGTTCATGGATTACTTGGACAAGTTTGTCGTTGTGTTTATCGATGACATTCTGATCTACTCCAAGAATGAGGAGGAGCATGAGGAACATTTGAGGTTGGTATTGCAAAGATTGCGGGAGCACAAGCTGTATGCTAAGTTCAGCAAGTGTGAATTTTGGATGAAGGAAGTTGCCTTTTTGGGTCATGTGTTGACAGCAGAGGGAGTGTCCGTTGACTCAGGGAAAGTACAAGATGTGCTCACCTGGAAGGCACCCACGTCAGTGACCCAGGTCAGAAGCTTCCTAGGAATGGCAGGTTACTATCGTAGATTCATTGAAGGATTCTCCAGTGTAGCCCGACCTCTCACCCAGCTATTAAAGAAGGAAAAGAAGTTTGAATGGACGCCAGAGTGCGAGAAGAGTTTTCGGAAGCTAAAGGAAAGTCTGACAACAGCACCAGTCCTAATTTTGCCAGACATCAAGAAAGATTTTGAGATTTATTGTGACGCATCCCGCAAGGGCTTAGGGTGCGTATTGATGCAAGACAAAAGAGTGGTAGCTTACGCTTCACGCCAGTTGAGGCCACATGAGGAGAACTACCCTACGCATGATTTAGAGTTAGCAGCAGTGGTGCATGCCCTGAAAATATGGCGACATTACCTGATGGGTAACAGATGTGAGATCTACACGGATCATAAGAGCTTGAAGTATATCTTCACCCAATCAGACCTTAACCTAAGACAAAGAAGGTGGTTGGAGTTGATAAAGGACTATGACATTGGAATCCACTATCACCCAGGAAAAGTCAACGTAGTGGCAGATGCGTTGAGCAGGAAGGTGTATTGCAACACAGTTATGGTCAAGGAGAGTCAACCAGCATTGCACGAGGAATTTCAAAAGCTCAGTTTGGAGTTGGTTGAAGAAGGGATGTTAGCTGCCTTGGACTTGCAGCCGACTTTGGATAGTCAGATTCGTCAAGCGCAACCAGAGGATGAAAATGTCCAGCGGATCAAGGTTGGATTGAAAGAAGGAAAAGCAACAGGTTTTGTGGAGGATGATCAGGGTATCATATGGTACAAGAAGCGATTGTGCGTACCCAATAAGGAAGAGTTGAAGAAATTGTTGCTTAAGGAAGCACACGAGTCATTATATTCAATTCACCCAGGCAGTACCAAGATGTACCAAGACATCAAGGATAAGTACTGGTGGCCAGGTATGAAGAGAGAAATAGCAGAGTATGTGGCACTTTGTGATGTTTGCCAGCGAGTGAAAGCAGAGTATCAAAGACCCGCAGGTTTGCTGCAACCATTGAAAATCCCCGAATGGAAGTGGGAAGATGTGGGCATGGATTTCATCACAGGTCTACCCAGGACCAAGGAAGGATATGACTCAATATGGGTAATTGTGGATCGATTGACAAAGGTAGCCCATTTCCTTCCAGTCAAAACCACATATTCTGGAGATAAGTTGGCAGAATTGTATATGTCCAGAATTGTGAGTCTCCATGGAGTTCCTAAGAGGATCGTGTCAGATCGTGGATCGCAGTTCACTTCTCGATTTTGGAGTAGCTTCCATGAAGCAATGGGTACTCATCTGAATTTCAGCACAGCCTATCACCCGCAGACCAATGGTCAGACAGAACGTGTGAATCAAATCCTAGAAGATATGCTGAGAGCATGTGTTTTGGATCACGGAGCCAAGTGGGACAATTGCCTACCTTTTGCAGAGTTTTCCTACAACAACAGTTACCAAGCCAGTTTGCAGATGTCACCATTTGAGGCTTTGTATGGTCGGAAGTGTAGGACCCCTCTCAATTGGAAAGAGACGGGAGAAAGGCAAATATTTGGGCCAGAGTGTTTGCAGGAAGCTGAAGAAAAAGTGCGCTTGATTCAAGAAAGGCTGAAAGCAGCTCAAGCCAGACAGAAGAGTTACGCGGATACTCGCCGAAGAGATTTAAGTTTTGAGCCCAATGATTACGTGTACCTCAGGATCACACCTTTCAAGGGTGTTAAGCGTTTTCAAATGAAGGGAAAGTTAGCACCAAGGTATGTGGGGCCATTCAAGATTTTGAAGCGCAAGGGAGAAGTTGCCTATCAACTGGAGCTACCTGAGAACTTGAGTGGAATACATGATGTGTTTCATGTGTCTCAATTAAAGAAGTGCTTGCGAGTGCCAGAGGAAGCAGTGCCAATTGAGGCTGTGGATCTCCAGGAGGATCTGTCCTATAAAGAGCATCCCATCAAAATCTTGGAAGTGTCAGAGCGTGTCACCAGAAGAAGGGTCGTTCGTCTTTGCAAAGTTCAGTGGAGCAATCATTCAGAGGAGGAAGCAACCTGGGAAAGCGAGGAGGATCTCAAAGCGAAGTTTCCAAACCTATTCTTTAGAGAGCCAGAATCTCGGGGTCGAGATTCCGTTTAAGGGGGGAGGTTTGTAACATCCTGATTTTCAGAGCCTTTCTGAAGCTTTTAAAATAAAATTCACCATTTGAATTTTTTTGGAATTAAATAAAAGCTTAAATGAATTTTTATGAATTAAAATGATTTAATATGAATAATATGAACATGAACATTTGCCAAAATTATTTTATTTGAGTTCCTTGTGTCCCAAGGAATTTATTGCAATTTTTCTGGATTTTTCTGGATTTATTTGCTATTTTCTAGAGCTCAAAAGGATTTAAATGAATTTATAAAAAAGAAAAATCCCCAAAATTTCCCCAACCGGCCAGTGGGCCGAAACCCACCAGCCGGCCCAGCCCAGCAGGCCGCACCCGCGCCCCTCCGCCCGCGCCACGCGTCGCCAATCCACGCCGTGCCCGCGACCGCCTTGCCCCTCCGGATGCGCGCCACGCGGCCGCTATCCGCTGCGTCCGCGCCCGCGCCCCCGCATCCCGGCCGCTCGCTCGCCCGCGCCACCGACAGGTGGGACCCACCTGTCAGGTCGTCCCCGACCTGGACTCCGCCTCCGTCTCCGAGTCCGGTTCGCCGCCACCGCCGTCTCCGTTCGGGACACCGCCGCCGTGACCGACCTGGACGCTGCCGACGTCTGGGTATTTAAGCCGCCGCGACCCCTTGGCTTCTCCCCGTCCCGAGCCGCCGTCTCCGCCGCCGCTCTTCGCCGTGCGCCGCCTCCGCCGTGCACTTCGTCGCCGGAGTTCGAAGCCGCCGCCGCTCGTCGTCGTTCGTCGTCGCCGAGGTCGCCGCCGTCGTCCGCCGTCTCCACCGCCACCGGTGAGCCCCGCCGCCCGAACCCCTCGTCGTCGGCCAGCTCCCCCGCACCCCGCCGGCCAGCCGCCGCCGTCGCCCGGTCATCGCCGCGGACGCGCCCGCGCTCGCGCCCGCGTCCCCTCGGTTCCCGCGCCGGCGTGCGTCAGCGCTGACGCAACCCCGCCGCTTCGCCTTCCCGTGGACTCGTTCCACCGTGCGCCGTTTCACTGCCAGCCGGGCCCACCCGTCAGCCGTAGACCCGTGCGCCTCTCTGCCACGCCAGCAAGCCACGCAAGCAGCCGCGTCAGCCCTAGGCCGACGTGTCATGCCACGTCAGTGCCACGTGGGTGCCACGTCACCAGCCGAGCCGTCCCAGGTGCCACGTCAGCCTGCCACGTCAGCTTGCCACGTCGTCTGCCAAGTCAGCCGCCACGTCAGCACGAGCGCACACGTGTCTTGCCACGTGGACGCCACGTCAGCACTCATCGCTTGCGCCAGCAGCCCAGTCAGCCGTACTGTTCCATGAGCCGAGCCCACCGTAGACCCAGCTCCCCGTGCGCCCGGTCCACAGCACAGTGCACTTTTCCAATTTTTCCGATTTTCAGAAAATCCAATTTTCCAAGAGCCCGTTCTCCCTCGTCCTAGCTCCGATTGACCCCGTTCTTTTTTCTAAATTCATCTAAAATTGAGCTCTACATTTTGGTTCAGGTTTGAAAGTTTTTGGAGTTCATTTGAATTTTATTTGAATTTATTTTCTCTTTTCGTCTCGTTTTCTCTCTCGTTAGATCGCGTGTTCGAGGGAGCGGAAGTTGGATTTGAAGACCAAGAGCCCTCATCTGAGCAAGGCCAAGGCAAGTCGTATTCATTGATCATGTTGAACCTAGATTTCAATCTATTATGTATTATTTTGATTCAAATTAACATGCATTGCTATTTATTATTAAACCCTTGTATTGGTAGTTATACTCCTAATTGATTAAATCCCTCCATGATAATTTGGCAACCATGATTCCTTTGACACCTTAGGACTGGGAATTACTTAGTGATAAAATAATAATTGTCACATGGGGTTATGTCTAATTGCTTAGCCATGCTTATTGTTAGTATGTTGGCTCTGTCATCACATGTGGTTAATTAATTTTGACTTAATGATTTACTTGAATGTGGTGGTTAGCCACAGTTATAAAATTTGTATGTCATGACATGGGTAGTGTCATGGGCATGGGTTATACAAACTTGGTTTTCACTTGGGCGAATGATCGTGCAGTAAAGGGGGTGCTGGATGCACATTGGGATGTGGATGCTTCGCTTGAGTAACTTTTAAGGACTTAACTTTGTGCGCCATTGATCTGAGCTTAATCGTGCAAACCACATGTCTAGTATGGGATAGACCTGGCATAATAATTTGTGAAGTCTCCACTTTGGTTTTACTACTGATGTTGTGTGGCGCAAGAGGGGGCAATTATCGACTAGGGGGTTACCCTACTCGACGGCGAATCCTTAGTGAGTGGGATCGGGTGGAGATGGATCATTGTAAAAGCCTTGTTGTGATTTCCTTAAGCTGAGGCTAATCACATCGTGTGGGTACAGTTGTGCAACCTCTGCAGAGTGTAAAACTATTTGAATAGCCGTGTCCTCGGTCATGGACAATGCTCGGTGATTTCACACGAGGGGTAGAGTCTTTATGAAATTTTGGTTTGGGTTGAGATGGGAAGTGAATGGTTAGTTCACTTATGGATTTATTCAATTCCTTTGATTATCTACTTAGTGTCTGTTGTTAAATTAGCTTTACAATCTATTTATTGTATTTACTTCGAATTGTCGCTTTATGCAAAATTAACCTTTCAGCCATCCATTGTTGAGCCTTGCATACTATATTGCATTCATTTGTTACAAACGACTTGCTGAGTACCAATGTACTCACGGATTTATGCCCATGTTGCTCAGTTGAGGAGGAGGGACCAGATCAGCAGGAGTTGCTAGAAGGAGGCTATTACGAGGACTTCACGGATTAGGACTTCGCTCCCCAGTCGATTGCCTGTGGGCATGTCAAGTGGCTGTTACGCTTAAATTTTGGATTTCCGCTGCTAGTTTCTTTAAAGCCCTTCAGGCTAATAATTGTAAGCTTGGCCATAAGGTCGTACTCTGATGGTTATTAATATAATTTGGATTTTCTTTAGAATATCGTGATGTGGATGATATTTGTCTTTGTTTGCGCTGTGTGCACTAGCGTGATCCTGGACTAGTGCAGAACACACAGTAGAGTCCGGATTTGCATATTCGGGTCTCGACAGTGCACTCAAGGTCTGGGGCTAACCCTGAATATGCCTAAGAGCCTGAACACGGTCTTTCCGCACGATCTTGGCGGGCCTGAAGCATCTCTCGATCATGTGTCCATCCTTCTGACAGAAGGTACAATGATACTTCACCTTCTGAGAGGTAGAAGTAGCATGATGGGGCTTCGCCTTTTGAGAGGTCAAAGCAATAGGTGTTACCACCTTACTGTCAGAGATCCCATAGATAAATCCCGCAGATTTGAACTCAACTTTCTTGGTTCTGGGCTTGACCTCGATCACATCTGCTGCTATGGGTCTGAGAACAGCAGGTGGATGCTTCCTAACATGTAGGGACCCAGATTTTATAATCCGGAATCTACTGTGTTTAGCTGCACTATTCCCTAGATCAGTAGATAGTGCACACAGTTACAGTAATGGAAATCAAATTACATATCATGCGGAAGCATAATTAAAATAATAGACTTACTCATGGGCCGATTAGGCCAAAATCATTAAATTGCAGTAGCGGAAGAACGAAGCACACAGGTGGGACCTTCAGGACATGCCCACAGGCAGCCAACTGGAGGTTCGCGACCTAGCCCTTGACATCTTCATCTTCTCTGCCAGCGTGTCCAATCTTGTTGCTGAGGCGAGGTGATTTGATTCCTGATTCTGAATTTTGTCGCAAAAGCGAGTGTGAGCACTCCAACCCCGTGCTCCGCGAGCTAATACACAGAATGCAGATAAATAGTATGCATGGCTTGTCCAAGGAGAGGCTTGGGTTATTTTATTTGCCAAAAATCGCTTTTGGTAGCATTATTATTGTTAAATCATAGTGTTGTTGTTACGGCCTAAACTTTACACAGCGATTGCCATAATTGACTTAATCCACCCAGGACACACTTACCTTACTGATTACTGTCTAAGACTCCAAACAGCGAGTGACATCAATTATACGATCCACTAATCAATTGCTGCCTAAATCTCCGAATAGCTAGTGACATCATTTATCTAATATCATTTAATTAATCCACCGAACACACACTTTCCATATTGAGTGCGGTCTAAAACTCCCAACAGCTAGTATCATTAATCATTTAGAATCCACCATATCTTCTGTGTTCGAAATTCCTAATAATCCAATCTTGAAATTTCTATTCATCAACTCTTCATCTCTAAATTCCAATGATTAACTAACACCATTGATTTTAAATCCACCGAAATCATTCATATTCAATCCTGTTTGTTATTGATCCAAAACCATAATTCATTCTTCTAATAATCAATCTCATTTTCCATTATCTATCACTAACTAATTCACTAGTATACCTCCACCAAATACATTAATGATCAAATCTACGATTCACTAGTATACATCCACCGAGAATACACTTTATCAAGATTATAATCCACTACTTGTTATGATTCCTCCAATAATCTCAGAAATTCAATTCATCCATCTAGTGTATAATCCAATCCTATTAATTTCCATTGTCGCCAATATCTCCCAAGGATTTATATTAATCATCAGTGTAGTAATCCAGCAATTACCTTTGCACTCTCTAATTCTCCAAAAATCATTTAATTCATCTATCTAGCCTATATATTCATTTACGCTCCACCAATTTATTTCTCCTAGACTCCACACTATCATTATCCCTCTTACGATCAACATGAATCCACCATCTTCTTTATGCGATTACCATAAACAGCCATCTTCCTTTCTCACGACTCTATTTATTCTTCCTGACATTTTTGTTTGTGAGAAATGTTACCATTATTTAAAAATGTAATACATAGAAATTTCCTGAGACCTAGCAGTTTTGAACAAAAGCATAATGTTCAAGAAAATGCAATTATAATAACGATCCAGATTCCATCCACCATTACATGGCATCCGCACCATATGCTAACATTTCAGCGTTATAACCACTTACATTACCACTGGGACGACGCCCAGGACGACTCAAATCAGGGCCTTCCACTGCCCTTCCACTTTTCCATTCCCATCCATAAAGTTTTTGAAATAGAACTATATCTGGTTAAGTTCCCATGTCCGCCCTTGACCGTGGGCACGGCTATTCGAATAGTTTTGATTCTGCAGAGTTTGTACACTTTCACCACAAGAGACAATCAACTCGTTGCCCCACACGATTCCTTAGTCATGTGGTTGAGCAGACCATCACAGTGAATTTTCAAAATATCTAGTCCCTTTTGTCATCTCACTTTATGGGCTTCTCCCACTTGCGGTGGGTCCCATCTATGCACGGGATGTTTCCCTACAGTTACTAACGCAGCTGGGCTTCTCAACTCCCCACAACGCTTAGAACAGCTGGGAAAACTTCACCCTCCACTGGTGTCCCTTCAGTCCCCCTTGCCATAGCTTAACACTTCTACCCTCTACCGGTGAGATGAGTCCGGGGATTTCGATAAATTTACTTAGCCAAGTTGTATTTTACAGACTTGTGGTTGTACTGTTTTACACAGGAGGTCATGGCAAGATTCGGTCCTTAGTGGTATCTGGGCGGTCTACCACTAACCCACTTTGTGCATCCACTGCACCACACACACACCCCCTCGAACCATCCGCCCAGATATTTAAGCAAGTTGGGGTCTTTGGGAACATAAAATAATCATACCAACATATATACCAGTCATTCCCACCATGACTGCCCAACCAATTTTTCTCATGATTAAAGTGATGCTTGGGCGCTCTCGCACCCATGAATACCTAAGCAATGCTAAGCATGGCATATAAATTACGGACTTATTTTCGAAAAGTTACTATTATAATTTTGCTAGGGCGACAAGGTTCACCCATTCAGATATTCCAAAGGAGGTGTAATATTATTCAAGGCAAACAATGGGCATATATCTAGAATCTTAAATTAACATGTATTTGCATATAAAGTAACAGCATGCAATTTGATAATTTAAACAAAAATAGTTTGCAGAAAATGTAGGTTCAACATGATCAAAGTATTGACTCGCCTGGCATGGTTTACCGCAGTCTTGCGCCCACGCAAAGCTTTCTCATTTGTCGATCTTGAGGTTCGGGTCTTTATCTTCACCTTGATCTCGGCCTCACTTGATCCTTGATTCTTCCGGACTCCAATTTCTAGTTACGTGCTAAGCAACTGAATTCAAGTAAAAACAAATAACTCAAAAGACCCAAATAAATCCAAACACTTTACATACCCGATTTAATTTAAATTATACATTTGGTACGATTTGAGAATAGAAGGATGATTCAGGTTAGTGTGTTGTAAGCGTAGCGGTAGCTGGATATATGTGCATTAGGTGATGGCCCGGCTGGCTATTTAGAGTCACACTTCACTACTGCTCTCAATTATTCCTATAGCTAAGATTCATTTTACCGATGGTATGCTAAAAGTTAGGGTGTTTATTTTCATTGGGTAATCTTTAATTTAAACCCTTATTTTTATAGTTAAGTTTGGCACCAAACTTATTTTCCTTAACTTTAAGTTGGAGGCGCTCTAGAAATTAGCTGATATTGTTATTTTATCCCTTAGCATCCGATGTAACTTTATCTTAACTTATTCATAGCTGGTTATGCGCGCTACTCAGAATTATATTTCATCATCGTTACTATGTGAAAGTTGTCATTTACGACTTCTTGATCGGTGGTATTGTTAATGATGGCGTCTATATTTCTAATGGGATATACGACGAATACAAAGTTTGTAATGATATACTTGCTAGGGGCTACATACATGTCATCTGCGCTTTTCTAGCTATGCATTTATATGTATTTACCTAGATAAGTCTCTAACTTAGATGGATATTCTATTTCAGCTACCTTTAATATTCTGCTTAATTCATGACTCTTTATTAGATATTATTCTCCTTAAATTTTAATCTAGATGTGTTTATGATATAACGTTTATAAGTCTTAGAACCCTCTTTTATTATTGCCTTCACTTAATGTTTAGATTAATAATAAAGGCACATTAATTTTTTCATATATGGTAAGTAATCAAATATTAAACCTTAAACCAGTTCATTTATATTCTAATAAGATTTGTTGGTTTCCATAGGCTAGTTTCATATTTCTCCTAGTTGAAATAAAGCAGAAGAAAGCAAAAACAAAGCAAGAGAAAAAGATTCGGAAAAAGGGGGGAAGGATAGGAATTGATCCCAGGACCTGGGGTAGACTTAGTGCTTTAAGGGCTTTCGGGCTAGCCAACTAAGCCAGTGTTCTTTCGCAACTTACTGGGGGTAAACCTTTTACAACAGGCGATGCAAATGCTGAGCTCCACAACAGAGTCCCAATCGGCCGAACAGGGGAGGCAGGCTCGCGGAGGGGATGGCGGCGCCGCTGGCGGGGAGCGGTCGGGGAGACGCCGGCGAGCACAAAAACGGAACGCTTGCGGGGTGGGGAAGCCGGTGGAGGGGGTGGCGCGGCTCGGGGTGGCGCTAGAAAGGGGCAGCGACACCAAGATTGGCCGGCGGCGGGTGAGAAGGGGGCGGTGGCATCGGCGTGGGAGGGGGAGAAATTGGAGGTGGGCACGAGTAGGAGCAGGTCACGGGGAATCTCACCGCGCGCGTTGCCGAGCCGGAGAATGCCCGCAGTGGGCCGACGACGTGGTTGGGGGAGGCGGCGGAGGGCTTCGCGGCGCCGGCGAGCTGAGGCGGCGGGGAGCGCTGGCCAGTGGTCGTGAGAGACTCATGATGATGTGGAGATGCTCTCCCCCAGTGGAATCGGGCGGTGGCGCCTTGAGGGAGAAATGGAGGCGGTGGCGGCGCATTTGACCGCTGGCGAGAATTAGAAGCCTTCAGGCGAGCTCGGTGCGGCGCTTTTCAATTCAATCGGAGAGAAGAGACTAGAGGCTCGGAAGAACCCGTCAGCTTGCTTGGATTGAAGGGGGACGCACTGGAGCACTGGAATGGCGAGGAGGTAGTGCGGCGAGTTCACGACGCTTGGCGGGAGAAGACCAGGGAGAGGAAGGGGAGCGGCGCAGGGAGAAGAGGGGAAGCCAATGGCACTTATAGCTATAGAGGGGCGGAGGAAAGCGCAGAGGACCGGGCGGCGTGGAGGTCCAGCGTGGGGCTCGACGCGTGCAGCAGAGACAGGGCAGGCATGCGAGATGCAGCGAGGGGACGCAACGGGGCGCAGAGCGATGGCGACGTGCGACAGGGCCGGCACGAGGTGTTGCAGTAGGAAGCGGTGGGCTCGAGGCGACGCAGAGCAGAGAGCAATCGGGGAAGAATGACGCGGAAGCAGCTCGTCCACGAGCGAAAGAGGGAAAGAGGGAGAAGAATGAAAAAGAAAAGGGGGAGACGGGGGCAGGAAAAGGGCTCTGCGGCAGGGAGGGGAAAAGAGAGAGGGAGGGAGGAAGAGAGAGAAGATATTAGGGCCCACATGTAGGAGAGAGGGAAAATGGGAAAAGAATGAGAGAAATGAAAGGCTCTAGCAATTTTGGATTTTAATTCAACTTTTGATCCAAATGTCTAGGTAAAAATAAACTTACATTTCTCTATTTTTTTAATTTTTATTTTATTTTGTGTTGACTAAATTTTTGAGGATCAAATTCTTGGGTTTTGCATGCTAATTTAATTAAAAGGAGAGACTTTTGGGTTTAGCCATTTAGAGATATATTCCAATATTTCTTTTGGTTTTATTTTATTGACTCAAACTTGAATTCAAGGTTTTGGTATTTTGGATTTCATGATTCAGTAATGTCATTTTAGATTTTTTTATTATTTTCATGATCTTATTTCTACTTGAGATTATCCTTGATCATTAATTTGCATGCCACCAAAATCTCAAAAGATTTCAACTAAATATACAAAAGAAACTTTGAACGCCAGCAAATGCAAGAACAGGTTTTAAAAACTCCATATTTCTGAATATCTAAATTTTGGGATGTTACATAACATCCTCAAAAAAATCATATCCTAGACCTTGATTGAATTTGCAAATCTTGGATTGGTCTAGAATAAGATTTAGCTTCTTCTTGCCTCCAACAAACCTCTCAAGAGTGTTCATAAGATACTGACACTCCTGGAAGAGAGAGGCGCAAGAAGAGCAGGGGAAAGAAGAGACAGCAGAAGGAGATGAAGAGGAACCAACAGCAAAAGAATGGATGGCATGTGCATGCATAGCCGCCTCAACATTGAGGACTTTGCAAGACGCACTGGAACAGTCATACTGCTAGCCATTTGGTTCTCGTCGCTAAGTGTCTCTACCCTACCCTTAGGCTTCTCCCCCACAACAGCACTCACAGCACAAGCAGATTGTCGCTTCTCTAGAAGGTACTTAGTTAGCTTCACATATTTTTCATCAAATGCAATCAAGTCAGATTTTAGTTTTTCACAGTTATTGCATGGTGAGCTAACAGGGTCCTTAGAAGCATATTGAGCCAATTTGTTGTTGTGATTAATCATTTCTTGAAACTGTTTTGAGACAGATCCAAGCTCAGCAATCAACTTGGGACAGTTCATACATGAAGTAATGGGCTCTAGCAAAAAAGCTTGTAACTCAGCAATTTTATGATCTGGCTTCTTTAAGTTCATTTTCAAGTTAATGCAGCTTTCACATGATTTAGGCAGATTAAGAAGCATGGAATAAAGACCTCTAAAAGCATTGTCCTTATCCTCACATGAGGTGCAAGAAGTAGTCTCAACAAAATTAGATGAAAGAGCAGCAGTCCTAATCATCTCTAATTCAACTAAAAGACTAACATTCTCCACCTTAAACAAATCTAACTCAGAAGTCACACTATCATGAGAGGTCCTTAGTTTCTCCATATCTCCAAGCAAAGAAGTACACATATTACATTCGTCACAGGAGGGAGCAGGTATAAGTGAAGTAAACTCCCGTGACAATCTCTCTACTTCCTTCTCAAGATCAACAACCCTAGCTCTAGATCTAGCATAAAATTTTTCTAGCTTGAGAAATGAATTATTAAGCTGGTCATAGGAAGGACATACCTCATCGGAGTCGCTGTAGAGCTCGCTGTCCCTGATGGCCCTCATGGGCCATGAAGCACATGACGATGAAGTCATCGCCGTCCTTGGGATCTTGATTATCCTTGTCGTCGTCGTCACTCCACCCTTCCACGTCGCTGAAGTCGATGTCGTCGAAGGCGATGAAGACACGATGGAAGAGCTTCTTGGCTTTGCCAAGGTTGCGGTACTTCTTCTCTTTGCCTTAGGCGTGAGCTGGGGGCTTCTTGTTGCGGTTCTTATTGGTGTAGTCGTTCTTGCTCACGCCACCGTAGTCGCTCTTACCCTTCTCCAGTTTGGGGCAGTTTGCTCGAATGTGGTTGGGGCCACCACACTCAAAGCAAATCACAAGTCCTCCTCTCTTTCTCTCCCTAACCCTCTTATATGCATGGGAGAATTATCTGGCTAAGAGGGCTAGTTGGTTTTTTGAAAGCTGTTCTAGTTGGTCGTCACTCATTTCGTAAACAACAGCAAGAGAAAAACCAGAGATACCATCAGAAAGAACCTCAGAAGTCGTACTGGGATCGGTGACCAGTGCCATCGGCTGCGACTTCGACTTGCGAGAGACAATATCAATCTCATGAGTTTTGAGGCATGAATACAACGCATCAAGAGTCAAAGTCGAAAGATCAGTCGTGTCCTTGATGGTGGTCACCTTCATCTCCCAAACACGCAAATCAAGAGCAGAAAGCATTTGACGAGTGTTGGTCGAGTCGGGGTATGTGAGACCGACCGCTCGGAGGTTACTCAAGATCTTGTGAAACCTCGCAAAGCACTCATCAAGGGACTCTCCAGCGAGCATTTCAAACTTGTTGTAATCTCGCTTGTACTGGTCCTGTCATACCGTCTTGATTTGGGTGGTGCCATCATGGTAAGCATCGAGAGTCACCCAAATGTCGTAGGCCGACATAAGATGAGAAATGTGATCAAATTCGCTTCTGCTAAGACCTTGGATTATGATGTTCCTTGCCTTTACATTTGCCTCCACATTGATGTTCTCATCGACAGGAACAACATAGCGCGTTCTGACTTTCCTCCAGATAGCATAGCCCTGAGCCTGAATGTAGGTCTACATCCTACTCTTCCAGAAGGGATAGTCGATCCCATCGAAGATAGGGGCTTGGTGAAATACTTGTCTGTTGCAATGGCTCAAGAGACCGGTTAAGATCTACGAGGAAGAGCTAACCGGCTCTGATACCAATTGTAGGATCAAAAACAGCAACAGAGGGGGGGTGAATGGTGCCTTCAAAAACCGCCCCAAAGTATCCACATGCTTCTTCTCCGATAGCTAGAAAAGCTATGAAGTAGAAGATACAAAGCTCACTGGAAGCTGAAGAAAAGATCAGGAATCAAACCACGAGAAAAGCTCAGACCAGAGAACAAGTACAGACTGAAGAGAGAAGGCCGGCTTGACTATCATAACAAGGCCAGTCAGCCCGCCTGGCAGTGGCTGGTCAGACCGCCTGGCTGTGACCGGTCAGATCGCCGGTGGCCGAGTGGTTGGACCGCCTAGGGCATAACTGGTCTGACTGCCATACGAGGAGCGGTCTGACCGCCATACGAGGAGTAGTCTGACCGCCATGACTTCTCCGGTCTGACCTGGGGAGAAATCCAGCGAAGGCAAATAGCAAAGTCGAGAGACTAAACCTGAACCGAAAGCCAACAAGTACAGAAAATATTGCAAGCACCTAATAACAAGGACAATTAACAAGTGCTTGCTGCTCTTCTCACCTCAAACAGAAAAGGACTTCAATCTAGTCACCAGATTGACCTCAGGGAGAAGACAATGCAGACAAAAATGATTGAGAACAGTAACTACTGAATTTTGCCGAGAACAACCAGCAGGATGAGGCAAAATCCATATTTCTCTTGATTGTGAGACCCTTTGCTCATGAGACTTTAGAATAGGTTAGAGAATAGTCTTAGGACAGGAAAACAAAAATCTAAAGGCAACCCTTTTAAAGAAAATCAAGAATACCAACATGCTCTGCCTTCAAACCCTTGAACCAAGCAAAACAGAGGAAATGTGGCGCATGATTGAAAAATGAGAGACTCTTTGATTCAATCATTTGGCTCTTGGGAATGAACTGACCAATTGGTCTTGAGATTAATTCCCCATACAGAGCTCAATCAAGGATAGGGGCTACTCAAGAACTCATCTCAGAGCTGGAATAAGCAGAAGGCAGCAAAAGAAGAACTTGAGCAAACACAGAAAGCGAAGCACAGAAAGACAATCAAACAGAACAACACTTAACATCAGAGACTGAAACAGATGCAAAGAGATGGGCGATTGCATTAACTGAGAGTTTTATAGCCATCTCACTACATGATTCCCAACTGAGATGAACACACACAAGAACTCACGTAGACAAGTAACTGCACCCGCTTCAGCTCATCTCACACTGCCATCTCACACTCCCTATATAGAGAAGGGAAGAGCTCACATCCTCAAAAGAAAATTCAAGAAGAATCAGCCACACCTCACTACATGACTCTCATCCAAGCAAGGAAATAAGTCAAAGGTCTTTACTGCCCAAAAACACCTCACATGAGACAAAAGCAAAACAAATACCCTTACAACCAAATTTTGGAGGGAAACACACACGCCACTCCAAAACCTAACCTCCTCCTTCTACTACCAGGTCTCTAACCTATCACCTTCAACTGAATCCGCTTCCATTTTGCAGCCTTGCGTATTTTACCATGTAGGACCGAAATGGCGACAGAGGGGGGTGAATGTCGCTCTCTTCAAAAATGCCCCCGGGAAATCAAACACTGATTTTTCAAAAAGATGCAAAACAAAGCACCTCACAAAAATTAAAATTACTTTTGCTGAAATTTGGAACGCATGCGACACTAAAAAATTCAGCATAAATCAGAGACCCGCCAGTAAAAAATTTAACTGAAAATATTGCTGTTTGATCTGCATGCAAAATTGTTGAAGATCAGCAAGAAGAATAAAAGAAAAGGCACTTTCCTTGCAAGAACCAAAGCTGAAATGCAGAGCTATACCCAGCCGTAAATGCACATTAGGAATGAGAATTGAATACTTCACTCTGTCGGCAAGCCTTGGACCGAAAAGAGCAAATGGATTGCTTTGCTACTGCCGCAGGGAATAAGAAATCAAAGACAAACAGCAAGGAGAAGATGACTACCCGAACACTGTAGGGAAAAGCAAGCCAAGGAAAAGACAGAAGAAAACAGTCGAATGAACTGGGAACCGAAAATATTCTGACTTTGGGAAAACAAAGAAAATGAGTGAATCTTCAATTCTTTTCTTACCACAAGACTAAAATCTTGAACCAAATACCATTGGGACTTGAGGAATGAAAAGATCTTACCTGAAGAGTAAGAAATTAAGATTATGACAAAATCTGAACCTCTTGCAAAGTCTGAACCAAAACTCAAATTACTCTCCAATCCTTGATCCTTTGGCCATGAAACTTTGAGGATATATTAGCAATAGTAATGGGACAATCCAGACCCAGTATCATGCCATTTCTCCAAGGGAATCAAAAACTGCACTTAACCCTAGAAATGGAAGAACATGAACAGAGCAACCCCAAATATGAAATCTGAGATTAAACCAACGTTTGCTCTTGGGAACTCGATCAAATGATCTTGAGGAAACATCCCAACCTAGAGCAACCCATTTTGGCACTCTCCAGCAAGCAAGAACTCAAAACAATGAAAATCCAAAAATCACTCAAAGAAAGCAACGAAGAACAGAGAGGCACATAGGAGATAAAAACTTCAGATTTTTCATTCCATCAAAGCAAGGAGTACATATGAGTCCCGATACGCATGGACATTAGGACAAGGAAGTGATTACAAGTCTCTCAATCCCTCATCTCCCACTCAATCCTCAAAATCACCAAGAAACTCACATACTTCTTGGGAGGAATACACACAGAGGGGAGAGCACTCTCAGACAACCATCGAAGGGGACAAGCAGGGAGCACACCTCTGCCTCCACCACCAAATCTCACCCACTAAAGCCTAAAGCCAAAACAACCACTAAAGCCTATTTTGACTAAAGGAAACCCTAAAACCCTTGAAGTGCTCAAGAGGGCATGCAGCCCCTCCATCCTATTTATAGCCCACGGCTAACGGGTCTCCACCCCGTTACGCCCGCTAAGTCCAACGAAGCCCGCTCCCGCTTGTGCAGCCACGCGAATTTCCCGATTCGCCCCTCGTGCACCTTCTGGGAAGCTTCGCGCTCCTTGCCTCGCACGCCTCGCAACCACCTCGAGTCCACGTCGTCTTCGACACATCCTGACCGTTCTGACCTCAGTGCCACCTGCACCTAGTCCGGTCCACCGCGTCTCGCCACGACTCCGCCTCGACGTCCTGCAACCACACAGACAAGAAACACGTCAAATAGCACCGCTCGATACATGAAAGCGTAAATAACATTACTTACCATACCAAAGTCCAAACCTATCGAAATATCGGAATATGCAACCTAATCCCATACGACCAAGATTGACCAAAGTCCGACCGAGCCCGATTGCGCCACGCAACGACGCGACTCCGAACCACTCAAACCAAACTCGACTAACATAACCAATGTCAATTACTCATCATACACATGTGGTCACATCCACATGGTTCATCAATCTCTCCCTTGATGAGTATATTGACAAACCCCGAAAAAGAAAAAAGTTGAGTTTGAGTTTGAAAAAACCAACATGGTCCAAAGAGTGAAAATGAGGCTAATGACCATGTCGACAGAAGAGCACTAGAGCTACACAAGAAAGAGCAAATTTTTCTCCAAAGCTCTAGAAAACTCCCAAATAGCTTTTTCTTCTCTATTCTCCCCCTTTTGGCAATAAACACATCAAGAGTCAAAAGAGAGAACATGACATGTCAACGGATGAAATGGCTGAAGTTTGATTATTCTAAGCATTTAGAGCCATGAGAATTATCCATAATGACCATAATGTAATACACCAAGCCATAACTCAATAAAAGGCTATCTAGATCATGACAAGATATGTATATCCTAGCTAGAACACATAGATGACGATCCGAAATGTAATGCATTTTATGAGCATGTCAAGTCATCAATAAGCAAAGTCTAACTAGAGATATCCAAGGATGATGCAGGCCATGTCAATAAATCTAGCAAATAGAGCACAAGTCATGGCAAGGTGTAAAGCATTGTAAACATGTCAAAACAGGATAATAAACAGGGCTCAATGTAGTTATATTACAATGCTAAATGCTGAAAATGCATAAAATCCAACTCCCCCTCAACATATGATGCAGCTTTAAGTTCAAGTGGAGTTAAGTCAAGATTAAGCTCCAGAAGCTCCCAGATGCACTCCCCCTGAACCAAGGCAATAAATCGAGAAGCTGGCAAAGAAAACCAACCAGGCAGTCCTTAAAGCATAGATAAGATATAGAGACAGCTATGGCTCAGACAAACTCTCATCTACCCCATATGACTCCAGGACTATTAGCTGACCGTAAACCACACACTAGAGAGCAAACACGTACCCTGTCTACTCGAGGGTGGCCCAACCCTCACTAGATCCTACAAGGAGTGCGCTCAATCTAGTGAGATAAGAAACAGCTAATAAGAAGCATCCTGGAAGCATAAGATAAGAGTAAGAAGTCTAAGCAACTAGACAAGAGAAGCACTCTAACCTATGCTAGAAGGACTAAGCCCGATGCACCCCAAGTGCAAAGCAACAGAAATGAGACAGAAGCATAATCAATACAGTAAAGCAGCAAAGCCCAAAGCTCCCCCTCACTACAGTCCATAAGGACAAACCACCCCAAGCTCTCCCCGCAGAGCTAGAAACCTAGAGCTATCCAATGGCTTGGTAAAGATGTCAGCCAACTGGTGGTCACTCTCCACAAACTGGAGCACTATATCACCCTTCTCTACATGGTCTCTAAGGAAGTGATAGCGAATATCAATATGCTTGGTCCGGGAGTGCTGCACTGGGTTCTTAGCAATGTTAATCGCCAAAGTGTTATCACAAAAGAGTGGAACACTGTCGATAGCTAACCCAAAGTCCCACAGGGTCGAAACCATCCAAAGTACCTGACTGCAGCAGCTGGCTGCAGCAACGTACTCGGCCTCTGCGGTGGACTGTGCAACACCGAACTGCTTCCTGGAAGACCAAGAGACAAGAGAAGTGCCAATGAATTGGCAGGTGCCAGAAGTGCTCTTCCTATCTATCCTACAGCCAGCGAAGTCTACGTTCGAGAAGGCTCTCAAGGAAAGACAGGATGAGGATGAGTACCAGATACCATAGTCGATGGTAGCTCGAAGGTACCGAAAGATGCGCTTCACCGCCTGACGGTGAGATACGCGAGGAGAAGCCTAAAACCGAGCACACAGACACACGGAGAAGTGTATATCCGGTCTCGAGGCAGTGAGGTAAAGAAGGGAGCCGATCATACTTCTGTACTCTTTCTGATCAACTGGCTCGCCATCCTCATCTGGGTCAAGATAGGCCGTAGAAGCCATCGGAGTTGACACCGGCTTACCATCACTCATGTCGAAGCGTCTCAGGAGGTCACGAGTGTACTTGCCTTGATGCAAGAAGGTACCCTCCCGAGTCTGCTTGATTTGGAAGCCAAGGAAGAAGGTCAATTCGCCCATCATACTCATCTCAAACTCGGTGCTCATGACATCCGAGAACTGTGAAACCAGAGTATGAGAAGAGCCGCCAAAGATGATGTCATCGACATAGATCTGGACGAGCAAAAGGTCATTGCCATGACGGCGGATGAACAAGGTCTTGTCTACTTTACCCATTTCAAACCCATGACTCAACAAGTAGGACTTAAGCCTCTCATACCAAGCTCTGGGGGCCTGCTTAAGTCCATACAATGCTTTGGAAAGCTTGAAGACATGGTGTGGGTATTTGGGGTTCTCGAAACCTGGAGGCTGTCTGACGTAAACTTCTTCCTCAATGACTCCATTAAGGAAGGCACTCTTGACGTCCATTTGGTAGAGCCTGAAACCCTTAGAAGCTGCAAAGGCAAGCAGGATTCTAATGGCCTCAAGTCGAGCTACAGGGGCAAAGGTCTCCTCGAAGTCTAGACCCTCAACCTGGGAAAACCCCTGAGCTACCAGTCTAGCCTTGTTCTGAATAACCACTCCATCCTCGCTCTGTTTGTTCTTGAACACCCACTTAGTCCCAATAATATTGTGACCTCGCGGGGGCTCAACAAGCGACCAGACCTTGTTCCTCTCAAAATTTTCTAGCTCCTCATGCATGGCATTGACCCAAGACTCATCGGAAAGAGCATGAGAAACATCCTTGGGCTCAAAGGAGGCAATGAAAGCAGAATGGAGACAAAATTGAGATAAGCCAGATTTTGAGCGGGTAACACGCTTGAACAGGTCTCCAATCATCTGCTCAGAAGGATGTCTTTTCTGGATATGTCGGGGAGGTCCAGGATGAGATGAAGAAGTGGCCTCTACCTCGTGAGCTGACGAGGTAGGAACAGAGCCACTAGCTCCAGAGGAAGCAGAAGGCATGGGCTGATCACCTGGAGGTGCGGTGGAAGACGGCACCTCAAGGGGTGGATAAGGGACTGGATCGGGTAGACAACCCTCATCTCCATCGTCCTCGTCATCCACGAAGATGGTCTCGGACTGCTCTAAAGAACCTGAGATATCAGGCCTAGTCCCCGGACTAACCTCGTCAAAGGTCACCTCACAGGTCTCTACCAATTTACTAGACTCGCAGTTCTAGACCCTATAAGCCCGCAAAGAAGGCGAGTAACCTAGAAAGATACCATCACAAGATCGTGACTCGAACTTATCTAGGTTCCCGGACTTCAAAATAAAGCACTTGCAACCAAACACACGAAAATGAGAGACGCTAGGCTTTTGCCCATATCTCAGCTCATAAGAAGTGCGGTGCAAGTGTGCCCGAAGAAAAACTCAATTTGAGACATGGCACGCGGTGGCTATAGCCTCAGCCCAAAACTTCCACGGTGTAGAGTACTCATCAAGCATCATCCTGGCCATCTCGACCAAGGTACGGTTTTTTCTCTCCACAATGCCATTTTGTTGTGGGACGTGTAGAGAGGAGAACTGATGCTCTACACCTGTCTCACCACAGAAACTCTCGAAGTTGGAATTCTTGAACTCCGTGCCATTGTCACTGCGGATCGCTCGTAAGGCACCCGGGAGCTCAACAGAAAGCCTACTGAAAAGACATCAAAAATGTGAAAACGCCTCATCCTTCGAGGCTAAGAAAAACACCCCAGAAAACCTCGAATAGTCATCGACCATGACAAGGACATACCACTTCCCTCCGGCTGACTGCACTCGAGCTGGTCCAATAGTGTCCATATGGAGCAGCTGTCCCGGTGCATCGGTCATGGTCACAGTGACCGGAGGATGTGAAGCGGCAACCATCTTGCCGTGCCGGCATGGAGCACAGACCAGATCTTTGACCATCTTGAGCTTCGGCAGACCACGAATGAGATCGTGGCCACTAACTTGGGTCAAATGGTCAAATCCTATATGACCAAGTCTGCTATGCCAGAAAGTCAGATCGCGGGACTCCGAAGCAATCAAACACCAGAGAGGATCACCAGAAGACTCAGAAAAATCAGCATGAAAGATCCTCCCATAACGTGAAATCCCGCAAACAAGACTACCCGAAGAATCAAGAATTTTGCAAGCATTTTTCTTAAAGCTCACCTCATAACCGTCATCGGTAAGCTGAGAAACCGAAAGCAAATTATAACGCAGCTTACTAACCAAAGCAACATCTCTCAAAAGAAACGAGTCATTAACGCGCATTGTACCTTTGGCGATGACGCGCCCAGATGAAGCATCTCCGAAGGTCATCGTCTCATCACCTGGAGCACGGGCTAGGGAAGAGAACCAACGGGAGTCTCCGGTCATGTGTCGTGAACACCCGAAGTCTACAAGCCAAACCTCTCCCTTCCCAGCCCGGCGAACCTGAGTCAGCACGAGAGTAAAGTCTCAGTACTGGGGTAAATCAAGAGTGATTTTGGCACCCAATACTGAACAACACGTCGAGCAGATGAAGTAGTCAAGCACGACTGACCTCTATCTACCCTACGCTCTCTGTGACTCAAAGAAGCAGAAGGTCTGTGTGCAGACCCGAAGTTATTGCTGGGTCCGACTGCTACGGGGAAGCGAGTCGGAGCACCGGCAACAGGCTGAACACGCCGCGGGTAGCTGTCTCGACGGGGGAAACGCGATCTACCCTCAGGACGGTGGAAGTCATGACCAGGAGCATATCGAGGATGAAAGCCAGAAAACTCAGAAAATTCGAGTCCTCGATGATGTCCAAAACCATCAACAGACGTAACCCTAGACCTCGTGTTGGTCTTAGATGCACTCAGGATCTGGGGCTGACCCTGAATACGCCTAAGAGACTCAACACGGTCTCTACGCGCGATCCTGGCGTGCCTGAAGCAACGATCGATCGTATGTTCATCCTTCTGACAGAAGGTGCACTGATACTTCGCCTTCTGGGAGGCAGAAGTAGCATGAGATGGCTTCGCCTTCTGAGAGGCCGAAGCTGCAGGTGGACTCACCTTGCTGTCAGAAATCCCTTGGACAAAGCCCGCTGATTTGAATTTGACCTCATTAGATCTGGGCTCGACCTCGATCAATCCTCCTACTATGGGTCGAAGAATAGCAGGTGGATGCTTTCTCATATCCTCATAAAAATCATATCCTAGACCCTGATTGAACTTGCAAATCTTGGATTGGTCTAGAATAAGATTAAGCTTCTTCTTGCCGCCTACAAATCTCTCAAGAGTGTTCATAAGGTATTGACACTCCCGAAAGAGAGAGGTGCAAGAAGAGCAGGGGAAGAGGGAATAGCAGGAGGTAAGAGAGCAGATGAAGAACCAACAGCAGAGGAACGAATGGCTTGTGCACGCACAGCCGATTCAGAATGGACAGTCCTACTGCTAGCAGGTTGGTTTGCGTCGCTAGTCGTCTCTACCTTACCCTGGGGCTTCTCCCCCTCCTCAGCAATCACAGCACAATCTGATGGTTGCTTCTCTAGTAAGTCCTTAGTTAGCTTCACACATTTTTCATCCAATGCAATCAAGTCAATTTTTAGTTTTTCACAATTTTTGCATGGTGAGCTAACAGGGTCCATAGAAGCATAATTAGCCAGTTTCTTATTGTGGTCAATCATTTCTTGAAACTGCTTGGAAACAGATTCAAGTTCAGCAGTTAATTTAGGACAGTTTGAACATGAAGCAGCTCTGATACCAATTGTATGACCGAAATGGCGACAGAGGGGGGGTGAATGTCGCTCTCTTCAAAAATGCCCCCGGAAAATCAAACACTGATTTTTCAAAAAGATGCAAAACAAAGCACCTCACAAAAATTAAAATTAATTTTGCTGAAATTTGGAACGCATGCGACACTAAAAAATTCAGCATAAATCAGAGACCCGCTAGTAAAAAATTCAACGGAAAATATTGCTGTTTGATCTGCATGCAAAATTGTTGAAGATCAGCAAGAAGAATAAAAGAAAAGGCACTTTCCTTGCAAGAACCAAAGCTGAAATGCAGAGCTATACCCAGCCGTAAATGCACATTAGGAATGAGAATTGAATACTTCACTCTGTCGGCAAGCCTTGGACCGAAAAGAGCAAATGGATTGCTTTGCTACTGCCGCAGGGAATAAGAAATCAAAGACAAACAGCAAGGAGAAGATGACTACCCGAACACTGTAGGGAAAAGCAAGCCAAGGAAAAGACAGAAGAAAACAGTCGAATGAACTGGGAACCGAAAATATTCTGACTTTGGGAAAACAAAGAAAATGAGTGAATCTTCAATTCTTTTCTTACCACAAGACTAAAATCTTGAACCAAATACCATTGGGACTTGAGGAATGAAAAGATCTTACCTGAAGAGTAAGAAATTAAGATTATGACAAAATCTGAACCTCTTGCAAAGTCTGAACCAAAACTCAAATTACTCTCCAATCCTTGATTCTTTGGCCATGAAACTTTGAGGATATGTTAGCAATAGTAATGGGACAATCCAGACCAAGTATCATGCCATTTCTCCAAGGGAATAAAAAACTGCACTAAACTCTAGAAATGGAAGAACATGAACAGAGCAACCCCAAATATGAAATCTGAGATTAAACCAACGTTTGCTCTTGGGAACTCCATCAAATGATCTTGAGGCAACATCCCAACCTAGAGCAACCCATTTTGAGCAAGCAAGAACTCAAAACAATGAAAATCCAAAAATCACTCAAAGAAAGCAACGAAGAACAGAGAGGCACATAGGAGATAAAAACTTCAGATTTTTCATTCCATCAAAGCAAGGAGTACATATGAGTCCCGATACGCATGGACATTAGGACAAGGAAGTGATTACAAGTCTCTCAATCCCTCATCTCCCACTCAATCCTCAAAATCACCAAGAAACTCACATACTTCTTGGGAGGAATACACACAGAGGGGAGAGCACTCTCAGACAACCATCGAAGGGGACAAGCAGGGAGCACACCTCTGCCTCCACCACCAAATCTCACCCACTAAAGCCTAAAGCCAAAACAACCACTAAAGCCTATTTTGACTAAAGGAAACCCTAAAACCCTTAAGTGCTCAAGAGGGCATGCAGCCCCTCCATCCTATTTATAGCCCACGGCTAACGGGTCTCCACCCCGTTACGCCCGCTAAGTCCAACGAAGCCCGCTCCCACTTGTGCAGCCACGCGAATTTCCCGATTCGCCCCTCGTGCACCTTCTGGGAAGCTTCGCGCTCCTTGCCTCGCACGCCTCGCAACCACCTCGAGTCCACGTCGTCTTCGACACATCCTGACCGTTCTGACCTCAGTGTCACCTGCACCTAGTCCGGTCCACCGCGTCTCGCCACGACTCCGCCTCGACGTCCTGCAACCACACAGACAAGGAACACGTCAAATAGCACCGCTGATACATGAAGGCGTAAATAACATTACTTACCATACCAAAGTCCAAACCTGTCGAAATATCGGAATATGCAACCTAATCCCATACGACCAAGATTGACCAAAGTCCGACCGAGCCCGATTGCGCCACGCAACGACTCGACTCCGAACCACTCAAACCAAACTCGACTAACATAACCAATGTCAATTACTCATCATACACATGTGGTCACATCCACATGGTTCATCAATCTCCCCCTTGATGAGTATATTGACAAACCCCGAAAAAGAAATAAGTTGAGTTTGAGTTTGAAAAAACCAACATGGTCCAAAGAGTGAAAATGAGGCTAATGACCATGTCGACAGAAGAGCACTAGAGCTACACAAGAAAGAGCAAATTTTTCTCCAAAGCTCTAGAAAACTCCCAAATAGCTTTTTCTTCTCTATTCTCCCCCTTTTGGCAATAAACACATCAAGAGTGCAAAAGAGAGAACATGACATGTCAACGGATGAAATGGCTGAAGTTTGATTATTCTAAGCATTTAGAGCCATGAGAATTATCCATAATGACCATAATGTAATACACCAAGCCATAACTCAGTAAAAGGCTATCTAGATCATGACAAGATATGTATATCCTAGCTAGAACACATAGATGACGATCTGAAATGTAATGCATTTTATGAGCATGTCAAGTCATCAATAAGCAAAGTCTAACTAGAGATATCCAAGGATGATGCAGGCCATGTCAATAAACTCAAACCAAACGCGACTAACATAACCAATGTCAATTACTCATCATACACATGTGGTCACATCCACATGGTTCATCATACCAAAATGCCCCTGCTACACCTTCCTGGAAACTTCCTCTTTTCTTGATGTCCACGCCTCGCAACCACTTCGAGTCCTCGTCGTCTTCGGCATCTCCCAAGCGCTTTGACCTTAGCACCGCCCGTGCCTAGTCCGGTCATCCCATGCCTCACCACGACTCCGCCTCAAAGTCCTGTAGCCATCACAGACAAGAAACCTTCACATAGCACCGCTCGAAATAGTATAAACATACATAAGCATCAGAAGAAGATACTCAAGCAAAGAATACCCAAAACAAACTCAAACTCTCTAACTCAAGCGTCAATTACTCATCACAAACATGGGGTTACCTCCACATGGTCTCTCACTTGTGTTGCGACCATTGTTGGGTACTTGCTGAGATTTCCAAATCTCACGCTTGCTCTTTCCCTCTTAGGTAAAAGGCTAGTGGATTGATAGCAGCATGCATGGGTGGGAGCACTCGAATTTCAGTACTATGGCTTGCCACAAGTTTTGCCATTTACTTTATTTGTTATTTGATTAAAAGTGGATTGATCCCATATTTCAAACATTATTTTAGCTTCCGTTGATTATTTAATAAAGTACTTTAAAGGTTTTAAATTGGTGTGTGAATTTCTATAATTGTCTTTTATTATTACTTTTATTTCTTGGCGATGACGTTCTATAGTAGTATTCCACTTTGGCTATATGTGGGGTGCTACAGCGATAGAGATTACGGAGAGAGATACTCGTTTGTGATTTTGGTTGATACAGATATTAGGCTTTTAACGTATATTACAATTAACTTATAGACCCCATCGTGAGAAAATACATCGTTTAAAAATTAGGTACTATAGCAAAAACTAAAACCACTTTTAGAAACCGTTAAAGAACATGGATACGCTCGTTGTTACTGCATGTACACCAAACTGGTCCACATGGCATCTATGGCAAGGTAAAACCTCTTCTATGCTTGCAAAACATTTGCCTTGTATTATTACAGATCTATTGGAGCTAAAGGAGCAAAATTGCAAACTTAATTATTGTTGTAATATTTGCGGTATAAGCAAAGATATAAATATAATTCCAATATAGTCATATAAGCACACCAAAGACATCAATTCATATATAAATGACATAACATGTATGAAACCATATGAATTGAACATATCATTTAAAGTATACCACATATTCACTAATAGAAGCAAAAACTTTCTAAACATGAACATGTATGTCAATGTACAAGGCATTTACCAATTAAGACTAGCAACAAGCTCAAGTTTAATTGATTATTTGTGCTCTCAAATGTAGGGTTGCACAAGATTATTCTTGGCCGTCCCGCTACTAAATCATATACTCTTCCTTGATTGGTTATATCAAACAGTTAATTCAGTCTTTTGAGCTCTAGATAAAAGACTTTACAATCTCAAGATCATACCATATGCAGCATGTGATCCTTCAGATAGCAGTATGTAAACTAAACAGGTTAATTTCTGATTCAACAAATGAGACCTTAACTTGTCAAAATTACCTCCTAATAGATCAATGTAAGAGTATACTACAATCTGAAAGCAGTATGAACCGAAAGGCACAAGAGCACATTAACATCTAGAGACTGTCTCCCAGAACAACATGTTAACCATGACAGCAGAGTTAATGATGACTAGAGCTCAAAGACTAAAAGAACCAATCTCAGTATATGATCTATATCATCATCGAGCAACAGTATAACCCACAACAATCTATTTTCCCAGTGCCAGATAATATATGGAAGATTAACAACCTAGCACAGCAACATAGATTGCAAAACCACAGAATTACTCACAGCACAGATGATATTCAAAATCACCAGAAGAACAGGGGCTAGGCACGCTTGCGCGCTGTCCCAGAAAACCTATTGCCCTCACACCACCGTGGAAGAGCAGTAGGCACGGAGATATAGAGCCCTATCGCCGAAGTGAAGCCCACGCCGACGAGTCGAGGTAGAGGTTCGCCGCACAAGCACAGGAGAGGGCCGGCCAAGCACCTCACCGAAGCACCAGAGGATCGAAGTCGCCACACACCACAGGCAAAAATCAAAGAGAGAGAGAGAGAGCACTTTCCTTCAGGTTGTCCAACCAAAAGAGACCGGCCGCCATATATAGCCGAGAGAGGGGAGGGGTTAAGCACTCGGTGGTGCCGCCAATGGCTGGGACCGACTTTCACGCTCCACCACCGCAGCCCAAACTCACATCGCATGCCGGATCTGAGGACCGAGTCCCACAGGAAGAAGAGGAGGAGCGGCGCAACTCACGGGAGAGGGGAGATGCGGGCCGAACGGGAGGGAGGGTCGCAGGAGAGACCGGGCCGCCAACAAGCCGACCCACCAGGCCCGCCGAGCCCGCCTCTCTCCGCCGCGCCGTCCTCTGAAATCGCCGCCGCCATCTGCCCCAAACGCCCGCTCGCTCTGGGTCACGGGGAGGCATCGGCCTCCCCCCTTTTGTCTCCCTTCGGCCCACCGACAGGTGGGCCCCTTTTCTTTCTCTTTTTTTCCTTTTATCAAATGGGAAATTCCCATTTTGCCCTTGGCACAAACAACAATTATCGCTTTGTTTTGTTCCACAGGGGAGTGGCATGGTTGCACGAGCACCACCCCAAGATGCTCATGCGCAACGTCGCCGTGCTCGCCGAGTTCACCTACCTCAAGCACCACCCCGAGCTACTCTTCTGCTACATCGACGGCACCGACGCGTGCAAGGTGACCAAGGGCAGGCACCTCAGATCCAAAGCAGGCGTCTCCGTGAAGCGGAAAAAGGCCAAGGCGACCCTGCGGTCCGCACGGGAGGAAGGGGATCACAAAATGTCGAGTGGAGAGGATGCGGCGTGCGCTCGGTTGGGAGTGTATTGGCCTTTCCACATGCCCGTATCTGAATGCACAAAACTTCCAACTGAAACAAATGACTTTTGCTGCAACTGATGAATACCGGTGTGATGGACCGAAATGGCGACAGAGGGGGGGTGAATGTCAACTTTTAAAACTTGCCCCCAAGTACTCACAAGCAAATTTTCCTCTCCAAATAGCTACGACAAGCTATGAAGAGGAAATCAAGACTTTCTGGAAACTCAAGCAACAAAGGAAATAACCACTGCAGCAGAAAGAAAATTTCAGCAGCAAAAACCCCTGGGGCCGGTCTGACCACTGGGTAAAACCCGGTCCGACCGCTGGGTAATAGCCGGTCTGACCGCTGGGTAATAGCCGGTCTGACCGCTGGGTAATAGCCGGTCTGACTGTCCTAAGTTATTGCAATTTTCACAGGAATCGGGCAGATCAAGGAGCATGGCATAAGGTCCTCTAGCAGCAATGTCCTTAACATCACATGAGGTGGGAGAAGTAGTCTCATCAGTATTAAGAAGGGTAACAGCCATCCTACTCAACTCTAACTCAGCAAGCAGACTAACATTCTCCACCTTAATAGCATCAAGCTCGGAGGACACACTATCATGCGAGGTCCTTAGCTTCTCCAAATCACCCAGCAAAGCAGAGCATGTATCACAATCATCATGGGAGGGAGCAGATATAAGTGAAGTAAGCTCCCGTGACAGTCTATCTACTTCCTTCTCTAACTCGGTACACCTAGACCTAGCTCTAGCATGAAATCCACCTAGCTTAAGAAAAGCATCATTAAGCTGGTCATAAGAAGGGAGTACCTCATCCGAGTCGGAGTACAGCTCGCTGTCGCTGAGTTCGCCCTCGAGGGCCATGAAACACATGCTGGAGAAGTCGTTGCCGCCATCCTTGGGCTCTTGGTCACCCGTTCCGTCGTCGTCGCTCCATCCCTCCACCTCGCTGAGGTCGAGGTCGTCGAAGGCGGTGAGGACGCGATGGAAGAGCTTCTTGGCCTTCCCGAAGTTGCGGAACTTCTTCTTTCCCAGCGTCTGAGCTGGAGGCTTCTTGTTGTGGTTCTTGTCGGTGTAGTCGTTCTTGCCCGAACCGCTGTAGTCGTTCTTGCCTTTCTCCAGCTTGGGGCAGTTTGCCCGAATGTGGTTGGGGCCACCACACTCGAAGCAAATCACGGGTCCTCCTCTCTTTCTATCCCTCCTCCCCTTGTAAGCATGGGAGAATCTTCGAGCAAGGAGGGCCAGCTGATCATCCGCAAGCTGCTCTAACTGATCATCAGTTATGTCACAGAGAGCAGCAAGGGAGAAACCGCAAGAAGAATCAGAAGAGAGACCAGAAGCCGAGCTGGGATGTGTGACTAGAGCCATCGACTGTGACTTCGACTTGCCAGAGACAATGTCAATCTCGTGAGTCTTGAGACGCGAGTACAGCGCATCAAGAGTCAAAGTCGAGAGGTCCGTAGTGTCCTTGATGGTAGTCACCTTCATCTCCCAAACACGAAGATCGAGTGCAGCGAGCATTTGTCGAGCGTTATCCGAGTCGGGGTATGTGAGACCGACCGCTCGGAGGTTGCTCAGAATCTTGTGAAAACACGCAAAACACTCATCAAGGGACTCGCCAGCGAGCATTTCAAACTTGTTGTAATCTCGCTTGAACTGGTCCTGTCTCACCGTCTTTATCTGGGTGGTGCCCTCATGGTAAGCATCGAGGGTCTCCCAAATATCGAAGGCGGACGAAAGATGAGATATGCGGTCAAACTCGCTACGACTCAAGCCCTGGATTATGATGTTCCTTGCCTTAGTGTTTGCCTCAACATCATGCATATTTCCAGCATTAATGTTCTCATCAGCAGGAACAACAAATCTGACCTTCACCTTCCGCCAAATGGCATACCCCTGAGCCTGGATGTATGTTTCCATTCGGCTCTTCCAGAAGGGGTAATCCAGGCCATCAAAGACGGGAGGCTTGGTCGAGTACTTGTCCGTCGCCATGGCTCTTGAGACCGGTTAAGATCTATTGATTAGAGCTAACCGGCTCTGATACCAATTGATGGACCGAAATGGCGACAGAGGGGGGGTGAATGTCGACTTTTAAAACTTGCCCCCAAGTACTCACAAGAAAATTTTCCTCTCCAAATAGCTACGACAAGCTATGAAGAGGAAATCAAGACTTTTTGGAAACTCAAGCAACAAAGGAAATAACCACTGCAGCAGAAAGAAAATTTCAGCAGCAAAAACCCCTGGGGCCGGTCTGACCACTGGGTAAAACCCAGTCTGACCGCTGGGTAATAGCCGGTCTGACCGTTGGGTAATAGCCGGTCTGACGGCCAACAATGCCCCGGTCTAACCGCTCCCCTGATCCCAGGCTACCCGAGAGTGCACTGAAGGAACTGAAAATTGGCAATACCTTCAGATCTTCGAAAAACAAGAAACAAAGTCGATTTCACCCATTCTTTCTGTCCCAGAGCAACACAACAATAAGCTAAATAGCATGAGGGCTCTAGGGAACCAAGAAATCAAACCTAACAACAAGAATTTCAGATTATTGGGAGAATCTGAAATTTTACCCGAGCAAACTCAAAAATCAAATTGCTCCCAAACGGTTGATCCTTTGGCTATGAAATTTTGAGGATAGCTATAAGATAGCCTCTGGATCCTCCATGCCAAATTTCAAGCCATTACAACAAGGGGAACACCGAGAGCACCAAAACCCTAGAAAAGAGAAAGATGAACAGGGGAACTCAAAAAGGAAATCTGAGAATTAAATCAAGGTTTGCTCATGGGAACTTGATCAAATGATCTTGAGGCACTATCCCATCTTAGAGCAACCCATTTTGGCACTTCCCAGCAAGCAAGAACTCAAAACAAAGAAAATCAAGAAATCAATAAAAAGAGATAACGAAGAACAGAGAGGAGCACGAACAGAAACTTCAGATTTTCATTCATTGCAGCAAGAGAAATACAGAGGAATCCCGATACGCATGTACATTAGAACGAGGAATGATTACATGGTGGCTCAATCCATCCTCTCCAACCTCTCCTCTCCCTAGACCTCAAGAACACAAGAACTCACATACTGGAACACCCAGGGAGGAGAGCTACGAAGGAGACAAGAGTGCTGCCATCTCCACCAACCCTCAACCACTAAAGACTAAAGCCAAAGCAACCACTAAAGACTCTTTTGACTCTAGCAAACCCTAATTCCATCTCAAGTGCTCAAGTGGGCATGCAGCCCTCTCCACCTATTTATAGCCTCATGGCTAACGGGTCTCCGTCCCGTTACGCCCGCTAAGTCCAACGGAGCCCGCTCCCGCCTGTGCAGCCACGCGAATTTCCCGATTCGCCCCTCGTGCACCTTCCGGGAAGCTTCCGCGCTCCTTGCCTCGCACGCCTCGCAACCACCTCGAGTCCACGTCGTCTTCGACACATCCCGACCGTTCTGACCTCAGCGCCACATGCGCCTAGTCCGGTCCACCGTGTCTCACCACGACTTTGCCTCGACGTCCTGCAACCACACAGACAAGAAACACATCAAATAGCACCGCTCGATACGTGAAAGCGTAAATAACCTCAAACTTACCACAGATGAAGTCCAAATCTGATGAGGAATACATTACAACATTCAAACCGCTATACAACTTACAAAATTATGATATAATAAAATATAAAATACATTACAATATGTAAAAGATAATAGTAGTAGCTAATAGAATCAGTTTATAAAAGTTAGGGTATTCATATTGATTTTAACTTCTAGAAGCAGAGGAATGTTTTATAAAAATTAATATGAACAGGAACTTGATGGAACCGGTTAGCGCTGTAATTGGATTACGACTGAGGGCGAACTAAACACGTTCCTAGTTTCTTGTATCCGCACTGATGCGTTGAATGTTTCCGATGAATAAAGCTCTCGGCTCTATCTAAAAGAAAAAAGAACAAAATAAATGGAACAAGAAATCAATCAATCGGCAGTACTTTCCAAATCAGTTATTCAGTTACATACTTACGGGTGACCAATTATAGGCTCACAAACTCGGCTGACGATCGAACGTACTTAAATTATAAATCATGCATGATCAGAGCTGAAAATAACTGAAGAATTCATTCATCGGCAGATTTATCAGTTGACGATGTAGCACTTCTTCCTGAACGCCCCGGTGAGCATGCCGACGCGGCCCATCTTCACCATCGACTCGGCGAAGTCCCTGAAGAACTCGGCGGCGTACCCCCGCGTGAAGGCGCCGGTGAGCAGCGACGAGTCGGAGTGCAAGAGCCCTCGGCGCTTGGCCACCAGCCGGTAGTAACCGGTGTCGAAGGTGAGGAAGCTGCCGGGGTCCATCTCCGCCAGTGTCATGTTATCGTCCAGGCTAGCGCACCACCACCGTAAGCCGCGCCAGGTAGCTCTGGTCTAGCGCTGGGTCCATGTCAGCGTTGTTGTCCGCGCTGGTGAAGTTGTACAGCCGGTCCGAGAACGCCGAGCAGTGCGCCGTCCCCAGCGTGTGACCACCTGTCACCATTCATGTATCTATCTGTGAGATCATGCGGCGTGCCCACATATTTTGTGATAAGTATTTGGTTGTGCATGTACTTTGTTATTAAAGTTTGAGTTTGATTTTATATCTATTATAATATCTGATTTTTGCTGTCGGGTGCTAAGTAGTCTGACAGGCTATGGATGGCGGTATGACCGGCGAACAGTCATACCGGCCCGCAGTTGGTGGTACTTATTTTTCAGAGATGTGCTTTTCATGTGTGCGAGAGAAATTGTGAGCAGTCCGACTGGTCCTTTTTAGGGTGGTCCGACCGTAGGCTTTGAGGTGGTCAGACTAGCAAGAATGATGTGGTCTGATCGGGTCCCCTATTACCGAGGTTTGATTGGAGTTGACTCGTGGTTAGACCGACCAATGGTTGGCAGTCCGACTGGCCAGGCAGAGTTCACAAGAGTGGTTTGAGTGTGTACACAGCATGAGTGTCGGTGTTTTGTTGTGGTGTGTTGAATGATGCATTGTTTTGATTAACATGAGTTAAGTGCATGTAACTTTTACTAGACATGATTGATTGGTCTTTCGATGTGCAGGTAGTTTAGAAAACGCTAGCGGTCAATGGCAAAGGACCAAGATTAGACGGGGGAGCTAAGGTCTGTTTGGTCATGTAAGTCAGTGTAAGACTATGTGGCTCAAATGGGAAGTACAAAGAAGACAAGGAGCATGAAGAGACGAGTTGGTGCTGTAGTGTGCCGAGTGACGAGGCCGATGTACGTAGAGATGGTTCAGGTGAGTTCGAATGTGTAAAGACATGACGACTAGTTATTAGGCACTATAGGCTACGTGTCAAGCATACGGAGATGCTTTGAGGTGAAGGTAATAATTCTTGACTCATCAATTGTGTCATGTCACAATTGATGATTTTATGTTGTGTGATGCTACATGATTATTTATTATTGTTGTTAGAAGTAGTACTCTAGAGCTAGGTCATGGTGGAGCAGAGGGATCGGGGCTAAGCTAGTAGAACTTAGGTCCAGAGCGCTCAAGGGATCAAGACTAGCTAGGGGAGCTGAGATCCAGAATGATCAAGTTGCTATCGGAAGATGGCTGAGGCTAACGAAGTAGCTACAAGCCAAAAAGACAAAGAACCAAAATGAGTGTTACCTGTGGTAGACATGAAGGGCAATGGCAAATTGGATTGGAACTAAGCATAGGGAGTAATTGAGATCCAAAATAGTCAGAGAAATTGTAACACCTCACGTAACCATATGGGATATTACTATGGAACGTCATTGCCAAAGTGAAGAATAAATAAGTGCAGTAAAGAAATCACAAAGAGTTTAAAACTTTATTAACACTATAATAGAGAACTAACAGAAGCTGGAATAAATATTTAAAACATGGGACCGGTCCACTTCTAATCAAATAAGGAACGAACGAAACAACAAAATGGTGGCAAACCACGGTGCTGAAAACTCGAGTGCTCCCACCCATGCATGATGCTATCACTTCACTGGTCTTTTACCTGAGACTGAAAAGAGCAAGTGTGAGATTTGGAAATCTCAGCAAGTACCCAACTACGGTCGCAACACAAAAGTAAGATAGGCGATGCAACCATATGAAATAAAGGCAAGCATGGCAAGTAAGCAATGACAAGTAAGCAATGGACAAAAAGCAACCACCGCCGCCTCCGACCGACCGGCCGCTGCCCTACGGCCAAGGCGCCTTGGCCAACTGCCTACCGGCCCTACGTGCTACCCCCAGGCCTCGTCGTTCGTCAGCCGCACGCTGCCTCTGAGCCATGCCACCGGCCGGCCATGCGCCGCCTCCATGCCACGCCGCCGGTCACCCATGCGCTTCCTTCAAGCCTAGCGTTGCCGCCGCGCCGAACGTCGCTGCTATTGCCAGCAGTCACGCCGCCCAACGCTGCCACGGCAGGCCTCCGTGCCGCACGCCGCCACCGCTGGAGCCATGCGCGTGGACATGCGCATGCGTAGACAGGCGTGCGTGCGGGCGTGGCGCGTGCGGGCGTTGCCATGTGAGCCGCCGGCCGCCGCTGTCGCAGCCGCTGCTGCCGCTGCCGCTGTAGCTCATATCACAAGGAGAGGGAGCGACCGACCTAGGATTTCTATAATGATATTTAGAGTTAATAAATAAAATGTAAAAGTTCACAATGGCATAAAAAGGTCTAAAATATTTTGTACTAGATACAACATCCATAAATAATTTAGAGAAATTACGAAATAACTTAAGATGAAAATATATTGATGCAGTCTGATGTATATGGCCTGCGTACACCAGTGCACGACAACATGTAGTTGTTGCCTAGTGTCTATTGCCTTGTTGACTTGACCGCTACCGCACGCTCCCTCACTGGCTCTTAAATGACATTTGTCGCCCGTTTGCTCCTTGCAGATGTATCGTCGCTTATCATGGCTATGCTCCTTGCCACCGAGGCCAACCCAGAGATTAGAGTTGCTCTCAGCCCCTCACCAAGTCACTTGGTGGTCAATTACCCCTCGATCTTGTGCGTTAGTGCCACTGGGTTTGGCAATTTTGGTCTGAATTAGTGAGCCTGAGAGAGACACAAAGAGAGGGGAGGGAGGGAATATATTAGTGTTTGAGAGATCTACGGATGGGCCAATGAGCCAGTCTCATGAGGGGATGTGTGGGAGTGAGTTGAAATCAACTGTGGGAGGGGAGGTGTAAGATTGGGTTAAAATCAATTTGAGGTACATATATTAAATATTTTATCTAATTATCAGTATATATGTGTAATATACCTATTAAATATTGAGTATTACATGAAAAAAATTCAGATATTCAGCTGAATACCCTTAAATTACACTGGGTCTATCTGTGAGGAGGGGACGCAACGGTGAAGAGAAGGGAGCGGCATAGGAGGGATGACACATCAAGCTCCTCCAATTCGAGGTATGTCTTCGGGAGAAGAGGAGGGTTTGATGGTGTTATTTCATAGCGATATGCATGCATGCTTCCTGATTGAGCTCTTATTTTGCTTCAAATCTTAGCTAACTTGCGGGGCACCAAGCAGCTCAAGTGGTGGGATGTCTACAGGGGAAACTCCACCTTGAAGATCTTCAAAAACACAAAGAAGAATATGCAACAGGAGAGAGCTGCCTTTTTCGTGCACAGAAGTGTGGTTTGCAATAGTTAGTCTACTGTAGTATCTAGCAAAATAACCTTGTCAAGCTTAAATTCGGGAGTAACTCGGTGAAATGTCTCATGGTTCACAAAATCTGTTGTACCACAGATGGTGTCTTTGTGATGCTGCATGATAACTAATTTGTAGGTTACAACCTAGAGAAATCTTTTTTTTTTCAAATTGAATGCACCTAAATTAGAAACTTCTTTTTCAGATTTATGGTAAACTATGGGGTGGGAGATGAATCGGGTGGGTTCGGCACGGCTTGCTGTTTTTGGCTTTTCACTTTTGCTATAGTAACTAGCTTTTAAACGGTGTGTCTTTTCAAGACGGAGTCTACAAATCTGACCAAAATCGCATGTGATTTTCTTTCTTTGTACTCTCTCTCGTGAACAGTCAGAAATCAAAAGCCGTAAGTCACAGTCCAAAAAATCCACCCAAGAACTCAGTGTACTATTAGATGGTGGCTTTTTTATATAAATCTCATTTTTCTTTAGATGTAGATGATAACTTAATGTGCTATTTTTTAATGGTAAACTAAAGATGGAGCCGATGACTTAGTGTACTAATACTGGATGACGGCTTTAATAAACCTCATTTCCTTAGCTACAGATGATAGCTTAATATACTATTTGATGGTAAACTATGGAGGGCAGATATTACGACTTAATGAACTATTGGATGGATGGTGACAGCGCAATGCACTAGTGTACGAGTGGAAGTCATGTGCGGTGGTCAGGGAAAAGGCCGTCAAGGTGATTAGTTAGAAAAAAGGCTAGTTGTATTTGGCGCGTGCTAAGGCTAAAAAGGCTAAAGGGCATCCAGTTGCGCGGTCATGCTAGAGGAGTAAAATATAAATGCCTGAAAGGAGGAGTTGCGCCTGTATTGTAGCTCGCATCACGAGGGGACGCAATGGCCGGGAAGAGAAAGGAGCGGCGGAAGGGGGACGGCTCAAGCTCCTCCCGTCCGAGGTATGTCTAGGAGAAGGGGAGGATCTGAAGGGGAGCTACTGTGACCCGGTCAGAACAAGCTTAACGTGCTACAAGATCAGTTCTCTGCAATGACGCGCCTCGTAGCAACAACCCCATCCCGAACGTTTCTACCGAGCATTCGCCGCAACACCCAGTAGGGGGGAGACGCCCCCTCTTTGTTGGCACCAGAACCCATGCAAGTTCTTCAAGTCTAAGCATTGCCTTAGACTAGGTATGCGTTACTGGGGTTGCGCAAACTACTCTAGTGACTATTCCGATCGCAGTCTAGACACTGCAACCTATCGCCAGTCGGTAAGGACCAGGTGCACTGTTTTCTCCCTACTTTTTCTCCTTCAAAGTACGCACTAACAACCTCTCCCCTGTATTCACACATCCCCGGAACCCCTATGTGGCTACCGCAAATGGATCCATCTTGAGATCCACCTAGAGAACCAGTGAGCCCTCGACTTCGAGGAGTGGAATGTCACAACGTCATCCAAGATCCGAGAGGAGGAGCGCCGCAAGGAGGAGCAAACCCTACGTATACAACGCGAGACGAAAGCTCATGTCGAGGCGTGCACACGTAGGGAGTAGGAGGCTCACAAGAGGGAGTGCGAGAAAAAGAGGGAAATGGCGACCAAGGCAAAAGAGGCTGCCGAAGAGTTCAACGCCGAACTAGCAAGGAAGGGAAAATAGCTCCAATCCACACAGCAGGTCGTACGAGCAGTTGGGTTTGTTAGTCGCACATGATGCTCTATGTTATGCATGTAATCAATAAGTATGCAGCATATTACTCTCAATTGTATTATGAAGGTCTATTTAAATTCAGACAAGCTTATTTCCTCGTCTTTTCGCATTCAATTATTTCCATAGCAAGTCATCCAACAATATTAACATACCAGTTTTTCTCTGTGTCCGAATTCCCGGTAACATCATAATATCACTTATCATCGTACTTACCGATCGTTCTAAGTACAATCGTTCTTAAAAAAGTTTTACAAAATTTTTACGCTACAACAACATACAGCGATCATAAACTTTTATTACAAATCCAAAAGATTATCTTCCCGTTATAATTTACAAAATTTACAAAATCTACCAATTTTACGGGGTCCTATTTGCAGTCGCCCAACGAGTGGGTGACTTTAGGTGCTGTCGCCCGGGGGCTGGGAGACTGGAACTTGTCGCTCAACAGCATACAGACAATGTTGTTGTCGCTTGGCCATTGCCCATTGGGCGATAGGCTCCAGTTACCCTATGATTAGGTGACTGAAGCCTATTTCTATAAAAAAACATTGGCGTAGATATATTTCTGTTATTTTAAATAAAAAATAAAATATCCGTACAAAAAATTCTGGAGTTAACAAACCCCACACACATCCCCCACCTAAAAAAACACACACCCACGCACACCCTCCTGCACAATACAGACTAGTATGCAAAGCGGGGAGATCAATCTGCTGGTCGAAGAGGAAACAGTAATTTGATGAAGGATTTCGATACTATATCTAGCAGGCCCCTTACATAGATTCCGTGGAGGGTATAAGACATTTGAAACTTCATGTGTAAAGTTTTGGTTTATTGTTCATACTTCTGCATATTTCGAAGGTTGGGGATGCTCGCCACCCCTTATCCTCTTATGTCTTCTAAACAACAATTCGACTTACTCATATAGCCTAGTGCACTCCTAATCTGCATATTTCGAAGGTTGAGGAGAAGCTGACTAGGACTTGCCCGGTTGCACCATGTGAGTAGCTTTGGTTCATTCTCTGAAAGCCCTGTGTTTCGCCGTTCCTCCCTCTCATCCCTTACACCCCAGAGTTAGTTCCAAGGGACTCACAGGGGACTCTCAGGGAACTCACAAGGACTCACAGGGGACTCACAGGGAACTCACAAGAGACTCACAGGGGACTCACAGGGAACATGCGAGTAGCCTCTGTTTATTCTCTGATGAAACCCCCTGTTTTTGTCCATTCCTCGCTCCTCACACCCCCTGGACTCCAGGGAGAGTTCCCACGGACTCCGCAAATGTTGGGCTTCGCATATTTAGGACTCCAAACGTTGCGAAGCCAAAATGTCATATTAGGTATAAAGGTCATATTAGGTGCCAAGCATTAAGAAAAGAGATTAAAAATAATAAATAAGGTATAATACTATAGAAATCAAAGTGTCAATGATATAAGTACTAATTTTGCGAAGCTAACGTTTGAAGTCTTAGATATGTGAAGCCCAACGTTTAGTGTCCTAAAAAACCAATTATCTCAAGATAAACTCTAGCCGTTGGATCCCACTCCATCGATAATCGCTCCGCCTAGGGTAAATCATGATATCTATATAACTGCAAACCACCCCGCGTGTATTGACAATTTGATAAACCCGACAGGAGGGAGGGAGAACTTGCGCCTGCACTCTAGCCCCTCCTAAAAGGATGGGACGAATGCGGAAGAAGAAAAGGGCCCGGCAGTCCCGGCGGAGGGGGCACGACTCAAGCTACTCCGATTCGAGGTATGTCTTCGGGAGAAGGGGAGGGTCTGATCTTGTTATTTCATAGCGATATGCATGCATGCTTCCAGATTGAGCTCTTGTTTTGCTTCAAATCTTGGGACTAACTTGCTGGGCACCAAGCAGCTCAAGTGATGGGATTTCTACAGAGGAAACTCCACCTACAAGATCTTCAGATATCCGCGCTATGATTGAAGAAGCGATAAGCAAAACTATAAGCAAAGAGGTACTTTCACATGTTCTTAGTTTGGGCGATCTGGCTGTTGGGCTATGATCTGGTTTATAAATTGCACGATTTTGCACAAGTGGACTTTGGGTTTTGTTCGTAGGCAATTTTAGATAAATAAAGATTTGCATGGTACATCTGCTACAGATTTGCGTACATATACTATAACGATTTCTGCTGTAGGTTCCAGGAGGTCCATAGATCTGGGATTTGAAGTTTCACGTTCAAAGTCTCGATAGCAATCAAATTATTGAGTTGGCCAAACTTCAGTTTGGAACGGGCGGCAACGCCGGCCGGTTCATCTGTGGAATTCGTTTTTAAAGATACCCTCAGATCTCAATCGGGGTTTGATGTACCTCCCTACAAATACTTTTGTGGCATATGTCCTCCATAAGTGTATGGTTGTTTTACATACCGCTATGGTGTCCACTTTGTGTTGATTTGGCTGTATTTTTGTCAACGTGAACTCCATGGCGTGCCTCCTCGACTATAGACTAGGTGTAGCATGATTAATTACATTTATTCCATATCCAGTTTGGCCCTCGCCTGCTGCATTTCCTCATCTTGATTCGACTCATCTCAAGCCCTAGGGGCTATGCTAGAATGCCTTGGTCTAACCTAGCACGCCATGGAATCCACGTCAATAAGAAGAAAAACGTTGATCAGTCAATGTGGATAGGGGAGGCCATGTCAAATCACTTGTAGGGGCATGTACCGACTAATTTCTAGGGGATATTTGCAATTTTCTCTTTTTTTTTAACAAATGTGCTTTTCTGATGATCTGATTACCTCAGCTTCTTAGTCCACTTGCCTGATGAGTTAGGCCTCGTTTGGCAGAGCTCTAGCTCTAGGAAATCTGTAGATTTCCTAGAGCTGGTCATCTGTAGCTCTAGGAAATCCTGGATCTAGAGTTGCAGGCATGTTAAGTGCATTTACATGACTCATTTTATTTATATTATATATTAAATAAAAAAATTTAAATCACTTTAATTTAGTCAACAAACTACAGATCCAGCATAGATCTCGGAGCTAGAGCTGTGCCAAACGGGGCCTTACTCTTTTTTTTAACCTGATCAGTTACTCGGTTGTTGCCTTGACATTATTTAGAGGTTGGAAAATTGTGGCCGCTAAGACCCATGTTTTAGTACTTGCCACATTTAAGTTGTCGACGATCGATTCACGAAATAATATAAAAAATATGGCTAAAAATCCTTATGAGAGAATAGGGATCTCTTTATTGCTATGAACTGATTATAGAAGTGCCCTCAACAAGGTGAGAAACTAGCCCTAATTACACTAAATTGAATAAAATATGAATTGTCTGGAAAAGAGACTGATAGATTATGCCTTCGTCATCCAACCTTAAATATCAATGAAGAGACAGATAGATTGTGCCAATTATTCATCAGGAAAAATAGATTGTGCCAATTATTCATCAGGAAAAACACCTTGTGGAACAAACGTGCCTGGTTGGGGGGCAGTTATTGTCAGAGAGAGAACGCCTGATCATCGGTTGTTGTCAGCAGAAGACGAACATGAGCAACAATAACCGCATAGCTATTGTTGTCAAAGACTCAGGGCCAAAGCATCATACTGTTTGGAGTAGATAAGGTATGTGTTCCATCCATCGCACGAAAGAATATTTTGGAATCGAGTTCACGGACTAGTTCATAGATTCTCCAAGCAGTCATCTGGTTGGGTAACACGCGCAATGTCTCTCCAACTAAGGTGTTCAAGGAGCAACCTCAAAAGCTTTATAACCACAGGGCCCCTTGGGATTAATTATATATTAAAGTCGTATTAGGGATTTATTCAATCCTTGTCATAAGTTTAGTATTTTATCCGACACAAAATGTACTTTTCACTCTCAATTTTGGGCCCAAAAAAAGGGAAAAGCCAGGATACAATCACAGTTGCAAAACCCAGCTATTTTCACCTTATAAGTGGCAAATAATCGAGCCAAAATTTTAAAGTGTCAAATACTAAAACATGGGCCTTAGCAGTGACAAAGCATCCATTTTACTGTTGTTGGGGACCTATTATTTAATATTTCCAAATCTTCATTGTGTATGTAATTTGTGTTAAGGAGATAGAGTTGTATTAGGATATAGAGTTTGTATTCTATTCCATATATGCCCTATCTCTATATGGTATATACTCTTGTACTCTCCTATATATATGGCCCTTTGGGTCTCAGATCAATATACACAATATTCATAACATGGTATCAGAGCCTAGGTTCCATACCTAGCCTAAGTTTGTTTTCCGCTACCGCTGCCCCTAGGAGAATTGATCTCTGCTCCTGGGGGCGGCCATCTTCTCACCGACCGCGCCACAGCGCCCTGCAGTCGCCTCTTCCGGATTAGGCTGCCGCTACAGTGGCCTCTTTCGGATCAGGCCGCCGCCAGCCACGCGTCCCCCGGATCCGGCCGTCTCCATACCAAATCCACGCCAGATCGGCGCGTCGTCGCCCATGTCCGGCGTCGCTGGCTAGCTTTTGGGTCCCCCGACCTCGCGAGCACCCAGATCCGGTCATCGCCAGCACCTTCCCGCTTCCCATGGCATCGTCGCCTCGTCGGATCCGGGCAGCCCGCGCTGGATCCTGTCGTCACTTCTCTGCCCCAGCCCAGATCTGGCGTCGTCCCGGCCGCCACGCCCACCCGAGCTCGATCTGGTCGCCGCCTCCCGGACATAGCCCCAGATCTGGCCACGCCCGCTCGGATCCGGCATCGTCACGCTCCGTCACGCCCGGATCCGGCCGCCGCCGGTCTGGCACCGCACGGATCCGGCCGCCTCACCTGGAGCCGCCACGAGCCGTTCGGGGGACTCCGCGTCGAACCATCGCCACCGCTGGGTGCACTTGGCGGTCATCTCTCCTGACTGCCGTGCCTGCGCTGTCGCCTTCGGACGCCGCCATTGCCCCAGGCCTCCGGCTCCTCCCACCGTGCTCGCGCCCGCCTGCGCCTGACGCCGACCGCTGCTCACACCGGCACTGGCACTCACGCGCCGCCGCCTTGGATCCTTGCCACCGCCGCCCGTCGACGACTCGCCGCACCAGCCTCTGCACCGGCCACGCCGACCGCCGCCTCCTTCAGCCGCCGTGCCCGCGCCGCCCCTTTCGGACGCCGCCGCCTCCCAGCCGCCGTGCCTCCGTGCCTGCGCAACCGCCTGCGCGCCTCCACGCCTGTGCCGCCGCCTTCGGTCGCCGCGCTCGCGCCTCGTATCGCCGTCTCCCGACCGCCGTGGATGCGATTTCTTCCGTCGCGAGATGGGAGGGAGTTAAGGAAGCAGGATGCGGGAGTGAGGAAGGGGTGTGAGGAGAGAGAGGGGAGAGGGGGATATTATGGGGTGATGGGTGTTTTGAGCGGAAAAGGATTTTTTTTCTTTTCCCGCTGCTAGTATCTGTTCTTTTGAGTCAATCTTAGTCTTTCGTTGCGTCCATCCAAAATCCGTTGTCTTTAATTTTTAGTTCGTCCAAGCCGTGCGAGTCCACAAATTTATTGTCAGTTATAGAAGTGTAGGAATTTCCTTTTGCATGGCAGTAGCCGCCGCTCTACTCTCTGAGCCCCATGTAGATCGTAGAAGTCGTTATGATGCCGCCGCTTCTCTAGCCGCCGCCCCGAGCTTCAAAGGCCATCGCGCATCTTCTGCACCTTGTGCACTGCGCCGCCGCCTCTTGGGCTTCGATCTGCGCCGTCATGCTTCTATCTATTCCTCTTCGGCTTGATTTGACAGTTTATTCAAAAAAAACTGCACGCAACGATGACATCATCAAGACTCGGACTTCGGATTTTTTTTGTTTTAGTGTTAACTCCTTTTTCAAATGCAATGCTATTGCATACGCCTTCCATTTGAGGGGGTGTTAAGAAGATAGAGTTGTATTAGGATATAGAGTTTGTATTCTATTCCATATATGTCTTATCTCTATATGGCATATGCTCTTGTACTCTCCTATATATATGGCCCTTTGGGTCTCATATCAATATACACAATATTCATAACAATTTGATCATGTAGCACATAAATTAAAGTTTTGAGGTTCAAATTAAAATTTATTTCAAATATAAAATCCAATAGTGAAAATTTTAATTGGTTAAGTTTGAATTCCATTTGATGTTTTCTCCCAAACATAAGAATAGTAAATTTCACTCCTTAAAAATTTGGATACTCAGTGTTATCTATTCTGATTGGGAATTGGGAGTCTCTTTATTGTACTGAACTCCTCTACAATAGTACTAATAGTTTGCAGAGTTAGAAATCAAATTTTAAGTCCATTTGATTAGGAACTATAAATGATCATCTCTCTCTCTCTCAGGCTGAAGGGATCAAACAAACACTCAAAGAGCTGAAGGAAGAAATCAATAAAATACACAGACAATTGAAGAAGCTTGATCACATCGTACCACTCACAGAATTGGGGCAACTTAATGGCTCAAGTGATGATGGATCTCCTGCTCCAAGGTGTTCTTTGCTACCTTTATTTATCTTTTTTACAGTGCCAAGGTTGAGCTAGTGAAGTTATTATTGAAGATAGCCCAAAGTACATAAAGTTAGCGTAGCTTTGTTTTCGTACAAGTTTAATACATACTTGAGTGTGTTAATAATAGACTATAAACTAGCAAAAATACACGATATTAGGCTTAGCGCTGCCCTCTTGTTTCATAACTTAGCATGTTTCCTGTACGTTTTTCCTTTTGCAGATCAGAACCGAATCAAACGCAGGCACCAAAATTCTCGCTAAAAATCGAGAGTAAGGTGAAAGATCCAGTTGTAAAGGGGAAAAGCATAACAATTGAGGATCCAATAAAGGTAGTAATGTATGATGGTGAAAATCCTATAGGGGAAAAGCTTGAAGATGGACGCCCACACCCCCTTGCTTCTGCAAGGGTTATGATGGTGGTTATTGATGGAAAGTTCAACACTTGTCGATATTGGTCCAAACTGGACTTCGAGAACAGCATAAAGAAACCACGACAACGACAATCCACAACAGGAGATGTGAATCAACGAATAGAATCAATATTGAGTCACTGCGTATTTAACCTGGAAGGCGGGAGTAAATGTCTCAGTGATAAAGCTACAATTTGGGAGAATTCCGCTAACGGCAAGGTTAAGCTTGGGGTGATGGTACTACCGGATGACTCGTTTGAGGAATATAAGAACGAACGAGTTCTAGAAGGAGTATCAGAAGAAAGTTTCCTTGTGCGGGACCCACCTAGGACGCGAAAGAAACAGAGTAACTGCTTATGCTTTCTGAAATATTAAGAACTAGCGGAAATACCAGTGCAATTGCTTGGTTATGTTTTTGCTATACAACTCTAATTTATACCATTATAATCTCACCAATTGTTTGAATTTGTATAGATTAACTTATTTTCTTGAAAGAATTTAGATGATATTGAGAAATTTATCCTTTATTATTTTCCCCAGAGGAAGCGGTGGAACATTTTCAAAGTCCTTCAGCAGGTAAGGGCCCACACGTTGCATATAACAACATAACTGTTATGGTGAACTTCTTTCGGAATAAATATTTTGATGCACTAGGTTTTTGATAACATTTTTTTACAAGGAAATTTTTGGTAAAATTCTGACTAGTGGCATTTCCACAGAGCCAACTTTAAATACTCAGACCGCGGGAAACAGTTAAGACTTGAAGCCCTTGTTTTCTTCCCTCCCTCTTTCAAATGATGCAGATCGTAATGTTTCATACTTGGTTTCAGGACAACCACAGCTTCCAGCATACACTAATATGCCTTCTAGTTCAAGTACACACTGGGATAACACACACGGAGCAGATCAACAACATTGGGTAGAACCATCGACCAATTAATGTAGTAAAATTTATATGTTCGCTTTAAAGTTTTGGATCTAGGCTTTATTTTTTTGGAGGAAAAAACAGCGGGGAAGGCCCCAACACAATTGGATCTCTCCGCCTCTGCATTCTTTTTATATGTAGTGGGAATTATGATGAATATATCAAAAGACAAGCTTAACTCACGCAAGGTTTTGATATGAACAAAAAAAACTACTATGTCAATAATTCTTAAAGCACAAGTTTACGATGATAGAGCACGGTGGTTTATTTTACTTCCAATCCATATTTTAGATTACACTAACTTTCTTTTGGGATCTGTTCATTATTTTATTCAGCAACAACCGTCCTCGTTCTCTGAAGGGCACCAGCGTACTTCTGCTGGTGTACAAACGCCGGTGATAAGTGACAGCACGAACCAAGCTATGCATAACCCTGATGGAGGTGCACAAACGTATAGGTCGCTAGATGACCTCAGGCACCAACCTATACGTAGCCCAATCGGTATGACACCTTGATTTTATGACTGATGATTAGAGTTCGATTCAGTAGCTGAAGGTGGGCTAAGTGGGTTATCTATGTGAGTGTGGCAATATAATTTTTTTTAGAGTTGAACACATAACCTCAAGATTGAGAGTTTTTAAGATGGCTTCACTAGCCACACACTCAAGAAACAAAGTGAGATCATTCGTAACTTCAAATTAGGCTGATAGCATATGGACAGGTGTTGAATAGCTTTATAATTTAAGCAATAAATAAAATTTTCCAGGCAAAATATTACTGCAATCCATCCTACCACCCATATATGTTCCTGTTGAAATAATTATTTTTATATATTTTCTACTTTTGGGCGTCCATAAGTTAATCTGCCTAGCAAAACACTGATTGTCTAGTGGAAATGTTTTGCAGATTATTCTGAGCGATTCTTTCCAGTGCGGCTCCTATGGGATAGGCCTGGTGTGGAGCCGAGCAAGCCTTGGAACCTTCTTGATCAGCTCATGCCGCTGTATAGCAGCCAAACAAAGATTCATAGTGGCGATTTCCCTACTATGCGCCTCATGCCTGAACACTATGACTCACTGACCACATATTCACAAGGTCCATACCAAAGGCTATTGTTTAGTGAAGAAGCCTTATTTTTAAAGAAGATGATGAGGGATCTCCCGATTACCACCATACCAAAGGAAGTCATGCAGACTCATCGGAACAGAGGTGTTCTCATTCAGCCACTTGAACCTGATGATTCAGATGATGAGTGCGTTCACTAACTCAATCCTTCCTCAGTTACAGAGCTATCAAACTTGTACCAGGAATCAATCAGCACTGACTTTCATTGGCACGTATTATAAGTCTCTCCTAACAACCATCTTGCTAAATGTTATCCACTTGTCTAACACTTTTCAGGCCACCACTAAAGAGGAAGTTGCGCAATAAATATCAATTGCGATTTGTGAATAAGGTGTGCGAGGCCTATTACACAGGAGAGAAAATAAAAGCAGATGATGGAAATCTTCTTAACGTAGCTCTGTATGATGAGAACAACGCGAAGATCACATCTGGTCCTCTGTCTTCAGCTTCTGTGGAGGTTGTAGTTCTCTACGGTGACTTCAATGCCACTGGTCAGGATTACTGGGCTTCAGAGGAGTTCAGTAGCTGCGTAGTGTGTCCACAGTCTACAAAAGAAACACCTGCCATAGGAGGTGATCGTGTCTTAGTTCTTGTTGATGGACAGGCAAGTCTTGGTGATGCCTTTTTCCAGAAATCCTCCATTTATGCCAGGACTGGAAAGTTCAAGATGGGCGTAATGCTGGCCAGTACCTCAGACGAGAGAGTTCGAGAAGGGATATCTGAACCATTTTGGGTATGGATTAGAAAAGGTACCTTTTTTTCTTTTCTTTCTTTAAAAAAAGAAAGGTACTCCCTCCAGTCTCCGGTCACAAAAAAATATCGTTTTTGGATATATATACGTTCAAACTTTCAAAATTTACTATCGATATCTTTTTAAATATTAAAATTGGAAATATGGAAACTATATGTGTAGATTTATCTGGAAAAGTGTTTTCATAATATTATTATTTTATTAGATTTTATAAATATATTATAATGTAAATTACTAGTCAAAGTTGCATCTTGGATACCCTATTAATATCTAAAATAACATTCTTTTGTGACCGAAGAGAGTACTTTTTATATCGTGTAACATGAAATTTGCTGCAACTTTAAGTAGGGTATTTAACTCCCAATCTTTTAGTCTGAAATATTCCAGCTTTTCATTTTATCTATTGCAAACATATACTGTATTAGTGGTGTTGCATATGTTCAAACGACAACATATTGTAGTATTTGATTATTGCCTGTAAGCAATAGTTCATCTGATTATAATTGTTATTATTTTTTGGAAACAATGACATTATTATTATGATATTGAAATAACAGAGCAATACTTTATGATGTTTCACTATTTTAGGTGGGCGTACAGGTTGTACTGTTTTTCAGCGATGGCACAGAGCTATAAACGCCATCATTTTTATTTCGAGATTACAATCTAAACCATATATGACTAGATCAATGAGAAGACCCCTGTTGTCTATGTGGCACATAGCTATAAATGCCATCATTTTTATTTCGAGATTACAATCTGGAACATATATGACTAGATCGATGAGAAGACCCCTGTTGTCTAGGTGATGTGCTCTCTGTTTCCTCTTTATTAGTCCTTTTCTTCTTTTTGTCAGTACATCCATTTTTCGGAACAAGATAAACTTTAACCAAGATGGGGATGCGTGATCGTTCTGTCAACACCCAAACAGCTGGACATGGATAGATTGGATCAGTTAATTTAACACAATTGATTTTATCTACAAGTAAGTTTATCAACAGAACATTCCCGGGCTGCTTTGATAGGAGGTGCCTTTTACTCCTTTACTTTAATGAATAGGAAGTGCATCATGAATCAAAACTTAATACTGGCAAGAAGTTTGTCGGTGCAATGCAGTGTTACCTGGACACGCTCGTCCAAAATTTTTTCCTGCGTCAACACGTGTCCCGGTTCGATGTGTGTTAGACACGGGGCGACATGGTGCAATGTACTGATATTTCATAACCTTTTACATAATTCTCATTAGATGACTCATTGAATTTTATGCAGTGATCTTCCTTAGAATCAAATCACTCAATTGATCATATTCCTACCTACATTTGTATTTTCATCTGAAGAATTAGCAAATAGCAACCATGCTCATTTTAGTTTGAGAAACACTCGGGATGATTTTTTAGCCCTTTTGTTCTTATGTTCTATGTGCGTATGGCAGGGACTAGGGGTTCAAATAGTGGTAAAACCACATTTGTAACCAATTCATAAACAAATACTAACTCAAATATGCTCGAATACGAATATGAATGGATTGTTATTACTTGTTAGGAATTTGAATAGAATAGCTACTCAATTCAGTTTGATTCACGTATCCACATAACTTGTGTAATGGCAAGAAATTATTGACACTTTTTCCTCATACACAACACAATTAATCATTGTAATTCATTAGTTCAACCTTAAGAAATATGAATTCACATAATTTTTTTAAAAAACTCCAACTAATTAGGATACAAATAGTTTGGATCGTATAGCATTTTGGATGGGAAAACCTAAACCAGATCAACATCCATATTCTTTTTGTTGCGAATTCAAATAGAGGAGAAACTACACTCTCTCCGTTCTTTTTTGCTTGACTTCCTAAAATCTGTGTCGTCAAATTTTCTAAAGTTTAATCACCAATAGGTTTAAAACTATCTAGATTAGATTTGTCGTTAACAATATTTTCATAATATTATAATTTTGTTAATATATTTTACTGTAAAGTTATAAAACGTAGCAGTTAAAATCGTATCTTGAACACTATGAAAAATAAAAAACGTCAAGTAAAAAAAGAATGACGGGAGTAATATAATGGAAGAAATCTAAACCATATTTGTATCTATTTACATCCCTACCAGGGACACAGCTGATGCATGTCTGGAGCAACTCAAGGAGAAGCAATCCATGCAACATAGCTTACTAGATGCTTGGACGAGTGGAGTTGAAGGATTTGATGTTCAACTTCCAAAAGCGGCGGTTACAAAGAACGTCACACTGTTGGATCCTCGAAACAAGGGTAAGGGCGTGTTTGGTTTGTAGACACATTTCGTCAAACTCGAGTTAGGCAAGTTGGACTTTGCATGGCCATTGTTTGGTTCATGGACACAAGTACACTGCTTTGCCAAAATTTGTCGGCCACACTTGTATGGTCTGCTACGCTTGCACATCACAATTTCTTACATCCATCCAAACACCCCCGAAGTCTTTTGTTTGAATTGCATATGTCAAGTTTGGTAGAACCTTGTATGACATTGCAGGGTATCCTTAAAAAGCGAATTCCACAAAACACTTTAGATACAATAATTGATTAATTTAACAAAAGTTTCGATTTATTTCTATTAGAGTGCAGGCATGACTTCTATGTGATCTGTTCATTTAGATTATTTTCGCACCATTTCTTTCACATTAACCATCTTCTGAAAAAAAAAACCTGATGGTGTGAAGGGACTACGTTTTCAATTATAGCTATTTAAGTTGTATAACAAATACAGTTCTATCTTTAGAAATACAACAAATTTAGGAGTTTCAAATTCATAACATTTTAAAACATTGATTTCTATTTCACTGAAATTAAACAAACAAACTTTTGCTGAATTATGGTTTTTCTTTTCTTTTCCTTTCCTAGATGAGGTGTGTGTAGGTTTCTTATGACCATTAAATTATGGTTTTAGGTAAAGGTGCTTTTGTGGCTGTGTTGATGACTTTCTTTGAATTTTGGCCTAAGCTTCCTTTAAAGTAGTATTATCACGTAGGATATGGAATGATATAGAGGAGAGAGAGGAAGTAGAGAATTAAGCTGTCTCTTATGCAGCAGTTTGCTGTAACAGAGAAACAAGACATATATAAAAAAGATAACCTATTGTAGTAGCTGTCTCAAGTTCTGTCTAATATTTACAGTTATTTATACTATTGTACATGCTCTAATAGCATTGAATTTGTTCTCAGAATATATACATAGCACTCCGTGCTAGTTGCAAGATCTAATAAAGAACCTGGTGCATGGCCTAACTCTCCTACATCTCTCTTTCTTTCTACCTTTGAAAAGCCTCAATGGTGGATCCTCTGACGCTATCGGCAGTCGGGTGGGGCATATCCGCCGCCGGGTGGATCATCTCGCCCATCATCACCAGGCTTCTGAACAAAGCTTTCTCGCTCATCAGCTCCGACGAATCAAAGAAGCTTCGTCACGTAGAGACTAACATTCTCCCTCGACTGGCGCTTATTCTGGAAGCAGTGGAGAGCAGTGAACGTAGGGGTCACTTTGAGCAATTGGTGAGGGAGCTCAAGTCTGCTTTCTATGAAGTGGAAGACATCCTGGATGATGTGGAGTACTGTCGTCTCGAAAAGCAACTCACCATCAGTTCGAAGAAGCGCAAAAATGCATCGGGTGATGATGCTGGCCCCTCAAACCAGGTCATTTCTTGCCATCCTCAATTTCCATTTGCTTAATCGCATACTTCATTACTTATCACCACGTAATCTGATCACAGGGTATAAGGATGTTTTTTTTGGTATATAAGAAAATGTCTGTTTCATTCCCATGCCAAATAATTTCGAGGTATATATTTTGAAAATGGTTTTCCCACTTGTATATGCTGATACATGCACTATCTCCTGTTCCTTAAGATTGATGTAAACTTTCAAAAATTCAAACCACCACCTCATCTTCTCTTTTTTTTTAAAAAAAATTGAAATTAGGAGAGACCCCTCTCGATTTCCACTAACAGAAACCATAGAGTACTATAGAAGTTGAACTGAAGACCCCCTCGTCTTTTAATCATTGTAATGTCGATGCACAAATCATAAGTCACTTTGGATGACTAAAATAGTACATATTCCTACGTGTAAGTGGTTTTGCATTTTCTATATATTTTAGGTAAAAATTATTTCCGAAATTATATCATGTAATTGTGCAAGGCTTTCAGCTGGTATGTCATGTGGGGCCGACACTACACCCGTCGTCGGCATCCCCAGGCGCAGCCAACTCGGGCCAAGCCGAGTGATCTATGCTATGCTCTAAGTTTCAGTAGATTTGGTTTGTTAAGTTGGTACCTAATCCCCATTTTTTCTGGTACCTACTTCGTTGATTCGTTGCTTCTATTGGAGTTGTTAGGGTCGGCTGTATCGCCAGCCGAATGCTTTGGATTGAGTTAAAGCATGGCTTAAGAAAAAGTATCTATGCTCCCTTCCCCTTTCTTTCCCACGGTTCATCGGGTCTGCGTGTGCGCCACCACGGCACCGCAAGCCTCGGGGATCCTTTCTTTTTGGGCCCCTGGGAGATACAGACTTCACTTTTCTCCAACCAGCTCAGCTTTTGCTTGCATTTGCAGGATGCTGGTTGCAAATCAAGTTGGACTATGCCTGGGCCTTTGAAAAATAAGTTGAAGGAAATGCTGAAGAAGATAGAAAAACTCATTGACGACGCACAGAAGATTATTGGGCTGCCAAGCGACCATAGACCAGAAGTTACTGCCAAATATGTACAGAAGCCCACTGCTGCAGATCCACCACGCAAGGTAACTGGCCGAGAGGAGGACCGTCGGCAGATAATAAGTATGCTTCGTGAGAACCCAAGCTCAAGTGGTGGTAAAAGTTTTTCTGTAATTGGCATTCATGGCATCCCCGGGTCTGGGAAGACAACCCTCGCACAGTATGTTTGCGAGTATGAGGAAAAAGAAAGCTATTTCGACCTTGTTATGTGGGTTCATGTTTCCCAGAATTTTCGTGTGGATACCATTTTCAGTGAGATGATTGAGCAGGCTACAGGGAAACCATGCCCTCAATTCAAGGGTCTTACTGCCCTACAAAAAACATTGAAGGAGGAACTGCGTGGAAAACGGTTCCTCTTGGTACTAGATGATGTCTGGTACAACAAGGATTTGAGTCAGGAGGCGCTTTCTCCATTGGAGGTTGGGGAGGCAGGAAGCAGGATCCTAGTGACCAGTAGAACTACACATGCATTGTTAGCTCTGGGTGCTGTGAGATGTATGGCCATACCAGACTTGGATGACCATGCCTTCCTTGAATTGTTCAAGCATTATGCACTCGAAGGTGCAATGATACATGTCCAAGATCGAAGACTATTCGAAACCATTGGTATTGCCATTGCACAAAGGCTGAAGAAATCACCTCTAGTAGCCGGAACAGTGGGAGGTCAGCTACGTATAAGACCAAATGTTGACTTTTGGAGAAGAGTTCGGGATCGGGACGTGCTTGATACCATGGGAGATACCATGGGAGCTCTATGGTGGAGCTACCAGCACCTTGATGAGCAGGCCAGGCGATGCTTTGCTTACTGCAGTATTTTCCCAAGAAGATATCGTTTGGAACGCGATAAGTTGGTTAACATTTGGGTGGCAGAAGGGTTCATAAAGACAACAGAAATAGGAGAGGAAATGGAAGATGTTGCTCGGGATTACTTTGATGAATTAGTGTCAACCTCATTTCTGCAACTTGGACGAAAGATCTTCATGGACAGGGACCACTATACAATTCATGATCTGCTGCATGATTTAGCAGAGAAGGTAGCAGGAAGTGATTGCTTCAGAATTGAGAATGGCTCGACAGGAGAAGTTCCTCGAGATGTTCGCCATCTTTTCGTTACAACTTGTAATAGAGCATTGATGGCTGAGAAGATACTCAAATTGGAAAATTTACGCACTCTGATCATTGAAGAAGAACTTGGTAGGAAAGAAGAAATCGAAGAAGACTTTGACAGTATGTTCACGATGCTGAGGAAATTGCGGATACTGAATGTAACAGTCCAGAGACCGTACCAGCAATTATTAGTCCCTGCATCTATTGGCCAGTTAAAGCACTTACGCTATCTTGCAATTAAGACTTGGCACTCTTTGAAGCTAATTTTACCAAGCACATTTACGAAGCTTTACCATATGCAGGTGTTAAATTTTGGTTCTCTCGGTGAATTGGTGTTTTGCCCTGGTCAAGTTAAGATGAGTAACCTCATCAACTTGCGTCATATATTGACCTACAAAGAACCAAATTTTCCAAACATTATCAAGCTGACATCACTCCAAACGTTACATAGCTACCGAGTCAGCAAGGAACCTGGGCACGAGTTACGGCAGCTGATGGACCTAAACAATCTTCGAAGTCTAGGGATCAACGGTCTTGAGAATGTTGGAAGCAAAGAGGAAGCGCTTGAAGCCAATCTAGCTGGCAAGGAACGCATCACAGGACTTCAGTTAGCTTGGCGGCCCTGGGATGAACATAGGTGCAGTGCAGACCTTGAAGCAAAGATACTTGAGGGCCTTTGCCCTCCGATGGGCCTTGAAAAACTGCGAATCGAGGGCTACAAAGGGTCGAGGTACCCAGATTGGATGGTTGGTAACAAGAATGGACCGAAGCACCTGCGACGACTTGACCTCTTTAACTGCGACGACTTGCCAGATAATATGGAGCACCTCACGTCGCTCAAGGAATTAAGTATCCTTGCCTGCATGAATATTCGATCACTACCAACACTGCCCCAGTCTCTCGAGTACTTGAGTATCGCTGACTGCAATGACGTGTTCATGAGGTCGTGCAAAACAGTCGGAGATCCAAACTGGCAAAAGATTGAACACGTTCCCAATAAACATATTAGATGGTATCCGAGTCGCTCTCCTAATAACAGCAACGGCTTGGAAGGTACAACTGTAAATCCCTTTTGCTGCCTCCTTTTTCCATTTTGTGTTTGCAAAACGTTACTATATATGCAGCTTCCGTAATTAAGAACTGTTACAAAGGCTGCTTTTGTTTCTTAATCCATCTGCTTATGCAGACGGCGGGAGCTAAAGTAGATCATGGAGGGGAAATGAAGTTGAAATCCTGCCGATCTGTTGTTGCTGATTTGCGAGTGAACTGGATGCTGTACTCGTACTGTCATACATTGCATTACGTATGACGTAAATGAGCACTAAATTTATTTGTTTTCTAATATTTGTGATATTGTGGAAATATTAGTACCCTTTGAGTAATTTTGGTAACACTGTTTGATTGCTAGTTAGTGTGGGCATGCAAGAATTCGATAGTGTTTTCGTTGTTGAGAGTGTCTCCTTTGTTGGCCCAAACCTATTGCTACGTGTTTTGTTGCGAAGCGTATTACGGGCCCAAGCCCATGCATTCCTCTTAGCTCATAATATCGAGTTCTAGGATGACAGCCGGAGAAGGGCTGTCGTGCTTTGTTCACCACTCGCGATGGGAACGGAGACAGAATACCCATATCAAAATACTGTTCAGAGTACCTAAGCAGCATGCAACTTGCAACTCCACACATAGGAAGTAGGCTGAATTCCTGCAGCAATTGACTTCACTAAACCACCTCGAGTTTGATTTTTCCAACTGGGACACCTTACCAGAGAACTTAATGCATCACTGACTGCAAGAAGATCCGTTCACTGCCAACTCTACCAAAATCTCTTAGGTTGTTTCAGCTTGATTCGAGTGATCAACATTTCACGGACAGTTGCCGAACCAGTGGGACCCAAACTGGAAAAAGATTGCGGACGTCCCATACAAAATAATACAAGACATCTGGTACGGATTCACGAACCTCAGGGCATCTCTAACCCAGGGAAATCTCTAGGGTATATATTTGAAATTTTTGCGACACAGAGTTCATGGAGAGCATGGGAATCCCAAGTGTCCAAAGATTGTGCAGGTCCCCTTCAAAGTGATCGATAGCATATGTTGTGATTATTTTATAGACCAAGTAGCTCATTCGGCAACAGCAACAGCACGCACGCCATTCTTCTGCATATATATATATATGTAAGGCACAAGTTTCTGTGGCTGAAAAATTCATATATAGGACATTTCTGGTCTGTATGTAAAAGAGTTTCCCAAAACCCAGAAACTAATTTATCATAGGGCCTGTTCTTTAACGGCTTCTAAAAGCGGCTTTTGGTTTTGCTACAGTACCTAACCTTCAAACGGAGTATTTTCTCAAAACGAGATCTACAAGTTAATTGTAGAACACGTTAAAAACCTGATATATGTATCAATCAAAATGCAGGTGAGTATTTCTCTCCGTAATCTCTGTCGCAACAGCTAAAATTCAAAAATTTCAGCTAAAAACCATAAGCCACAGCCATATCAAACAGGCCCATATTATACTAATTGAAGGACAAATTTTTTAAACCATGCGTCAGATAAGATTGAGAGAGCCTTTTATGCAGCATACTCAGATTTGTTTCTGAAATGGGATAGTGTTCCCCTAATCTTATGTATCAGTAGCCTGTATGCATCTGTGTGCAGTGCTTTTGTTTGTTCACCTGCGTTACGTGCGTGGTACTGTAGCAGCACTGTTTATCATGGTGCTGTAGCACCGGTACTGTTCGCTATTGAGTACTGTAATGCCTCTGTGTTAGGCATGGTTTAGTACCTGACAGTCCTACGTTGTGCTTATTTTGTTGTAAAGAGAAAAAAGGAGAGACGTTCTTATATTTTTGCACTTTAGTACCTGACAGTCCTACGTTGCATAGCATAGGATAGATAAATTCGTTCGCTGGGCTGCTTTGAGACTGGTGACAGGCGAGAGAGAGATACCAGCAAAACCGCCGACCTGGCGGCCCCGACGCCGAAATCCCCAAACCCTTCGAACCCAACACGCGCGCGACGCTACCGCCGCGGCGGCGGTGGTGACCCTGTCGAGGGCGGCCGGCTCGAGGTGATTCCTTAAACTCCTGGGAGTCACTAACGGAAAGCTGCTATATGTCGAGTGTCTGGAAATTTGCCGAGTGCAATCTATCGGGCACTCGGTAAACAACCTCTTTGCCGAGTGCCTTCACTGGGACACTCGGCGAAAATAAAACACTCGGCAAAAATCTCTTTGCCGAGTGCTGCGGATTAGACACTCGGCAAAAGAGGCTCTTTGCCGAGTGCTAACAAGAAAACACTGGCAACAATAAAACACTCGACACCAACCACCGTCCGTTAGATGTCAGCCGCCGCCGTTAGAACTTTGCCGAGTGTCTGGAGCTGACACTCGGCAAAAAGCTCTTTGCCGAGTGTTTTGCTTGCGGCACTCGGCAAAGAAATAAAACCTTTTCCTTTCCTACCCTTCAAACTTTTTCTACTCTCCACATACAAAATATGATACTCCATGTTAAAATTTGGTATATTTTTGTATTTGTTTGCTATATTTAATTAATTAATTGCATTTCAAGCAATTTTGTGAATCAAGTCAAATTTGAACTGTAAATGATTCAAATAATAGGAAAAAATGAGTAGAAAAATGATATTCATGTTATTCATCCTGGTTTGAGGCCTTACCTGTGAAATGAAAAGGAATTTTGAACATTGTGTTCAGGAAACACGACCACGAACGTGTGGCTGAATGGTTTTTAAATTTTAAAAAAAGCAAACGAACTCTGAAAATCATGAGATTTGTCAAGATGTCATGATATCATACGTGTAGTCTGTGGTAAAAAATTGAGAAGATTTCGCATAAGTTGTCACGTACGATGCTTACAAACCGAAGCATTTCTGAAGAAGCGTAGAGTTGAGAAGGATCTGGTAAGATTTGGAGTCAAAGTGACAGTCGAATTGTGGTTTGACTACAAAACTTTTTGTATAGGCAATAGACAACAGGAATTGTTTAATGTGAAATTTGGATAATTTCTCGGATCCGTTTGATAATTTTAATTTTTAAATTGCAATTATAGAATTTTAATTGATATAAATTGAATTTGAGCTATAACTACATGAAATAATGGTCTAATATTCGTAGAAGCATCGAATATGCATTGTTGAGTGAATTTGACAAGGCATTTTCAAAGTACATTCGAACAAATTTGTAAAACACGTTATGGAAAAGAAAGAGAGGAAAGGAAGTTTTATTAAAAAAAATCTTTGCCGAGTGCCTTGTGTGCGACCCTCGGCAAAGGAGGAGCTTTTGCCGAGTGCCTTGTGGGCGACACTCGGCAAAGGAGCAGCTTTGCCGAGTGCCCGATCGGGGGCACTCGGCAAAGAGGAGGGCTTTGCCGAGTGCCCGATCGGGGGGCACTCGGCAAACAATACAAACAAAGCGTTAATTTCCCCGCGGGGTCGGTCACACACGCAACAACACGCCCCCGCGCCCGCGCGCCCTGCACGCCCGCCGCCGCCCCCGCGCGCCCTGCACGCCCGCCGCCGCAACACCCCCGCGCGCCCCGCACGCCCGCCGCCGCGCCCGACGCCTCCCCCGCGGCTGCCCGACGCCTCCCCCGCCCGACGCCCGACGCCTCCCCCGCGGTCGCCCGCCGCCCGACGCCTCCCCCGACTGCCCCCGCTGATGAGGCGATGGGATCCCGATCTTCCGATAGGATGATAACTTCGATTTTGGCGGAGTTGACCCTTGCGATCCGACTACAACCGAATGACATCGCTTGCACTTTAGCAATTGCTGAACCACACTCCAAGTTGTTATCAACCATGCCAAGAACGCGGTTGACCTGACCACGAAGGTCTATTCCTGCATGCAACCGAAGAACACACAAGAACAAGATAACAAGCAATCTGAAATTGCAAATATTTCTATTGAATTCAAAAGGTGGGATTCTGAAGGCTGTCTTGACAGGTGGTCGTCCGACACAACTGAAGAACAGAAGTTTGCACAATGGCTAAACCTAAACTCAACGAAATCCCCGCGCTAGAAAGGGAGGCGGCGGCTCCTAAATAGGGAGAACAACCAGGGGGGCGTCCAACATGCATGCCCTAGGGTTACAAGGCCCATGGGCCCAAGTGGTGGTGGCGCAGCACCCTTTTTGACTCGGACTTAGAAACCAACGTGGACTCTTTTGATGATTGCGGTCGGCTCAGATGGAATTTAAAGATAAGGTTGGATCCATTGGAAAGTAGACTTCATAAGCTTTCATGAAGTACAAGAACGTCCCAAACGGAGTCCGTATGAGGAAGTTATGTCCGTTTAAACTTGCACCATTGCAGCAGTCCGAATCTGATTCCAGTACGTGACCAATGTGGACTCTTTTGACGATTGCGGCCGACTCGGATAGAATTTGAAGATGAGGTTGGATCCTTTGGAAAGTAGACTTCATAAGCTTTCCATGAAGTACAAGAACGTCCCAAACGGAGTCCGTATGAGGAAGTTATGGTCGTTTGAACTTGGTACCATCACAGCAGTCCGAGTCTGATTCCAAAACGTGTCCAACTCGAATTCGTGCTTGACTTGGTCCCAAAGTGACGTGGTGACCTCCATTATTCCTTCCATGCATGTCCAGGACTCCATGTCCCTTTCCTTCATCCTTTCCCAAGTTCCTAAGCACAATTAAATCACTTGCATTAGGTAGCGGTCTATTCTCAGTAACATATGAAGGCTGAAGAAACGAATTCACCTTTAGTTCAATCTTGATATTGGACGCTAGGGTCGTATGTGTTGGTGGCGTGGTCATATCATCCTCCCTTTCTTCACAGAAAACCGTCCTCGGTTTTAACATATGTGTATCCTCACGTATTGCATGATCTTGATCATAAATCTCTGTACATGATAACAAACGCAACAAACTCTCATTATGTAATATCATAAGTTCTTTATCAAACAAAGTAAAACCTCCTTGAAACGAGCTTACCTGATAATTTAAGTGATGCATAGGAGCTCTTATAATTGGAACAACAAGCATAGCAAATATGGTTGTATCCATAGGGTACATGTTCTTATCATATTGCTAGATGGAACTTGAAGAAAAGAATAGAGGGTAGAAAATACCGTAACTAAAGTGAAGAAATCAGATCTGTTGAACCAGAAAAGCAGCAGTGCACTGCAAATTGTTGCCAACATGAACAGGAGAGGCATTGGATCAACCGCTGCACGGAAGGTATTCGGTCGAGACAAGCTCCGGTAGCAGTGAGTGCTATTCTGCGATTGGCATATATGGCATTGCAGGGTCCGGGAAGACTACCCTGGCACAACATGTTCCTGACTATGGAAAGGAGGCTTAAGACAAACAGTTCGACACTATCATGTCCATTCATGTGTCTGAGACTTTCAGAGTGATTGATATATTTCATGATATGCTGAAACAGATTACGAATGACCGGCACTCCAATATTACAGATTGTGAAGACCTAAAAGCGAAGTTGATGGAAGAATTGAGAGGCAGACTTTCTTGTTGGTAATGGATGATCTCTGGGTCAAGGATGAGAATTACCAGGAACGGGAGGGGCTACTTTCTCCACGCAATGTTTTTTTAGCTTGCATTAAGATGGGGAAAAAAGGATTACAAGCACTAGTAGGATAGCCTTAGGAGATACAATAAGAACCCCGGAGAGGTAACACCGAATATAGAAAAGACAAGACAAGAAAGAGAAAGGGGAAAAGAACAAGAAGAAGCAACGCGGGGTTGGGGGTGTGCTAAGAGGTCAGTCTCAAGCTTGCCGAACTCCAAAAATTAAGTTCTTACTGCAGGCTGTCTAGAATCATTTGGGTATCCCTCTTTGTGTTGTTGAAGGCTCGGTCGTTGCGTTCGCGCCAAATGGTCCAAAGAAAGAGAATGACAATGGAATTGAAGATTTTTCTCTTAGCCTTGAGAACCTTGTTGTGCAGGAAGATCCACCAATCAATCAACCTGTTTTGTCTTGTTGCCGATGGGTGGAGAAAGCTGAAGAGGCGAATAAATTGTGTCTATACTTGTTGAACCCAAATGCAAAGGATGAGGAGGTAGTCAATTGTTTCAAGATGATGTTCGCAGAGGTGACATAGAGTGTGCGCCATCGCTCCATGTCGTGCTAAGCGATCTGCAGTCCAGCAATAGCCGAGGATGGTTAGCCAAGCAAAGAAGTTATATATTAAGGATGCTTTGCATTTCCAAATTAATTTATGAGTTACGAAGCGTATCTCTCCAAGGAAGAATGTGTCATAGGCAAATTTGGTAGAGTACACCTCCAAGGAGTTTGGCTTCCAGACTATCTGATCATCGGTTTGAGTTTGTAACGAGATCGAACTGATTCTACGCCAAAAGAGTAATAATTCCAAGATTGTTTGGATAGACATGGCTTCTTAAATATCTTGGATCCAGATGTTCACCGACAGGCCCTGCGCGACGACAGGCTCCACTCAGTGTTGGGAGCAGAGGAAGCAAGATCCTGGTGATAGCTCGCACAGAAAATGCAGTTAGAGCTCTAGGTGCTAAGAAACTGTTAGACCATGTGGCTCGGTCTAGGTTATTTTGGTGATGAATAATTGACAATGGTTAATCGATGATGAATATTTGATAATATTGTTTAGCGTTGTTTTGCGAGTTGTGTCGCGTGTGTGCGGATTGATGTTGGTCAAGTTGGAGAGAACTTGTGCCGGAAGAATGTTCTTTGGTCTTTGCATGTGCAGGTTGGGCATGGAGGTGATCATGGTCGGTGACGAGGTGGACCGGGACTAGGATAGGGAGATCCGAGGTTCAGACGGTCAAGGAGGTCACGAGATGGTCGGGCTCATGCTTGGGGCGCATGGAGATTAAAGGTGGATGATGCGTGGAGAAGCTACGGGAGGTGCGGTCCTGGAGGCTTCGACACGAGATGAGTTAGAAAAGTTGGAATTTTGGAAAAACCCGTGTTAGGAAGGGTTTCGGGTCCCTTTGGTGTTGGAATTGGATTAGAACTCGTGGGCTTAGGGTAAGCCCAGGTTTTGGGCCCTAGACTATAAATAGAGGTGGGGTTGGAGACAACCCTATGGCTTTTGGGAGAGACTAATTTTGTGCTAGGGTTTAGGGGTGCCAAGAGAGCACTTTGTAGCCACCATAATTCAGAATTAAAGTTTAGATCTATTCTGAAAAAATATCGTTGATCAACAGCAGCGACAGCAAGATTTTCATCTACGGCGTGCGTCTTCGTTGTCTCAGTAGACGTGCGTTTTCGTGCGGCTGCTGGCGTCTTCAGAAATCAACACGCATCATCTCTTCGAGCCATCAAATCCAATCACCTGCGTGCGCACGTGAAGAGAACATACACATGCAACTTTTGAGGAGAGAAGAAAAGGGGATTAGAGAGGTGATTAGGTGAGCCAATAAGACATCAGGTGGCTTGCATTCAGAATTGATAATTCCCTTGCGTGCATGCATGGTTTTAATGGATAAGTGAGCATTGCCGACTCATATCGACTGGAAGTAGCGAGCGTCGGCCGCGTCGTGTCGTATCGAGACAAAAGCAATCGGCGGGCGTCTGGTGTTGATGGTTTTGAGCGGCGACTGCATGCAGGAGTATATTTTGTTTGCTGGAAGCGCTCGGCTGTGATTTGCGCTGTGATTTGCTGGCGGCGTCGTATTGATCGGGGAAGGCAAGCGCCAGACGTGTTTCGTTTTTTTTTTAACTAGCAGGTTTCGTGCATCGGCTAAGAGATTAAAAAAATCAAAGGTATAAGGTATTTTATCTTTTAATAGTTATTTTTGTTGTTTTTTGCTTTTATGTTTTTGCAGAGTTAGCAGATTGAAAAATTAGGAGACAGCAGATTATAAAGAAAAAATTTCCGCTGTACGCTGCAATCATTCACCCCCCCTCTGATTGCCATCGACGATCCTACAAGTGGTATCAGAGCAGGTTGTAATGGCATCAGATCGGGATCGGTTTTCAGGTAAGCCACCGTTTTTTGATGGATCAGATTATCTTTATTGGAAGACGCGTATGGAGGTTTTTCTTCTAGCACAAGGTAATTCTATTTGGCAAAAAGTTGAACATACATATGATGTGCCTCCTGTTGTTACAATTGAAAATTCATCTGATGTTGAATCTAATGCTAAGGCTAGAAATATATTGTTGCAAGGTTTAAGTAGAAACGAGTTTGTCAGAATTGCTCACCTTAAATCTGCAAATAAAATTTGGACCACTCTAGCTGATTATCATGAAGGATCTAAATCTGTTAAAGGTGTGCGTCAGAATCAATTTAAAAAGGAGTATTCTAAATTTGAGATGAAACCTGAAAAATCAGTAGATGCTCTTTTTGATCGCTTCAATAAAATTGTTAGTGATTTGCAATCTGTTGATATCACATATTCTGATTCTGACAATGCTCGTCAAATTTTAAATGGTTTGGATATGTCTGTTTGGAATGTGTTAGTCACTACTATTAATCATTCTGTTAACATGGAAACACTCACTTTGAATGATCTTTATTCCAAGATGAAAACACACGAGATTGATGTTTTGGCTAGGATAAACAAGACTAATTCTTTGGGCTTAGTGACTAACCAAACTGATAGTTCTTCTAGTTCCTCTATTGTTTCTTTGTCTGCATTGTGCTCTATTTTAGATGAACAATTAGAGGAGATTCCAGAAGAGCAGCTTGTACTTCTCTCCAACAGGGTGACCAAGGCAATTAACAACATTAGATTAAGGCGGAGAGGAGGTCCAATCAAATGCTATGAATGTGGTGAGCTTAACCACATCAAGATGAATTGTCCCAAACTGAGAAGCAAGGAGGTTAAAGATGACAAGATACCAACTCGTCGTTCTCAAATCAAGATTGATCCAAACAAGAAGCGCAATTATCGCAGGGCAGTCAATAAGATAATTTCAGCACTTGATGAGATTATTTTGAGTGATGATGATTCTGAAAGTGATGATGAGGGCAATGAGAAGAAGGCAAAGGATATGGACTTCACAGGGATGTGTTTTATGGCCAACAGTGAGGAGTTTAATGATAATGATCTTTACAGTGATCCTGATGAGGTAAAACCTTCTTATGCTGATTTATCTCGTGCTGTACTTAGATTGACAGATGAGCTTAAGAAGTATAAAAAGAAAATTAAAAATCATGATTTCATTGTTGAGAGCTTAAATTCTGAAATCAATAGACTTAGAGCTTCTATTCCTGATGATGAATCCTATGAGTCTTGTCAAGTTTTACATACTGAGTTGGAATCTGCTAGAACAATTAATGCATCAAATTTGGTTCAACTTAGTGATGTAACTGCTAAACTTGATGAGTTGAGATTGGCACATGATTCTTGTGGTGAAAAATTAAAACTTGCACATGATGAAATTGAAAAGCTCAAGATTAGTTCTTCTACATGTTTAGAGTCAAGTATTTCAAATGCTCAATTTAAAACTTGTTTTAAATGTGATTTGCTAGAAGCTAGACTTAATTCATCACAAGAAACAATTCAACAGATGCTTTATCATGAGATATCCTCTTGCTCTAATTGTCCTAAGCTTAACACTGAAATAGAAGCTTTGACTAGACAACTTAATGATTTTGCTAAAAAAGAAAGATTGGTTCAGTCTAGTGCTTCTAAAAATCTTGTGAATGAACCTGCTAAATGCACAACTTGTCCCACTTTAGCTAAAGAGAATGAGTACTTGAAAGTCACTTTAGAGAGATTTACTTTTGGCAAGAAAAATTTGAATATGATTCTAGACAAATCAAAAACAAGTGTGAAAAATCGTGGTCTAGGATTTAATTTTGTTGAGCATGCCAAGAATAATCCTCCTAAGGTTGTTAAGCCTCTTGAACCCGGAAAAATTGAAGTGAAACTTGAACCAAAACAAACTGTGTTTAAATCTGCTGGCTTTGTGCAGAGTTCATCGAATAATAATGTAGGTGCTAGCTCATCATCTCAAAAGAATTCTGGTAATGTAAATTTTCAATGCACCTATTGTGGAAGATATGGTCATTTGCATGAATTTTGCTTTAGGCGAGCTAAGAAAGAGAAGAAGGAAAGATTGAATGCTTTAAAACAAAAACGTGCATTGTCTTTTGCTCCTAGATCAAATGCGAAAGCTATGTTTTTAGAGAACTTTCATGATGGCTTTAAATCTGTTTCACATGCACGTGGCTTTGGTTCTAGCTTTGTTGCTCCTGTTCGTCGTGTGTCTCAGTACTGGATTCCTAGATCTTATTTAACTAACCCCAGTACTGTGAGACCGATATTTCCTGTGATGTAAGAACAGCTAACAAGGATGAAGAACATGAGCTAGATTGGGTTCCAAGATTTTACATCATTATTTGATTGGAACACTTGATGGTTCTTCATTTTTATATGGCTTAATAGAGATTTCACTTTCTAATAGACCATGTGGAAAAAGGTGATGTTGTTCTACACTTTGTTGAGTCTGATTTTCAGATTGCCGATATTCTCACTAAGCCGCTTGATACTTCCCGTTTTGTTCGTTTGCGGAGTGAGTTGGGGGTATGTCATCCAATGGGATTATTCTGAGGGGGAGCCTATGTTTAAAAATTTAGGAAGCTTTATTTATTATACTTGTCAAATAAATCAATAAGTCCAAGCCATTGAAATTATTTGAGTTGTAGAGCTCTCTTTATCATATTTTCTCATATGTTGTGTAGCTTTGATTATGACTGGTTATAATTAATTTGCTATACTTGAACTAAAATATAACATGGCAGAACACTTTGACTAGATTGATTATAGATAGTACTCTACGATGTTCATCGAAAAGGATTAGCTTGATTGTGAGTCTTATTTTAAATCTTGGCTATGAGGCTCGTATGTTTCATATTGCAACCTTTTTATGATCACTCAATTTGGCATGTTATAAAAAAAAGAGAGCAAGAGACAATTGAAAAGATGTATGCTTCAAGCATGCCATGGTGAATAAAAAGAAATAGCACAAAAGTGTGCAAAATAAAAAGAAGTATGCTTCAAGCATGCCACCATCTAAAACAAGAATGCTACAAGCATTTTATTATGAAAAGAAGTATGCTACAAGCATGCCACATGCCTATGAATTGAGTGTGGAGCAATAGGTTGTTATATGAGACTGCTAGCTCGTTTTAATTTAAAATTTGCTTCACTTTTAGGCTTTGACTTTTTGTTGTTATATCTCATTGTGCTCTTTATAATTAGTTTGGTCATTGTTGAGATGCCTGTTATTAATATAAATTGTTTAATCATGCTCAAGACTGGTTTTGATATTGCTATATGATATATGACTTTATATGATCTAGATAGCTCTACTCAAACATATGGCTTGGTTCCTTTATTTAATCATGCACAATGACTTGTATAGTCTACAAAGCTTCTTGTTTTTTTTACTCTCATTGCTCCTTCTTAGAATTGTTCCTTTTCTGAATTGTCTTGATGATTACATTGCCAAAGGGGGAGAGATTTGATGTGCTTTGTGAGAAATTGGAGACATTTGCGAAAATTACATCTCTTGTGTTGAGGGGGAGAGATTTGAGATTTATGGCTTACAAAATGCTTTTTCGGCTTCAGTTCTTCACTTATATTTATTTGAAGCTAATTCATCATACAATCTTGTGGTGTTGTCAATGTATTCATCAAGGGGGAGATTGTTAGATCATGTGGCTCGGTCTAGGTTATTTTGGTGATGAATAATTGACAATGGTTAATCGATGATGAATATTTGATAATATTGTTTAGCGTTGTTTTGCGAGTTGTGTCGCGTGTGTGCGGATTGATGTTGGTCAAGTTGGAGAGAACTTGTGCCGGAAGAATGTTCTTTGGTCTTTGCATGTGCAGGTTGGGCATGGAGGTGATCATGGTCGGTGACGAGGTGGACCGGGACTAGGATAGGGAGATCCGAGGTTCAGACGGTCAAGGAGGTCACGAGATGGTCGGGCTCATGCTTGGGGCGCATGGAGATTAAAGGTGGATGATGCGTGGAGAAGCTACGGGAGGTGCGGTCCTGGAGGCTTCGACACGAGATGAGTTAGAAAAGTTGGAATTTTGGAAAACCCCGTGTTAGGAAGGGTTTCGGGTCCCTTTGGTGTTGGAATTGGATTAGAACTCGTGGGCTTAGGGTAAACCCAGGTTTTGGGCCCTAGACTATAAATAGAGGTGGGGTTGGAGACAACCCTATGGCTTTTGGGAGAGACTAATTTTGTGCTAGGGTTTAGGGGTGCCAAGAGATTAAAAAAATCAAAGGTATAAGGTATTTTATCTTTTAATAGTTATTTTTGTTGTTTTTTGCTTTTATGTTTTTGCAGAGTTAGCAGATTGAAAAATTAGGAGACAGCAGATTATAAAGAAAAAATTTCCACTGTGCGCTGCAATCATTCACCCCCCTCTGATTGCCATCGACGATCATACAGAAACCTATTGCAATATCTGATTTGGACGAGGATCAATACTTCAAATTGTTCATGCATTATGTTGACATGAATGATCCAAAATATGAGCATGTTGGGAGGAAGATTGCCAAAAAGCTACGCAGGTCACCTATCGCAGCAGTAACAGTGGTAGCACGACATCGGGGAATCACAAATATCAATGAGTCGGAGAGCACCGCAGAGCTTGACCAGTTGAATCAGACAATGGGAGCTATCAGCAACTTGACGCAAAGCTTGAGCAATGGGAGGTGACTTGAGCTATCGAAGAGTGGGAGAGCACCGCAAAGCTTGACCAGTTGAATGGGGCCATGGGAGCTCTGTGGTGGAGCTATCAGCAACTTGACGCGGACGTCAGGCGATGCTTTGAATACTGTAGTATTTTCCCCAGAAGATATATGGCCCCGCTCAGTTGGGATGAAAAATAGTAGCTTTTGTGATCAGTTGGGATGAAAGATAGTTGGGATGAAACCACTGGATTGGCCCAGCTCTCTGATCATTTGAGGTATAGCCTTTTGTGATTTCTTCTTGTAGAGCTAAAAATGCTTGACCATGAGGCTGGCAGGTATCTTCTTGTGATGCAAACGGCAAACTGAAACCACTCCTTTTAGTTTTTTTCTTCCTTTTAGTTTTTTCTTCTCGTTTCACCATTGTGATTCAGAATAGTAGACAGGGAATGTTGCATGTATCGCTTCCCAAGGTAGTCCGGTACGTGTCTTAGTCTACTTCTTAATTTCCTTTCTGTCTGCATGCCAAATATCGACTTCCAAGTCATCGCTAACTGCATCTTTTCCGTTTGTCTGTGCCCGAAAGACTTCCAAGTCATCGTCGTTGTCTTCGTATCTGTCAGTTTCAGACTTTCAGTTTATCAAGAGAGTGATAAATATAAGAAGGGGCACTACTTGAATAAGTCCAGTGCAAGATCGCTTTCTCGAAAATATTTCAAAGTTTTCAAATAATAATAATTAGTTTGGTCAAACATTTCAAAGCGTACATACTATTTTGATCAAGGGGATTATTAGCCACACAAGTAACACTCCTGCTGTCGTGCGCTTCCACCAACCACAAGTTTGTCCTTGCTTAGTTGGGTAGGGCAGGATGTTTAATGCTGGTTTGTTTTGCGCCCCTACACTCACGAGTAGATGTAGAATCTGGGCCTATGTATTAATGGATGTGGGGGCACTTTTCCTTAATAAATTTGGCAATTTAGAAATTTTGCACACCCTAATTTTCTATATATGCTCCGAATTTCCCTTTAAAATCTCTAATAATTTTGTAGTTTTGAATTCAAATATAATATGTGTCTAAAGGACACATATAAAAGGACATTTCTTTCTTTTCTTGCTACACATGTACAGGCCGGCTAGCACTTATTTACATTGTTAATCCTCTTGCATTCTTGCGTCCTTTAGCCTAAGCTCCCCTGTAACAAAGAGCTTTGCAATTAATCATGTGCATGCAGGTTTCCTCTCGAAAAAAAGAAACAAAGAAGAAGGGAAAAAAGGGTTCTGCAATCTGCATGCAGGTGTTGTACTTAGCATCATGTCGTTTGATGTACAGCCTGCTGCGATTTCTTCTTGTAGAGGTAAAAATGCTTGACCATGAGGCTGGCTGGTATCTTCTTGTGATGCAAACGGAAAACTGAAACCATTCCTTTCATTTTTTTTTTTCTCATTTCACTATTGTGATTCAGAATAGTATATAGGTAACTCTACATGTATCGTTTCCCAAGGTAATCCGGTACATGTCTTAGTCTGCTTCTTAATTTCCTTTCTGTTTGCATGCAAAAGATTGACTTCCAAGTCATCGCTAGCTGCTTGTTTTCTGTTTGTTTGCGTCCGAAAGACTTCCAAGTCATCGCTAGCTTCTTTTCTATTTGTTTGCGTCTGAAAGACTTCCAAGTCATCGTCGTCATCTTCTATCTGTTAGTTTCAGACTTTTAGCCTGTCAAGAGAGTCATCAATATGAAAAGAGACACTACTTGAATAAGTCTAGTGCAAGATCGCTTTCTCGAAAATATTTCAAAGTTTTCAAATAATAATAATCAGTTTGGTCAAACATTTCAAAGCGTACATGCTATTTCGATCGAGGGGATTGTTAGCCACACAAGTAACACTCCCGCTGTCGTGCGCTTCCACCAGCCACAAGTTTATCCTTGCTTAGTTGGGTATGGCAGGATGTTTAATGCTGGTTTGTTTTGCGCCCCTATCACTCACGAGTAGATGTAGAATCTGGGCCTATGTATTAATAAAATGTGGGGCACTTTTCCTTAATAAATTTGGCAATTTAGAAATTTTGCACACCCTAATTTTCTATATATGCTCCGAATTTCCCTTTAAATTCTCTAATAATTTTGTAGTTTTGAATTCAAATATAACAAATTTAGGAGTTTCAAAACATTGATTTCTATTTCACTGAAATTAAAAAAACAAACTTTTGGTGAATTATTGTTTTTCTTTTCTTTTCCTAGATGAGGTGTGCGAAGGTTTCTTCTGACCATTAGATTATGGTTTTAGGTAAAGATGCTTTCGTGGCTGTGTTGATGACTCTCTTCGAATTTTGGCCTAAGCTTGCTTTAAAGTCTAAAAGCATGTTCAATAGTGTGATATCAGCTGTTTATAAGTATTATCACGTAGGACACAGAATGATGTGGAGGAGAGAGAGAAAGTATAGAGAATTAAATCGTCTCTTATACAAACGTTGGTTGTGACATGAGAAACATGACACATATAAAAGGACAATATATTGTAGTAGCTGTTTTTAGTGTTGTCTAATGTCTACAGTTATTTATACTATTGTATATACCCTAATAGCATTGAGTTGGTTCTCAGAATATATACATAGCACTCCGTGCTAGTTGCAAGATCTAATCAAGAACCTGCCGCATGGCCTTACTCTCCTATATCTCTCTTTCTTTCTACCTCTGAAAAGCCTCAATATATGGCGGATCCTCTGACGCTAGCGGCAGTCGGGTGGGGCATATCCACTGCCGGGTGGATCATCTCGCCCATCATCACCAGCCTTCTGAAGAAAGCCTCCTCCTACATCAACTACGATGTATCACAGAAGCTTCATCACCTGGAGACTAACATTCTCCCTCGACTGGCGCTTACACTGGAAGCAGTGGAGGGCAGTGAACGTAGGAGTCTCTTTGAACAATTGGTGAGGGAGCTCAAGTCGGCTTTCTATGAAGTGGAAGACATCCTGGATGATGTGGAGTATTGTCGTCTCGAAAAGCAACTCACCATCAGTTCGAAGAAGCGCAAAAATGCTTCGGATGATGGTGCTGGCCCCTCAAACCAGGTCATTTCTTGCCACCCTAAATTTCGAGTTGTTTAATCGCATACTTCATTACTCATCACCACGTAATCTGATCACAGGGTAGCTTATTGAGGTAGAACTGGACATAATAGGTTAAAAGGATGTTCTTTTTTGTATATAAGAAAATATCTGTTTCGTTCCCATGCCCAATAATATCAAGGTATATATTTTGAAAATGCTTTTCCCATTTGTATATGTGGGTATAGGTGTACTATCATCGTCATCGTATGTTCCTCGAGATTGATGCAAACTTCCAAAAATTCAAACCACCGCCTCATCTTCTTTTTTTCGAAACGAAAGAGGGAGAGGCCCCTCTTGATTTCTATTAAAAGAAACCATAGACTTCCCTCGTCTTTTAATCATTATAATGTCGTTCCAACAAATCATGAGGCACTTTGGAGAGCTAAGATAGTACATGTGCCTACATACACAAGCAGTTTTGCATTTCTATATATTTTACATAAAGATTATTTCTGAAATCTATCTATTATATTATTAAAGTAATAGAAATTAATCCACCACATTCGCTCTCAAGGGCAAAAAATTCACATGTTGGTAAAAAAGATGAATATCTACACCGTTGATTGTGATGAGTCTAGATTATAGTAGTCTATATTAAAAGAAAGAGTCCACGCCAAGTACATTTCAAAAAATAACTAAAATTTAGAATAAAAATAAAATAAAATTAGAATTTTATTTTCATACAAACTCCTAAGTAAAATCCTTAACTAGATGTAATTCAAAACAAAAATTAAACAAAATTAGCAATTGAATTTGTATATGAATTTCAACAAAAAAGTAACTAAAATTTGGATTAAAAATAAAATAAATTAGCAATTTGATTTTGGATACTAATTCCAAAGTAAAATATCTAAATAACTGTAATTTGGAATACAAAAAATAAAAGAAAATTTGGAATTTGGTTTCTATATGAATTTCAAAGTAAAATCCCTAAATAACTAAAATTCAAAATAAATTAAATGAAATTAGCAATTTGATTTGTATACAAACTCTAGCAAAAAATAACTACAAATTTGAATAAACATAGCACAAATGGTGTCAGAGGAGACCATAACATGGATGGTGTCGAAGAAGACCACAAAAGAATACAATGGCATTAATCTATCCATCAAGAAGACATTGACCCCACAAGGAAGCAGGGTCGGGGAGTGACTGACATGAGAGTAGAGGACATCGAGTACGTATAACATTGTGCATATGTATATACATGCATGCATTCGTAATAATAGAAGTATGGACGTACAGAAGTAGAGAAGCAAAGATCTTGGAGTGAGATGACATAGCCGTAGGACATAGGCTCGGGGCCACCGGAGAGAGTGTGATAGGTGTCCCCAATAAGCACCATCGATGGTTGCATATGTATACGTGTTTGATGTTACACCGGTCAGCATTAAGTAATAATTGGAAAGAAGTAGAAGATAACTATGTGGTAGAGTATTACATTGGAAGGGATAGTAGCTAAGATATCGATAAAGAATTGGGCTTGATGTTGGAGATTGAAGCAGAAAGTTATGACGATGAGAAGAGATAGAAGATACACGGTTTTGTGGGGGCAATTGGCGTGTAAGGGGACATAAGTTCAAGATAGGTCAACCATGTGCATTGGTGTATGTGTGAGCAAGGTACTCTAATATGATGTAAACTAATAAGACAATTTTTCACACACATAATCAGCATATTGCTTGAGATTAATAGAGGTACATGTGCATGTATACATTTTGGAAAAGAGTAGCTAATAGAGAAAGAATATGAGCATGCAACTACATGATTTATGTATGATGGAGAGTAGTTACATGTTTAATAAACCCAACAATCTATTATGTTCAATAGTTTTCTTCCATCGAACCACCTACTTCAATTATGTTTTTAAAGTTATGTTTTCCTTCAAACTTCTATTGTCATTTTTAATGTTTATGGTACCTTAAAAATCCAAATAGCCTACAAGATATGTAAATATATTTTCAAGCATCTAAATTAAATATATTTGCAAGCATCTAAATTATATCATTTGATACTACAAATTTTGTAACAAATCTAGTTGTACAAATGCTTGGGTCACCTTGCTAGTTATATCACGTAATTGCGACTTTCAGCTAGCATACATGTGGGGCTGACACTACACCCGTCGTCGGCCAACACAGTAAGCATCAGCATCCCCAGGCGCAGTGTTGGACTCGGATTTTATCAATCTAGAATCCTCTATGATTTCACAAATACATTACTGAATATCAAATATATATCTTGTGAAAACATATCTAATACAATAGTATAATTTATATATGGGCCGATCAGGCCAAAATCACTAAAAAGCAGCAATGAAAATAGAAACTTCACACAGGTGAGACCAAGGTTTGAAAAACCGGTTCCGGAGAGAATCCCGGTGTAAAACCGGAAGAAATTTCTCAAACGATTTTTTTTGTCGGGGCGGGAGGCGACCGGTAACCGGTCCGGTTACCGGTTTTACCGGTCAGAAACCCGGAAAAACCGGCTGCTCCTCCTGCTGCTGGCTGCTTTGCTGCTGCTGCTGGGTGCTGCCGGCTGCTGCTGCTGCTGTGCCGTGGCTGCTGCTGGCTGCTTCGCTGCTGCTGCTGCTCTCTCTCCTCTCTTTGTTATTTCCTACTGCATAGCCTCACTCAATAATGCAGAGAGCCAGAGACCCAATCACTTCACTGCTGCAGCATCCAATGTTCTCACTGCACTCTCCCCTCACATGCAAAGTACTTTCTTCACATGCAAATGATGCAATAGACAAAATCACAAAAGTTTCATGCCCATGGGCCCAACATGTTTCTAAACATATGCTTAGCCATCCAAAGTAGCTACAAATGCCCCCTGGAACCCATTAAAACATCTACAAATTCAAAATTTTCAAATTTCCATCTCGGCCGGTTTTCCCATCCCGCTCGCCGCTGGGAAGAACGGTTACCGGCGGTTACCGGCCGGTAACCGCCGGTAATCTGAACACTGGGTGAGACCCTTAGGATATGCCTATAGGTAACCAATTAGGGCTCGTGACCTAGTTCTTGGCCTCTTCATCTTTCCACGCCTTTAGATGATCGTAGGACTTTTCTTTCTTCTTCTGACTTATTGAATAATGGTAATTGAGTAACAGTGAGTACGAAATTACTTAGCAAGCCATCACATAGGATACAATAATAATAGATGCAAAACTAATAATGGAGGCTTGATGTTCTTTTATTTGCTAAAGGCTTTAGTTGAAAGTTACAATAAGTAGAAATTCTTGAGACTTACCATTTTTAACTAAATCGTGTTTTTAAATAATAAAAGAGTGTGCAACAATAGTAGTAGTGCAGGTTCCATCCTCCTTTTATAGAGTATGATTCCATCCACCATATACTATTTTGATACATGGGTTCTATCCACCCTTTATGAATCAATGGGCTGTACCCACCCAGGGGAAATCAATACTCAGGGTTCTATGCACTCTTCATGTTTTTTATCACATCCACATAGATCATTTTATAAATAGACACTAGCTTGAGTAAGTTTCCATGTCCTCCCATGACCATGGGTACAACTGTTTGAACAGTTTTCACTCTGCGGAGGTCGTACACTTTACCCATAAGAGATAACCAACTTATTATATTCCACATGTTTTCTTAGACATGTAGATTAAGAAGGTCACCACAAGGCATTTACAATGCATCTCCCCAATGAGGCTATACCCTCTAATGTTTCCACAGCCGTAGGGTTCTGTCCACCCGCTTCAAAATCCCTTCTTGCACTGCACGGAGGATTCTATCCAGCTCTTAACCCGTGTCCACCGGATAGCACAACCCGTGTTAGGTCATTGAAAATTAATTAGCCAAGTCGTACCTATTTTAGATTTATGGTTGTACTATTTTATATTGGCAGGTCATCATAAGATTCAGTCCTTAGGGTTATCTAGGTGGTTCCATCACAAGACACATTCTCGCGCTCTATCCGTACCAGCCCCTCTTACCATCCATCTAGATATTTAAGCAAGTTGAGAGTTTGAACGATCAAAATATTCTTTTAGTTCAAATACTAGCCATTTCTATCCAATGACTACCCAAATACAATTTTTCATGTTCAAATGATGTGAGGGCAAATTAATGCCTCGAGCATCTAAGCATGGCGCTTAAATACAAACTTATTACTAATATGTTTACCATATATAGGGCGACAAGGTTTTATGTCTAAAGTCAAGGAGTGGAGTATATTAGCACAATTATTAATTAGGACTTAATAATAAGTTTAACATGAATATAATTTGCATAATAAATTAAACATGCAATTTAATAATTTAAATCAGGATAACTTGCATTTAATAGTGCTACAATATGATCAAAGTGATAACTTATCTTGCTAAATTTATTATGGCCTTGATCTTACTCAAAGCCTTCTTAGTCAATGGTCTCGAACTCTTGGTCTTCGTCTCTATTCTATTCTTGATCTCACTCAATCTGTTGCTTCTTCGAGACTCCAAATTTTAATTCACGACAAAAAACCAAATCCAAATAAATTTAAATAAATCTAAAAATAAAAATAAATCTGAATGAACTCAATTAAATTTTATTAAGATTTGGATGGTGACATAAGACAAGGTGTAGTGTGTACGGGATGTACATGGGTCAAACAATGTTTGAGCAAAAGGGGAAATAGCAGGGAGAAAATTCATCGAAAAGGGTATCAAAGAAGGTTCATTAAGGATCATGGAATATTCATGAAAATATTCCGCTTCGGGTTTGGAAAAATGGTTTGGCATAGCCAACCGAAGGATACTATTGCTTGAACCTTGACTCGATGACTTCTTTATTATTTTATATTTATTAAGAAAGTTCCATGACTCACGTGAGACCTATGGATAGATACAAGGCTCTAATGTGATAGGTATAGTTTTAATTAATCGCATTAATCTCATATTTCACATTTCTGGGAAGCTCATGATGTATTATTATTTGAGGTTTAATTGGTAATTAATCGAATGATTAATCCAATAATTAACTAAGGTGTGAGATTATATATTTAATTAATTGCCATTTAATAATTAACTTTATTTATGCCACTATTTACTAACAATTTGTGGCTAATAATAAATCCTAGGGTTTAAATGCATTTGGACGAAATGTAACACTTATCTTAGTTTGGGTACTACTGGACTTTGATTATAGGTCTACTGATATGTTGGAAGATTATTTTAGCTAAAGTCTAATTAATTGACTCTATTACTTGCAGTTCACTACATTGTAGTTTAATAAAATTATATTTAATGATCAATGGCCCATGGGTTATGTGATAATCAATTATATTTTAATAGATGTACAAAGTTGTATTTTAGCCTAACCTTTAATTGAAGTGTTCTTTGGATTGAATGCTAGTAATATTCTAATTATCCTTAGTCATTATCTAGCACATTTTAATTTATATCAAAATCTATTCATATGGGGCTGGGCTTATATATACCATCATATTTCAATGTCATCTTAATTAAATCTTCAATTAAATTTTGAGTGCTAACGACATGCTAATGACAAAGATTATATTTGATTAGTGCCTACAACTGACATATGAGTTTGTAAAATGAATATTGTTGGCTTAAAAAATAACCTCCATCCTATCCAGCTATTTTTCAGGAAGAACCATTAATTAAAGTGGATACCTCAGATTAAATATCAGTAGCATATTCCCCCCGTTCACCCTATTTGGTCATTTCTTTACCCTGAGTAACTTTGACTATTATTTACATTTACACAAAATTATATTTTCACATCACCTTCAATTTAGCTTGTATTTTTGGGATCAAGTGCTTAAAGTCATATTAATGGATTATCTTACGTGGCCTATCAGTAATAATGACCCAAATGGTTATTTGACATTTGCAATATGATTTATTTTGACATGGCCCCTATTTAAAATTTTCACTTCAATTAAATACCATTTATCTTTGAATACTTCTAATTATCTTCCAAAGTAATTAAATCCAGTTTAAACACTAGCGATATATTGATCAAATTAATTTCCTTTATTAACTATTCACAAAAAGGGCCCCATGATAATTGAGATATATAAATAATAATTATTATTTCACCTGCCTTAATCTTGCACTCATTACTTTTAGTCATTAATCAATTTGCTTAATCCTTATTGACATGCCACTCATCATGATTTAATTATTTCTGATTTACCTAAACCTCATTTTAATTCCAAAAATAATTTTACCCTATTTTTATTTACAACTGAATTATATTTCACCATATTCCTGCTTTGATTTTTCTTAAATAGTTGAATTCTAAAATTGATCACATATAGATTAGTAACTGCCTTAATTAACTTTTGATTGTATTGGGCCTACCTGCCATTGACTGAGGGAGGTAGATAGAGAGGGGAACAGAGAAGGAGAAAGCATGACACAGGAGAAATAGTGGGAGCCGAACAATAGAGGGCAGATCTCGGCTCTGGAGGTGGTAGTGACAGCAACGGACGGGTGAAGAGGCGGAGGTGAGCTCGAAAATGGGTCGTGCGGAGGGAGTGGGTAGCTAGGGGAGGTGGCGTTGCAGGCGGTGGTGGCTTAGGGTGGTCGAGCGTGGGAAGGAAGAAGGGTTGTGGCAGCATTGGAGTGAGAGGGGGAGAGGTGACGAAAGCATGAGTTGGAGGGGGTCGAGGGGAACTCACCGGTAGTGACAACGTGGCCAGAGAGGAGCTGAGGCAGGCTGATAGTGGGAGCCAGGGCGACGCGGAGAGGACAATAGTGGCGGCGACCTGTGGCAAAGGTGAGTTTCAACCGGTGATTGGAGGACTAGGGTGGTGAGGAGATGCTTCAGGAGAAGTGAATTGAGTTGAGATGCTTCAGAGGGAAAATTGCGTTGTCGACAATGGTGCTTGGCCAGAAAGGGGGAAGAAGAAGACGCAACGAGCTCCGGTGGAGTACTATCCAAACTGGACAGGGGAAGTCATAATTGAAGGGGTGAGATGTGATGTGATATGCGTGGCTTGGGGCGTTGCTTGCTGGAATGGCCCGAACAACGAAGGGAAGCAGCGGCTGGCGCACGGGCACGGCGAGGGCGAGCTTGAGCGAAGCTCAGGGGGAAGAAGGGGATGGGTGAGGAGGGCGCGTGGTGGCAAGACAAGCTCCAGGAGGGCTTTTATAGCAGTGTGGGGGTGTTGTAGCATTGTGGCTGGTGACCAAGCGACAGTATGTGGCATGGGTGTTAGCGTCATCTTGATGCGGTTTTCGGTCATGGCTCGAGTGACGAGGCAGTAGGCGCAGGGCATGGGCATTGCAGGCATGATGTGGGCACGGTCAAGGAGCACGATGGTCAAACATTGCGGTAGGGCATTATCGGCTAGGGTAAGCACGAGGGCACGTCACGGCGTGGCCGATGCAGTGCACATGTAGCTATCTCGGCGGGTATAGGTGCGGTCGGGCATGCGGGTGCACACGGTGCAAGCGTGCGACCAGCCAAGCCTGGCACGGTCAGGCACGTGGGAGCAAGCTGGGTGCGCTGACGGCCGACTTGGCCAGAAGTAAAGGAAGCGAGAGAGAGAGAGAAGCAGAGGAAAGGGGAGACCGGGTCAGTTGGGCCAGAGGAAAACAAAGGAAATGGGCTAGTTTGATTTTGAATTTTAATTTTGTAGTTTGAACTTGAATTTGAATATAACTATGAATATCATTTGGCAGAATTTTGAAAAATACATAATTCCATTTTTATCAATTTCGATTTAATTCAAGTTTTTGGTTAAGCAATTTTAACTTCAAATTTTGCTTCCCCTTTGTTTTCCAATAATGGATTATCTTTTCAAATTTAGAATTTCATTTTCTTTGTTATTTGCATATCTTTTCTTGAATTAATTTACACAACTCAATTTCTAGAAAAATTTCCAAATAAAATTTCAGAAGAAATTTGAATGCCAATCAAGATACGTTAAAATTTTTCATATTTTTTAATATCCGTTTTTTGGAATGTTACAGCAGCCAACTTGGGCTCCAAGTTTCAGTAGATTTTGTTTGTTAAGTTGGTACCTAATCACCAATTTTTCTGGTACCTAATTCGTTGATTTGTTGCTTCTAGTTGGAGTTGTTAGAGGCGGCTATATTAAGCCAGCCCAATGCTTTGGATTGAGTTAAAGCATGGATTAAGAAAAGCATCTCTTCTCCCTTCCCCTTTCTTTTGCTTGCTTCTCCAACCAGCTCAGCTTTTGCTTGCATTTGCAGGATGTTGGCTCCAAATCAAGTTGGACTAGGCCTGGGCATTTGAAAAGTCGCTTGAAGGGAATGGTGAAGAAGGTAGAAAAACCCATTGACGACGCACAGAAGATTATCGGACTGGCAAACCTGCCAAGCAACAACGAAAATGGCAACCGTAGACCAGAAGTTACTGCCAAATATGTACAGAAGCCCGCTGCTCCAGATCCACCATGCAAGGTAACTGGCCGAGACGAGGACCGTCGGCGGATAATAAGTGGTTTTGCATTTTATATATATTTTAGGTAAAAAATATTTCCGAAATTATATCATGTAATTGTGCAAGGCTTTCAGCTGGTATGTCATGTGGGGCCGACACAGCAGGCGTCGGCATCCCCAGGCGCGGCCAAGTTGGGCCCAGCCGAGTAATCTATGTTAGGCTCTAAGTTCCAGTAGATTTGGTTTGTTAAGTTGGTACCTAATCCCCATTTTTTTGGGTACCTAATTCGTTGATTCGTTGCTTCTAGCTGGAGTTGTTAGGGTCGGCTGTATCGCCAGCTGAATGCTTTGTATTGAGTTAAAGCATGGCTTAAGAAAAAGTATCTCTACTCCCTTCCCCTTTCTTTCCCACGGTTCATCGGGTCTGGGGTGTGCGCCACCACGGGGATCCTTTCTTTTTGGGCCCCTGGGAAATACAGACTTCACTTTTCTCCAACCAGCTCAGCTCTTGCTTGCATTTGCAGGATGTTGGTTCCAGATCAAGATGGACTACGCCCGGGCCTTCGAAAAATAAGTTGAAGGAAACGCTGAAGAAGATAGAAAAACACATTGATGAAGCACAGAAGATTATTGGGCTGGCAAACCTGCCAAGCGACCATAGACCAGAAGTTACTGCCAAATATGTACAGAAGCGCACTGCTGCAGATCCACCACGCAAGGTAACTGGCCGAGAGGAGGACCGTCGGCAGATAATAAGGATGCTTCGTGAGAACCCAAGCTCAAGTGGTGGTAAAAGTTTTTCTGTAATTGGCATTCATGGCATCCCCGGGTCTGGGAAGACAACCCTCGCACAGTACGTTTGCAAGTACGAGGACACTGCCGGCTATTTTCAACTTGTTATGTGGGTTCATGTTTCCCAGAATTTTCGTGTGGAGACCATTTTCAGTGAGATGATTGAGCAGGCTACAAGGAAACCATGCCCTCAATTCAGGAATCTTACTGCCCTACAAAAACATTTGAAGGAGGAACTGCGTGGAAAACGGTTCCTCTTGGTACTAGATGATGTCTGGTACAACAAGGATTTGAGTCAGGAGGAGCTTTCTCCATTGGAGGTTGGGGAGGCAGGAAGCAGGATCCTAGTGACCAGTCGAACATCGGATGCATTGTTAGCTCTGGGTGCTGTGAGATGTATCCCCGTACCTGACTTAGATGAGCATGCCTTCCTTGAATTGTTCATGCATTATGCACTTGAAGGTGCAAGGTTAGATGGCCAAGATCGAAAAATATTCGAAACCATTGGGGTTGACATTGCAAAAAGGCTGAAGAGATCACCTCTAGTAGCCGGAACAGTGGGAGGTCAGCTACGTATAAGACCATATGTTGACTTTTGGAGAAGAGTTCGGGATCGGGACGTGCTGACTGATACCATGGGAGCTCTGTGGTGGAGCTACCAGCACCTTGATGAGCAGGCCAGGCGATGCTTTGCTTACTGCAGTATTTTCCCAAGAAGACATCATTTGGAACGCGATGAGTTATTAAACTTTTGGGTGGCAGAAGGGTTCATAAAGACAACAGAAATAGGAGAGAAAATGGAAGATGTTGCTCGGGATTACTTTGATGAATTGGTGTCAACCTCATTTCTGCAACTAGGAGGAAAGAACTACCTGGACAGGGACTACTATACAATTCATGATCTGTTGCATGATTTAGCAGAGAAGGTAGCAGGAAGTGACTGCTTCAGAATTGAGAATGGCTGGACCTGGACAGCAGAAGTTCCTCCAGATGTTCGCCATCTTTTCGTTACCACTTGTAATAGAGCATTGATGGCTGAGAAGATACTCAAATTGAAAATTTTGCGCACTCTGATCATTGACAGTTTTACAATGCAAGAAGAAATTAAAGATGAAGGGCCAGATGAAATTGAAGACAAAGACTTTGAGATTATGTTCACGAGGCTGAGGAAGTTGCGGATACTGAGCGTACCAGTCGGGAGAGAGTCCGAGCAATTGTCAGTCCCAGCATCATTGTCAGTCCCAGCATCTATTGGCCAGTTAAAGCATATACGCTATCTTGCAATTAAGACGGATCACTATGTGAAGCTAATTTTACCAAGCACATTTACGAAGCTTTACAATATGCAGGTGCTAGATTTCGGTTCTTGAAGTGAATTGGTGTTTCCCCCTGGTCAAGATATCATGAGTAACCTCATCAACTTGCGTTATATATTGTCCTTAGCATATCTGAATCTTCCGAACATTACCAGGCTGACGTCACTGCAAACGTTACGTATGTTTCTAGTACACAAGGAACCTGGGTACGAGTTATGGCAGCTGAGGGACCTAAACAGGCTTCGAGGGCGACTGGAGATCGGAGGCCTTCAGAATGTTGGAAGCAAAGAGGAAGCTCTTGAAGCCAATCTAGCTGCCAAGGAACGCATCACGGATCTAACACTTAGGTGGGATAGTGATGATGGACTATTTCAGTTAAAGTGGTACCAGAATAGCTGCAATGCAGACCTTGAAGCAGAGATACTTGAGGGCCTTTGCCCTCCGATGGGCCTTGAAGCACTGGCTATCTGTGGCTACAAAGGGTCGAGGTACCCAGATTGGATGGTTGGTAACAAGGATGGACCGAAGCACCTGCAACGCCTAGAACTCTGGGGATGCAGCCCGTTGGGAGCTATTCCTGATAGAAATGAGTTCTTCGTTCATCTTCGTGGTCTCGTACTTGAGGACTGCAGCTGGGACGCCTTGCCAGATAATATGGAGCACCTCACGTCGCTCAAGGAATTACGTATCATTAAATGCGAGAATATTCGATCGCTACCAACACTGCCCCACTCTCTCGAGCGCTTGAGGATCTCTCGCTGCAATTACATGTTCACGAGGTCGTGCGGAACAATCGGAGACCCAAACTGGCAAAAGATTGAACACGTTCCCAATAAAGTTATTGAAGCAGGGTGGTAATCAAGTCGCTCTCCCAATAAGAGTAACGGCTTGGAAGGTACAACTATAAATCCCTTTTGCTGCCTCCTTTTTCCATTTGTGTTTGTATTATGTAATGTACTATGTAGCCTCTTTTTTCCGGATTGCGACTTGTGCGTGGACGTGTGCCTTTTATATGGTGTTGAACTGTCGCTGCTGAGTTGCGAGTGAACAAAATGCTGTACTGTAGGATCGAAGGCAACAATCAGAAGGGGTGAATGATTATCGTCACTTCTTGACATTTGAAAACAAACCTCAAATCAGAAGGAAAAAGCAATCTAAATTACTAGATATAGATTTCAACATCAAGTCGTTCGACTGCTCGCTCTTGACTCTTTTGCACGCGCTCGATTGCTTCGACAACTTAGCGCTCCAACTGCTAGAACGCTTGGATCGCTTGCCACGACTGCTCGCTCTATCGCCTATGCACGTAGTCGAAATCTCTCACCGCTTCAGCCACTCGATCGCTTCAACTGCTCAACCCAAAACACACCGAAGACAACACCGTGCTTGTATCACTTAAGATCAAGATGTGTTATCACACCACCGCCGAGAACACAAGAAAATAATGCTTAGAAAACTTGTCACCGACGCCGACTAACTTTTCTTGGAATAGATCTGATCTATTAGTTCTATAACATGTTTATGGCTACAAAGCACCCTCACGACACCCCTAAAAACCCTAGCAAAAAATCTCCTCAAAGCCACCACAAAAAGCCCCACACAGCCACGTCTACTCATAGACAGGGACTAAACCTTCCACGACCATCTACCGGGTTGTCAATGATCATCAACTAGGTCATATACGACCATACATCCTATCGCTTCGCAAAAATTAACTTCAGATCACTCAATACGACTGCTAGCTCAACGAGTACTCAAAAAAACAAGTACTCGAAAATTACCATCATTGCGCTCAAAACACTCGGGAAAACATCCGCATTGCTACTGACCACACAGTCACCGAGTACCGACTACCAAGTACCAATCTCTACACCTACGACAACCGACTGCTTATCACAATCACAAAAACAATGACTACCGAGTACCAAGTCCTTCTAACTACCAATCTCTAAGCCATTCGCTGCACCATTGATTACCGAGTACCACACAGACTACCATCCACGAGTACTGAAAAACCAATCCCAAATCTCTGACTACCGAGTACCGTTCACCAATCACTGAGCACCATGCACCAACCAGTCCTACCGTTGGCCTAACATGAGTACTCAAAGTACTCGAAGATAGCAAGAATTAAAGCACTCATACCGATCATGAAGTCTACGAGTACCGACCGTGAAGCCTATGGCAATCGATCGTAAAAAAGCCTAAGACATCCAATTGTGAAGTCTAAGAATACAACAACAATTAGGGGTGAAAACGGATCGGATAGTTTCCGACCGATCCGGATGAAAACGGATACGGATTGTGTCAGATTGGATTTTCTTCAGATAATTCTCGGATCGGATACGAATATGGATTTTTTTTGTCGGATACGAATACGAATACAGTAGGCCTGATATCCGACGAATACGGATACGAATACGGATTATTCGGATAATATGAAAACGGATATCCGGGATTTCAGCCCAACATTGCCCAGCCCAAGTCAGCCTCTCTCATCTCCCCTGCCATCAGCCCACTAGCCCAACCAAGCCATAAGCCTCCATTACCATTAGGCATTAGGTTCCTTAGTCATATTAAATTACAAACACCACTAGCAAATATTTATGTTTATTAAAAAATAAATTTAATATTATCGGTGGATTAAAATTTGTACCAATTAAATTGATGTACCCATGTTTAAATCATTTTGATGCAAATTTAAATACTTAATTAATTTATTAGTCACATATAAATGGTAGAAATCCATTAAGAATTATTTAGGACTTTAGAAAAATTATCTACCACTTGAAGATTTAAAATTTGTATAACAGTATGACTATTGTGGATAAAAATACTTATACTTGTTTAGATTTCATGAATGTTTTGACAAGATAAACTATTTATGTGTTTTCATTGATTTTGGATATATGGTTTAAGGGGTTTTTCATGTTCCGATAAATATTCATGACCGTATTCATTTTGATTCGTATTCGCTCCATATCTGTATTCGATATTATTCGTATTTGTATTTGTATCCGCATCTGAAGAAAAAATGAAAACAAATATGGTAGAGACATTATCCGTCCATATTCGATCCGTTTGCATCCCTAACAACAATCCACGAAGTCTACGACTTCGACAATAATCTGTGAAGTCTACGATTATGAAAGTAGTCTGCGAAGTCTATGACTATGAAAGCAATCTGCTAAGTCTATGACTATGAAAGCAGTCTACAACTTAGACTGCGGAGTCTACGAGTATCGTGTATCGACTAATAAAGTCTACGACTACTAACCAGTATTGTATCTACGGCCATCAAAAAGTATTGTAGCTACGACCAGTTCGTTGGTCGAGATCGAAGCTTACCGATTACCTACATGGTCATTCTATTGTGGTCAAAAAGGTCATAATCAAAGGCTGCCGTGGTCGAAGCCAATCGTGGTCGAAGTCAATGTAGTCGAAATCGGACGTGGTCGAAGTCTATAGTGGTTGACTTACCATGGTCAAAGTCTGTAGTGCTCGACTTACCGTGGTCAAAGTCTGCCATAGTCGAAATCTGTCGTTCGGACCTGTCGATCAGACCATCCATCACAAGGCTGATCATACTACCGTCCGATGCTTCAGAGCTACTCAAATGTCGTCCGTAGGGCTGTAAACGGGCCAAGCTCAACTTGTTAGGCTCGAGCTTGAGCGAGCCCAAGATACCGGTCAAGCTTTGAGCTGGGCTCGAGCTCTGCTCGGATGAAACTCGAGTTCAGCTCAAGCAAGCTCGTCGAGGCTCGTTAAGGCAGGCATTGCAGTCAGAACTCACAGGGATAGCCAGACAATTCACATTCATAGATTCAAGAAACTCTTGTTAATCCAGTGGTATTTCGAATGAAATATTTGTCACTCGTATTGAAAAGATTACAAACTCAACATCGAGACCAGCATGAAGATCAGTTATCAAAATACATTGTGGTATTTTCGGAATGTCCAAACTCCAAATGACATATTATATTTGAAAATTTTAATTTCCAATCCACTCATGACCCATATGTTGTCAAGATACTAAATCAACACAAGCAAGATTTATAGTAACTAATGTAAGTCATGTAACTGATGTATATAATTTTAAATCATAAATCAAGGGCATTGTTCATACTCTATCTGCGGTGGGCCTTGATGTCAGGTCTCTTCTTGCTATTTGAATGATTTTGGCTATTCCTTACTGACACATTGGGCACAGAGGCAGTATGTAAGGGGTATGGGGCACACAGGAGCTGGTTGCTTTGGGACTGAATTTTGTTGACCGGCGAGGGCAATGTCGTCTGCATCATAATTCTAGTAACAGGTACCAACTAATATTTGACTGGAACTTGTGAGAGCCATAGTGCATAACTGAGTCTTCTGAGAAGTTTTTTTTTTTGAAATAAACTATTCGGAGAAGTTTCCTTTGCAATATCCATCCCTCTTGACACACTGAATGATAGGGCTGATGACTTGCAACAGGTACTGTGGAAAATATGCATTGACTTGCAACAGGTACTGTAGAAAATATGCATTGATCTGAGCTTTGCTCAAATATTGATGTGTACGAGCTCGAGCTTGTGCTCACTTGAGCATCAGTTTTGTCCTTGTAATCTTGTGTTTCGAATTATTTTCAAGGCCATTGAATTGAGATCAATCCAATTCGAGCTTTATTTGGAGTTTGGTCATAGCTCATGCTTGTTCACAGTCCTAGATGACTTGCAGCTCGTTGTATCCTAACGAATAGGGCGAAGGAAGATAAAATGCAGAGAATACGCACTGCCAGTGTAAAATTCATTAAGTGGAAATGGGTGGAGGAGGGTGTACGAAGAATAGTACTTCTCATTGCTATCGCAATTGAGTCTTGGGTGGATAAGACACCAGATGATGTTCATCATCCATGTCAATTCATGATGTTAAAATGATGAGGAAAGAGGGTGCACAAAATGCTAGTATTGTATCCCATGTATGTTATACTGTTATAGTAAGGTATTTTGGTACTTTTTCTATCCATTTGCCATAAAAAAATATTTACATAATATTGTAGTTTCATAATTATTTGCAATATGTTATTAGAAAATATTGGTCGAAGGCATTCCTTGGAGATGGCATAAAGGCCCAAAATGGCATACATTTATAAAAAGGGGGAGTGAAAAACGGTTTCATGTAAGGCAGGTGTAACATTTTCAGTGAAGTGTTTCATGTTAAACTGACATGACCCTCTCACAAAAAAGCTGTACCAGAAATACTCTGTATATGTATTTAACTTTTGTAATATCACCGCCCTTGAAAACAACCTGAGATGTCCAGAATCTAGATTGAAGATATTTGGCTAAATTCGTAGGAGAGATTCAAAATTATAAGAGCCTTACCAGCTTGCGGCATAAAAGGACTTATTCACCTTTGGAATTACCTGGCATCGGGAAGGTGAGGTCACCTCGAGCATTAGATCACTTCAGGGTGAGGGAGGAAGAAGGGTACGAGTTACGACAGCACAAGATGCTAAAGCGCCTCAGTGGCACCATGAGAATCAGTGGCCTTGAGAATGTTAAAAGCAAGGAAGCCAAGGAGGAAGCTCAAGAAGCCAGCCTTGCTTCCAAGGAATACCTCTCAGGATTGGCACTGGAATGGAAGACCGAGGGTCAGATATGCCCTCCAGACCTCCAAGCAGACGTCCTTGAGGGCCTCTGGGCCGGTCCTGGGATTTTAGGGGCCCAGAGCGAAACTAGAAATAAGGGCTCTAGTATAAATATCTAAATATAAATCCACACACACATATATAATTTTACCAACAAACACTTAAAATACGTTATGTATTAAAGAAGAAATCATATCAAAGAGTTTATAGATATTACCTTAAAATTTTCTTCTAACATTTCTAGATGCGAAGTCATTAATGATGGTATTGATATCAATCTCATCCAATAATTTCTTCTCAATACATAAAGTTGCCAAACCGTTTAACCTCTCTTGAGATATTGTTGACCTTAAATGATTCTTCAACAATTTCAACTTTGAAAAGCTTTTTTCAGCTGATGCCACAGTCATAGGCATAGTAAATAAAATCCGATAAGCAATAGAAATAGTAGGATAACAATCCGCTTCTCTGACAAACTCAAAGATCTTCATAGCAGACATTGATTTATCTGATAAAGTCAATTGCATAACACTTAACTCAGAAATTATATCATTTAACTCAACATCAAATGAACCATCTAGAGAGAAAGTTTCTACAAATTTTGTACAGCATTGTTTTAATTCAGTTCGATCCAATGACTTCAATGTTGTTGAACTCATTAAAATCCAAATATACTTCCGGATGTTTGGAGTTCTTGAAATCTACTTTCAATGAATTGATTGCCATATCAACCATAATAAAAAAAAATAATTCGTATGTGGGCCAACTGCGGTGGCTAAAAGGCACAAGATAAATCTTCAAAGCATGTATATACTCTACATAGTATATAGGGGCCCCTGGATTTTGGGGGCCCGGGGCGGCCGCCCCTCTCGCCCCCCCCTCCAGGGCAAGCTACAGCAGAAAACTAGAGCTTTCTTTACAGGAATCAACACTGAGTATAGTAGAGCAATCTTCATGTTGATAAGAGTAGACCCATTGCATTGTTCCACATGGCGAACGATGGAATGATTGTATTCGTGTTCTTCCACATCTTGTATTCCTCTAGCTCGGAAAATAGGTATACGTATGTACATCAATTGGCCCAATACAAGCCCAGCGAGCACTGGCGATTACGATGATTTGTTCAGATCCAACACACAGATATCTGAATTGACTTCCAGGTCCTGCCATGGAGCTTCTCTGATGGCTGATGCATCTACGGATAAATAAGTTTCTGGTTTTGGGGAACTCTTTTACATGCAGACCAGAAATGTCCTATATATGATATTTACAGCCACGGAAACTTGCGCCTTACGTATGTAGAAGAATGGCGTGCGTGCTGTTGCTTTGAAGGGGACCTGCACAATCTTTGGCCACTTGGGATTCCCATGCTCTCCATGAACTCTGGGTCGCACAAATTTCCCTGGGTTAGAGATGCCCTGAGGTTCGTGAATCCGTACCAGATGTCTTGTATTATTTTGTATGGGACGTGCGCAATCTTTTGCCAGTTTGGGTTCCCAATGGTTCGACAGCTGTCCATGAAATGTTGATCACACGAGTCAAGATGAAACAACCTAAGAGATTCTGGTAGAATTGACAGTGAACGGATCTTCTCGCAGTCAGTGATGACCAACGTTTCAAGCATTTTGAGGGGCATCAAGTTCTCTGGTAAGGTGTCCCAGTTGCAAAAATCAAACTCGAGGTGGTTTAGTGAAGTCAATTGCTGCAGGAATTCAGCCTCCTTTCGTTCCTCTGAACACTTAACTCTAAGATCCGTCAGAGATGAACATCCTTCTAAGATCCGTCAGAGACGAACATCCTTCTGCTGAGAGGAGCTCTGGCACAAGAGATATGTCATCAATGGTGAGCAACCGAAGGTCCCGCACTTTCTCACTGTCTTGTCGGGTCAAGGTGAGATTGGGGCACTGCCTGACAGTAAGTTCTTCCAGGACACTCAGATGATTTAGGCCGTGCAGAAGAGTCAAGTTCACACAGAAATTGATTAAAAGCTTCCTGAGCTTCGTTAGGAGCTTCATTACTTCAGAAGGAATGGCTATTAAGCAAAGAATTCCACATAGATCCAACGAAACTAGGGAGGAACAGCAGCCTCTTAAGCAATTTTTCAGGGCAGTGTCTGTGATGGTGCAAAAATGGATCACGAGATGCTCGACTGACATTGGAAGCAGCAATTGGGGCCTCACTTGGAACGCACGAGTTTCACAATAATTTCGCGGGTATTTCGTAGGAAACAGGTCAGTTCCCGTAGAAAACTGGGTGAATCCTGTTATTCCAGACGGGGCCTGGGGGTAGTCTATAACTGATGTGATGCTCTCCAACATCCAGCTGATTACAGTCCTGGATCTCAAGACGTTGCAGGTTCCTTAGATTATTATGGTTTGGTAAGAACCAAGTCAAGTATCTCCGACTACTATAGCCTCTATTTCTAGTCTTGCAATCTGCAATGGCGGGCAGAGGCCCTCCAGGTCCGGCCCTGCTTCAGTTTAGCTAGTTTTGCATGCTCTGTTGCTGCTGTTAGAAATACTAGTTCCAATCTCGTTGTCCTGCAAGCCGCGTGGATCTCAACGAGCTTGAGTTAGCATCTCACATGATTGATGCCCAGCTGCCACTAAAACTAAAGCTAAAATGCAGCTCCTTTGTTGTTAAGAAATAATGGATGGATTAATGATTGGACATGTCAATTTCTTACTTCTGACCGAGGGCAACTGAGGTCAAGTTGGACATGACATGTGTTATGAATAGCGCTTGTATTCATATGAGGCCAATGGGCCGGTATATATACACAAAGTACAGGATGGAAATATGTAAAGAACCCCTTATAACAATGGGGAATAACAAAACTATACATATATCTCTAACACCCCCCCCCTCAAACTCATGGTGGATCAACAACACTGAGTTTGGAGAGGTAGAAGCTATGCTGTGCTCGAGTCTGGGCCTTTGTGAAGAAATCCGCTATCTGAAGCTCTGAAGGCACATACTGAAGAGTAATCACCTGATCATGCACACAAGACCTCATGAAAGAAGCATCCACACCAATATGCTTGGTGAGCTCATGCTTCACAGGATCACGAGCAATACTGATAGCACCTGTACTGTCTGACAAGAGAGGGGTCGGTGTAGTGACAGAAACACCAAAATCCTCAAGTAACCACCGTAGCCAAGTAATCTCTGCTGTCAAGAGAGCCATAGCTCGCAACTCAGCCTCTGCACTCGAACGGGACACTGCAGTCTGTTTCTTCGTCTTCCAGGCAATAAGAGAACCACCAAGAAAAACACAGTAAGCAGAGATAGACCGGCGGTCAGAGGGATCGCTGGCCCAAGTAGCATCCGAATAGGCCTGAAGCTGTAACGAGCTGGAACGTGGAAAGAAGAGACGGCGAGAGATAGTCCCACGAAGGTATCGCAGAACTCGAAGAAGGTGGCTGTAGTGAACCTGAGTGGGAGCTGAAACAAACTGACTCAGAATATGAACTGGATAAGTGATATCCGGACGAGTAACAGCAAGGTAGACAAGACTCCCAACAAGATGACGATAGCAAGTCGGATCAGAAAGAGGCTCGCCATCAGAGAGTCGGAGGTGAATATTGAGCTCCATGGGAGTCTCAACAGTACGCTGATCAGTGAGAGAGGCGCGATCAAGAAGGTCCTGAATATATTTCTCTTGGGACATAAAGAAACCATCTGGAGTGGAAGTAACCTCAATCCCAAGGAAGTAACTAAGAGGACCAAGATCCGACATAAGGAACTGCTCACTAAGACGAGCCTTGACAAAGGCAATGTACTCAGAATCATCTCCCGTAATGATCATATCATCAACATACAGGAGAAGAAGAGTCCGACCACGAGACGAAGTGTGGACAAAGAGCGCAGGATCACGATCACTAGCTGAAAAACCAGCAGCAGTGACCACAGAGGAGAAGCGCTCAAACCAAGCACGAGGGGCTTGTTTAAGGCCATAGAGAGAGCGGCGAAGGCGACAAACCATGCCCTCAGGAACAGAATACCCAGGTGGCGGATGCATGTAGACCTCCTCACGCAACTCGCCATTAAGAAAGGCATTCTTGACATCAAGCTGAGAAACAGACCAGTGGCGAGCAGACGCCACCGAAAGAAGAGTGCGAATAGTGGTCATGTGGGCCACAGGAGCAAAAGTCTCGTCATAGTCAACACCATGCTCCTGCTGAAAGCCACGAGCAACAAGACGCGCCTTATAGCGCTCAAGAGAGCCATCAGAGCGAGTCTTAATCTTATAGACCCACTTACATGTGATGGGATGAGAATGAGATGGCAAAGGAACAAGATCCCAAGTACCAGTACGCTCGAGGGCAGCAATCTCCTCGGCCATGGCAAGCTGCCACTCAGGGTGAGTAACAGCATCCCGGTAGGAGACAGGCTCACGAGTAGCTGCACCAGCAAAGGAAAAACGGGCAGGAGGCCGAATCGACTGGCGATCGCGGAGAGCATAGCGAGGAGAAGATGACCCATCAGGGGACGATGGAGCATCAGAAGAAGATGGAACATCAGAAGAAGAATGCTCATCTGGAAGGTCCGCAATGCGAGGTCGACGAGTGTAGACGATAAGGGGAGGAGGAACTGTAGTGGGAGGAACCTGCGGAGTCGTAGGAGACGACACAGGCGGCGACAACGGTGATGAGGCCACAGGGGGAATATGTGGAGACTCAGTGGAACAGATGGACGAGGGCAAAACAGATATAGGTGTATCTGGAAAGGTCAAGAAAGACAGAGGCTCTACAGAGGAAGCCGAAGGAGAGGCAAGACGTGGGTAGAATGGACGAGACTCGTCGAAAGTCACATCCCGAGAAACCCGCATCCGTCGACCAACAGGATCCCAGCACCGATAGCCCTTGTGCTCGGCACTATATCCCAGAAAAACACACTCAACAGACTGAGCGGTCAGTTTGGTGCGTTCTCGAGGGGCAAGGAGAACGTAGCAAACACAGCCAAACAGACGAAGAGCAGAGTAGTCAGGAAGAAGACCACAGAGACGCTCAACAGGGATCGCACCCTTAAGAGCATAAGAGGGCTGTATGTTGACGAGATAGGTGGCAGTGGAAACAGCCTCGGCCCAAAAGTGAGGTGGAATAGAGGCGGCGATCATCAGAGCACGAGCCGTCTCAAGGAGGTGATGATGCTTGCGCTCAGCGACACCATTCTGAGCATGAGCACCAGGACAAGAGAACTGAGCGAGAGTGCCCTGCTCAGCAAGGAAGCTGCGCAGGTGACGAGAGAGGTACTCACCAGCAGAATCAGCTCTAAAGACACGAATAGGAGTGGAGAACTGTGTGTGTATCATAGTGGCAAATTGTTTATAGATAGGTAAGACCTCACTACGAGAAGACATGAAATATATCCAAGTGTGGCGAGAGAAATCATCTATAAAAATAATATAATAACGATGACCCCCTTTCGAAACGAAGGGAGCCGGACCCCAAACATCTGAATGAACAAGATCAAAAGGACGCTGAGACACAGTCTCACTATGAGGATAAGGAAGTTGAATCTGTTTACCTAACTTACAGCCCTGACAATCTAAAGACACGTCTCCTGAGACAGACCCCAGAAGACCACGACGAACTAAAGACGACAAACGGGATCCACACAGATGGCCAAGACGGTGATGCCACTGCTGGAAAGAGCCGGTAGACGAAGTGGCAGAAGCAGAGAGACTGGCGCCTATGGTGGCAGCGGAAGGAAGGTGAAGCCAGTCAAGCTCCCAGAGACGCTGTGAGTCACGGCGCCGAGGGCTAGAACCAACCAGAGCTCCCGTGTGGCAGTCCTGAACACAACAAGAGTCAGAGTCGAGAATAACCCGATAACCAAGGTCAGTAATCTGCCCCGCAGAAAGAAGCTGCAAGGTAAGGCGAGGAACGTGAGCAACAGAAGGAACATGAAAAGAGGAGTTGCTAAGAGATCCTCGACCAGAGACAGAAAGAGATGTTCCATCAGCAGTAAGAACACTGACAGGTGAATCAAGAGGTGTAATAGAAGACAGAGTGGAAGGATCAGGAGTCATGTGAAAAGATGCTCCAGAATCAAGAATCCACGGGGAGGTACCTGACTGTGTAGGAGGTGGTCTCTCAGTGCCTGAAGAGTCAGTAGCAGAACCTGCAGAACCTGTCGAGGGAGAACCTGAAGCGGCAAGTAGGCGTCGAAGTCTGGCTATCTCCTGCTCGGTGAGAGAAGCTGCTGAAGAAGTCGAGGCAGACGTCGTCGTAGAAGCACTAGTGCCAGTAGAAGAACGGCGTGAAAGATGCCGCTTCTTCTTGTAGCACTGGGACTCAGTGTGGCCATCCTTGTCGCAGTAGGAACAGTGAGGACGGCCACCTCCAGACGGAGGACGGCCACCACCACCTGTGGAAGCCGCTGGAGGAGGCAGTGTAGCAGGCGGACGAGCGGCGAGCACAGAGGGGAGTGGCATCAGACCAGCACCACTCAAACGAGTCTCCTCTGCGCGTATCTCGGTAAGAGCCTCCAGGAGAGTGACACGAGGGTGGCGTGCAAGGAGCTGAGCACGCCTTTGCTCGAACTCAGGACGAAGGCGAGTAAGGAACTCGTAAACCCGCTGAAACTCCAGGTCAGCACGAACCTCCAGGCAGCACGGACAGGTACGACAGCCAGCAGTGCGAAGTGAGTCCAACTGACGCCAGACAGCAGAGCTCTGAGCGTAAAAGGCGTCAACAGTAGCATCACCCTGCTGAAGAGAGTGCTCCTGGCGGACCACGGACAGGTACAGGGCATCACCGGAGGGCTCGTAGCGCTGACGAAGATGAGTCCACATCTGGAAAGCCGAAGAGAGTCCCACAACCTCAGAAGAAAACTGAGGCTGGACACTGGCGATGAAGACAGCAGCAGCCCGAGCGTCGTCATCGTACCACTGAGTGTAGACGGTCAGACGATCTTTGTAGGAATCCAGAGCCTCCTGGTAGGCAGTGGCAGCTTTATCATCAGCTTCAGCATCAGCAGCGGCCTTATCGGCTGTCGGAGGCAATGCAACAGGCGTAGGCTCCGTCGGAGGAATAGGGCAAGGCGGGCAGGTGACATCGCCAGAGAGGCCGCCCCAGAGACGAAGACCACGCATGTGAATGCGCATGTGAGACGCGAAATCGGTGTAATTAACACCATCAAAGATCACCGGGCAGCGAGGGAGGGAAACGGTGCCCATTGGTAGGCGGCGCTGGACGGCGCGGCGACCAAGGCAACGAAGTCTAACAGGCGGCGCTGGACGGTGCGGCGGTTAGAACGACGTTTTTTTTTGCTTTTTTTTTCGGTCGGTTACTGGGTTAAAACCCGACCGAGAGAAGCCGACCGAGGGGGCTCGAGCGGGCGGAGTCGGCGGGGCCGACGGGGCTCAAGCGGGCGGAGTCGACGGAGCCGACGGCGACAGGCTCGACGGCGGTCGGCGTAGCAGTGGCGGCGGCCAACAGGCTCGACGGCGGTCGGCGTAGCAGCGGCGGCAGCCTCGGGCGGAGAGCCCCAAGGCGGCGACGTCCCCGAGCGGCAGCAACCTCGGGCCAAGTCGGCGGAGCGGCGGCTGGCGGAGGCGGAGGAACCTCAGGCGACGGTGGCCGAACCGCGACGGGAGTCGGGCCCCAGGCGATGGAGGCGGCGGACAAGACGCGTGACCGCCTGCAGGCTTCGGGCGGCGGCGAGCTGGTCCCGAGATCCGAACGGATCTGACGAGGCACCAGGCGGCGGAGTCGTGACGGTACACGGGCAGACGTCGCCCGTTGTGCGAGGCGGCGACTGGGGAGGCGAGGCGGAGGCCGCGTTGGCGACCGGGGAGGATCTTGCGGCGGTGGCAAGGATGGGAGGCCGGAGGCGGCACGCGGGCGCGGAACCCTAGGTAAGCCAAAACCCTAGTTTTGGCTCTGATACCATGTTATGAATAGCGCTTGTATTCATATGAGGCCAATGGGCCGGTATATATACACAAAGTACAGGATGGAAATATACAAAGAACCCCTTATAACAATGGGGAATAACAAAACTATACATATATCTCTAACAACATGACCTGGCTAATCAAACGTACCATGCATTTAATGGCTGCAACAAAAAACAACAAAACCATGTCTTTTTTTTTCTTGTCTTGACCGAATTGAAGGTGCCAAGATAGCTGAAATGGTTACTTCAAGATTATTTGATGTGAGCATCCAAGAAATGTTAACGTTTTGAAGGTATTGCACTATATTAAATTTTACTATTACTATTACCAAGAACTACTTATTTGTAGAATAATAGTCCTCCCATGACGAACCTCATAAAAAACACCATAAGACCAATATTACATACCTCTACGCTTGGGCAGCTAATTGATGAATTAGCATGACTTTCGATAAAATGGTTAATTTTTGGTATCAACAAAATGAAAGAAATAAAAAACATGTCATTTTATAGTGTTACATGTCTCATCTCCTGGTGTTAAAATCGTAGCAAAACATTCATGTCTTCTTGCTGTTGTGTTTCATGTGCTGCCCAGGCTAAAAGGACAAACACCAGAACATTACATGACAGCACAGGCGCAGGCAAACGAAGCCACTGCGCGAGGCTTGCACGAAAGAACCACCTCCACCTGACATTTTCTGTCATGTGGAAAAAGCCCAGCAGTTACTAATAACCATATGGTACTTACAGATGCTTATACTAATGATGGTCCTTAAATCTTCTCTTGCTGACAGTGTTTCGGAATAATTTAGGCAAATGATGGGACTAATCTTCATGTCGACGTTGCTTGAAGAGCCAAACCTCATGGTTATTGTAGCTCATGGAAACATTCAAAATTTCAGTTATGCCAGGCTGATCGCACCTGACCAAGTCCAAAGTACAGTAGTTAAATTGACACCACTGCACCTGCAGGCTTTACTTATTCGCCCCATATTAATAAATTTCAGGCCAACTTTGCTGTTCTGAATTCCTACAGCAATATCTCCCAATATTTCCTAACATCAGAGCTTAGGTCACTGCATGCATAGCACATGGAAAGAATTAACTCTGGTCGTTAAAAAACAAACCTAAGATGTTGAAAGGTGTAACCAGTGAACAATAGGGTCATAGGGACCTGCAAGATGCAGGCGTGCATGTTTTTGCCTGCCAGGTAGCGAAGAAGTCAAGATGGCTTCCCTAGCTCGAGCCCCCCTACCGCTACCAGACCCTTGGAGCCCCCCTAAATTTTTAGCCATAGATGTATAAGGTAGAAGGGGCTGAGGTCGAGCTGGAGGTACTTCAGCCCCTCCAGAAATTTTTCCTGGATCCGCCACTGCTTTTGCCTGTCACCGTGCACAGCAGCACAGACTATACACCTTTGTTCATCTAACCATGGACGGATCAAACAATTTTGCTGCATTGTTCGCACAATGAGCTATGGTTGAAGCAATATGTGAGAGCTTTCTGTGTATCAGTGGGGCGCTGAACAGCTTGTGCAGTTTGGACCGCTTTTGATACAAGCCTTGAGTTACACTAGCCTCATAGGCGCGGCGTCACGTCGCGCCAGCCACCGTGTGTATCGAAGTAAAAGATGCGATAATTTGTGAGGAGTTTTTTTAAAAAAATCGAGGGCGCATGTGTATTTTCGAAGAAGGCAAAGGTCTTTTTGTAAAAAAGCGAGGACATGTACGTAACTAAACGAGGACCCGTACGTAATTTAGAAAACACGGGGCGCTATCCTGCAAAGTACACAAAATTTCGGTGAAGTGGAGGGGTGTTTTCGCAAAAAAAGTGTTTAAAAAAAAACCTGACAGGGACTTCTTTGCGAGAACTAAGGACCTTTACGTAATTTCGGTAAAACAGAGGGATTTTTTTGCAAAACGGCTCCCCCACTGTACAAAACAGAGGGATTTCGGAGCGCGCGCGCGGCCGACGTGGCCGCCTCCTCCGCGCAGCGTTTCCCCCGGTCATAATAGCGGTAGATTTATTTACTTGATACTCTCTATGTAGTATCTATCTTCATCTGAAAATGGAGGCCGGATATGAATGGTTAAATTTAAATATTTTTAATCCAAAAAGAAAAGAGAATGCAAGATGTGCTTATTTCCTTGTAAAGAAAAACAGAGATGTTCTTTATATTTTTGCACTTTAGTACCTGACAGTCCTACTTTGCATAGCATAGGATAGATAAATTTGTTGGCTGGGCTGCTTTGAGATTGGTGACAGGCGACAGAGCGGCGACCCCGAAGCCGAAATCCCCAAACCCTTCGACCCCAACACGCGCGCGACGCTAAGCGAGGCGAGATGGCCGACGACCACGGCGGCGGCGGCGACCACGTCGAGGGCGGCCGGGCCGAGGTGATTCCTTGAACTCCTGTGAGTGGGGGATTCCGCTCTTTACACCGAGCTTTTGGCGGGCGAGCAGGGATACGCTCGTGAGGGTTTCGTTTCTCGCCCGCCCGCTCGATCTATCCGTACCAGTGGTGGCGCTTAGAACGGGCTAGAGCGTATCTTTTTCTCTTGTTTCTTTCGGCTCTGCGGTGTAGTGGTGTTGGCGTGGCGAATTTGGCGGCGAAGCTGTTGGGGGTTCGATCTGTTCGTTTGATGCAGATGCGCTTGGCTTGATTCGGTAGCCGAGAGTCCCTTTGGGAGGGAATTTCCCAGATTACTTGGTTTTGATCTCGATTTCTGTGCTGCTTGTGTAAGATTCGATTGACCCTTTTGGATTGCTTTCGCTTGATGTATACTAGGTTCATTCGCCAATTTGATTGGCGTGAGCAGCAGGTTGTGGAATTGATGCATGGAAGGAAGGTTTAGTTTCTGCTTTGTGGATGAGTTGATTTGAGTGGGAGCAACAGTAATAGGTTTATGGATAAGTTGGTTCAACTTTGTGCTTGTTTCGTTCGGGTGTATATGGGCTGATTTGGTTCTAGTGAGACTGAGTGTTATGTGGTTTATGGAAAAAGGGGTTTGACCGGTGCTGATAGATCCATTGCAATGGGAGGATAACAAGCGTTGCTTAGTCTCCTTTTCATGGTGTGGATGTGCTGATTGACTTTGAATGTTTTGTTGTTAAACAAAGTTGAATTCATCTGCAGTTTTTTAACATATCAAAGTCATACAATTTTAACACACCAAGGTTCACTGTAGAACGTTGTTTTTTAACTGCTTGAATAAGCAATTGCAACTTTATTATGTGCTATAAATGTGCATCTACAGTTCCTTAAGCATACACCTGCCAGTTGATGTAACTCTCCAGGCTGCTTGATCATTAACCAGAATCTCGTGTGCAGGGATACACTAACAGCAGGTCTTTCCTCTTTTTGTTGCTTGCAATGCACATGTACTTGGAGCATCTTGCACTTGTTCCGTGTTTTTATGTTATCTCATTCACATAACTCTACTTTTTTGTGCCGATCTTGAGTCTCTGTGTTGGGGAGCTCAAATAAAATCATCCTGTCTCCAGGGCGATACACATTCACCATGACAGAGCTCAAAATCTAGGAATAAAGATAGAGACAGAGAAAAGGACTGGGAGCGTCATAGGGAACGTGACAGAGATCAAGGAAGAGACAGGGACAGGGATCGGGACAGGGACAGGGACAGGGATAGGGACAGGGATAGGGACAGGGACAGGAACAAGGATCAGGATCGCCACCATAGTCATCACCGTGAAAGAAGGGAACACCGAGATCATTCCGATGATCATGATCGTCACAGAAGCCATGATTCTGAAAGGTACTGCTGTTAACATGGTTGTCACGGGCTCACGGCATTGCCTTGGCATCCTGGCGGTCCAGGGGGGGACGCCGTGGAGGCTCGCCTTGCCTTGGCCAACTAGGCGGGTGCCTAGGATTTTGTGGCGTCCACGGCGAGCGGCTAGGCAAGTGCCTTGGCCAGCTGGCACCCTTCTTTTGCTCTTTTCCCATCACTGCTCCACAAATCTACTAGGGTAGGGAGTAGGGACAATGACTACAATGCTAGACACAAGCTGAAATCTTTACCTCCCAAATTTTGGCATACTTGGATTATTGGATTGCGGCTGCTGCTGAGCATTAGTATGCTGCCCCATAGGCATATTCATAGCAGAATTGTTGGTCACACCAAGAGAATTTACTCCTGCTTGTTGGGCCATCCTTGGTATTGGCATCATCGCCGTATCTCGCCTTGAGGACGCCATGGCATCCTGGCGCTTCTCAGGCGCCGTGGTCGCCGAGTCCGCTGTGACAACCATGGCTGTTAATGCATTTTTGTTTATATGCTCCTTATTACTACTTTAGAAACAGTGTGTTTCTGCAATGGAGGCTATTTTGGTCATGTCAAAAGTATTGGCTTAGTGAAAGGCCCACAGCTACCCAGCTTATATGCAATTTCATTTGTGGTCTATGTTGGTAACAACACTTGGGAGAAGAGACCGCGAAAGAGATGGGCATCGCAGGCAGCGGTCGCGCTCACGGTCTCGTTCAAGGGGCAGGGATCGCAGATCTAGGTCTCGTTCTTGTTCAAAAAGGTATGAAAGTGAAGGTCCTGGAATTGTTTGTTATTTGCATCTTGTTCAGCTTTAATGTGTATACTAATTTTTTCCCTTTTGGTTATTTGTCATCATCTTGATTCTTGAAGTTGGTTATCCAAATCAATATGCTTTTTTCAGCATCTATCATTTTTTTATTTTTGTGTATTGTTTATTTGAGCCATGTGCAATGTATATATGAATATGTATGGCTAAGTTTTTTTAATTTAATTTTCAGAGAGATGGCATTTTTCTCTTTGTTTAAATACAATTACCTGTCTCATGCAGTATTCTGTTTTCCAGTTTTATATTTTAGTTTCTCACTAGTCACTATTGTCCATTGTGTTGAAGCAGCAAGCGAGTTAGTGGATTCGCCAATCATTCTTTTCTATTGGACAATTTGGAAGCAAAAAAATGCCTGCATCTTTGACAACACGGAAAGGGACATCGCAGCTACCATGACCGTGATCCTTGACGAAGCAGTTTGTTGGCGTTGGGTCGCTACTAATGCCTGCGAGAGACCCCCCACCGCCCCCCCCCCACCCCCCAGTTTAGTTTAGGTAGGTAATGCTGCATTCCCACGGTACGTGTAGTGTAGATGCTTTGCCCATGAAATGTGCGCTGGCAGTGGCGGACCCAGAAAAAAAATCTAGGTAGGGCGAAGTCCTGGGTGCCGCCGCCGCACCGTCCTCCGCCTCTACCGCCCGGGAGGCCGGGATCTAGGTTAGCGCCGCCGGCTCTCTTTTCTTGGACTCTTGGACTTGGTGTTGGCCTGTGCGTCCTTACTCCTCCGCTAGTATATCTCATTCTCTTGTTGCTTTGTTGGGCCGTGTGTTTATTGGGTATTTGGGTGTTGCTTGGACTTGGACCTTGTCCACCAACTCTAAAAGACTACACCCGGGGGGGTGTGCTTCCACGGTTCCACCAGGGGGGCGCCCCCGAGGGGGGGGGGGCGGCGGCGAGGGGACGTCCGCCCCTGACTATATGCATGCCCATCATCTTATGTGTGTCTGATTGGCTCGGCAGCGTCGTGGCATCGTAGTCGTAGAAAACCAATTTAAGTTTACAAACAGATAAAGAAGGATTGTAGAGGCATGGTAAAAGCATTAGAAATAACCTTAATTGGAACATAGTTTGCACGCAGCAGGCTGTTCCCCGGTCCAACAACCCAATTTGCACGCAGCAGGCTAGATCAAACACCTGGAAGTCAATGTTGCAAACAAGGGTTGAGATTATAGTATGTATGATCCACAAGTTCAGCAGCTTTGCATCACCAGTTGCTAGCTTGCATATTTATCAGCGACTCGAAATTTTTTTTTGACATGCATTTGTTGATTAAGCATTGCTGCGTGTTAAATTCTGATTTCTGAATGCTATCCATAAAGCAGAGCAGGCATGATTTCATTAAATGAAACCTGGGGTTTCTCCCATCTGGTTCGGAAAAAAAGGGTAAGAACAAGCAACCTATGCACAAGTCAGATGTCCAAATATATTGAAGCACATCAAATTACGAATGGCAGGTACCCAGACTTAAACAAGTGCTTCTATATACTAGCAAAATCAAATGTCAGGTAAGTTTGTGCAACATAAGCCTGAGGTACATATCTATAGTGAATCATGTATCTAAATTTGAACCTGTTCAAATCCCTCCTATCTCACTAATGAGACTACGAGAGTAGTTAATCATGTAACTAAATTTGAACTTGTTCGAATCCTCTTATCAATGAGAGTTCTCCTGGACTGGCTTGGAAAGTTCGGTCTGAGTCTAAGTTTACTTGTATTTCTACAAGGAATATAAGTCCTAGTTTTAGAAGTACAAATCATATATATAAACAGTTAAGTTTATGCCAAGGATCTATGTAATCTGGACCAACGCATGCTGCAAATCCATTGAAACCAAGAAACAGTGTCCGCCCGCCCAAGCTTGTGATTGTAGCCCATTTTCGCTGGAAAACACGGTACACCGCCATCTCCTCATGCTCCTCACTGATAAGCAGCATCTCGCCCTCGCACTCCCCGAGCACGAACCGCTCCCCCAGACTTCCCCCCATGTTCCAGAACCAATTATTCCAAATTAAGTTCATTATTCCCCAATACATTCTACTCTCCAACATCGGTAGAGCCCCAATTTGCCCCAAAAAGACCAAAATGCACGTGAATTTTGGGAATCTAAAGTTCGTAAGTATACATCAAAAATGAGAAAAATCAAAGTTCCTCACCTTCGCCGCCTCCCGCTGCGAACGGATCGGCATCCTCCGGGCGCCGCCGCGCGCGACGCGGCAGCCGCATGCCAATCAGGACACGGGGGCCGCCGGCACGTTGCGGGGCAGAAGGAGACGCATGCGGGGCCCCGCGGCGGACCTTACGAGGGCCGGGCTGGCCAGCGCAGAGGAAACGACGGACGCCACGGTCATCGCGCGGTGGCGCACTGGCGCTGCTCGGTGGCGACCGGAGACTGGAGTGGAGTGGAGAGCGCTCGTGACGCGATGGATGCGCGGGAGGCGCGGCGCCGGTGTGGGGGGGGGGGGCGGCGATGGGAGCTTGGGCGGTCGCCCGGCCTCGCCCGAAGGGCAGGTCCGCCCCTGTGCGCTGGGATCCCCGTTTCTTTCTTTCAAGTATTTGTCTTTTGCTTGTAATCTAATGTAACCTATCCAAACTTCAGTACTAAACTATTCACGTTTCTTAAAAAAACAACCTTTGGCGCTCCTAAATTGTGAAACACAGCCAGCAAATCGCTAAGAGTTGTCAAGAGCTTGCAGCTTCTAATGGCGGATCCAGTGACCATTGGTGCTGCAGTAGGTTGGGGCATGCAAGCGGCAGAGTGGGTCGTGTCGCCCATCATTTCTATGCTCGTCAGCAAAGGCTTCTCTTACCTCAGCTTTGACGCATCGGAGAGGCTGAAACAACTTAAGATTAAAGTTGTACAACTTGAACTGATGCTGGGTCAGGAAGCGTTTGAGATTACACCTCACAGGAACCGCTTGGAGGAATTGTTGAAGAGCCTTAAGTCTGCTTTCTACGAAGCCGAAGACATCTTGGATGATGTTGAGTATCACCGTCTCGAAAGGCAGATCCTATCTCATCCTGATGACAAGTTGGAGGAAGATGGCATGCCTCCTCGTAAGAGGAGTTGGGTGAAGAAGCTCCAGTCTGCCTTGCCCAAGTGCTGCTGCCGGAAAAACCAGGTACATTCCTGCATTCATTTGTTTCATCTTTTTTGGAAAATTCGATCAAATCATGGAAAATGCCACAAATAAATCCACTTAATGTTTGATTAGTGAGATTCAAACTGTGGCATTTAGGGTGTGTGTGGTTTGTACCCCAACTTGCCTTGCCAATTTTTTTTTTTGTTGTAATGCCTAAAAAAATCACCCCTCGTGTGGATGGTTGCGAAATTTTGGCATGCCCATGGCTCTTTGGTCATGTCCCATGCATTTCCTGCCAATCTGTTAACTAAACTGTGGATGTGGCCAAAACCGTCTCCAAAATATTGGCAAAGCCAAACTTTAGCAGGGTTGGATCGGGCACAAACCAAACCAACCTCTCGTCCGTTGATAACGGCCTGTTATTTGGTTTTACAGGAGAGCGGTAACATGTCAGATGATTCACCCCCAGATATTTCAAAAATGGAATTGAAGAAATGCCTAGAGAAGATAGAAAATATTGTCAACGAAGCACACGGAATTTTGCCACTGCTGAACATGCCAAGCCATGCTGATGCTAACAAGAGACAAACTTTTGCTGATAATTCACGTGGTATAGTCACTGCTGCAGCTCCGAGTTCACCAAGAAAAACTACTGCAGCTCCTCCGCCAGTAGTAATTGGCCGAGATGAAGATCGCGATAGGATCATAGCTAAGCTTCATGAGACGGAAGATGATGGCCAACCAAACACCAACAGTGGTCTATGTTATTCTGTAATTGGCATTCATGGCATCCCAGGGTCTGGGAAATCTACCCTTGCACAGTATGTTTCCCAGGGTCTGGAAAAATGACAAGCAAGAAAAAAAGGAAGGCCATTTCGACCTTGTTATGTGGATCCATGTTTCTCAGAATTTTAGTGTTGGTACCATTTTCAGAGAGATGCTTGAGGAGGCTACAGGGAACTCGTCCCCTGAATTCAAGAGCCTTAACACCCTAGAACAGAAGCTGGAAGAGGCACTGAGTGGAAAACGGTTCCTCCTGGTACTAGATGATGTCTGGTACAACAAGGATGTGAATCACCAGGAGCTACAACAGATAATCTCTCCGCTGAAGGTTGGGAAGGCAGGAAGCAAGATCCTAGTGACTAGTCGAACATCGGATGCATTTTTAGCTCTGGGTGCTGTGAGATGTATTCCCATACCTGACTTGAATGAGCATGACTTCCTTGAATTGTTCATGCATTATGCACTTCAAGGTGCAAGGTTAGATGGCCATGATCGAAGAATATTTGAAACCATTGGCGTTGACATTGCAAAAAGGCTGAATAGATCACCTCTAGTAGCCGGAACAGTGGGAGGTCAGCTACGTATAAGACCAAATGTTGACTTTTGGAGAAGAGTTCGGGATCGGGACGTGCTTGATACCATGGGAGATACCATGGGAGCTCTGTGGTGGAGCTACCAGCACCTTGATGAGCAGGCCAGGCGATGCTTTGCTTACTGCAGCATTTTCCCAAGAAGACAGCGTCTGGAACACGATGAGGTGGTTAACTTTTGGGTGGCAGAAGGGTTCATAAAGGCAACAGAAATAGGAGAGGAAATGGAACGTATTGCTCAGGATTACTTTGATGAATTGGTGTCAACCTCATTTCTGCAACTAGGAGGAAAGAACTATAAGGACAGGGACTGCTATACAATTCATGATCTGCTGCATGATTTAGCAGAGAAGGTAGCAGGAAGTGATTGCTTCAGAATTGAGAATGGCTGGACAGGAGAAGTTCCTCGAGATGTTCACCATCTTTTTGTTGATTAATCCTTGCTAAATTTCTGGTTCTAATTTTTTTAGTTTGTTGCTAGTTTAGTTGGTGTGTATTGTTGTTGATAAATTTATCATGTATAGTTCTTTTCTTCTTTCTTCAGTTTTTTGTTTTATTGATTAGGTTCATTTTGTTTGAGGTTTTCTTTTATCTATATATTGTAATAAATAAACAACAGCAAGCTAGCATCAGGGTGCTTGTAGAACAGTGCTACAGTGAATTAAATAGAGCTTTCGTGAGACGTACTCTACCATTCTTACAACTTCCCTTTTAGTTTGGGGTTGTCCTGCACTGATCCACTGTAAATTATCAGTGACTTCTTAATTGACTTGCAACTTTTAAACACAACGTGTTGACATAATGACCTACTAGCATTTCCCCCTTTTTACCTCAAGTAAGAGCTTATGCTGCATAACAGTTTTAGCCATCAAGATATACATCAATTAGAATTTATTGGATTCTTTAGCAAGTCCAAGAAATATCACATTGTAGTTACACACAAGACACAAGGAACGAAGGCCATCGTTTATTTTCCGTTTCGGGGGGGAAATCCCTGGATATGTGGAGCTCTTAAATAGATGATGGTTCCTTCTTTAATGATGGGTCAGTGACATATCAACATTTGGGCGACTTGGGCTGTGATCGTTTCGGCTTCAGTTTCTGGCTTATTTTTTACTATTCATAAATTTCGTCTTTTTTATGAACTTTTGGCTTTTTGTTGAGCTTTTTTACTGGTTCTTTTTTTTCCGTATTTGTTTGTATTATACGTAATGGGCTAACATATTTTTTATATTTTTTTAAATTTAATTATGCTAAATAAGCCTCCGTCAGCTACAGTGTTTTTTTCAGTCAGCTACAGTACTTTTCAGCCATAAGTCACCTAAAAAAACCCAAACGATCTCCATTCTCCACCTTGGACTTGTGTGCCTTAATTTATTATGGTTCATTCTCAAATGTCGACATGCAAGATATTCTCACTCTGTTGAAAAGTTGTGATGCTTTTTGTCCTACCAAAACCAACAAAGCATTTGTTCATTCTTTAAAAATGAAAAACAGAAATGCGCAACCGCTGCGTTTGCCGGGAGTCGAACCCGGATCTATCCCAATATGGCATGGGATGGTTACACTTACTCAAGCTGCATAGGCGTCAGTATTCAGTAGGCGAAGACTTGTGGTGACTCCCTGCTACAACGATGAACTTGTTCTTCGTTCTCATGGTCTGAATCTGAATCCCAAAGAAGTTGGTTTAAACCTCTACTAACCTCACGATCTGGTAGTTAGGTAGTATTACCATATGAACAGCGAAGCACGGTGATGAAATGCCACCAACCAGAACAAGATCCTGAAGTGGCCACAGCAAGAGGCCATAATCTCTGAACCAGAGAATAATAAAGCTGAATGTCGCACAGTAGTTTCCGCAATTGCTCACTGGTGGATCAGATCAGACAACGAACAGCCAAACGGTACATGTGCAATAAAGGTGGGAAGGATCGGGTGTCAGTGTGATTAGGTCCAGATGAAACTAAACACCAAATCTGCATAATCTCTCGGGGTGACTGACGAAACCAGCCAGGACCACATCCACAGCCACCCGGTTCACCAACTGCATAAAAAAGAATGCAATGTTTACTGAACAGTTACAGCGAGTTATAATGTGAGAAACTGCAGAGTTAACCAAGAAGCTGAAGGTACGGTTCACAAGGTAGATTGAGTTTCACTGATCAAATCGAAAGCCATAGTCATGTCAGACTCGCATCACGAGTCGGCAGTATAACGTAAAACGAATTGGAGCATCAACAAGATCTGTCTGTTTAGTGTAGTAGCAACTGGATTTTGATAATCTGAAGGCATGATTACTCCCTTATTAGATAACTGCAAGTGTAGGAGAGAGCAAATTTAAATCAAGATCTGCGATGCAGGGAACAAGGCTAGCCAGAACACAATTATTCGGTCACTGATAAGCATTTCTGCTGCATTCCTTGGTTATCTCTTATCTGCATAGCTCTCAGATCGGCTCAATTCAATTGCAACGAAATGTGGTTGGGATCTGGACAGTACTTTGGTTGATGCCAATTGCCAATATCCATTCATTTCAGATTATCTAGTGGCGTAGTATAATGCAATGTACAGCATGCAAGTTGCAACAAACAGATGGGAATAAGAGGGTTCGAACTAAGAACATCCTCGAGAATAAATTTCACGTCAGGCCCCACAAGAATAAAGTTTCACATGAAATTTAATGTTACACATGGATTTGGTTCGAAATGTGAATGCTAGCTGCCAATACGAACTTTCTTTTTTTCTAATAGCTGCCGACTAGGATTTAGTTTAAAGTAAAACTAAACCTCAAACAAATCATCCTCATCCAAACAGGAAAATCTTTCCACACAGCCAGAACTAAGAATCTGCTACAACATTTCCAGGATTTTTACCAGTAGCTGCAAGCTTCAGTCCTGGCTGGGGGCATGGGAAGCACGAACCTCCAAGCTTGAAATAGGCTGTAAATTTGAAAAACAAATAAGATTGAGTTTGATGATAGATAAATAATTTATCGATCAAAAGACGAAGATTATACACCACAAGAGAAAAATGCTTGGCGTCTGAATTTTAAGTGCAAGTGCAACTACTATATTGCAGAAGCAACCTGGCTGAACATTAAAAATAGAGGCCATGGCAACAAATAACTAGAATGGACCACAAATAAGATGATTTCCAGTACAGCACGTGACGTAAATGAACAAATAATATGTCAGCTCTAAAAATAGCAATGAATTAGTTGTGCCAATATGTCCTCGAGCTTCTGGAGCACACCAACAATGTCCAGCGCTGCTAGACACTCATCAAGCTTGTTGCCAATCTCTTCTGCAGCTATAAGATTTAAAAGCACAACCAGATTACTCTCATGAACACTTGCTGGTGCTGCAAAGCATCGAGGGACCATACCATAGGATTTACTGTGATCGACATCAATCACATTGTTGTCTTTGCTCTGACTCTCCATCATGGGATTAGACCGAGGTCCGAGGGTTGAAGACCCATACCACAGGACCCTGTGACCTCATTATGGGTAATGCACATGGAGCTCCTCATTGCGCTTCCAGTTATTGGTGAGAAAGATCCGCACGCTCAAGTCAAAGAAAATGGGTTTTTCAGTAACATCATTGACATCCATCCCAAAGGCCCCCGGCCCTGACGGTTTCACTGGACGTTTTTATAAAGCTTGCTGGCAGGTCATAAAAGGGGACATCATGGCTGCCTTTTCAGCAGTATGGAGCAGAAAACTCAGGAACTTGGGACACCTTAATTCTGCTTTTATAACCTTGCTACCGAAAAAAGAAGATGCTGCACATGTCAAAGATTTCAGACCAATTAGTTTAGCACATAGTTTTGCGAAACTTGTTACTAAATTACTTGCTAACAGATTAGCTGGTCGGCTGCACCAATTGGTCTCACCTAATCAAAGTGCTTTTATCAAAGGGAGATTCATCCAAGATAATTTCATGCTTGTGCAACAAACGGCAAGATTTCTGCATCAACTTCAACAGCCCAGAATTCTCCTCAAGCTGGACATCACAAAGGCCTTCGACTCGGTTTCTTGGGCCTTCCTCCTTGAAGTTTTGAGGAAATTGGGATTTGGACAAATTTGGTGTGACATCTTGAGTGGGCTCTTGGCCACCTCATCGACGCAAGTCCTTCTTAATGGGATTCCTGGAGAGGTCATTCTACACCGCCGTGGGCTGCGACAAGGAGATCCCTTGTCCCCCATGTTATTTATCCTTGTCATGGATATCTTGAGCCATTTGGTTTTAAGGGCTTCTAATGATGGTTTTTTGCAATCCCTGGCCTCACGACCATTGAAGCAGCGGATCTTCCTGTATGCTGATGATGTTGTGATTTTTCTTCGGCCTACAGAAAGTGACATTGCAGTAATCCTTGATATCCTAAATCTGTTTGGTAAGGCATCAGGACTCAAGACCAATGTTCAGAAGAGTAACGTCATACCTATCCAATGCACCTCTTCCGATATCAGTACAATACAAGATCACCTTTCATGTGAGTTGCTTGAATTCCCATGCAAGTATTTGGGGCTACCCCTCTCCCTTCGGAAGTTGACAAAGGAACATGTGCGTCCTTTTATTGATCGGATTGCTGGTCACCTTCCTGGATGGAAAGCTGACCTTCTAACAAAGGCGGGTCGATGGATTCTAGTACAGTTTGTGCTTACCTCAATGTTGATTTATCTTGTTATGGCAATAGACCTCCCACCTTGGGCAATCAAAGAAATTGATAGGATCAGACGAGGCTTTCTTTGGAAAGGAAGGAAGGATGTTAAGGGCGGTCACTGCCTGGTGGCATGGCCTAAGGTATGTCGCCCGCCTGAGCTTGGCGGCCTTGGCATCTCGGATCTTCAGAATCTCAGTTGGGCCCTCCGAATGAGATGGCTTTGGTTGGAAAAAACTGAGCCAAATCGTCCATGGGCAGAATTCCCCATTCATGTGCATCAATGTGTAAGAGCTTTCTTCTCAATGGCGGTCATTTCTGAAGTTGGGGATGGAGCTCGTACACTTTTTTGGACGGATAGATGGCTTCATGGTCGATGTATTGCTGATATTGCTCCACATTTGTTTGCTCTCATTCCTAAGAGACGAGCAAATAAACGCACTGTCCTAGAAGGTCTCACAAACCAGACATGGATCTCGGATCTGCAAGGTGCACTTTCAGTGAATGCCATTGTGGAATTCCTTGAGCTCTGGGACACTCTGTCTAATGTGGAACTACAGCCTGGTGTGGAGGATTCTCATATTTGGAAACTCAGCTCAAGTGGACAGTATACAACAAAATCGGCATATAGGGGTTTATTCCAGGGATCAGTGAGGCTTTTTTCTTGGGAGAGGATCTGGAAGACTTGGGCGCCGGGCAAATGTCGCTTCTTCATGTGGCTTGTCGCACACAATAGATGCTGGACAACAGATAGGCTAGCAAGGCGGGGTCTTGACCATCCCTCTCGTTGCCTTTTTTGCGACCAAGACGCTGAGACTATAAATCACCTTCTGGTACACTGTGTTTTTGCGCGACATTTTTGGTTTGGCCTATTGCAGAAGGTTGGCATGCAAAGCATCTCACCCCAGACAGGTGAAACATCCTTTGAGGCCTGGTGGGACAGAGCTAGCAGGGCTGCTGGTGGACTGGCAAGAAAAGGCTTGAACTCTATTGTCATTTTAGGAGCTTGGGCACTCTGGAATCACAGAAATCGTTGTGTGTTCGATGGAGCTTCCCCAAATCTAAATAGAGTTTTAACTCTTGCTTCCGATGAGTTGAGGTTGTGGGGGGCTGCAGGTGCCAGGGGTATTTCTTACCTGACTGACCTGCTGCCCGAGTGATTGTTTTTTGTAGGTCAGGGGTCATTGTAATCTGTTTCCAGGCGTTTAGGCATGAGTGTGTGGTGTTGTTTGGGGTTTCTTTCCTCCTTTTTACTCTTCTTAATATAATGATACGCAGTTCTCCTGCGTGTTCGAGAAAAAAAGACATCCATCCCAAATATCTCAGAGATTAGTAAATGCACTAAGACTCCTAGTGTTTCAGTGATTATGGAAAACAGATAAATGAACTAAGGAGAGCTAAGAAGAGTTGCTCGCATATAGTAGTTTCTTACTTTAATCATCTGAAAAACTTAAAACTAATCCAAAATCATTTATCACTCTCCTTGTGCAAACACTTACACACAATTAAACATGCTATTTTTTAGTAGTGTACCTACCTGAAACAAACCGAATTTGCAAAAAGCAAAATTTGATTTGGATTCCCTTTTCTCTCTTGCCAATCTCCTCCACAGCCTTAACCTATACAAATCTCAAAGCAAAACCCTCACTAATCCTTGTCATTGCGGTGGGAACGACGGGATTGGGCGCGGCACTGTAGCCGGTCTGAAAATATCACCGCCGCCTGAAAAATCACCGCCACCGACTTCCTTCCTTCGCCACCAAGCCTCGTGAGCCTTCCTGCATCTTCCAGCCACTACCAGCTTGCTCCCCACCCGTCCCCGCGCCGTACTGCCTCGTCTGCTTCGCCCTGGCGTGCTCTGACTCGGCCGAAGCGTGGCAGCGTTGCCAACCGCTCACCGCCATCGCCTCTGCCTCTCTCTCGCGCCTTCCTCTCCCAGCCGCTCTGCCACCGCCCTGTCACGCCCTTGACCGCCGCACCTTCGTGCCCAAGTCAGCCCCGTGTTCCCACTGCCCACCCATGAGCTTGTGAGCCGCTGCCGCCGTGGGTTCTTCTCCCCTCCCCGGTGCCAACCCACCTCCCGTGGCCTATATAAGTGCCCGGCCCCTCTCAATTGAAAACAACACTTCCCCGAAGCCAACCGAAGGCCCTAGAGCTCCGGCCACCCTCTCCATCTCCGGTAATCGCAAAATCCCCCAATTTTGTGCCCTAGCTCAATGTCTACCTTCCGGCCATCCACTCTCCAATTCCCTTCTCCAGTAACATCCCCAAGCCCCATAGAATCTCCTCCAAGCTTTGCCCTAGCCCCCCGGCCACCCTCCTTTCCCGGCGCCATGAGCCACCCCACCACCTTAAACGGTCACCGTGGCCAGCTCAATTGAAACATCCCAAGCTTATGCCAACCGTTCCTTAAGCTTCCCCGAGCCCCAAGGATGCTCGAAAGCCGGCCCAATTGTCCCAAAGAGCTCCCCTTCACCTACACCTTCAAAAATGGCCGTGGAGAGGGAAGACTCACCGCCGGCAAATGCCGCCTCCGCCGGACCTCCCACCGCCAAAAATGAGACCCCCTCACCTTCCCGACTCCGTTCATGCCCTCACCCACCGTCGCCGTCCATCCTACCGCCGTCGGCCGCCACCGCTACCCTCCTCTGCTCCTCTGCGCGCGCACGGGCGGGAGGTTGAAGACGACCGAGCCAGCCGCGTCGCCCGTCGCGTCCGACCGCGCCATCCGGTCGCGCCACACCGCGTCGCCACGCCCGCTCGCACCTGGCTGCGCCCGCGCCGCGTCCGACGCGCGCGCCCACGCCCGCGCTCGCGCCCGACCCGAGCCGCACCCGCCGATCCCGCCTAACCCACTCGCTCCCGCACGCCCGACGCAACGGATCCGAGTCCGACCGACGCGGTCGGACCCAACCGCTTCGCCCCGCGCCCGTTCCAGCCGGCTCGCACCCGAATGACGCGGTTCGATCGAGCCGCTTCGCCGAGTCTGACCCGAACCCGATAAACAGTAACCGAGCCCGATGAACAGTACTTGACCCAAAACCCTAAAATACAAGTTTGTACTCCCCGGATTCGTCTCGAGCCCGTCAACCCAAATCCAAGGCCCATTTCCCTTTATGACCCTCCTATAAGCCCAAAATCCCATTTTATTGAAGTTTTCCGGATTTTCTTTTTATTTTATTTCCTTTATTCCTAGCCTAGTCCTTCGGGCATGGAATTAATTTATTTTAATTATTTTCCGCTAGCTTCCGAAGTCGAGGATTCACAGGAGCAGGAGGGAAAAGCTCAAGTTCAGACCCGGCCCGTCAAAGATTATAAATTAATTGAAATCGTAAATTCGCAAGGCAAGTCACACATATTTTTGAACATGTTGATCCTACATTCCCTGAATTATTTATTTATATGTATTTCCATTATGTTATTTTTGCCCTGTTATTTTATGTAAAATACATGCTTAGAATGACATGATACTAGTTATGTCCTACCACCCGAAAAAGCCCAGTCAATTTGATGGCCATATTCACCTTGACAAGACATAGTAATATTAAATATAGCAATAATGTGAATATGGTAGATTAGAAAAGCAACATCATCTACTGTTACTAATAGATTTGGTATTTAATTGAGAAATGGATTCGGGATAAGCGAGGATCGTGGGGTCCTATGACCTTAACCGAGGGTGAAGGCAAGTACACAAATCAGTGACAGTGTGGTGACACTGGACAAGAATTTGTGGGAAGAAACTGCCACCGGTGAAAATATAAGGACTAGACCCTTATGCTAAGTAAAGGACATAGTGATCGCCCAACCACAAGCGTTGATACGTCAAACCTGGTCTAGTAACTGCTCAGGTTCGATTGAACCTCTACAAACGCAGGGCGAAGGCAAAGTGTGAGTACATACGGATGGGAGTTAAGAAGGGCCGTATGGAAATTGGCACAGTTATCGTTTTTACTATTAATTTGATTATCGGGTGTCCACACAATAGTAGACTGAGGTGAATCAGAGGTTACGGCCTGGGCTTGTTGAGGAAGTCTACTAGGTAGAGGCTATATAAAGAATTGAGCAGTGAACAACCTTGTTTTCTCAGTTCAGTCATGAGGATTGAGGAATCTTGTGGGTAAAGCAGGGCAGCTTTGCAAAGTCATGACTAATAGTATTCGAATACACCGTACTTCCGGCCAATGGAGTTATGTTTAATGGGTGAATCCAATAACAAGGCATAAGTAGATTTGGAAAGAGTGGTAATGTTGATGATCTGGTAATTGAACCTTGAAAACCCCCTGAAGTTTATAGAAAGCTATGATTTTATGCTTAAAATCTGTTTAAAACTAAAACTGCATCCACATGAAATAACAAACTTTCCCTATCACTTGATATTCCATGCATGTAACTATTGTTGGATTCCGTGTGACTTGCTGAGTACGGTGGTTGTACTCATACTTGCTAAAAACATTAACAGAGTTAGCCAGCAATGAGGAGGCAGATGATGGCGAAGAAGTGGAGCTCTATGAGGTCGAGGATACGTGGAATTAGGGTCGTCTTCCGCTCAGGCGTGCCTGTGGCGTCCGGTTGTTCTGTAATGTACAACTTGGCTTTTATGCCTTTATATTGCAATAAAGCTGGCTTTTGTCTTAAGCATGTGTTGGCAATGTTATACACTCAATTGATGTAACTCGCAGCTGAACAGTCCTGGGCAGTTGCGAGGGTTTCATAATACTCCCAGAAATGGGGGTGTTACAGAGTGGTATCAGAGCCTGCTTGCTTGACCGTAGGATGACCCTAAGTATATTAGAAGTGGTTGCAAAAACTATTTTGTATAAAAAAAGAGTTACATAAAATATCAATATTATTCCTATATACATTCTTTCCTATCTATCTTATCTATCAGTCTTATTTTAAAATTAAGTTCTGTTTTCTAAGACTAATTATATTTATTCCTTGTCTAAATTCAAATCTGGCGATGTGAGTAGATGAAAAAAAAGAGAGTTAGAAAAGGTAGAGCTGTATGCGTTAGTATAGTTGAACCCTTTGGTAATAGCCTCTTTTGACTGCGTAAACAAGTTGAGGTATGTACCTTGTATGAATGGTATGTGTCCAACTTGTATAAAGAATAAAAACTATCTTTGCCTATTTGATAATTTGTTTGCTATAAGTATCTCTAGTCTTACCCTCCTCAAATCTCAGTCTTTCTATTTCGCTCTAAGTCCTTATCTATTTCATTCTAGTCTTACCTTAAGTTCTGAACTCTTACTTCCCTATTTTGACTTTATCAAAAACTCGCTGCAGAACTAACTTCCAATCCCATCAAGAGCAATCAAGATGGCTGAACCTGAAAACGGATCACAAGAGCAAGGCAATTCTTATCCAGAAGAAGCAAGGCAGCCAAACATAATAAACCTATTGGCAAAAATGGAAGAAGACCGGTATCAAGCGGAACTTCGTCAAACCAGCATGATGGAACAGCATACTAAACTATTAGAACAGATTGCTAAGAAAAGTGAAGGAAATAGTCAGCAAGGACTGCCTGTACAATCAAAGTGGACAGATTTTCACAAGACTAGACCCCCAGTCTTTTCTTCATCACCTGACCCGATGGTGGCAGAAGATTGGTTTAGAGATATAGAAAGAAAGTTAAATACTATTCAATGCAAAGACAAGGAAAAAGTGTTGTATGCCTCCCATCAGCTACAAGGCCCAGCAGCAGTCTGGTGGATGAATTATCAAGCTATGGTTGAAAGTCGAGACATACCGTGGAAAGAGTTTGAGGATTCTTTTCGTCAAACCCATATACCTACTGGAATGATTGAAGCTAAGCGTCGAGAATTTCTCGCATTGAATCAAGGAGAACGTACAGTCACAGAGTATCTTCATCAGTTTAACACATTGGCTCGTTACGCCCCGGATGATGTGAAGACCGAGGAGAAAAAGATGGAAAGATTTAGAGAAGGATTACAGATATCCTTAAAGCATCATATCTCGGCTATGGACTTTAAAGATTTGCCTTCAATGGTAAATAAACTCATTATATCGGAAGAAGCCAAAAAGGAGTTAGAGAATACACAGAAAAGGAAGATAGAACAGGTGACATCATCATCAGATACACCCCAAAAGCGAGTAATCTTGGCACCCCAGTCCAAAAATCAGCAAGACAAAACAATGATATTCGCTTCAAGATTACAAATGCAAATAAACCAGAATACCATATCTCCACCACAAGATACAGTGGGAACCTCAAATTCAAGATGCTTTAAATGTGATGGGGACCATTTTCAGAAGCAATGTCCACATTGGCACCCTGTTTGTTTTCATTGTGGCCAAGCTGGTCATTTCAAGGCTCAGTGCCCAAGGGGAAGATTACCTTCTAAAGTGGCAAAAGCCCAAGTCAGAGCACAGACATCTTTGCCACTACAGTCTATCGCTGCATCAAGACAAAAGAAAGAAGGCCAGAACCAACAAGCTACAGCCAAGACAGCAGGAATTCAGACGACGGTTACAACGCCAGCAATGGACAAAGACAAAGGAATACTGAGATTAGTTCAAGAAAGAATAAATCGTATCTCAGCAGAAGAAGCCGCTAGAGCCAACAACGGCATCGTTGATGCATTAAGTCGGAAGAGGTACCATGGCGAACAAGGCCAGACAGCTACATTAGAAATCCAGCAGACACTGACAGATCAAATTAAGACGGCTCAAGAGAATGATGAGGAAACACAACAACTTGTGAAGAAAAGTCAAGAAGAAAGTTCAACTAAATTTGTCAAGGATGACCAAGGGATCCTGAGGTTCCGAGGTCGTTATTGTATACCCAATAATAAAGAGCTAAAGGACTTGATTTTACGAGAAGCTCATTCATCTCAACTTTCCATACACCCAGGGGAAACTAAAATGTATCAAGACTTGAAGAAGAGATATTGGTGGAGTAGAATGAAAAGAGAGGTAGCAAAGTATATTGCACGCTGTGACACATGTCGAAAGATAAAAATAGACCATCAGAAGCCGTCAGGATTGTTAAATCCTTTACCCGTTCCAGAATGGAAATGGGAAGAAATTGGTATGGACTTTATCACAGGGTTTCCAAAAACCCGCAACGGCTATGATGCTATTTGGGTAATTGTAGATCGACTGACGAAAGTAGCACACTTCATACCCATCAAGCAAACCTATGGCAAGAACAAACTAGCAGAGTTATACTTAACCAAAATTGTAGCATTACATGGGATTCCAAAGAGGATAGTATCCGATAGAGGAGCACAATTTACATCTGTTTTCTGGGAAAAATTGCATGAAGCAATGGGAACAGACTTGGCATTCAGTACAGCCTATCACCCGCAAACCGGAGGACAGACAGAACGAGTAAACCAAATCCTAGAAGACATGTTGAGAGCATGCGCGCTAGTGTATGGAGCTGCTTGGGATACGTGTTTACCGTTTGCAGAATTCTCTTATAATAACAGTTACCAAGCTAGTATCAAGATGGCACCCTTTGAAGCCTTGTATGGAAGAGCATGTAGAACACCATTGAATTGGACTGAAGTCGGAGAACGACAGTTCTTAGGACCCCCAGACATTCAAGACGCAGAAGCCCACATCAAGATTATTCAAGACAAAATGAAGATAGCCCAGAGACGACAGAAGAGTTATGCTGATAAACGTCGAAAAGAATTAAGTTTTGAAGTTGGAGAGTTGGTATATCTTAAGGTTACACCCTTCAAGTCAGTAAAGAGATTTCAAGTTAAGGGAAAGTTAGCCCCGAGGTATATTGGTCCATTCAAGATTCTCAAGAGAATAGGGGAAGTAGCTTACAAATTGCAGTTGACACCGAATTTGGCAAGGGTACATAACGTATTTCATATATCCCAGCTACGGAAGTGTCTCCGCCATCCAACAGAGCAAGTGCCAGTTGATGACATAGACTTACGAGATGACCTATCATATGCCGAAGAGCCAATCCAAGTCCTAGAAACTACAGACAGGCAGTTAAAGGGTAAAAATGTCAGATTTCACAAGATCCAGTGGAGAAATCATACAGCAGATGAAGCGACATGGGAGAAAGAGTCAGACCTACAGCGAGAATTTCCCAACCTACTACTTGGCCCGAGTTGATCTCGAGGACGAGATCCTTTTTAAGGAGGGTAGGTTGAAACAAACCGAATTTGCAAAAAGCAAAATTTGATTTGGATTCCCTTTTCTCTCTTGCCAATCTCCTCCACAGCCTTAACCTATACAAATCTCAAAGCAAAACCCTCACTAATCCTTGTCATTGCGGTGGGAACGACGGGATTGGGCGCGGCACTGTAGCCGGTCTGAAAATATCACCGCCGCCTGAAAAATCACCGCCACCGACTTCCTTCCTTCGCCACCAAGCCTCGTGAGCCTTCCTGCATCTTCCAGCCACTACCAGCTTGCTCCCCACCCGTCCCCGCGCCGTACTGCCTCGTCTGCTTCGCCCTGGCGTGCTCTGACTCGGCCGAAGCGTGGCAGCGTTGCCAACCGCTCACCGCCATCGCCTCTGCCTCTCTCTCGCGCCTTCCTCTCCCAGCCGCTCTGCCACCGCCCTGTCACGCCCTTGACCGCCGCACCTTCGTGCCCAAGTCAGCCTCGTGTTCCCACTGCCCACCCATGAGCTTGTGAGCCGCTGCCGCCGTGGGTTCTTCTCCCCTCCCCGGTGCCAACCCACCTCCCGTGGCCTATATAAGTGCCCGGCCCCTCTCAATTGAAAACAACACTTCCCCGAAGCCAACCGAACGCCCTAGAGCTCCGGCCACCCTCTCCATCTCCGGTAATCGCAAAATCCCCCAATTTTGTGCCCTAGCTCAATGTCTACCTTCCGGCCATCCACTCTCCAATTCCCTTCTCCAGTAACATCCCCAAGCCCCATAGAATCTCCTCCAAGCTTTGCCCTAGCCCCCCGGCCACCCTCCTTTCCCGGCGCCATGAGCCACCCCACCACCTTAAACGGTCACCGTGGCCAGCTCAATTGAAACCTCCCGAGCTTATGCCAACCGTTCCTTAAGCTTCCCCGAGCCCCAAGGATGCTCGAAAGCCGGCCCAATTGTCCCAAAGAGCTCCCCTTCACCTACACCTTCAAAAATGGCCGTGGAGAGGGAAGACTCACCGCCGGCAAATGCCGCCTCCGCCGGACCTCCCACCGCCAAAAATGAGACCCCCTCACCTTCCCGACTCCGTTCATGCCCTCACCCACCGTCGCCGTCCATCCTACCGCCGTCGGCCGCCACCGCTACCCTCCTCTGCTCCTCTGCGCGCGCACGGGCGGGAGGTTGAAGACGACCGAGCCAGCCGCGTCGCCCGTCGCGTCCGACCGCGCCATCCGGTCGCGCCACACCGCGTCGCCACGCCCGCTCGCGCCTGGCTGCGCCCGCGCCGCGTCCGACGCGCGCGCCCACGCCCGCGCTCGCGCCCGACCCGAGCCGCACCCGCCGATCCCGCCTAACCCACTCGCTCCCGCACGCCCGACGCAACGGATCCGAGTCCGACCGACGTGGTCGGACCCAACCGCTTCGCCCCGCGCCCGTTCCAGCCGGCTCGCACCCGAATGACGCGGTTCGATCGAGCCGCTTCGCCGAGTCTGACCCGAACCCGATAAACAGTAACCGAGCCCGATGAACAGTACTTGACCCAAAACCCTAAAATACAAGTTTGTACTCCCCGGATTCGTCTCGAGCCCGTCAACCCAAATCCAAGGCCCATTTCCCTTTATGACCCTCCTATAAGCCCAAAATCCCATTTTATTGAAGTTTTCCGGATTTTCTTTTTATTTTATTTCCTTTATTCCTAGCCTAGTCCTTCGGGCATGGAATTAATTTATTTTAATTATTTTCCGCTAGCTTCCGAAGTCGAGGATTCACAGGAGCAGGAGGGAAAAGCTCAAGTTCAGACCCGGCCCGTCAAAGATTATAAATTAATTGAAATCGTAAATTCGCAAGGCAAGTCACACATATTTTTGAACATGTTGATCCTACATTCCCTGAATTATTTATTTATATGTATTTCCATTATGTTATTTTTGCCCTGTTATTTTATGTAAAATACATGCTTAGAATGACATGATACTAGTTATGTCCTACCACCCGAAAAAGCCCAGTCAATTTGATGGCCATATTCACCTTGACAAGACATAGTAATATTAAATATAGCAATAATGTGAATATGGTAGATTAGAAAAGCAACATCATCTACTGTTACTAATAGATTTGGTATTTAATTGAGAAATGGATTCGGGATAAGCGAGGATCGTGGGGTCCTATGACCTTAACCGAGGGTGAAGGCAAGTACACAAATCAGTGACAGTGTGGTGACACTGGACAAGAATTTGTGGGAAGAAACTGCCACCGGTGAAAATATAAGGACTAGACCCTTATGCTAAGTAAAGGACATAGTGATCGCCCAACCACAAGCGTTGATACGTCAAACCTGGTCTAGTAACTGCTCAGGTTCGATTGAACCTCTACAAACGCAGGGCGAAGGCAAAGTGTGAGTACATACGGATGGGAGTTAAGAAGGGCCGTATGGAAATTGGCACAGTTATCGTTTTTACTATTAATTTGATTATCGGGTGTCCACACAATAGTAGACTGAGGTGAATCAGAGGTTACGGCCTGGGCTTGTTGAGGAAGTCTACTAGGTAGAGGCTATATAAAGAATTGAGCAGTGAACAACCTTGTTTTCTCAGTTCAGTCATGAGGATTGAGGAATCTTGTGGGTAAAGCAGGGCAGCTTTGCAAAGTCATGACTAATAGTATTCGAATACACCGTACTTCCGGCCAATGGAGTTATGTTTAATGGGTGAATCCAATAACAAGGCATAAGTAGATTTGGAAAGAGTGGTAATGTTGATGATCTGGTAATTGAACCTTGAAAACCCCCTGAAGTTTATAGAAAGCTATGATTTTATGCTTAAAATCTGTTTAAAACTAAAACTGCATCCACATGAAATAACAAACTTTCCCTATCACTTGATATTCCATGCATGTAACTATTGTTGGATTCTGTGTGACTTGCTGAGTACGGTGGTTGTACTCATACTTGCTAAAAACATTAACAGAGTTAGCCAGCAATGAGGAGGCAGATGATGGCGAAGAAGTGGAGCTCTATGAGGTCGAGGATACGTGGAATTAGGGTCGTCTTCCGCTCAGGCGTGCCTGTGGCGTCCGGTTGTTCTGTAATGTACAACTTGGCTTTTATGCCTTTATATTGCAATAAAGCTGGCTTTTGTCTTAAGCATGTGTTGGCAATGTTATACACTCAATTGATGTAACTCGCAGCTGAACAGTCCTGGGCAGTTGCGAGGGTTTCATAATACTCCCAGAAATGGGGGTGTTACACTACCAACTATTAATTGCTGAACGGATAATTGGATATGTACACTACATCTTCATTGAGAGTTGTTCCTCAACAGGAAGAAATTTCTCTTTAAATTTCAGCAGTACATGACAGTTCGCTGAATGGCCATGCAAACATATATGCATTCTCTTTTCATGGATTTCATGGTCCAAAATATATGTTCAACCCAACTAAATTTAACTGCCATATTATATATATTATTGGCATAAGTTATGTGAACTAATAAATAGAATAATCTGTTAAGGGTATTAGTGTCTTTTCTTAGCTTCTAGGGTTTAGTCTCATGTACTCTATATATTGCCCCTTTAGGGTTGTGCAATACAACAAGCATTTATCCATCCTTTGCTATTCTCATATTAACATGGTATCAAAGCTTTAGGTTTTCCAACCGAGTCTTCATTGCGCTGCCCTCGGGAGGAGCGTCTCCACTTCCTGGGGCGGCCATCTCCCAGTCGTCGCTCACGCACGCCGCCGATGTCTCGGCCATTTGCACCCGCCCTGTCTCCCGTGCGTTCATGCTGTCTCTCCGCCGCCAGATCCCGCCACCTTGCGTGGCTTTCCCATCGGATCTGCTGGATCCAGGCTCCCCTTCGGCCGCTGCGCCGCCGCCCCCTCTATGGCCGCCGCACCATCGGACAAAACGTGCTCCGCCGAGCGCTTGCTGAAGGGAAGGCCGAGGCTTGGCTGCCACACCATCTCCATCCCCGGATTTGACAGTCTCCAGGCCGGATCCGGCCACCACCGCCCTCACCCCAACCAAATCCGGCCACCTCCGTGCCAAATCTAGCCGAGCTCGCCCACGCCACCACCTCCCAGTCATCTCCACCACCTTTCGACCTCCTCCGCGGCGACCTCTGGCTCTGCATTGGCGCTTGAGCCGCTGCTTGCCTCTTCTTCATCCAGAGCCGCCTGTGTGGTCCGCCAGCAGTGGAGAAAAGAAAGAGGAAGAAAGAAATGGCAGGCAGAAGGAAAGAGAGGTGCTGGAGAGAGAGGGGTTTGGGTGGGCTGATAGTGGAGCCGAGGATGCTCGAATGCGCAACCTTTTGAGTTTGAGTCTTTTTTTATTGAGTTTGCCGTCACGTTCATCCATGTCTGTAGCCTCTCTCTGTCAGTTCGTTAACGGCATGTGAGTCTACAAAATTCATGTCAGTCAGCCGATTGCTTTGCTACCCGTGGTCCATTCTCTTGGATAAGTGTGGTCCACTCCTTTTTGCATAGCTGCAGCCGCTGTTCTTCTCTGAGCTATTGCAGATCGTAGACGTCTTTATGATGTCACCATTTCTCTCTGAGCCATCGCCCCGAGTTTCCAAGGCCGCCGTGTTTCTCTTCTGCGCTACCGCTGTCTCAGACTTCAATCTGCGCCGCTATATTTCCCTCTTTTTGACTTGATTTGACAACTTCTCTATTTGTGTCACCTTCCATATTCTCTTCATCGTGTTGCCACGGTCGACTTTGCTCCCGCTTACCTCTACTTTCCTATCCCCTGCATTTTGTGCTTTCTGGGCTGTTGCACAATTTCGGATGGGAGGAGATCTTTTAGTATTCGAGATAATTTCCAAAAGTCACATGCTATAACGACATATTCGACATATTGTATATGCCTTGCATTTGAGCATTTGAGAGGTTGTTAAGGGTATTAGTGTCTTTTCTTAGCTTCTAGGGTTTGGTCTCATGTACTCTATATATTGCCCCTTTAGGGCTGTGCAATACAACAAGCATTCATCCATCCTGTGCTATTTTCAGATTAACATAATCAATGGATTGAGAGCTTAGGGGTTCTTTTGTGAAAATGGTACTTTACAGTATGCTACAGACCCCATCTATATAGCTATGTTTGGTCATCAGGTTAGCTGTAACAGGCCATGTGAAAATTGAAGTCTAACAAGTATATCAGTACTTCATTGTACACATGAAACCTATTGCAGAGCAGAACAGTACATAATAATTAAATCACAACGACCGATGTTTTCAACACTAAGGAACAAAGGAGGAACTGCAGCTAACATGACGCGGTTCATGTTCAGAATATGCGCTACATATTATGTCATGAATCTTCTACTACTCCAGATAATTGGTTTAAACAACACACAAGAAGATTCTTGATGCACTTCTTACTAGCTTAGCTGATCAATCAAATTAGATATTTCTTGAAGAGTTTTGCATTATTTCTTGAAGAGTTTTGCATTATTTCTTGACGAGTTTTGCTTCTTCAGATTCCATATATTGTTGTTATATTGCACTGAGAACCATGATCTTCAAACCAAATTTTCAAACAGATTGGCAACATCATTTAGCACCAATATTGAGGTCTACAATTGTGAGAAAAAAAAGATCATAAGTTTATAGTTATTAACAGGTCCATTGGAGAAAAAATTCTAACACACCTTCCAATTTTAGGTAAGTGGAATCCAAAAGAAAGGAAAGTTGTGCCAAACTAAATGAGAATCCAAGATTTCACGTAGTAGATACTGCAATCAGCTCACCAATTTCTCCATGTGGCATTTGCGCATCAGGGAGACAATCCCATTCCCTTCTCACGCATTTTTTCACAAGAGACCTTCCATTTATTCGTATTGCCGGTAACAAGATGCTCCGACCCCGCTGTCCGCCGCCGTCAAGCTGAATTGGGGCGTCCTGCTTACTGCACAAGGCCGCCGTGGATGAGCACCAAGCTCTACAGTGTGGTCCCCCCACCGCCACCACCGCCGACCACCCTCCTTGCGCCATGGCTCTATATCAAGCTGCTTCCATCTTCGTTCTGACAACACTGATGGCTGCACGGGTGGAGGAGGACTACTCCGATTGAGCTTCTCCAGAACCCCACTGTGCTAATGATCACAACACACGGGATGGTCGTGCTGCTTGTTCGGTCAGACACATCAAAATCACGAAGACTGGAACATCGAGCACAAATCACATCTTCACAAGAAAATTTCTCCACATCTTCCATTTGGGTACAAACGTCTATGCAGTGAAAGCTTAAAGGAGGGCACTCACATGTACATCTGGACAGGTGGTTAGTCACATAGATGCATAAAATTCCTGACTACAAAAATAATAAACCTTGAAGTTTGAAGAGAGAAACTACTACTACTACAAAAGTCCTATCTTTTGCCCTAACCACCAGTTTTCTCTGTACAATCTTACATACTGAATCAACTGCCGTTTGTGTTGACTATCTCACCAAAAATGTGAACAAGAGCATCAACCACCTTTGAAATGGTGGAACCTATAAGGATCTCTCAGCATAATTTCCCCATTAAAAACCATGCTAACCAGCTTAAATACCACATGGCAATCTGCACAGACCCTGAGTCTTGAATATCCTTATCGTAGATCCTTCTGGAACAGTGATGAGGTCATATGCCAATGCAAGCTTCTCTCTGTGGATCCAAAGGTTCTGCTCTTTTTGCTCTACCTCCGTATCATGCAGTGCAGATGAGGTATCAGCAATATAACCTACCTCCCTGAGCTTCAGCAGGATTTCATCTAACTTTGTATATATCTTTTCCGCATGCGTATGACTCCGGTCATCTATACCAAAGGTGCTTACCTCATTCTTCAGCTTAAGCCAACTGCAAGCAGGTCTTTTGTTTAAATTGATGGTCTTCATGTGATTTCTTAATCTGTCAACATCCACCCATCTTGCATTTGTAGCATATAAGTTCGACACAAGGACATAAGCTGAGTCATCAAATGGATCCAATTCAAGAAGTTTATTGGCGGCCTTCCTCCCAATATCCAAATTTTTGTGAGTTCTACTAGAAGACAACAAACTCCACCATATTAGATCATTTGGTAAGACTGCCATTTCTTCAATAAATTTATCCGCCTCAGTAAATCGCCCTAAATGCCCAAGGAGATCCACTATGCAAACACAATGTTTTATTCCAGGGGAAATACCAAATACAGAGGCCATGGAGTTATAGTAATCAATACCCTTGTCTACAAGACCAGCATGACTACAAGCTGAGAGGAGGGCAACAAATGTTACATAGTCTCGCTTTCGCCCACCATAAGATTAAATGTGTCCTCAGCTTCCTTGAAATAGCCATATCTTGCATAACCTGATATCAATGTATTCCAGCATTGTTGAGGTCGAATGGCAGGATCAGGAAGCATTTTCAACATTTCATTCATCTTTCCAGATTTTCCATACAATGTCCATTGCAGCATTAACAACATGACTGTCTGCATCCAGCCCACATTTTACACCAATACCATGTAGCTGCATACCTTCTTCTAATGATGCCAGGCTTGCACTGGATGACAAACATTCAGCTAGACAAACATTATCAAGTTTGTTTCCAGCATGCCACATATCCATGAAGAGCTTTAGGGCTTCCTCTCCATGGCCATGTTGAACATTCGCAGCTATCATGGCATTCCAGGAAACGACACTTCTGTTGATGATTTTGTGGAATATATTAGTGCTTGACTCTAAATCACCACAGTTTGCATACATTGTGATCAGAAAGTTAGTAACATACTCATCTGATAAAAATCCAGTATGTGTTATGTATGCATGCAGGGGCATTCCATAATTATGCAAGTCATTTAAAGATGTGAAAGAACCCTGGATATTTATTATTGTTATATAATTTGGCTTTATTCTGGTACCTCTCATCCAAGAAAATTCTTGTGTTGCCTTTGTACCATCCTCAACCCCTGCATAGCCCTGAATAAGCACATTGCTACTAACAACATCATAAGTCGGCATCGACTGGAATACTCTCTCAGCATCTTGCATGGAGTTGCATCTACCATACATCATTATGAAAGAATTACGAACCAGTAGATCGTTGTGAAGACTTAATTGCAATATCATGGCATGAACCATTCTGCCATTCATCAAGGCTCCTGGACTCGAACATGCTCCTAGAGCGCTGGAAAATGTCATGTAATTTGGACCTTCATTCATTCCAAGTAACTGACCTAAGGTCTTCAACACATCAACGCAATAATAATTCTGCACATAGGATCCGATCATGGTGTTCCATGATATTACATCCCTACTGCTCATGCTCCAGAACAGAAACTCAGCATCACTCAATTTCCCAGCAGCAACATACATATTTACCAGGGCATTAATCATGGGAATATATGAATACAGACCACTCCTGAGACACAGGGAATGAATTCCGCTTCCGTACCCGACATGATCTGAGGAGGCACAGACAGAAATCAAGCTGCACAGAGTTGTTGCATCAGGCCTTAATAACCCACCATGACGCCATATCTGAAAATAACAGAAAACATTTGCTACAGATTCCTTCATGTGAGTACACCGATATATTCGCGTTCCATGATATGGTGCCGCGTTCCTCCATTTGACCAAAAAGCTTCTCAAAATCCAGCACCCTTCCCAGGTTACCAAACATGGTGATCAGTGAATTTGTCACGGAGACCTGTCTTTGGAGGCCAGAAACTACGACATGGGAAGCAACCTGAAGCGTTCGCACGAGGTGACGAGGCTGGCGAGAGCGAACCTGCTGAGCGGGACCTCATGGCCCCGCATGCCCCGCAGAAGATCGAACGCGTTGGCGTCGCGGCCGCAGCGGACGCAGCCGGAGACGGCGGTGCACCAGGAGGAAGGGGCCCGGTCGGGCATTGCGTCAAACAGGTGGAGCGCGGCGTCGGGGCAGCGGTGCCGGAAGTAGAAGGCGAGGAGGGTGTTGTGTTGGAAGCTGAGCGGGAGCGCGCGCCGGAGGGCGAGAGCGAGGATTGCGCGCGCTAGGAGGGACCGCTCGGCGAGGTGGGAGAAGTCGGTGTGCGGGAACTGCGCGACGGCGGGATTCGTATGGTCAGTGAGGAGGCCGAGGGGGTGAGGCGGAGGCGGCGGGTCGAGTGGGCATGGCGCGGCTGTGGAGAGAAGTGGCATACCAGTTGGATTTGCCCCCAAATTTGTCGGACGAGCATAATGTTTTCCATGTATCACAACTCAAGAAGTGCTTACGAGTGCCAGAAGATCAAACTCCATTGGAAGCTATCGAGCTTGAAGATGATTTGACTTACAAAGAGCGTCCAATCAAGATTTTAGACACTGTAGAGAAAAAGACAAGAACTCAAACCATCTGTATGTGCAGAGTGCAGTGGAGTCACCATTCCAAGAAGGAAGCTACCTGGGAACGCGAAGATAAACTGCGTCAAGATTACCCCGAATTATTTACTAGTTAGGCTGAATCTCGGTGTCGAGATTCTTTGTAAGGGGGGTAGATCTGTAACATCTTAAAAAATGTAAATATTAAATTATGAAGCTTTTGGATTATTTTATTCGCTCTTTACCTGAATTTGGAGTTTATGGATTTTCTTGGAAATATGAAGGAACTTCAAAAAGGAAAGAAGGAAGAAATCCAACACCTGAAATAATAGAATCAGAGCCACAAATAAAGAATCTGAAAAGATGATCCAAAAGAATTAAAAGAGAAATGGGAATATAATATGAATCTACACCTTAAGTGAATAATGGTGAGATTAGTCAGGAGATAAGTAAAGGTAGGAATAAAATAAAAGTAATAAAAATAATAAACATCTACAAGTAAATATATATGTATATGTGTATGTAGGCATACAATTAAACATAACAAGGAAATAATCCTCATGAAATAAATATTAGCAAAATGGAAGATATAAAATTTCAGGGAGCAAGGAAGTGAACATACATAATATATGAACACATATACACATACACACATAATGCTAAAAAGAAAAATCAAAGAAATACAAATGGGAAAAGGGAAAAGAAAAAGAAAAATAACCCAGCCGGGCCGGTCATCACCCCGACCCAGCCATCTCTCCACGCACGGCCTACGTGCGCGCGCGGCCGCGCTCCACGGCCCAGCGCCCGCGCACCGCGGCCCAGCCTCGCGCGCGCTCGCCCCGCTGACGAGCGGACCCGCCCCTCGCGCGCGTTGTCTCTCTGGCCGGCGGGACCCGCACCGCGTTGTCTTCTTCTCCCCTCCCTCTGTCTTTTCCCCGCGCGGACGAGCTTTCTCCGCCCCTCTCCACCGCTCGATCGGTCCAAAAGCCGGGAGACCCGGAGGGGAGCACGGGCGACGTGCGGGCGCAGCCCCGCACAGTGCAACGTCACTCCCGTAGCCCGCTGTCGCCGCTGACGCGCCGTCTGACACTGCCATACCCCGGTCATGCCGCTGTCCCGAGCGCGCGCACGTCTTGCGCCGCAATCGACCGCGCTTCCGCAGCTATAAAGCCCGGGGGAGACCCTCATCCGCTTCGCCACACTCTCCGCAGCCTCACCCCGATGGTAATTGCACTTCCACCCACAAAATCGCCGGCGGGGACATCACCTTCCCCAACTCCGGCGACCACCCGAGCCATTAGGGTTCGATTCACCGCCACCGCACCACCTTCGTCTCACCGCGAAGCCATGCCCGGCCTCGCCTGAGCTCCTCATCGCCTGTACACCGCCGGCATCGACGACCCTCCCCGAACCGCCGCCACCTCTCGCCGCCGGCCCGCCACCGTACCCCTTCGTCTCCGCCGACCTCACCAGCAGCTTCGCCATCACCCGGGGGCTGCATTTCACGCAACTCCCGAACCGCTCCGGCCATCACTCGCCGCCGTCGCCACCGCCATCTTCTTCCTCTGTTCGGCTCCCTCCCAGAGCTATTTCAAAGGGATTAATTAACCCTATAGGGTAAGAAAGACTTGAGCGCTCACTTGGCTAGCTGCGCTGGTTTTCTTCTCCCCCTCCAAGCTCCCCGGCCGCGCACGTTCGAGCCGTGGGTTCCGCAGCGCCGGGTTGAGCTTTTCCCTTTTATTTTCTGGGCTGACATGTGGGCTCCGCCGGTCAGTGACCTCCTTTCTGAGGGCTGGTTGACCTCTGGGTCCCCCTGCCAGCGCCACCCGCCGGTCTGTGGGTCCAGGGCCCCACCTGTCAGTGGCCGACAGTCCCTGTGGCCACTGACAGAGGGGTCCCACATGTCAGTGACCGGACACACTGACAAATGGGCCCCACTGGCCAGAGACACGGCAATAAGCAAATAAAGAAAGAAATAAAAATTTAAAATATGACATATGGGACCCACTGTCAGAAATTTGTTAATTTTAGGGATTTAACTGAACTGAAATATTCAAATGGGCATAACTTATTCATTTTAACTCCAAATTGAGTGGGACAAATTTCTAAATTCATCTAAAATCAAGATCTATCCAATGGAACTGAAATCATAATTTTTGGAGTTCATTTGAATTTCTGGTGTTATTTGGTTTAATTTGCTGCTTTTTCTTTTTATCCAAATTTTGGCGCACGCTAATATAGCTTACGAGGCACAAGAGGAGGAGATCGAGGCAGCAACCCTAGAAGCACCAGAGAATCCAGATCCCGACCACTGTGACCAAGGCGAGTCAACACTTTGATCATATTGAACCTAATATTTCAAAGTTATTTCCTTTTTAAATTAACAAAGTGCATGCTATTATTTCATGAGATATGTTATGTTCAATTTCAGCAAACTAGTTATGCCCTGTTATTGCTATTGCTTATATTAATCTCCTTGCCAAACTTGAACATGTGAACCTTGTCGCCTTAGCAAAATTTTATTTATTATAGTTTTGCAAGTAAGTCCATATATTTATTGCACTGCTTGGTAATGTTAGATAAGTGGGGTACTTTGTACCTCGATAACAACATTTGCAAAGTATCATGAAATTTTGGGACAGTCATGGATGGAATGACTGTAGAAGATGACACTGTATTTTATGTCCCTGAAAAATACTGAAAATTTTCAAAGTACCTGGATGGATGGTTTGGGGGCTGGAATGTGGTGCAGTGGATGCACAAATTGTGAAATGTGGTAGAACCATCCAGGTAACCCTAAGGACCGAATCTTGTCATGTCAACCCGTGTAAAACAGTACAACCACAAGTCTGTAAAGTACAACTTGGCTAAGTAGATTTATCGACTCCCCGGACTCATCTCACTAGGAGGGGTTAGAAGAGGATATGCAAGGGCATCAGTAGGCCAAAAGGGACACCAAGGAAAGGGTGAAGTTTCCCAGTCGTACTAGCGCAGAGGGGAGGGAAGCCCGTACGATAGTATCCGTGGGGAACATCCCGTGCAACGTATGGGACCCACCGCAAGTGGGAACGGCCCATAGGGTGAGATGACAAAATGGATTAGATACTTTGAAAAGTCACTGTGATGGTCTGCTCAACCACATGACTAAGGAATCGTGTGGGGCAATAAGTTGATTGTCTCTTGTGGTGAAAGTGTACAAACTCTGCAGAGTCAAAACTATTCGAATAGCCGTGCCCACGGTCAAGGGCGGACATGGGAACCTAACTAGATATAGTTCTGTTTAAAATAAAAGAGGGTGGGAATAAAATGTGCAGAGCGAAGGACTGCTCTGATTTGGAAATTTTCCTGGGTGTCGTCCGAGTGGTAAGTTAAGCGGCTATGACGCTGAAAGAAATTATATGGTGCAGAATCCATGTAATGGTGGATGGGTTCTGTAACACTGATATACATGAGTATTTCTTTAAAAATTCAGTCATTTCTAAAAATGCTAAGTCTTAGGAGATTTTATATAATTGTATTCAAAAGCACTCCTGCAAATAAAATAAACCTGAGCCATCCTTTGACAAGCCGAGCATGTTACATATATTGCATATTGTGTGTTGACTCGTGGAGCACGGGGTCGGAGTGCTCACGCTCGCTTTTGCGACAAAATTCAGAAACAGGAACTCAAGGACATTATGACCATGAGTATGTCCCTACAAATGGTGGAGGAAACAATGGCGACAACTAAGGGCGTTAATGGCGTATTTTGGTCATAGACAAGAAGACTTGATGGAGATTGTGTGCACATATATTAATCTCACCTAGATAATATAAGTGATGCAAATCTACCCCCAGTCGCTTGCCTGTGGCGTTGGTTCTACTTTTGCATATATTTCCGCTGCAAGTTTGTAATGATGAACATTTGGCCTAATCGGCCCTTATTGTAAAACTCTCGTCCGACGTGGCGTATTTTAAATTCTGCAATATTATTAATGTTTACGCAATGTATGAAATGATACAGCAATGTTCCTATGTGCATTATCTACTGATCCAGGGAATAATGCAATTAAACACAGTAGATTCTGGATTAGTAAATCCGGGTCTGACAGAACATGAACCTCATATCGAAGTCATGTACAGCAATCATATTCTAGGTAGCATATCCATGGCGATTGATGTGGGTAACCTAGTCTGTCTCACTCACAAGAACAGGTATATATGTGCCATCTATTTCACCAATGCAGTTATTGAAGTGAGGTGCAAAATAAGTATCTTCAAGTATTTGATGCACTGTACTGAACTGCAGATCTTTTGGTTTCATGTTGTCTTTAGCTAAACGTTCCGTAAACTCCAAGACTTCATTGAACTTCCTACAGATTGTTTCAATTGACCGTTCAAAGCGATTCTCTACTTGGCTAAATTACTGAGGGCCACCACATGTCCACAAGAACATACCTATGGCTTTCTATAGAATTCATCTCTCTTGTTGATTTAAGTTCATCTTTTTCCACCAAAAGTTTCATGCAACTTATGAAATACAGGCCTACGCATTAGAAACATTTTATAACACTTCTTGCTGCTATTTAGTTGATCCATAACCCATTGATACCCTATCACTTTTGGAGGTTGTCTCTTTTTCTTATCAAGGTAAGTACCACTGTAGTACATACCTACAAGATGCATCAATTTCCTTTTTTTTTTGTTCTCTAGTTCAACCTGGAGACACCTCAATTTCCTCTGTTTGTTTCTTTGATTAGCATGAATACCATCCTCACTGGAGTCACTTTTCAATTGATGTACAATCACTCACTTTCAGTTGATGTGCAATCACTCTCACTTGATGAACTCATCTGCAAACATTTTAAAAAAGGTAGCATAAGAACAAATTATTCCGGATAAAACAAACATACATTGTCACAACCATTGATAAAAACTTAGTTCAAACATACATGGTCATAACATGTCCACAACGAAAATTAATCTGTTTCAGACATTTATATAAAAGAACTTAGTTCAAACATAGCATTGGGGCAAATCCAAATTATTCTGGTTCAAACATAGACATACATAATATTTCAGTCCACCACAACCAACCGCAAATAGAGGAATACAATATATCATTGATAAAAAAACATAAAGAAAGCTTTAGTTCTTCCTCCCGTCTTGATACATCCTCTTGAACCTAGCAACCCTTCCATGACTGGTCTCTATGGACTGAAAAACTGCTCAATATTCATGTTTAATAAAGAGCTTTGATGCAATGAAATGTTCATCACTCCCTTCCTCTGCTCCAGATTGGATAGCCATCAGCATGTGCTCTATAATCTCATTCTCAGCTTGATCAACCCTCTTGAGTGTCACAGAATTGCTACTAGATATATGGTCCACTTACGCTTAAATTCTTTAGCCAAAGGGTTCCTCTTGTTCTTCTTTGGACCTCGACCAACACTAGTAGCCTCTCTCTTTGCCGGGCCCTTCGGTTCTTTCTCGGTTGCCTTATTTGCCCCCTCTATAATGGCCACATCATCATCTTCGTCTGCATCATATAAGTGTCCTCGACCAACACTTTGTACAATTGTGACTTCTCCAGGGATGGCAGGGATAACAGTTGATTGAGATGTGACATTAGCATTCTTGAACATGATTTCAAGCTCATTTAGGTTCTCAAGTGGTGCTTTCTTAAATTGGGTGTACTTCGTGTTTCCACGAGAGAAATATTTAAATTTCTCTGCGTTGGCGTTATGAAGTGCGAGCGTGTACGTATACGATTGTATACAATTAAATAGATACACATACACGGATGCAATAAATGACATAGGAAACTCGTGGTTTATTAATATTTTGAAAATTTACAAGTCTCCTGTTTTTCCATACATCTCTTGTGTTGCGCTTGAATATGTAGACGACTGTGTAGTCTCATGAGGATTCCACTAAATTATATCTGTGGATTTAAACCCGTAGAAAACCTCCTATTAAGCTGGGCCAAACGGTCGTCGTCGTCAAGTATCATGATTCACGTTTTTTGTAGATGCACATGCAAAATGACAAATACGAAGTATTTTGCAGCCTTGCTAGCCTTGGCTATCATCACATCAATAATTTGTATACACCCTGTCTCGTTGGACGTGGAGTTCATATAAAACCTCAAAAATAGGTATTCAGCCTCGTCGGTTGCGAACGAAGTACAGGATGTATATGTCCAGCCTCGTCGGTCAGGACATGTATGTATATTCCGGCCTCGTCGGAAGAAAGTGAGTCGAAGGAGATTATATGATGAATCTCCGACCGGTTCGAACATGGCCGTGTAATTATTTGATGATGGCTTAACCTGCTTCAAATTCGATGTAGACGGCAAGATAGCAAACGGAGCGTGGTGGATTCATCTTTTGGAGTAGAACTCCACGCGTACAAGTGAACAATAACTCCATATTTTGTTAGGAGCAATCTGCTCTTCTGGACACGAATGCTGCTGCCGCAAAGGAATTTTTGTAGACTATCCTGCTTGTACAGCGCGTACTTACTGCCCTAGCGACGGCATGAACTTTGTAGACGATTGCCGTGTAGAGTCGCCAGACACATGTATGTCGCCACCATGGTGACCCGAAATTTGTAGGCTTCCGTATAGAAGTGCTAGATGCATGTACGAACGGCTCGAAATTTGCAGATTGCCGTGTAGAGCTATTGGACGCATATGCGCCGCTGTTGGAACGGCACGAAATTTTGTGGAGTAGAAGTGGGCATGTGTGTGCCGTTGTCGGAACGGCCCAAGAATATGCGCCTGTGAAAGAGGAAAGAAGCGCATGTGCTCCTGTAAATTACCATCGGGCTGTGCCATGGGCACCCTTTGTGAAGAAGAAGCTGACTCATACAAAGACCCCTTTTTGATTATCTAGAGAAGACGATGAAGTTGAAGCCATGGTGAGATCCATCTCTGTGGAAGGCTGATAGCGAAGTGTTATTCAGTGATGTTTTTGGTAGGCGATAGGGGTGCTAATGGGTTTGGGCCTGTCCAGCCTTATTGACCAGGCCAGTCTAAAATTACAAATAAACTAGGTCAATTTTGGACCTACTCCTTTTTCGGCCAGATTTGAGCTGAATTAAATCACGCCTTGGGCCTCAATTTTTGTATTAGAATGGCCTAAGTGGTGAGATTAGAGATGGTAGTTTCCATCCTATTCAAAGACTGTAGGACTGGATAAGCAACAGAGGAGATGAATGATACCTTAAAATTTTTTCCAAGTATTCACTTATCATTTACTCTGATATCTACAAAGTTATGAAGATTAGGATATGAAGTCTTCTTGAAAAACCAGAGAACATTGATAAACAGATTAAGATAGGGAGTCTTCTTGAAAAACCGCAAATAGAGGAATACAATAAAACATTGATAAAAAGAACATAAAGAAAGCTTTGGTTCTTCCTCCGGTCTTGATACATCCTCCTTAGCCGAGCAACCCTTCCATGACCTCCTTAGCCGAGCAACCCTTCCATGACTGGTCTCTATGAACTGAAAAACTGCTCGATATTCATGTTTAATAAAGAGCTTTGATGCAATGAAATATTCATCACTCCCTTCCTCTGCTCCAGATTGGATAGCCATCCGCATGTGCTATATAACCTCATTCTCAGCTTGATCACTACAATGGCCTTTCTCTTTGCCGGGCCCTTCGGTTCCTTCTCGGTTGCCTTATTTGCCCCCTCTACAATGGCCACATCATCATCTTTGTCAGCATCATCTGAACCAACACTTTGTACAGTCGTGACTTCTTCAGGGATGCCAGGGATAACAGTTGATTGAGACGTGAGATTAGCATTCTGGAACATGATTTTAAGCTCATTTAGGTTCTCAAGTGGTGCTTTCTTAAATTGGGCATACTTCGTGTTTCCGCGAGAAATATATAAATTTCTCTGTATTGGCGTTAAGAAGTGCGAGTGTGCCCGTATACCATTGTATACAATTAAATAAATACAACAGAGGCAATAAATGACATAGGAAACTCGTATTTTATTAATATTTTGAAAAGTTACAAGTATCCTGTTTTTCCATACATCTATTGTGTTGCGCTTGAATACGTAGACGATTGTGTAGTTCCTAATCCCATGAGGATTCCAGCTAATTATATCTGTGGGTTTAAACCTGTAGAAAACCTCCGATTAAGATGGGCCAAACGGTTGTCATCATCAAGTCTCATGATTCACGTTTTTTTTGTAGATGCAGATTCCGGCCTCGTCGGAAGAAAGTGAATCGAAGGAGATTATATGATGAATCTCCGACCGGTTCGAACATGGCCGTGTAATTATTTGATGATGGCTTAACCTGCTTCAAATTCGATGTAGACGGCAAGATAGAAAACAGAGCGTGATGGACTCATCTTTTGGAGTAGAACTCCACGCGTACAAGTGAACAGTAACTCCATATTTTATTAGGAGCAATCTGGTCTTCTGGACACGAATGCTGCTGCCGCAAAGGAATTTTTGTAGACTATCCTGCTTGTACAGCGCGTACTTACTGCCCTAGCGACGGCATGAACTTTGTAGACGATTGCCGTGTAGAGTCGCTAGACACATGTATATCTTCATCATGGTGACACGAAATTTGTAGGCTGCCGTATAGAAGTGCTAGATGCATGTACCAACAGCTCGAAATTTACAGATTGCCGTGTAGAGCTACTGGACGCATATGCGCCGCTGTTGGAACGGCACGAACTTCTGTGTAGAAGTGGGCATGTGTGTGCCGTTGTCGGAACGGCCCAAGAATTTGTAGAGTAGACGACCAAGCTAGGCACGTACCTCGCATCGCCGTCGACATGGCCTGAGAATTTGTAGAACTAGCATGGTGGCCCGCGTCCTACACAGGTATTATTTTTAGAGTATATCTAATTAATTTAGCGGTATATATATGATAATAATATTATTAAAGAAATTACATTCAAAAAACAAAGAGTTGCGAATCACATGAAAGAATTAAAATATTAGAATTTTAGAGCGTTATTAATTTGATTTAATTTCTATATTTTTATAATTGGTTTCATTTATGATATTAATGCATAGTAGTATATATTAAAACAAAGAATATAGATTATATTTTTGGAAGGAAATACTTGTTATTTATAATTTGTAATCGGCATCTCCAATAATAGAGACAATAGTTGTATCCATATTAATACAATTAAAAGAATGCAAATTATAATGAATATTATAGGTAAGTTTATTCCTGTGCGTGGATCGCTTGAGTTCAATTCTATCTCTAACATCTCACGTCTTACTTTCATAAAAGAGTTCCCCAACGATACACGCATGCATACCACAGTACAAATCAATTTCATGTGCACATTCATAGATCAAGAAAAATTATTAGTTATGATTTGTTAATTATAAGAAGGGTCAGCCTAATTAAGTGCTAGATACTTTTTTTAGAATTTCTAGCAATTATCTTCTTTATCAGGTAATATCCATCAGTTATGGATTGCTACACATAATTAGGGTACACCAAATTAAAAGCAAAATGTTTCTTTTTTATTTTTGAGAGAATTTCTACAAATTTCTCTTTTCAATTAGCTGATGTAATCACATCGATGGCAATTATGAAAAAATCAAAGTTGTGAAATGCACATTGTTAGTAGTATGCATGTAGATTAGATCTTGTCTTTTTTATTTCTTCTTTTTTCTTGCCGAGTGCCACTTTTTTCTTATTTTTCTTAAACATGGATTTTACTCATTTATTTTGCATGTTAATGTCATTCTTTTACTCCTGTACGTGAATTTTAGTGTGGGTCATCTAGTATTACTTTTATTTATTAGGTTCATCTACAATCTATAATGGGTGGTCTTGTCTTGTAAGATTTCTTATTTTATCTAAGACATCCACTGATGATTATTTATTGTCCATAATAAGGGTCCACTAAATCGAGGAACAAATAATTTATTATTATTATTTCTAGTTTATTTCTTTTTTTTAGCAAATCTAAAACTCATGTGATCGACTTTTAGTATATAATAGATATATTTTGTTTTTTGTATTTACTTTGAAATTCGTATGGAAATTAAATAGCTAGTTTTTGTTTTCTTCCCCGAATTGTAGTTATTTTGGATTATACTTGACATGAACACTTTTTTAAATTGCTAATTTTATTATTCTTATATAAGATTTATTCTACATGTACAATTACCAACAATGAGTGTTTTACAATTTTGATTTTTTTTTCTAGAATCGCCATCGATATTTACATGCAGGTGATCAATCAGGATCGACTTATCCTTTTTATTCAAGTAAACATGCATGCATCCAGATAGATTTCTCCACGTGCATGTGACTTCCCTAATTCGTTGTTGATTTCCTCTTAATATGCATATATGTTGGACCTTTGATCATGCATGAAGATGGAATAGCATTTAGCTTCGATCTTTGTTGCATCTATACATATAGGAGTTGGATTCATTCGCATGCATGGTTCGACGGCAGGAAGTTTCGAGTAGTCTTCATATGCTTAGGCTATGGATCATGTTTTGCATGTCGATACGGGTCCAACACTAGCAAGTATGTGTCTGGGGGAGGTGACTGAGACACGTCGGGTGACTTTGCGGCATGGCGAGGGGTCAGGCGGCGCTTGGCAATGCACGGGGTTGTGGTCGCAATTGAATTTGGATTGTACTTGATATGAGCTTTTTCTTTTAATCTAAACCGTTATGATTTAGGTCCACTAAATTAAGAGCTAGATGTTTTATACTTTTGTGAGAATTTCTAGCATATTTCTCTTTTTTCTTAGCAACTCTAAAAGACCTGTCATTATGTTTTCATTTGGATAGTGTCCATCTCTTAATGAAATAATATTCTTTACAGAGTTTTTGAGAAACCATATTTTCCCATATTGGTTTTAGCGGTAGGGGTCTACCATAAACCTAACAAAAGCACCGATAAAGCTACATAGATATTCAGAGTTATTAACCTAACAAAAGTACCTTCACCTTGGACTATTACTACTGAATGACCACCTGACAGTAACTACCTCTTCAAGTCTTCAACATTGCTAGTAATATGTACACAAAACAGTGCTTATATCCATAGTTACCATGTTTACCGTAACATCTGCACTTTTCTATTCAACGTGTAAAAAGATTTATTTTTTCTCCTTGTGTCCTTTGCTTCTACAAACAACCGAGCTGCTCTGTTGCTGCCCTGCACTTCCTCGGCTTCCCCCTTGACCTGCCCCTCCCGAACCCGGCCAGCCTCACAAAGACGTGCATGATCCTACTGGTGCACCGCCACTGTGAGCCCCACCGCATGGAGCCAGTGCAGCTGCCGGACACGGGGGCTCGCCGCCTAATCGCCACTGGCGCGGCCGTGTCCGCTGCAACCACCCTAAAGCTCCACTCTTTACCGTCCTTGCGAACCGAGCCCTTCACGTTGTTGTGCTGCTGCAGCGTGTGCTTCAACAAGAGGACCTCGTGCTACAGCGCTTGGATCCTGAAGCTGGCCGTCTCGTAGTCCGACACGTCGATGCCGGCACAGAGCTTCCGCCCCGTCTGACGTGACTGTGGGTGCGGGTGTCCGTGTACAGGCTGCTGGTGCTGAGAGGTTGGCTGGTGGGGACGGGTGGTGATCACGGCTGAGTTTGGATTGTATTTAACATACTTTTTTTTTAATCTAAACTGTTATAACTTATGTCTATCAAATTAAAGGCTAGATGTTTTGCTTTTTTATGAGAATTTCTAACATATTTCTTTTTTCTTAGCATCATTGACTTTTAGTAATAAATAGAAATCCTGTAAAGAGGAAAGAAGTGCATGTGCTCATGTAAATTACTCACCATCGGGCTGTGCCATGGGCACCTTGTGAAGAAGAAGCTGGCTCATACAAAATACCCCCTTTGATTATGTAGAGAAGACGATGATGTTGCAGCCATGGGGAGATTGATCTCTGTGGAAGGCTGATGGCGAAGTGTTATTCAGTGATGTGTTTGGTAGGCGGCCGACGGTGTTGTGTGTTCGTGTGGAGTAGTAGGCGATAGTGTTGCTGTACTGGTGTATGTGTTGGGGGAGATGCCTTTTGTTCTGCCTCTGTTCTCCCACGAGGGCACCAAGCACACGCTTTTATACTTGAACTCTAGGGCAGAGCCTGCAGGAGGTCGCGCTGCCGCTGCCGTGGTGCAGACGAACTCCTCTCTGCGTGATTCATGCTGCTATTCCTGACCATTCGGCAGCTCCGTTGCTCAGCACTGATCCGATTAGACTTCAGAATTTTGAATCGTTTCGGCCAGCGACAACCATGCACTGAAGTTAACCGTCCCGATCGCAGACTGTAACATCCTGTTTGCCTAGAATCAAACCGTTTTCAACTCGAATTCAAAAGAAAACGAATTCGGTTTCAAATAAAAAATCCAAATTCATCTTCCCCTCTCTTTCTCTCCTTCCCTCTCCTATTCTCTCTGCCCCACCCTGCACCAGAGGGCGCGCAGCTCGCGCCAGCGCCGCGCCCGCGCTGCACACACCCCGCCCGCGTCGCGCCCGACACGCCAGAACCCGCGCCTAGCCTCTGCGCGCCCACGTCACCGTATCCCCGCCGCGGCCAGAACGTGTCCACCAGTGCACCGCGCCGTTCGGCCCTCCACGCCGCGTCTCCTCCGTTGCCCAGCGGTCCATAGCTCGCCGACTGGCAATACTGTACCTCTGCCGCCCTCCTGTCGACAGCATAGCATTCCTCGGCTATCATGCGCCGCTCCATCCCTCTCGGCCGCCGCGCGTCATCATGGCCGCTCAACGTCCTTTTGCCCCCTCCGCAACTATTTAAGCCCTGTCCCTCCCAAACTCCTCGCAAGCCTCCTCAACACCCCCTTTACGCCGTGTCTCCTCCGCGCTCTACTTCCCCTAGCGCTCACCGTCGCCGTCGAGCTCTCTTTTCGGTTGATTCTAATGATGGATTCTAATCTTAATGGAAATAGAATGTGTTGTTGTATTTGTTACTGTATATTTGCTTGTTTTTAGATGATATAGTTAACATTTTCTAATATTAGCTAAAAAATAGAAAAAAATTTAAGTAAATAATAAACTATTGCATACAGTTTACAAAACCGTCTATGATGGGGAAGTATCACAACCGTCTGTGATGTGTAAGTATCATAGATGGTTGGTAGCTAGAACCGTCTGTGATAGTGTTCTTCATAGACGGTTCTAGTTATAAACCGTCTATGATGTATTTATCACAGACTCTGTGATGTATTTATCACAGACGGCTCACAAACCGTCTGTGATAACCATTGATTATCATTGACATATAAATTCAGACGGTTCAAAAAACTGTATGTGATGACAGTTTTGAACGTCTTTGATGATCCTTTTTGTGATAGTGTAATGTAAAATAGTACAACTACAAGTCTATAATGGGTACGACCTGACCAAATAATTTGCATCCGCCAGTGCGGGTTGCACCATTGGAGTGATCCACGAGTCGTATCACTAGTATAAGCTACCGTGTGGCGCAAGAGGGGGTCTGGGTGGGGTGAACGTAACCACCCTCAGATAAAATCTTAGCGGTGTAACTTGCACTGGGAAATGCATTGTAAAGGCCTCGTTGTGATCTTCTTGATTAACATGTCCAAGGAAATGTGTGAAGCACAATAAGTTGATTACCTCTTGTGGGTAAAGTGCATAGTCTCTGCAGAGTATAAACTATTCGAATAGTTGTACCCACGGTCAAGGGCTGGTATGGAAATTTACTAGAGTTAGTTCTATTTCAAAAATCTTTATGGGAGGGATGAAAATTTGTCAGGTGGATGTAACCTTGAATTTGAATTTTTCCTGAGTGGATGTGCCCGCTCTGCCGCCCTGCGCCTGCCACCGCCACCGCATCGCGTCACATCAAAACCTTGATTTCTGGCGTGGTCTGAGAGACACACCAAAATGGCAAAATCTTTCCATGAACATTAACAGGAAATTTTCCCCAAATGTTTGGATATACATTACTTTGATAAAGAGTTAGCACTAATCGAGCGAAGTATTCTTTGCAAGGAAAATTTGATTACATTCCACTCCAAAGAATAGCCATTTAGGATATATCATCATACACATCGTTTTTTTTTGGCACCCAAAAGGTTAGACCTTCGTGTTTTGCACTATTGACAATTTTACCCTTCCTCTATTTTCTTTCTCTCAACTTATCGGCTGCCTTTGGTTAGACTTAGGTTTTAGTTTATCATTTTTTTTGTTATAGTAACTAGCTTTTAAATAATGTATTTTTAAAAAAATAAGTCTACAGATAGATTATAGTAGATATTATATCGAATTCAGCTATACTAGTCAAGGCACACCCAAAACAAAACCCGATTTCAATTTTATTTTCAAAAATTTCAGCCGATATTTTCAACCGATTTCCGGCTAAAAATCGGCTACAGCCGTTGCTACCAGGCAAACCTCCCTAGGTACTGCAAAAAGGCCAGTAACTAGAAACGTCTCTCACAATCATAACAGGGAATAATTTTAACCAACCGAACGCGTAACAGGCAGGCGGTATCTTAACACAAGATGGAACAAATCAACTTCCATGGATGCATAATCCAGGGCTCATCAAACACTAGCAGCACACTCCCAAAGAATGGTACATCAAACCCGAACGCTTGCTTATAGAAGGGAAAGAAAAAAATGCAATAATAACATGAATTATATTCTTCGATGCTACAACAATACACAATCCTATTACCGCACAGTTATTCTCAGTACACAGTCTAAATATAGAACTAAAAGAACACCATAAATTTCCTCTCTTTCTCTCACTCTCAGCCGGCATAGATGGTCCTGATGCAACTTCGTTCATATCGTTTGCAGCATTAGCCTGCTGCTGAATGTGCACGACATTATCACGGATACGCGAATAGCCAACATCTCTTAAACATGTACACAATCCCCGGGGAAACCATCTTTTAAATTATATATTACGGTTCAAACCTCCCAACATACCAAATAAGCATCGAGTGTGCTCCTGCGACAGAAAAAATAGGCTTCACACTACCATTTTCACAGCCCAAGCCACATGCAGTATGCTGCCAATCACTCTCCCCAAGGTGTCTATCATCAACACTTACTTTCATGACCTTAGCCTTTTATGGTCCCTTTCACCGCGATCGTAGTTCCTGTGCTCATGCAGATCCTTTCTCTTCCGACTGTCAAGCTCCGGAGAACGGTATTCTTGACTGTCCATGGACAACTCGCCCTCTTCAGTGTTCTCTGGCATGCGAGTGGTGTTCCGATGATCCTCCCGATGTGCAGTATGGGGCCAACTCTGCCTTCTCTCCTGCTTGATTTTCTTGTCCTCGGCAGCCAATTCCACACCATGTTCCAGCTCCCTCTCAATTAGGTCATCATCATCCATGACGTCAACCTTTCTAGCAACATCACCTTTCGATTTCCTCCGTTTCTCCAAGGCAGCTTTCACCTTATCCTTGTCTATCTTTTTCATTGCATCCATCATTGAGGATGACATATTGGGGCCTTCACTGCTACTGGCACCGGCATCCTTTGCTTCATTCTGAGGTATCCTCTGGTTTAAGTTTGGTTTCTCGGGATGAGGGTGATCATAGCCATAGTGACCTGGCACGCTTTGCATGCTCGACTGTCTAGGTGCTTGATGATTTTCATGGGCAGGAGGTTCCTCGGCAGCTCCTGGAGCTTTCCAAGGAGCATGTTGATTAGCCACACTTGCAGAGCTTCCTTCAGTATCATTCCCTTGCGATGGTGGTGGCACAACACGGTTTTGCTCATAGAGCTCCAACATTTGGTTGCTAACCTCTGAAAGGGAAAAAAATCACAAGTACATAATGTAAGCACGGGACCTTGGCATTTTACTTCAGAAAAAAGAGGATCAAAATACATTGGTAGAGGAAAAAAGACGAGAGAGAGAGAGAGAGAGAGAGAGCAGCAGCAGCAGCAGCAGCAATTCTAGCAAATAGATATAAGTGTGAAAACAGACAAGGTCTAACAAAACACCTGTACTCAAAAGTCAAAAAAGATACCATTGAGTATTCATCGCAACATTCTTCATGTCTTCGACCTAATGTAGTTCCACCATTTTCGAACAAATGATGAAAATTGGTTCATCCAATTCTCATGGAATTCCTAGATAGCTAAAGTGTGCCAACAACTTGTGTGACTAACGAGGACGCAAAATACGACCCTTATGCAGTTGAACAATACCGACTACGCATCTAGAGACCAACCTTCCAGCTGCCGTGGGGTTACATCAAACTCTTGCCACCAGACCTTCTCGCCATCTGATGGAAGCTTGACTTTCAGGAACTTCGCAGCCAGGAAGATTGCGCCGGCCGCAATATGGTGGGGCTTAAATTGCAGGCAAAGTGAAGTGCGTAGCCTGTACACCCCTTTTAAGGCGTAGTAAATAGGCATAATTGGGGATTACTATTTTGTAAGGAGAAGAGTAATTTTAGCATACCCATCATTGACAAAATTCCAGGCAACTTGAGCAAGAGCATTTTGAGCAACCTTAAATTTCTTTATTGCTTCAACCAAGGGCTTGTATGGGTGGTGCACATTCAGGTCAAAACCAAGCGTTACAAGCGCAACACGCTCCCCAAGTAAAATAAGTTCCTTCTGTTGTTCATATACCTCCTGCAGAAAACAACACAAACAGCCTCAACTACCGTTCTTGTCAGTTGTCACAGTAATCACAAAATAAAAGTGCATCGGAAAAGAGCAATAAACAAAAACTAGCAACTTCAGCGAAAAATGGCAGGAAAAACTGGGGAAAAAAGATTAACTAGATTAGGATCGTCAACATAAATGCTCTCGATCAAATATCTCACCTTCTGCTTAATTCGCTGAACTGCAGCAGGATCCTTCTTGTGAATGATCTCATAGGAAATGAGTATGACATCCTTAAGGGGTCTGGGTGTTTCTTCAACTTTTCCCGCCAAGAACATGCAAACTGTGGCGACTGTCTGCATGTTATAATGAACTTACACATTACAACTTGCAATTAGCAGTTGATAAGAAAAACCTACCCCTACCAATTAACAAATAGCAATTCTAAGCTGCATATCTGTTCTGCAGAACCAAACAAAGTTCACCACATCATGGAATCCAATAAATTATGTGATTTACAACTAACAACAGGCCATTTTAGTGTCTTTCACATATGGGTGGCAACCAAAACGGCGAGCATTGATGATTGAACACCTATTAGAATAACACTGGCTAACATGTACGCGGTGATTTACAGATAAAAAGGAAAATACTGTGTGTGACGTGAGTAGCAATTATCACTTCACAATCATGTACAAAGAAGTTAACAAAGATTTAGAAGCCCAAACAAATTTTCAATAAGACTTACCCGTCTATCATTCTTTGCATGAGATTGACGAAGGAAAAAACGGTGACAGAATACTATAGCTGTAGCAATTGTCACTTGAGGCCTACATTATAAAGCAATTCATCATAATAATGAGAAAAAGGTTATATGAAGGTATCAACTGGGACAAGAGCGCATAATCCACGCAGTAATATACAGGGATGTTTTCTGATTCACAAACATTCACGATGCAAGTGTTCTCAAGACCAGGGATAAAAAAACCAGCAGTTATCGGAAATCAAGGTTGGTCCCAAGAGGGAAAAAGCCAACCAAAATCTTTCCACTGTAAATTTAAATTTATGACTGCATAATAAACTTTTTAAGTTAGTTTAAGCATTTTTGTGCTAGATTACCTATTGTATGAACTAAATATACATCAATTATTGTACTCCCAAGTTTTTTTTAGCGGGTTTTCCAGTTTTTTAGCTGTTTTTCCGGGTTTTTTCGGTAACCGGCACAGTTACTGATTTTAAAACAGCCCAAATTCAAAATTTGATACCTAAATTTCATCTAGTTTTTTACCGGTTTTTCCGGTAACTTGCCGGTAACCAGTTACCATTACCGCCCACTGGCTGGGTTTTTAACCGGTACCGAGATTTCTATCCCTGCTCAGGACACAAAGAGGCCACAAAAATACTAATTATATTTTCTGTTCTACCTAAACAAGGATGGACTTGCCCATCGTTGCATGCCTGACAGCAACTGGTGACCCATAAAAGTACAAATTCATGTGTCGATTGATGTTGTAATTAGTACCAAAAAGTTGATTCTGACGATGTCTTGTGTATATGAAGAATCACCGAGTTCCTTTTTTAAAAGGGAAAAAACTGAACAGGACTGATATGCTCACATGCATATCTAGCAAATTTTCAAACATAAAATTCATTGGGTATACAGGCTCGTGCTAGCACATTCCTCAACCGAATAGAGAGAAATATGGCTTGATAACTGAGAGGCTACATTTACCATAAAATTATCAAATCTATTTAGCATCGAATCATCTCTAGATGTTGACAAAGAAAACTGAGTCTACATACAAAGCTCACAAGGTCTATGAAGTATGGCTAATAATCAACGTGTAAACTACACAAATGCTTAGGCAATAATAAAACTGGACAGATCAACATACTAATGAAGTACTAATATAGTACAGATATCGCATAATTAGATAAGAACAATTCTTCAATATGATCAAGTAACATGCCAGGAGAAACCAGACAAGTCCATTCAATGCAATGGATGCACAAATGATTAAATCACCACTTGAGTAGTCCACTTATTGGCATTCCTGGAAATTATCACTAGTAAATACATCTTATGTGCCTTCAAATCTTATACATCCTGTTTCCTCCTCAATCACCAGAGAGGCAGGGTTCGTAATATTCCAAAAAAACATTTCACCATCCCTAATATCTTAACCAAGGTTTCTCACAGTGCTTGATTTAGCTATTGCTCCCATTAAATCTCTCCACCAAAATATTCTCTGTTTGTATAGGGTGCAACCTAGGGCACAGAATGTAGTCATGTGTGCTAGAATATAACTGTCATCAACAAGAACTTGCCATATAGTTATCATTTCTGCTTTAGATGTAACTAGACTTTCCTCTGATTTGGAAAATACAGTGAGCACGACACCAGTCATAAAATATTTCAAATATTGTTAACAGGAGAAATGAGACAGAAACGAAAGCTGCTTAGAAAGAAACTAAGCTAGAAGGGGAAAAAATGATGCCTAAACAAACTTGAAAAGAGTGGGTAAGAATCAAAGAGTACTGCTAAAACAGCTGTTATATTTCCAGGAAAACATGGTACAATAAATTCTTACACTTTAAGCCTCATCCCCAAATCCTGAAGAAAAGTGCAGTATGACTTGCGAAGATAAGACTCTTTCTTCAGGTCAATGCCATCTCTCCTTGATAAGGAATTCTCCTCTATTTCTTTTCTACTAAAATACCATGACGCACCAAGTTGGCCACCTTCCACATGTCTATCATATGGAATTCTATATGGGCTGTTTTCTACAATCCCATGATGTGATGAGTCACTTGTCTGCATGCCATCCATGTAGGATTTTCCTCTTTTCTACTCAATAACCTGACAGAGTGAGATACATAATGTTACTGACTGCAAATTTAACATCACATAAGTTAGAGGAAGAAGAGCTCATGAAAAGTAAAGTTACACATCTAGAATAGGGAGACCCTGAGATCGGTTGGTTTAATCTTGCCAAAGCATTTAAGGAAAAGAATACTTTTAATACTCTAATAGTCTAATTTACCAGGTAATGCAACATGTTGTAGGGCAGGCGTCCGCAGACCGGCTGCGAGCAGCAGTACCTCCATCACGACGCTGACGGCGCCAGTCGGTACTAGTTCTTGATCACCTTGATGGGCGCACCCTCCGCGTCCAGCCACAGGGTGGTGGTGGTCGCCGACTGCTGCTTCACGTGGGGCTGGCCGGGGTACTTCCCCTTTGGGCGGCACAACCAGCAGTTGATCCAGGTGAGGTGGTCGTTAGCAGTGTCGAGCACCAGGTTGTAGGGGAGCACCGGCGTGCCGATGCGCACGGACACGATGTACGTGCCGACGTGTGCGATGTTGACGGCGCTCCGCATCGGCAGCTCAAACATGCCTGTGTTGGACATGATGTCCGACACCTTGGACGCTTCCCACGCATGTCTCCTGCCTCTCGCGTTGCTGCCGCACTCCATCGTGATCTGTCAGTGCCGGAGCAGGTCCTTGGCCTCCATGGCGTGTGGTAGTGCTCGCGCCGCTCCTCCGCGGAGTCCAGCACCACCGGTGGGGAGATGGGGAGTGGAAACTGCCGGCCTCGTCGTCGGTGGATAGGGCCAAGCCCAACCAGAGGAGGCCATGGAGGGAGAGGAGGACGGCGGCCATGGATATTTGTAGTAATAAATACATCAAAAGAATTGGTCCAGTGCAATTAAGTGCAAGTGCAGCAGCGCATGCATGCACTGCATGTCTTGCATGTACATGGCTATTTTACTCATAAGTACAAAATCGAGTGTTGTTTTGTATGTAGATCCCTTCCATTTGTATTGGGCACCTCCCCGCGTCAAACACTCGGTGATTTCCGAAATTTGAGCATATCATCATGTCGCTTACGGAAGTCTTGAGCCTTTCAGGCAATCATGACTCTTGTAGCTTTTGTACAAAATCTGCGGTAGCATAATACCTGAAGTTTATTGTATTCATGAATGAGACTTCTTTTATGACGAGACATATACATCTCTGTTGAAAAGATCTGTTATATTGTATTAAAAGAGTGACATCTGTATCAGAGGATGCCGATATACTCCCTCCAATTCACAAAAACACGGTGTTTTAAAATTCGTACAGGCAAATTTTGAAAATTTTAACTATCAATATCTTTTTAAATATTTAAATTAGATAATGAAAATCATATGTATATATTCGTCTCAAAAAATACTTTTATAATATTATAATTTTGTTGAATTTTACAAATATATTATAATAATAATTAGTGGTCAAAGTTGTATTTTAGAGGCTATATCGATATCTAAGACAACTTGTTTTTGTGAATTGGAGGGAGTATGATTCTATGGTGGATTACAACTAATGAATCTAGTTTTAAATAATCGTGACAAAATATAGTCGAACACTTCGAATTGGCCTAGAAAAATTAGACAAAGATACGAAGGCACAAGGTTATTATATGTTGGCAAGTAAGATAAAATTAATGGGTTTTGTTAAACGTCATCCGGATGTTTTCTTTCTAACTATCATCCAGATTTAGAACCATTGGATTAGAGATCCAATGGCCATGAATTCCCCTCCCCCTTGAATTCTACCTCCTCCCTTTGAAAAAAATCTCCCCTTTTTAAAAACAAGGGACTCTTGATCTCTAATCCAAAGGTCACAAATTTGGATGATAATTAGGAAGAAAACATCTAGGTGATGTCTATACACTTCCAAAATTAATTTTCTAGAGTTTGTACCTTTATTTTTTTCAGCCCACAGTCATATCGTCCGCCACAATTATTCCATTCACAACATCCCAACCTAGACCAGTACGTAGCTGCATGCATCGATACTTTCCACATTTGGAACTTGCTCTTCAATGCATCCCGTGATTTTTGAATTGCTTATTGTCATAAAGTCTCGCTGTCTTCACCAGGAATTTTTTAGTTAGGTTCTTGTATCCCTGGGCATTGAAATGTCTAGTTGGCCTATTCCCGGCACTAACTTCAACGGCACATATCTCACAGAACGCTTCATTGGCAAATGAATCCCATACTGCAACATGGCACTTCACTACCTTGTCCAGTGCATAATTCATGCTTTACTGTTAACTAGCCTCATAGGCGCGGCGGCACGTCGCGCCAGCCACCGTGTGTACCGAAGTAAAAGAGACGAAAATTCATAGCTAAAGGAAAGCGTAGGTTTTTTTCAAAAAAAAAAGCGATGGGGCTTTTCGCAATAAAAGGAGATCAGAGGGGTTTTTTCGTAAAAATTAGGGGTTGTTTTGAAAGAACCGAGGGCCTGTACGTAATTTCAGAAACTGCGGATCGCTATCAACGAAAAATAAATATGTGCATGGTCTTTTTTGAAAAATCCAGGGACCTTTTTGCGATAACAGATGACCTTTACGTGATTTCAGAAAACTGCAGGGGTTTTTTCGCAAAAACGGCACCAGACCGTACCAAAAACCGGGCGCCACGCTGGCTGACGTGGGAGCCCTCCCGCGCGCGGAATCTGCGAGGCGTAATAGGGAGTGATTTAAAAAATAACATATAAAAGGCACAGCTCAGGTTATTTATGGTCCGTATTTGACCATGTAAAAAAATTGCAATGAGCACATATAAAAAATTACAGTATGGTACTAGTGCAAGCATACTGTGTGTGTGTCTATATATATATATATATATATATATATATATATATATATATATATATATATATATATATATATATATATATATATATATCAGTGCATGCATAATCGCTATTAAGTTGTAATTGTACTTAACATTACAAAGTGATTCGTCCAAATCAGGGATATCTAATGATTCAGGCAGTACAGACAGAGATCAAGCTAAGAGGATATGGTGATTGTCTCATTTGTAAAGACCTGATGCATCTTCGAACAGTAGCTTGCTTCCCTACAATATTTGAAAGATAAAATATGTGATTTAGTGTTTATTCAGACTTCAAACAATAGTCTAGTTGGAAGAAGGGCATGGGCTGTGCACATGCACAAAAAAGGGAGAATCCTGTGATTATTTGGAAGTTAATGAAGTTCATGTTATTGTAGTAACTTTCATGGTGAATTATTTTTTTTACAGATTACAAGCTTTATACATTATAAATACCGACTAGAGAGGATCAAGTGCATCAGATATCTAACTCTTGAGGGTATAAATTAGCCTGTCATCGACAACATCAACCCTTGGGCGTGTATATATTATATAAGATAATGTCACAATCACACGAAGGAATTGATGGAATATTAAGATAGTAGATTAAGCATAAAGAGCAGGCATGAAACGGTTGTGTCGCTGCAAAGGAGAATGACAACGGAGAGATCCGCAAGATGGGACAAACGTTGGCCACATTTTCTATTCGGTATCCTTCGTATGAAAGACCTTAATGCATTACTTCCAATCAGTTAACAACGAAACTTCATCGGAAAGACTTAGGAATTGATGGAATATTAAGGCTAGATTAAGCATAAAGCGCAGGCATGACATGGTTGTGTCGCTACAAAGGAGAATGACAACAGAGAGATCCGCAAGATTGGACAAATGTTGGCCACGTTTTCTATGCGGTATCCTTCCTATGAAAGACCTTAATGCATTACTTCTAATCAATTAACAACAAAACTTCATCGGAAAGACCTAGAAATTGATGGAATATTGAGAGTAGATTAAGCATAAAGAGCAGGCATGAGACGGTTATGTCGCTGCAAAGGAGAATGACAATGGAGAGATCCACAAGATGGGACAAATGTTGGCCACATTTTCTAATCGGTATCCTTCGTATGAATTACTTCCAATCAGTTAACAACAAAACTCCATCGGAAAGACCTTAATAGCATTACTACATCTGGTTGACGGCGGGATGGGGCGGCTGCAGTGGCGGCGTCAGCTGGGAGGGGGCGCCGGCCAGGAGGTCTGCAGGGGATGGGGCGGAGGTGGCGTCGGTCAGGACAGGAGGAACGAGGGGATAGGAGGGGCTTAGGGTTCCACGACCCTAAATGTGGGTGGGCCCCGTTTGGCACGGCTCCACTTCACAAGTGGAGCTGTTTTTTTTGACTTCACAAGTGGAGCCAGGTGAAGCTACTTTTTTCAGCTCCTTGGGTGGAGCTACTTTTGTCTCAGCAGGTTTTAAGGAACTCCTTGGGTGGAGCTGTTTTGCTTTACCCCGTTTGGCACAAAACAGCTCCAAACAGCTCCAAGAAGCTGGTGGTGGAGCTGTGCCAAACGGGGCCCTAGTGGCAAAAAGCCCGAAAAACACGTTTTACCTTAAAACTGGCTTTTGGCTTATCCCTAAAGCTGCTTTGAAGCTAGTCCGTTTGGGGGAGCTTCCAGTATTTTGAAAATAGAAGCTGGCTTTAAGCCTCCCAAACAGGGCCTAGTCATCCTGCTTGTATGAATTAGTCAAATTAATTGTTCTACTAAAGAGAAATTGGCTTGGGTGATCCGCGCAGTGCGCTTGCTGCTCAAGATAAATTGAGCCTGTTATGCCATTATGCCAAACTGTACCTCCATCAGATCAATGGAAGATGATTTGCCCCCCCCCCCCCGGTTAATAAATAGCTATATTTTATCTTGTATGAATTAGTCAAATTAATCACATACAGATATGAGCAGTGTTTCGATATTTTCTCTCTACGAGTAACACTAATTTAAAGTAAATGAAGAGATAAGTAACATCTATTAACTATTCATCACGTTTAAAAACTATATAAATTACTATTAAGAAAACAATAAAACACCCCGACAGACATAGGGCGAATATATTCAATTCTCTCACGGTGGCGAAGTACTGGATATATTATTCTTCTGAAGGAGCCGCTGGATGGAAAGCATGGCATAAGGATTATAAATCGCAATCATTTCCCTGTTACAGGACATCATGCAAATTGATGTTTGCATTTTTATCGGACGGATGGTTGCAAAATACCATCGAGATACGGTTGGAGATTACAAGATGACAATGGTTAGTTGGAACAACCCCGTCCTTATATGCAGACAGTATGAACGAGCTGTTTTCATTTCTTGACTACAACTCACCAAGTCCTAAACAGCTAAACTATTCACTCGGACGCGGGGTGATGACTTCCTAATATGGCCAGTGCAAATAGGCTTCCTCTTGAGTCTTAGCAACTGAATATATGCAACGCTAGTTGCAAATTGCTAAGAGCAATCAAGAACCTGCAGCCTAGCTCTCTTACCCCCTCTGTATCTCTTGCTGTGAGCTTCTAATGCCGGATCCGGTGACCATTGGTGCCGTAGGGTGGGTCGTCTCGCCCATCATCTCTAATCTCCTCAACAAAGGCTTCTCCTACCTCGGCTTAGATGGATCAGAGAAGCTGAAAGAGCTTGAGACTAAAGTTTTACAGCTGGAACTGATGCTCGAAGCAGTAGACGAGAGTCCTCACAGGGATCGTTTGGAGCCATTGTTGAAGAGCCTTAAGTCTGCTTTCTATGAAGCCGAAGACATCTTGGATGAGGTTGAGTATTACAGTCTTGAAAGGAAGATCGTATCTCAGCCTGATGACAAGTTGGAGTCAGACGCCATGCCTCCTCGTAGGAGGAATTGGGTGATGGAGAAGCTCCAGGCTGCCCTGCCCCAGAGCTCCAGACTGAAAAAACAGGTACTTTCCTGCCTCAGGATCTCAAACTTTGTTGTGCCGTGATATGCCAATATATATTGCCTGTTATCTATGTTGCACGGACACAGACACGCGTGTCCGACACGACACGAACATAGAGATTTGCTATTTTCCCAAAAAAATACTGATACGGGGACACTGCTATATATATAATTATTATTACATATATACACAAATATAATAGTATAAGCACAATCAGAGCAGTGCAAGAATCCAGCGTATACAGGGGCGGAGCCAGGAATTGGATATGGGGGGGACAACATGAACATCAATTTGATAGTATCAAAGTAATATGTTTCGCAAATTACAATGCAAAGAAAATTACATCTCTATTAACTACAATGCAAAAAAAATTACATTTCTTGTATATACAGCATAACATTTCCTTAGAATGTCAACTGCATAGGCCTTGCCTTCTTTTTTTGTTAGATACAGAAGGGAAGCCTCCGATTTGATTAAGGAAATCAAACAGACATAGTTCTGATGTTACAAGATGACTGTACATATTTCTAATGGCCTTACAGAATAACTGTACATTTGACAACAATCATGTTCCATGGACTGTCATCGTCCAAAACAGAGCCAGTCCAAAGTTCTAAATAATATATAATGATTCTAAATTCACACGCCGTGCACCTGCACAGGTTGATGACTAGTCATAACTAATAGCACGGAAGCCGTGTTCACAAAACACTAGCTGAGCCTGAGCAGTACTGCGTTTTCTATGTAAAACAATAGTAAATCCTGTAGAAAAAGAAGCCTAAGCACCCCTATCAGCTGACCATCCTGAGAGATATAAGTAGCATTAGCTAAGCTATCTGGAGTGTCAAAGGAGCTGGGCTGCATTATCGTTGGGGGGGGTGCCAGGCCCCCCTCTCTCCGCCACTGAGCGTACCACTATTGTCTTTTCCTACTTTTGTGAAACAAGAGTTTTTGTTTGTTTTGAGCTACATAACATCAAAATTAAACCATGGTCCAGATGCAACCTAACTACACGATGAGTGGCCGGCTGGGGAATGGGGGATTGGCGCACAGGAGGAAGCTGCCGAGTAGGGTTAGGGCACCACTCACACAGGAGCAAGCATGCCGTTACATGGGCTGTGTCCTCACCCGTGCCCTGGCCGTGTCCGACTCGCATAATCGTCGTGTCCGACACGTGTCGATAATTTTGAAAATTAAAATTTATTTAAAAATCAACCAACACACCATGAACACGTGTCCGAGCCGTGTCCGTATCGAACACAGATACAGCAGTTCATGCACATGTCTATGCATCAGAGCCTGTTATTACTGCTCCAACTCTTAGATAACTATTGGTTGTGTAACATCCTAAGCCTAAAATTCGCTTAAAGCCTAGCCTGTTTAGCAATCGGTCTTGGAGGGAAATGCAAAAGCTATAATTTCTTCGAAGAAATCTTCTAAGGCATGATATTGTAGGATCGTCGATGGCAATCAGAAGGGGGTGAATGATTACAGCGTCTAGCGAAAGCTTTTTTCACGATTATTTCTGACTGTTTAACCTACTAATGCCAGCAAGAAAAAGTAACAAAAAAACAAAAATAATACTTAAAAACTAAAGTACCTTGTGCCTGTAGCTTTACGTCATGGTTTTGATTGCAATATCCGTATGATACTATAGCCTTCTCATGACACTACGTAGAAGCCAAACTTTGATCGCTATGTAGTATTCATCCGGACTGATCACAACCAAACAAAGTCTCTGTACTTGTGCGCTGCGATCAACTTTTCTCCCCGCACGCGGCCCGAGGTAAAGGTTGAAAACACCGTGCACTAGCGATCGAGGTAAAGGTTCTGCTCTGCGCACGGCGATCGAGGAAAGCAACGCCAAGGAAATCGTGACGCTATCTTCACACGCAGTGGGAGGTGTTGATCTGGCGATTTCTTTTCGCGAGCGTGGAACCGACTTCACGTGATCTTTGCGGCTGTGGAGCACCTCATCGCACGTAGATCAGAGATGGCAGATGGCCAATGCACCTCTAGCGATGCGTAGGTATACGCGCCAACTGAGATGAGTAAAACAATCTGAGGATGAATTTGGCGACGACGTACCACGCCAGAAGAATTTTCTTTTCGAATAGATCTATTATTTCTGAATTATGATAGCTACAAAATATCTTCCTGACACCTGTTAAATCCTAGAATAAAAATTGCATCTCCAAAAGCCATAGAGTTGCCTCCAACCCTACCTCTATTTATAGTCTAGGGCCCAAAACCTGGGCTTACCTTAAGCCCACGAATTTTAATCCAATTCCAACAAATAAAGGATCCGAAACCCTTCCTAACATGGGTTTTACAAAATTTCAACTTTTCTAACGCGTCACGTGTCGAAGCCTTCAGGACTGCACATCCCGTAGCTTCTCCACGCATCATCCAACTCTGATCTCCATACACCCCAAGAATGAGCCCGACCATTCCGTGACCTCCTTGACCGTCTAAACCTCGGATCTCCCCATCCTAGTCCCAGTCCACCTCGTCACCGACCATGATCTCCTCCATGCTCAACTTGCACATGCAAAGACTAAAAAACATTTTTTCCGGCACAAGTTCATCCCAACTTGACTAACATCAGTTCACGCACACACACCACACCTCACATAACATCGATAAACAATATTATCAAATATTCATCATCAATTAACCATTGTCAATTATTCATCACCAAAATAACCTAGACCGAGCCACATGGTCTAACAATCTCCCCCTTAATGAATACATTGACAACATCTCAAGATAGCATGATGAATTAGCTTCAAATAGATATAAGTGAAGAACTGAAGCCGAAAAAGCATTTTAAGCCACAATCTCAAATCTTTTCAAAACTCTCCCTCTCAACACAAGAGAAGCTAGCAAATTTCTCCAATATCTCTCTATTATTTTTAATTTCTCACAAAGCACACCAAATATCTCCCCCTTTGACAATGTAATCATCAAGAAAATCCAAAGAAAAAATAATTCTAAGTAGGAATAATGAGAGTAAAAATCAAGAAACTTTGTAGATTATACAAGTCATTGTCCATTGATTTAATAAAGCAACCAAGCCATATTTTTTAGTAGAGCCATTTAGATCATATAAAATCATATATCATATAACAATATCAAAACCAGTCTAGAGCATGATTAAGCAATTTATAATAATAACAGGCATCTCAACAATGACCAAACCAATTATAAAGAGCACAATAAGATATCACAACAAAAAGTAAAAGCCTAACAGTGAAGCAAATTTTAAATCAGGACGAGCTAACAGTCTCATATAACAACCTATAGCTCCATACTCAATTCATAGGCATGTGGCATGCTTGTAGCATACTTCTTTTCATAATAAAATGATTGTAGCATTCTTGTTTTAGATGGTGGCATGCTTGAAGCATACTTCTTTTTGTTTATGCACTTTTTGTATACCATGGCATGCTTAAAGTATACATCTTTTCAATTCTCTTGCTCAGTTTTTTTATAACATGCCAAATTGAGTGATCATAAAAAGATTGCAATATGAAACATGCGAGCCCATAGCCAAGATTTAAAATAAGACTCACAATCAAGCTAATCCTTTTTGATAGCCAAGATTTAAAATAAGACTCACAATCAAGCTAATCCTTTTTTATGAACATCGTAAAGTACTATATATAATTAATCTAGTCAAAGTATTCCGCCGTGTCATATTTTAGTTCAAATATAGCAAATTAATTATAACCAGTCATGATCAAAGCTACACAACATATGAGTAAATATGATAAAGAGAACTCTATTTAAACAACTCATTCAATTTCAATGGCTTGGACTGATTGATTCATTTGACAAGTATAATAAACAAAGCTTCTGAAAATTTTAAATAACAAGGTCCTCCTCAGAATAATCCCATAAGATGTAATATACCCAACTCACTTCGCAAATGAGCCAAACGAGAAGAATCAAGCGGATTCGTGAATATCAGCAACTTGAGAATCTAACAAAATGAAAGACAACATCACCTTTTCCATATGGTCTCTCAGAAAGTGAAATCTCTTGGAAGCCATAAAAAATGTAAAGAACCATCAAGTGTTCCAATCAAGCAGCGATGTAAAAGACTGGAACCCAATCTAGCTCATGTTCTCCATATTTGTCAGCTATTCTTACATCACAGGAAACATCGGTCTCACAGTACTGGGTTAGTGAAATAAGATATAGGAATCCAGTACTGAGACACATGATGAATAGGAGCAACAAAGCTAGAACCAAAATCACGTGCATGTAGGTGATCAGAATGCCGAAAAGAATGTAAATTATTTGAATTAAATCTCAATCTAGCATGTGAAGCAAATTTAAAACCATCATGAAAATTCTCAAAAACTTAGCTTTCACATTAGTTCTAGGAACAAAAAACATTGCGCGTTTTTGTTTCAAAGTATTCAATCTTTCCTTCTTCTCTTTCTTTGCACGCATAAAGCAAAATTCATGCAAGTGCCCATCTTTTCCACAATAGGTGCATTGAAATTTTACATTGCCAGAATTCTTTTGAGAGGATGAGCTAGCACCTATAACATGATTCGATGATTTTTGCACAAAGCCAGCAGATTTAAACACAGTTTGTTTTAGTTCAAGTTTCACTTCAATTTTTCTAGGTTCAAGAGGCTTAATAACCTTAGGAGGATTATTCTTGACATGCACAACATAATTAAATCCTAGACCATGATTTTTCACACTTGTTTTTGACTTGTCTAGAATCATATTCAAAATTTTCTTGCCAAAAGAAAATCTCTCTAAGGTGTCCTTAAGATACTCATTTTCTTTAGCCAGAGTGGGACAAGTTATGCATTTAACAGGTTCATTCACAAGATTTTTAGAAGCACTAAACTGAGCCAATCTTTCTTTTTCAGCAAAATCATTAAGTTGTCCAGTCAAAGCTTCTATTTCAGTGTTAAGCTTAGGACAATTAGAGCAAGAAGATATCTCATGATAAAGCATCTGTTGAATTGTTTCTTGTGATGAATTAAGTCTAGCTTCTAGCAATTCACATTTAAAACAAGTTTTAGATTGAGCATTTGAAATACTTGACTCTAAACATGTAGAAGAGCTAAACTTGAGCTTTTCAATTTCATCACAAGAGTCATGTGCCAATCTCAACTCATCAAGTTTAGCAGTTACATCACTAAGTTGAACCAAGTTTGATGCATTAATTTTTCTAGCAGATTCCAACTCAGTATGTAAAACTTGACAATACCCACAAGATTCATCATCAGGAATAGAAGCTCTAAGTCTATTGATTTTAGAATTTAAGCTACCAACAACGAAATCATGATTTTTAATTTTTTTGTACTTTTAAGCTCATCTGTTAATCTAAGCACAGCACGAGATAAATCAGCATAAGAAGGTTTTACCTCATCAGGATCACTATAAAGATCATCACTATCGAGCTCCTCATTGTTTGCCATAAAGCACATCCCTGTGAAGTCCACCTCATTTGCTTTCTTGCCATTGTCCTCATCATCACTTTCAGAATCATCATCACTCAAAATAATCTCATCAAGTATTGAAATTATCTTGTTGACTGCTCTGCGATAATTGCGCTTCTTGTTTGGATTAATCTTGATTTGAGTGCGACGAGTTGGTGCATTGTCATCTTTGACCTCCTTGCTTCTCAGTTTGGAAAAAATGTATCTTAATATGGTTTAGCTCACCACATTCATAGCATTTGATTGGAGCTCCTCTCCATCTTGATCTGATGTTGTTAATTTCCTTAGTCACCCTGTTGGAGAGAAGTACAAGCTGCTCTTCTGCAATCTCCTCTAATTATTCATCTGAAATAGAACACAATGCAGACAAAGAAACAATAGAAGAACTAGAAGAACTGTCAGTTTGGTTAGTCACTAAGCCCAAAGAATTAGTCTTGTTTATCCTGGTCAAAACATCAATCTCATGTGTTTTCATCTTGGAATAAAGATCATTCAAAGTGAGTGTTTCCATGTTAACAGAATGATTGATAGTAGTGACTAACACATTCCAAACAGACATATCCAAAGCATTTAAAATTTGACGAGCATTGTCAGAATCAGAATATGTGACATTAACAGATTGCAAATCACTAACAATTTTATTGAAGCGATAAAAAGAGCATCTACTGATTCTCCAGGTTTCATCTCAAATTTAGAATACTCTTTTTTAAATTGATTCTGACGCACACATTTAACAGATTTAGATCCTTCATGATAATCAGCTAGGGTAGTCCAAAATTTATTTGCAGATTTAAGGTGAGCAATTCTGACAAACTCGTTTCTACTAAACCTTGCAACAATATATTTCTAGCCTTAGCATTAGCTTCAACATCAGAGGAATTTTCAGTTGTAATAACAGGAGGTACTTCATATGTATTTTCAACTTTTTGCCAAATAGAATTACCTTGTGCTTAAGGAAAAACCTCCATGCGCATCTTCCAATAAAGATAATCTGATCCATCAAAAAATGGGGGCTTACCTGAAAACTGATACCGATCTGATCTATTATTTCTGAATCATGGTGGCTACAAAGTGCCTTCCTGACACCCCTCAAACCCTAGAACGAAAATTGCATCTCCAAAAGCCACAGAGTTGCCTCCAACCCTACCTCTATTTATAGTCTAGGGTCCAAAACCTGGGCTTACTCTAAGCCCAGGAATTCTAATCCAATTCCAACAAATAAGGGAATCGAAACCCTTCCTAACACGGATTTTACAAAATTCCAACTTTTCTAATGCGTCACGTGTCGAAGCCTCCAAGACCGCACCTCCCGTAGCTTCTCCACGCATCATCCACCTCTGATCTCCATACGCCCCAAGAATGAGCCCGACCATCCCGTGACCTCCTTGACCGTCTGAACCTCGGATCTCTCCATCATAATCCCGGTCCACCTCGTCACCGACCATGATCGCCTCCATGCTCAACCTGCACATGCAAAGACCAAAGAACATTTTCTACGGCACAAGTTCATCCCAACTTGACCAACATCAGTTCACGCACACACACCACACCTCGCATAACATCGATAAACAATATTATCAAATATTCATCATCAATTAACCATTGTCAATTATTCATCACCAAAATAACCTAGACCGAGTCACATGGTCTAACAGATATGTATTAAGACAAAAAATGTAGTGGTGTTAGCAAATTTGCCTAAGTTATCTTAGGCTTTCTCTTATGTTAGGGTGACCGGTGAATCCTCGTAAAAAATCTTCATTGAAAGCATAACCTGTTATTTTTGTTTTACAAGTCAGTGGTATCACGTCAGATGACGCATCCCCAGATATGTCAAAAATGTTGAAGAACATCCTAAAGAAGATAGAAGACATTATCAACGGAGCACACAAAACTCTGCAACTTCTGAACTTGCCATGCCACAGTAACGTTGACAAGAGACAAACTGTGGCTGCCAATCCACATGGTGCAGGCACTATGGCGGCTCCTCCACCAGTAGTAATTGGCCTAGATGAAGATCATGATAAGATCATAGCTATTCTTCATGAGACAGTAGGTGATGGTCAACCAGAATCCAACTGTGCTCTATCCTATTCTATAATTGGCATTCATGGCATCCCCGGCTCTGGGAAATCTACCTTTGCACAGTATGTTTGTGCCCATGAGGAAAATGGTGTCCATTTCGACCTTGAAATGCACTACCGGGCTCATATTGCAACAGAACATCTATCTTGAAATGCACTACCGGGCTCAGCAGCTTTGCCGAGTGCCGGTGGCACTCGGCAAAGCACGAAAAACACTCGGCAAAGGTTTTGCCGAGTGCCACCCACGGCATAGCTCACACGACATAGTTTCTGACGGCAAAGAGCTCTTTGCCGAGAGCTTTTCATCGAGCACTCGGCAAAGGCTTTGCCGAGTGCCGAAACGACCCTCGGCAAAAAAAAAGGTCAGTGGACGGCGAGAACACGGTGACAGCATGTTTTGCCGAGTGCCAGGACGGAATGGCACTCGGCAAAGTATTACTCTTTGCCGAGTGTCGTGGTAATGCACTCGGCAAAATATTACTCTTGTGCCGAGTGTCATGGTAAAAACACTCGGCAAAATACGTTACTTTGCCGAGTGTTTTTACCATGACACTCGGCAAAGCCAACACACTCGGCAAAGCATGTTCCCAGAATGCACAGAAATGTTACTTTGCCGAGTGTTTTTACCTTGACACTCGGCAAAGCCTCCCTTTGCCAAGTGTAACACACGGCAAAGTGGCCAAAAACTGCCTATTTTAATTAACGTTTTAATTAGCGGGGGCGGGGCGGCGGCGGGCGTGCGGGGCGCGCGGGGGTGGGGCGGCGGCGGGCTGTGTGTTGTTGTGTGTGTGAGCGCGGCCGCGGGCCGGGAAATTAACGTTTTGTTTGTTTGGTTTGCCGAGTGCCCTCGATCTGGCACTCGGCAAAGCCCGCCTCCTTTGCCGAGTGCCCCCGATCTGGCACTCAGCAAAGCTCCTTCTTTGCCGAGTGTCGCCCACAAGGCACTCGGCAAACAATTTTTTTTAATAAAACTTCCTTTCCTCTCTTTCTTTTCCATAACGTGTTTTACAAATTTGTTCGAATGTACTTCGAAAATGCCTTGTCAAATTCACTCAACAATGTATATTCGATGCTTCTACGAATATTAGACCATTATTTCATGCAGTTATAGCTCAAATTCAATTTATATCAATTAAAATTCTATAATTGCAGTTTAAATATTAAAATTATCAAACGGATCCGAAAAATTACCAAAATTTCACATGAAACAATCTCTGTTGTCTATTGCCTATACAAAAAGTTTTGTAGTCAAACCACAATTCGACCGTCACTTTGACTCCAAATCTTACCGGATCCTTCTCAACTCTACGCTTCTTCTTCAGAAATGCTTCGGTTTGTTAGCATCGTACGTGACAACTTATGCGAAATCTTATCAATTTTTTACCACAGCCTCCACGTATGATATCATGACATCTTGACAAATCTCATGATTTTCAGACTTCGTTTGCTTTTTTCAAAATTTAAAAACCATTCGGCCACACGTTCGTGGTCGTGTTTCCTGAACAAGATGTTCGAAATTCCTTTTCATTTCATAGGTAAGGCCTCAAACCGGGCTGAATAACATGAATATCATTTTTCTACTCATTTTTTCCTATTATTGGAATCAATTGCAGTTCAAATTTGACTTGATTCAAAAATTGCTTGAAATGCAATTAATTAATTAAATATAGCAAACAAATAGAAAAATATACCAAATTTTAACACGGAGTACCATATGTTGTATGTAGAGAGTAGAAAAAGTTTGAAGGTTAGGAAAGGAAAAGGTTTTTATTTCTTTGCCGAGTGCCGCAAACAAAACACTCGGCAAAGAGCTCTTTGCCGAGTGTCAGCTCCAGACACTCGGCAAAGTTTTAACGGCGGTGGCTGACCTCTAACGGACGGTGGTTGGTGCCGAGTGTTTTATGTTTGCCGAGTGTTTTCTTGGCAGCACTCGGCAAAGAGTGTCTTTTGCCGAGTGTTTTCTTGGCCGCACTCGGCAAAGATGTTTTTTGCCGAGTGTTTTATTTTCGCCGAGTGTCCCCATGGAGGCACTCGGTAAAGTGGTTGTTTACCGAGTGCCCGATAGATGGCACTCGGCAAAACTCCAGACACTCGGCATATAACAGCTTTCCGGTAGTGATGGGGGTAGTATTACTTTTGCACCTGTGGCTCTCCTCAACAGTCATCGTGGCTTTCCCAACTCAGGTTGCATCTACTCCATAGACTTGATGCATAATGAAGTTTAGCAATCAGTCTTGGAGGGAAATGCAAAAGTTATATTTTCTTCAAAGAAATATTCTAAGGCATGATATGTATTAAGACAAAAAATGTAGCGGTGTTAATTAGCAAATTTCCCTAAGTTATCTAAGGGTTTCTCTTGTGTTGGGGTGACTGGTGAATCCTCGTTAAAAATCCTCATCGAAAGCCTAACCTGTTATTGTTGTTTTACAGGCAAGTGGTATCACGTCAGATGACGCACCCCCTGATATGTCAAAAATGGAGTTGAAGAAAATCCTAGAGAAGATAGAAAACATTATCAACGAAGCACACAAAATTTTGCAACTTCTAAACTTGCCAAGCCACAATAACGTTGACAAGAGACAAACTGTTGCTGCCAATCCACGTGGTACAGTCACTACGGCGGCTCCTCCACCAGTAGTAATTGGCCGAGATGAAGATCGTGATAAGATCATAGTTATGCTTCATGGGACAGTAGGTGATGGTCAACCAGAATCCAACAGTGCCCTATCCTATTCTATAATTGGCATTCATGGCATCTCTGGCTCTGGGAAATCTACCCTTGCACAGTATGTTTGTGCCCATGAGAAAAAGGACAAGCAAGAAAAAAAGGAAGACCATTTCGACCTTGTTATGTGGGTTCATGTTTCGCAGAATTTTAGTGTGCATACCATTTTGAGTGAGATGATTGAGCAGGCTACAGGGAAACCATGCCCTCGATTCATGGGTCTTGACGCCCTACAAAATGATTTGAAGGAGGAACTGAGTGGAAAATTGTTTCTCTTGGTACTGGATGATGTTTGGTACAATGAGGATGTGAGGCGACAGCAGGAGCTACAACATATAGTCTCCCCATTGGAGGTTGGGAAGGCAGGAAGCAAGATCCTAGTGACCAGTCGAACATCGGATGCATTGTTAGCTTTGGGTGCTGTGAGATGTATTCCCATATCTGACTTGGACGATAATGTCTTCCTTAAATTGTTCATGCATTATGCACTTGAAGGTGCAAGGATAGACGACCATAATCGAAGAATATTTGAAACGATTGGGGCTGACATTGCAAAAAAGCTGAAGAGATCACCTCTAGCAGCCAGAACAGTGGGAGGACAGCTACGCATAAGACCAAAGGTTGAGTTTTGGAGAAGTGTTCATGATCGGGATCTTTTGAATGAGACAATGGGCGCTCTGTGGTGGAGCTACCATCATCTTGACGAGCAGGTTAGGCGATGCTTTGCTTACTGCAGTATTTTTCCTAGAAGATATCTGCTGAAGCGTGATGAATTAGTCAACTTGTGGGTTGCGGAAGGGTTTATCAGAACTACCAATACAGGGGAGGAAATGGAAGCTGTTGGTCATGGCTACTTGGATGAATTAGTGTCAACCTCATTTCTGCAATTAGTAGGTGGTGGCCAGGACTGCTATACAATTCATGATCTGCTGCGTGATTTAATAGAGAAGGTAGCAGGAAGTGACTGCTTCAGAATTGAGAATGGCTGGACAGGAGAAGTTCCTCAAGATGTTCGCCATCTTTTCGTTATGACTTGTAATAGAGCATTGTTGGCTGAGAAGATACTCAAATTGGAAAATTTACGCACTCTGATCATTGGTAGTGGTGCAATGACAGAAGAAATTGGAGACGAAGACTTTGAGAGTATGTTCACGGGGCTGAGGAAATTGCGGATGCTGAGCGTAGAAGTCTGGAGACAGTCCAGTCAATTCTCAGTCCCAACATCTATTGGCCAATTAAAGCATATACGCTATCTTGCAATTAAGACGTGGTTCAATTTGAAGCTAACTTTACCAAGCACATTTAGCAAGCTTTACCATATGCAGGTGCTAGACTTCGGTTCTCGCAGTGAACTGGTGTTTTACCCTGGTCAAGATATGAGTAACCTCGTCAACTTGCGTCATATATTGGCCTTATCATGTCTGAATCTTCCTAACATTATCAGGCTGATGTCACTCCAAACGTTACCGAACTTCCGAGTAAGGAAGGAACCTGGGTGCAAGTTACGACAGCTGAGGGACCTAAACAAGCTTCGAGGAAGGCTACGGATCGATGGACTTGAGTATGTTGGAAGCAAAGAGGAAGCGATTGAAGCCAATCTAGCTGGCAAGGAACGCATCACAGAACTTGACTTAACGTGGGACCCGTGGAATAGTATCTGCAGTCCAGACCTTGAAGCAGAGATACTTGAGGGCCTTTGCCCTCCGATGGGCCTTGAAACACTGATTATCCAGAACTACAAAGGGTCGAGGTACCCAGATTGGAAGGTTGGTAACATGAATGTACCGAAGCACCTGCAACGACTTGACCTCTATGACTGCAGCCGGTTGCGAGCTATTCCTGATAGTAATGAGTTTTTCCTTCATTTTCGTATTCTCACACTAGAGTGGTGCTACTGGAACGCCTTGCCAGATAATATGGAGCACCTCACGTCGCTCGAGGTATTGTCGATCATTTTGTGCGTGAATATTCGATCACTACCAACGCTGCCCCAGTCTCTCAAGGACTTGTTTATAATTGGTTGCAATGACGTGTTCACGAGGTCGTGCAAAACAATCGGAGATCCAAACTGGCAAAAGATTGAACACGTTCCCAAGAAATTTATTCATAGCTATTCGAAGGTACAACTGTAAATCCCTTTTACTGCCTCCGTTTTCCATTTTGTGTTTGCAAAACGTTACTATGTAGCCTCCGTAAGTAAGAACTGTTACAAAGGCTGCTTATGTTTCTTAATCCATCTGCTTATGCAGACGGCGGGAGCTGAAGGAGGTGGCCGTCCATCGCTGGAGCTTCAGACATCCGGACGCGCGGAGGGGAATTGAAGTTGAGCCTGCCGATCGACACAGGCTTTTGGCCGGATTGCGACTTGTGCGTGGACGTGTGCCTTTTATTTGGTGTTGAACAGTTGATCTGTTGTTGCTGATTTGCGAGTGAACTGGATGCTGTACTCGTACGGTCATACATTGCATTACGTACGACGTAAATGAGCACTAAATTTATCTGTTTCCCAATATTTGTGATATTGTGGAAATATTAGTACCCTTTTGAGTAATTTTGCTAATACTGTTTGATTACTAGTTAGTGTGGGCATGCAAGGATTCGATAGTGTTTTCTCTGTTCAGAGTTTCTCCTTTCTTGGCCGAAGCTTATTGCTATGTGTTTTGTTGGAAAGCGTATTACGGGCCCAAGCCAAAACAAACCTTTCAGCCCATAATATCGAGTTCTGGGGAGAAGGGCTGTCGTGGTTTGTTCACCACTCGCGATGGGAACGGAGACAGCAGTATCTGAGCAGAATAGCCCTGCCAAAATACTATTTAGGGCAGTTCTTTTTAGTTTCTAAATACTGTTTTTTAACTTTTCTACAGTAACTAACTTTTAAAAAAAGTATATTTTCAAGATAAAGTCTACTAATTAATTGTAGTGCATACTGTACCGATTTTATTTATGTCGGCAAAAACTGCACGTGAGTTTCTGTTACTCTGTAATCTCTCGTATGAATAGCCAAAAACCACAAGCTGCAGTCAAAAACTATAAACTTCAGCCAAAAAAAACAGGCTCTTAGAGTACTTGAGCAGTTGCAACTTGCAACTCCACACATACGTGTAACATTCCAAAATTTTGGAATATTGAAATATGAAAATTTGAAAACTTTTAATGCCCATTGGTGTTTTTCGAATTTTTTTCTAGGATTCCCGTTTGAGCAACTTATTGGATTTTGTGTCGGACAAATCAATCGATAAAAGGAAACAAATTTTTTTGAACCAATTCAAAGAAAATTGAAGCTATATACTTTTCGAAGGTTTGCTAAAATAAAGATCAAATTTAAATTCCAATTAAAAACCTGTAACACCCCATTTTTGGGGCTGTTCAAATTTGTGTGGCTATTTCAAAAGTTAAGTTCAAATTTTGTTTTCAAACCGGTTTGAAATTTCCGAAATTCTAAAAAAAACTCAAGTTTCTAGGCCGTCCCGGCCCATTCTCCCGGCCTTTCTCTTCTCTCGGCCCAGCAGCAGCCGGCCCGGCTCCCCCCTCTTCTCTCTCTCCCCCTGCTCTTTGGCTCTTTCTATGCCCGCCGCGCCCGCCGCGTGAGCCGGCCGCACTGCGCTTGTCCAGTGGTGTCGCCCGCCGACCTTCCTCCGCGCCCAGCCTAGCTTCCCTGCGGCCGTTCTCGGCCGGCCGTTGCCCTCCCCTTGCTTTCCATCACCTCCCCTCTACTTTCCCTACCTCCCTGAGCTCGCCATCACCTCCGCCGGAGCATTCCTCGGCCATCACCGTTGCCAGCCTCACCCGGTGAGCCCCAAGCCTCCCTAGGCCTTTCCCTGTGCTCGCCCTATCCTTCTTCCTCTCTCGTGCCTAATCGGCCTCCCGTTCCTCGCAGACCACCGGCGATCCTCGTTTTCTCCAACTCTGGCACCCCACCGCCCTGTCGCTTCACTGCTTCCCCGTCCAATTGCCCACTCATGGAGTTTCACTCGGACATCCCGAAGGCACCCCAACCACCGCCAGGCAGCATCTTCCCCTCCGACGAGCCCGTGCCATCATCCACCTCGCCGCCGTACCGGCTCTCGTCGCCAGTTCCGCTCCGCCATCCCCAACCTCGGCTGCCCTTCCCGGTGAGCTCCTCTCCCCCTCTTGAAGCTCCTCTTGCCCGGAATCAGCCTTAGACACCCTGCTCCGCCGCAATGCCATGACCGCCGTACCTCCTCCGCCGAGCATTGCCAACGACCGAGCTAGGCACCAAATCGGCCTGCGCCTCCTCGTCCCGAGTCCGCGCTACGTCGTAGGCTCCATTTCGCGCATGGCCTCCGGCTGCCGTGCCTCCTCTCGTCGTCGGTGGGCCTCGCCGCCTCTCGGTCGGGAGGACTGTAGCGATGCCATTAGCCACTAATTGCTTTTGATTAGGAGCTAATGTCCGCTTTAACACAGGGTTAAGCAGTCCCTGACATGTGCCCCCTTTATTTAAAGGTTCTGTTGGACTGACAGTGGGCCCCACTCTGATCTAAAATTCTTTTAAATCCCAGTTTTAAAATCTAAGTGGCTGACATACAGCCCCAAGCACCTTTGCACCTCTCATCCAAGAAAATGCTCGCATTACCTTTGTACCATCCGAAGGGCTAAAGACACTTTTGACACTGTTTGATATCGTATTTCTAAAAATAGCTGTATATATATCATATTGATAAAAATATCGTTTATGCCAGTGAGCGGGCGGCAGCGTTCGTGAAATGACACGTGGCGCTGTCGCCGGCTGTAGGCGCCTTTCACTCTTTCCAGGGTGCCACCCCTTCATCAGACAGCAGGTAACCTGCCGTCCATGAGGGAGCGATAGGTAATTAAGCTGGCTAATTACCTAAAAATTTGTTTGAATTTTTAAGCAACATTCGCAATGGATAAAATTACCTAAAATTACATGGCCAGGCACGTTGTGTCGGGAAGCTGTACATAAATTTTCGTAATTTTTGGAGCTCATTTGATATATTTTAAAATTCAAACAAACACTAAACAAAAAATTAAGACAGATAATTAAGCCGGCTAATTAGCTGACTTAATCACCTGCCGCGCGACAGGCTGCCTGCTGTTTGGTGAGGGGGCGGCAGGAGCCTGCCGCCGATAGCAGCGCCGCGTGTCGCCTTGCGCGCGCTGCCACCTGCCCATTAGACGGCAGAAACTACAATTTTGTCAATACGGTGGCGATATGGCTATTTTTATAAATACGATGCAAAACAGTGCTAAAATGGCTTTAACTCCCATCCTCAACCCCTATATAGCCCCAATAAGAACATTGCAACTAACAACACCACAAGTCAGCATCGACTGGAATACTCTCTTAGCATCTTGCATGGAATTGCATTTAGCAAACATCATGAGAGAATTACCAACCAGTGGATTGTTGTGAAGACTTAATTGCAATACCATGGCATGAACCGTTCTGCCATCCATCAAGGCTTCTGGACTCGAACACACTCCTAGAGCGCTGGAAATGTCATGTGAAAGTAAAAATGGATAAACAACACATAAATCGAGGGCTATGCGCAACGCATCAATGCAATAATAATTCTGCACATAGGATCCGATCATACTGTTCCATGATATTATATCCCTACTGCTCATGTTCCAGAACAGAAACTCAGCATCACTCAATTTCCCACAGCAGCAGCATACATATTTATCAGGGCATTGATCATGGGAATATACGAATGCAGGCCACTCCTGAGACACAGGGAATGAATTCCGCTTCCATGCCCGACATGATCTAAGGAGGCACAGACAGAAACCAAGCTGCACAAATTTGTTGCATCAGGTCTTAATAACCCACAATGACGCATATCTGAAAATAACAGAAAACATTTGCTACAGATTCCTTCATGTTAATGTCGCGCTCCTCCATTTGATCAAAGAGCCTCCCAGCATCCTGCACCCTTCCCAGGTTACCAAACATGGTGATCAGTGAATTTGCCACACGTGGGCGAGCGCGTGGATTGCTGCCCCGCACGCACGGCCCTCCTCCCCCAAGCGTTCGCACGAGGTGACGAGGCTGGCAAGTGTGAACCCGCTGAGCGGGACCTCATGGCCCCGCAGAAGATCGAACGCATCGGCGTTGCAGGCGCAGTCGGAGATGGTGGTGTACCAGGATGAAGGGGTCTGGTCGGGCATTACGTCGAACAGGTGGAGCGCAGCGGCGGGGGAGCGGTGCCAGCAGTAGAAGACGAGGAGGGTGTTGCGGTGGAAGGCGCTGAGCAGGAGCGCGCGGCGGAGGGAGAGAGGGTGGATGGCGAGCGCTAGGAGGGGCCGGTCGGCGAGGTGAGAGAAGCCGATGTGCGGGAACTGCGCGACGGCGGGGTTCGGGTGGTCGGCGAGGAGGCCGAGGGGGTGAGGCGGAGGCGGCGGGTCGAGTGGGCATGGCGAGGCGGTGGAGAGGCGGCGGGAGGGGGAAGCAGCGAGGTGGGGCGGTGGTCGCTTGGTGTAGTTCTTGGCGGCCAGTTTGGTCGGTGCTTCGTCGGAAACGATCAAAGAGAGAGTGCAGCCTCTTCACGAATCGGCCCACCAATGTGTGCGTGACATCCCATCGTAGTGTAACTTGCGGCCCATATTGTTCGCAACAATAGTTCGAATTTCCGGTGTGATGCCTGTCTTCTCTGGAAGTTCCCAGATATTTCATCTCGTGGACATGCTTGATCTGCAAAAATCTGCGAAGTTTCCACATTTGATAGAGAAATCCGCAAAAATCTGCGAAGTTTCCACATTTGATAGAGAAATCTGCCAAAATCTCATCTTGACTCTTATATGTGTACATATAAAGGCAGTGGCGGACCCAGGATCAAAATTTAGGGGGGGCTGACTCCTGGTGGATCTGTATCTGTCTCCCATCATCATCGAGCGGTAAGTGTGCAACGATTCTCTATACATTCAATGAGTTAGAAGCATGAACATCCCAATCATAGTCAATTATGTCTCTGTCTATACAGTAACAGTTCAGTTTTGATATATACAACCAACACTTGGCAACTGTTGTTGGGTCCAGGTTGACACCATGCATACTGATGTACAGAGCAACTTCTTGGAGCAACTCTTCACACAACAAATCCCACCAAAGCTCCTGGAGCCCTTGACTCTGGAACTGGGCACAAAGAAATACATCTGTGTTTTGCACTCTGTCTGGTACTTTGGGACTTAGCTGAAACCTCCCTCTGAAGTCTGAAGGTCCACAACATTTTGTTGCCCTTATACAATTGAGATAGGGGCAGGCCAAGGCTAGTTATATCGATCTCATTACCACTCCCATTATGAAAAATCACTAGAAATGTTTGGTCCATTAGGAAGTCACTAATTGCTCTTGCAACATCTTTTGTCTCGGATCTGGAGCTTTCATCTATCCCATTGAAATCATCCTCTTCATCCTGCTTATCAAGATTATTCTTTGCCAGGGGAATCTTTAGTTCCTAGCTGCGACCAGGGGCGGGCGGCCAGCCGTAGGGGGGCGCCAGCCCCGGCTGACCCCCCGGTGGGTCCGCCCCTGTATAAAGGTATAGATTAATCTCATCTTGCTAGTTTAATTTGAGAAACACTAACATATAAACTTAGGGCTTTCAATGGTAGAAATATCTGATTAACCGTTTTACGCGAAGCGAGGACGAAAGTGCAAGTAAAATACTACGTGTGCATAGTCTATCCAGAATGGGGTTAGACCTAAGTCAGTTTGGACCCTAGAGCGTTACAAATGGTATTAGAGCCGACTTTCACGGTTACATGAACACGTGCGGGTCAGGGACGCGGGCAGATGGCGCATGGTGTGTGTGGGCTCGGAGTGGACATACGGCATAGTATATGTGTTAGCATTGAACGCACAGATATGTGCCAAGAGGGGAGATCATGATCATTTGCCCTAATATGGGTATGTTGAACCGATGAGGACGTCGAGTCCTTTGAGGGAGGTGTATGTGACACCTCGCCCTATGTAGAGTTAGGTCTATGTTGGCTCTTATGTATGTGCATATGAGGGTGTTGATTAGTCTTATCTTACTAGTTTAGTTTAAAAAGTACTAATATATAAGCCTAGAGCTTTCAATGGTAGCAACTTTTGGTTAACTGTTTTGCGTGAAGTGAGAATAAAAGTATAAATATGTTGCTATATATGTATGATCTATTCAGAATAGCGATAGGATTTCGCTCCGGCATCTCCCAAAATAATTCATGCGCGTCCAACACAAGCGTACAAGGGCAGGAGCGCTGTCCCGAAGTATACCTGATATGTTACTCATACGCCCGGAGCCGTAGAATAGATGGCGGTGCGTGCGGCGTAGCGCTCGCACGCGGTGACGAGTCTGGCTAGCACGACCTCGCTGAGTGGTCCGCAGCAGATCGAACGCGGCGCCGTTGCGGCCGCAGTGTACGCATCCGGACTCCGGAGACGGCGGTGTACCAGGAGGAAGGTATCCGGTCGGGCATTGCGTCGAACAGGTGGAGCGCGGTAGCGGGGGAGTGGCGGCGCAAGTAGAAGGCGAGGAGGGTGTTGCGGTGGAATGCGCTGAGCGGAGGCGCGCGGCGGCGGGCGATTCCCGAGGCCAGTAATCCCGAGGATCGCAGGTGATTCCCGCCGTAATCTCGTCCGAAAAGGCCGACCAACACCGTCATACATTCCAGCAGGTTAGCACTCGTCAACGAGGCTCGCAACAGAAGTTTGAATTTTCGCTACCATGCTTGTCTTCTCTTAAGTTCCCAGATATTTCGTCTTGTTTGTATGCTTGATTTCTGCGAATTTTCCACATTTGATAGAGAAACCGGACCAAATTAAGACTTTGGAGACATAGTAATCCTGCTTGTATGAATTGGTCAGATTAAATTCTTCTACTCAAGAGAAATTGGCCCTGTTATGCCAAACTATATCTCCGTCAGATAAATGGAAGATGATTGCCCCCCTATGGTTAATAAACAACAATATTTAATCTTGTATGAATTAGTCAAATTAATCATATACGGACAAAGAACACAAAGGAAGTCTTGCAAGGAACCGAGGGGCGAGTATATTCACTGTTAGGGACGGTTGGATGGAAAACACGCTATAGGGATTTTAAATCGCAATAATTTCCCTGTCACAGGACATAATGCAAATTGATGTTTGCATTTTTGTAGGACGGATGGTTGCAAAAGAAAATACAGTACCATTTCTCTGAATGAACTATATATGACCGATGACAATGGTTAGTTGAAACAACTCCATCATTATATGCAGACTGTATGGACGAGTTGTTTTCTTTTCTTAACTCCAACTCACCAAGTCCTAAACTATTTGGTATACCTGCCATTTGTGCGACCCAGACTCTGACTAATGATTTCTTAATTTATGATGACCTCTTGCCAATGGAAGGATGCTTCCTCTTGAGTCTTAGCAACTTAATATATGCAACGCTAGTTGCAAATTGCTAACAGCAATCAAGAACCTGCAGCCTAGCTCTTACCCCCTCTGTATCTCTCGCTGTGAGCTTCTAATGCCTGATCCGGTGACCATTGGTACCGCAGTGAGCTGGGGCGTATCTGCCATAGGGTGGGTCGTGTAGCCCATCATCTCTAAGCTCCTAAACAAATGCTTCTCCTACCTCGGCTTTGATGGATCAGAGAAGCTGAAAGAGCTTGAGACTAAAGTTTTACAGCTGGAACTGACGCTGGAAGCAGTTGAAGAGAGTCCTCACAGGGGTCGTTTGGAGAAATGGTTAAAGGAGCTTAGATCTGCTTTCTATGAAGCCGAAGACATCTTGGATGATGTTGAGTATTACCGTCTCGAAAGGCAGATCGTATCTCAGCCTGATGACAAGTTGGAGTCAGACGCCATGCCTCCTCGTAGCAGGAATTGGGTGAAGAAGCTCCAGGCTGCCCTGCCCCAGAGCTCCCGACTGAAAAAACAGGTACTTTCCTGCCTCAGGCCCTTTAAACTTTGCTATGCCATGATACGCCATTATATGTTGCCTGTTTTTACTGCTCTAGCTCTTAGATAACTATTGGTTGTGTAACATCCTAAGCCTAAATTTCGCTTAAAGCCTAGCCTCCACATGGGAATATGGGATGAGCCTACGCGCACGCAGCAACTTGTTTGGACTTTTGTCTACGCTCAGCCCAATGGGTAACCCAAAGGTGCTACATTTGGGCCAATGGGCATTAGATGCTAGTGTAACTCACTTTAAACTAGCACACACATCATCACACACCAATACTACACATATACACACAAGTGCACCCTCTAGCACGCTCCTAAAATTGAGGAGGCTAGGGATAAATCTGCGACCTCACGGTGCACGAACATGTGCTTTCTACTGATGTGCACTTGCATATGCATAAAGGTAGGCAAGTAAAATTCGAGACCTGGTGGATAAAGTCGTACTCCTAAGTCTCTACCAACCGACAAACATGTGGTTCCCTCTACTATTAATTTTGAACACCAGATATGGCTGCTCCGCATGACTATTGACTCCGTTTTGAAACAAATGTCATTTTAGACACTGACATGGTCTTCAATATAAACATTGGAGCAATATTTTTTTATTAATATATTGATAAAACTATAATAACATAATATTTTGGAAGCTTTTTTTACCAAAATTGTATTGTTTTTCTGACTAATCTAAGTATTTTTTTGTTTATATTGGTGATCAATGTATATAAAGTTTGATCGCTTGTATTGCAAAAAACAAAAAAAAACATCTATCTTGAAATAGAGGTTGTATTACTTTTGCACTTGTGCCACTCCCCAACAGTCATCATGGCTTTCCCAACTCAGGTTGCATCCACTTCATAGACTTGATGCGTAATAAAGCTTAGCAGTTAGTCTTGGAGGGAAATGGAAAAGTTATATTTTCTTCGAAAAAAAATCTTCTAAGGCATGATATGTATTAAGAAAAAAATGTAGAGGTGTTAGCAAATTTCCCTAAATTATCTTATAGGCTTTCTTTTATGTTGGGGTGACGGGTGAATCCTTGTAAAAAAATCCTCATCAAAAGCCTAACATGTTATTTTTTGTTTTACAGGCGAGTGGTACCACGTCAGATGACGCACCCTCTGATATGTCAAAAATGGAGTTGAAGAAAATCCTAGAGAAGATAGAAAATATTATCAACGAAGCACACAAAATTTTGCAACTTCTGAACTTGCCAAACCACAGTGACGTTGACAAGAGACAAATTGTGGCTGTCAATCCATGTGGTGCAGTCACTACGGCAGCTCCTCCACCAGAAGTAATTGGCCGAGACGAAGATCGTGATAAGATCCTAGCTATGCTTCATGAGACAATAGGTGATGGTCAAATAGAATCCAACTATGCTCTGTCCTATTCTATAATTGGCATTCATGGCATCCCCGGCTCTGGAAAATCTACCCTTGCACAGTATGTTTGTGCCCGTGAGAAAAAGGACAAGCAAGAAGAAAAGGAAGGCCATTTTGACCTTGTTATGTGGGTTCATGTTTCGCAGAATTTTAGTGTGCATACCATTTTGAGTGAGATGATTGAGCAGGCTATAGGGAAACCATGCCCTCAATTCAAGGGTCTTGATGTCCTACAAAATTATTTGAAGGATGAACTGCGTGGAAAGCTGTTTCTCTTGGTACTGGATGATGTCTGGTACAATAAGGATGTGAGGCGTCAGCAGGAGCTACAACATGTAGTCCACCCATTGGAGGTTGGGAAGGCAGGAAGCAAGATCCTAGTGACTAGTCGAACATCGGATGCATTGTTAGCTTTGGGTGCTGTGAGATGTATTCCCATGCCTGACATGGATGAGGATGCCTTCCTTGAATTGTTCATGCATTATGCACTTGAAGGTGCAAGGATAGACGACCAAAATCGAAGAATATTTGAAATTATTGGGGCTGACATTGCAAAAAAGCTGAAGAGATCACCTCTAGCAGCCAGAACAGTGGGAGGACAGCTACGTATAAGACCGAAGGTTGAGTTTTGGAAACGTGTTGGGGATCAGGATGTGCTGACTGATACCATGGGAGCTCTGTGGTGGAGCTACCAGCACCTTGATGAGCAGGCCAGGCGATGCTTTGCTTACTGCAGTATTTTTCCCAGAAGACATCGTTTGGAACGTGATAAAGTAGTAAACTTTTGGGTGGCAGAAGGGTTTATAAAGACTACAAAAATAGGAGAGGAAATGGAAGGTATTGCTCAGGATTACTTTGATGAATTAGTGTCAACCTCATTTCTGCAACTAGGAGGAAAGAACTACCTGGAGAGAGACTACTATACAATTCATGATCTGCTGCATGATTTAGCAGAGAAGGTAGCAGGAAGTGATTGCTTCAGAATTGAGAATGGCTGGACAGGAGAAGTTCCTCGAGATGTTCGCCATCTTTTCGTTACGACTTGTAATAGAGCATTGATCACTGAGAAGATACTCAAATTGGAAAATTTACGCACTCTGTTCATTGATAGGGGTACAATGAAAGAAGAAATTGAATACGAAGACTTTGAGAGTATGTTCAAAAGCCTGAGGAAATTGCGGATACTGAGCGTAGAAGTTCGGAGACAGTCCAGCCAATTCTCACTCCCAGCATCTATTGGCCAATTAAAGCATATACGCTATCTTGCAATTAAGACGAGCTACTTTTTGAAGCTAATTTTGCCAAGCACATTTACGAAGCTTTACCATATGCAGGTGCTAGATTTCGGTTCTTGCAGTGAATTGGTGTTTTACCCTGGTCAAGATATGATGAGTAACCTCATCAACTTGCGTCATATATTAGCATCATCATATCTGAATCTTCCGAATATTATCAGGCTGACGTCACTCCAAACGTTACCTACCTTCCGAGTAAGGAAAGAATCTGGGTACGAGTTACGGCAGCTTAGGGACCTAAACAAGCTTCGAGGAAGGCTACGGATCCGAGGTCTTGAGAATGTTGGAAGCAAAGAGGAAGCACTTGAAGCCAATCTTGCTGGCAAGGAACGCATCACTAGACTTGACCTAACGTGGGACCGGAATAGCTGCAGTGCAGACCTTGAAGCAGAGATACTTGAGGGCCTTTGCCGTCCGATGGGCCTTGATACACTGGTTATCGATGGCTACAAAGGTTCAAGGTACCCAGATTGGACGGTTGGTAACAAGAAGCACCTGCGACGACTAAAACTCCTCAAGTGCAGCCCGTTGGGAGCTATTCCTGATAGAAATGGGTTTTTCGTTCATCTTCATGAGCTCAGACTTTTCGGCTGCAGCTGGGATGCCTTGCCAGATAATATGGAGCACCTCACGTCGCTCAAGGAATTAAGTATCCTTGGCTGCATGAATATTCGATCACTACCAACACTGCCCCAGTATCTCGAGTACTTGAATATCTCTCACTGCAATGACGTGTTCACGAGGTCGTGTAAAACAATCGGAGACCCAAACTGGCAAAAGATTGAACACGTTCCCAAGAAAGATATTGAATGGTAATCAAGTCGCTCTCCCAATAAGAGCAACAGCTTGGAAGGTACAACTGTAAATCCCTTTTGCTGCCTCCTTTTTCCATTTGGTGTTTGCAAAAGGTTACTATGTTTGCACGATCTACATTTGCAAGCGGGTCGTTATGAAATGTACTGCTATCACAATATACTAATAATTACTGTTTCTGGACAATATAGTAATAGTTTTTGAGCTTTTTCCCTAACTTGTTACTACGAAAAATTGACGGCCAAAGAAGTACATAAGAGACGGCATCTATTTTCTGTTACAAATGTGGACATTATTTTAATTCCAAATTTTACGAGGAGACAAAAACAATAAACTAGTGATGTAAAACTTACTACTAACAGCAGACTACTCATCATACTTCAGAATATACTCATGATAATTTAGTAACTAAGTCGTACGTACGTGCGAACGACTTACTTGTTAGCTTGATGAAGAATAGGAAGCCGCGTAAGCTTGATGCAATACAGAACGTAGATGTCGCAGTGTAGTGAGCGGTTGCGCAGATGTGCTGCCTAGAAACCTTATTGCCGCTCCGTGTAGTTACTCTCTGCGGCAACGGTTCGGAGATAATCGCTCTTCCTCCTTCCAGGTGCACGCTGGGAAGAAAGGTCGACGAGGTTCAGACAGCACAACACAACAGTAGAGCAGAAAGTAGAGGAAGAATGGAGGTGCAGAATTCTCTCTTTTCCTGGATGTCTCTAGTCTCTTTTAAGGGCGCTACAGTTATTCACTAGTAATTGTTGTGTTTCAAACAAAATTATGCACTGGTAACTAATGAATTAAGTAGTGTAAATTCACTTTTAAATGCCTCGTTTCAAACAGAATTATGCACTGGTAACTGATGAATTAAGCAGTGTAAATTCACTTGTAAGTGCCTCATTCAAATGTTTGAATCTCATTAAACAGAGAGAGAGTGGTGCAGGGTTCAGCAAAAATAAACATAGACTTAGCCCATGCAGGAGCATAAACGGAGGGTGCTGGTGCACTTCCTCCGTCGGGCTCGCAAGCCGCTACAGGATTTTATCGAAGCCATGAATGAAGTGGCGGAGGAGCTTGAGTCCATGTACTATGACCGGCCCGTGCAAAACCGGGAACGCTTCGTCGAGATGATGATCACGGACGGCTCCTTCATGCTGGAGGTGGTGAGGATGGCCATCGGGAGAGAGGGCTACGATTATGACGACGACGACCCCATCTTCGGCTGGCACGCTCACGTGAATACGATGCCGTACGTCCGTCGGGACATGCTCTTAATCGAGAACCAGTTGCCGCTGCTTGTTCTGGAGAAGCTTGTCGCTGTTGAGAGCAATAAACAACCGCCGGTGCGTACATTACTTTTATGCACATTCACCTTTGTTTTTACAGTACAGCATCATGCAAATTAGATCTCCAAATGCAGTTGATTACTGTTGAGCGTGAAATTAATTTTAATAGTACCACGTTGCATATGGACGTTCTTTTGATAACTAAATCTAAAAAAAACTGCACATAACACACGTGGAAACAACCAATTTTAGATCATAGTGCCCTGCCATGCACCATAAAGCCTAAATTAATTAAACTATACGTGTAGAAAAATGATTGCATACGCATGAGAGAACATAATCCTGCCTCTCATATACTATTTATACATATGTGTTACACTTTTTTATCACTTCGAATATACTTCAATAGAAATTAAAAGGATACTTTGAAGTAAATTGCTCGAAAATTTCAATCAATGACCATATTTTTAGTATAATTTGTGTATATACCCTTTTTATGTATGGAAAAAAGGAATATAGCAACACTATTACAAAAAAAAGCTATACTGGACATGTCATCATAGATAATTCCTCAAAATCGTCAGTGTTATAATTATTGCAGACGATTTCACAAGCGTGACCGTCTATGATAATACCAATGCATACAATCATTTGTGATACATCATTATCATGGACGGTTTTTTAAGAACCGTCCATGATACTTCACGGACGGTTCGAATTACAAACCGTCTATGATGTCTCAAATTATTGCAGATGGTTCTTATTAAGAACCGTCCAAGATACTTCACAGATAGTTCATATTACAAACCGTCTGTAATATCTCTAATTATCAAAGATGATTCTTACTAAGAACCACATGGGAAGTATCACAGACGGTTCTTAACAAGAACTATCTTGAATATTCTGAATTATCACAGAGATTTTTATTTAAGACAGTCTGTGATACACATCACAAACGGTCCGTCTATGATGTGTATTTTCAAGAAATATATTTCTAATTCCTATTGATATAGACAATGTTTAAACGAGAACTTTTACAAAAGAACTTTAATTTACAAGAGAAGTTATTTCATTGATATATGGCCAAAAAGTGTGATCAATCACTTTTATAAAAAGACTTTCACAGAGTCATAAAAAAATAAATTCCTAGATCGTGGTAGTCTGGGCTTCGTAGACTTCTTCATCAGCTTCTGGGTAGGTGGATAAAAGTCTATGTCCTCGAATGTCTTCAAGAGTTACCTTGTCCTCTCAATGGATCAACCGATATTGTCTGCCCTTTTATTTAAAAAAAATTTACAAACAAGGTTTGCTAAATGTTACCTAACTACAATAATTGCCATTTACCCCACAATTATTTTCATCGAATTAATAAAATAGTTATATATTTTTTAAAATCATCCAACTGTTGGACAACTTAGACTAGTTGCTCAACCAGGTTGGGCAACTAGGGTCTTGTCGCCCAATGGTTGGGCGACTTGGCCACGCGTCCCCGACGGTTGGGCGACTAGCCCAAGTCACCCAACCGTGAGCGACATATGGTCAAAATTACAAAAAAAATATTAAAAAATAGGTATAATAATGTAATTCAAACTTAAAATTGGTTATTTAAAAACTTCAATGGAGGCCATCACAAAGCAGCCGCCTTGCTACCAACACAAAATCCGAGCATCCCTCTATTCCAAGGTTGTTAGAATCGCGATACCAGGTAGGATCTTTTACATCTAACGGGATCGGATCGTAGAATTACGATACTATCAAAATTTTAAAAACATATATATTTTATATAAAAATTGAATTATATTTCTAAATATGTTAGTCTATAGTAGATTTTTGAATTTAATTTTATAATTTGAATACATTTATTCATGTTATATTGAATTAAGGTTGATTTCTGAAACTTATTTAATTATTTTTAATAAACTAATAATCTAAAAATGCAATATGTTAAAGATAATACTTTTTTTTTACCTTAGAACAACATGTAAACAACAAAACAAAGCAAATTTTTGGGATTTTTTGCCTTTTCTTTTTTTCGTATTTCCTTGCATTGTCCGTGATGGACTAACATGTTTTTTCTATTTTTAATTTTTAAATTATTTGCATTAAATAAATCACCATCAGTTATAATAAAAACTATAAATCATCATCAAACTGAGCGCCCTGAGCAAACCAATGCAATGCTGCTAACCTTAGGGGGCTATGCCGACCCAAGTTGTCGGGTCTGTTCTTTTGGGCTTTTCAAATCGGCTTTTGGCTTCTGCTAAAGTACCTAACTTTCAAACGGAGTATTTTCTCAAGACGGGGTCTACAAGTTAAACAATCTACACGTTAAAAGCCCAACATCTGTACCAAGCAAAATCGCAAGTGAGTATCTGTCTCTCCGTAATCTGTACTGTAAACAGCCAAAATTCAAAAATTTCAGCCAAAAACCATAAGCTGCAGCCGAAAAGAACAGGCCCGTAGTGGGCCCGGCCCCATGTCAGCGCTGGTAGGGTATTCCCCACATGACAATGTATTTATTTTCAGTGTTACTGTGCATCACAACATGAGAGCTAGATTTGACGTTTAGACAAATCTGGATTAATTAATTTGATTGGCCTGAATGCTTGCAGTGTGAGTGTGGGCCCGTCCATAAAATTAGCGAGCTGGTGCTCAAGTTCTTGTCACCAAGCACCAAATGGTCTGAGAACCTGGAACCACCGCTACACCCGCTCGACGTTTTCCGCCATAGCCGCATCCGTCACGAGTCACCAAAAGCTCATGATGATGACGGCAAGGAACGTGACTTGCAATCGTCGCCGACCAATGATATCTCCGCGACGGCGATACACGACGCAGGCATCCACCTGAGGAAGCTGGACAACAAGAACGTGAATGACATCAAATTCGCCAGCCGCACACTCAGCCTACCGATCCTCACAGTGAATGAATTAACTGAGTCCATCTTCACTAACCAGATTGCATTTGAACGGCTCCATGTTCCCTTGGGAGCATTACGGACGTCCTTCCCGATCAGCGCTTATGTCTTCTTCATGTCCCACATCATCACGTCAGCTGAGGACGTCAGCTTGCTGGTGTCCAGAGGGATCATGAGGAATGCTCTGGGCAACGAGCACAAGGTGGTCGAGTTGTTCATGAATCTGTCGAATGACCTACACGTTTATCCCCAGAATAGCCCATTGATGGAGGTGCACCGGCGGATGGGCAAACATTGCCAGAAGAAATGGAGCATTTGGCGGGCGCACATAGCCCGTACGTACTTCAGGAGCCCGTGGGCACCGATCTCCCTCGCTGGCGCCTGGCAGTGCCTTCTTCCTCTTGATAACTGTCTTTCGCAACATCTACAGCTTGACACAACACCGAGAGATGGTCGACTAATCAATTGATGAGAATGGACTCATTCCTCAACGTTGTGATCTGCATGCCGGCATCGACGTGACTTTGTGTTATGTGTTTGATCAATTGTTTTGTCCTTATTTTGCGTTAAACGAGGGAGTTATTTATTTGTCTGAATAATGTTACATTGAAAAACAATGTGTAATGAATTTGGTGTGCGCAATCTTACATTCCCCATGATCTGATATTCCCCTTAATATGAATACTGGTAAACTAATGGGACAATCGGATATTAGCCACTCTAAAGATACCAAACAGGATGTAATCAGTTTAATGCCACTACAAAGACATTAAAATCCATTATTTGCCCTCTAAAATGACGCTCATGCCCTTCCATCTCTTCGTCCCCCTACTTCCCGATCTTCTCTTCCTTCCAAAAACAGAGGCTACACGTGGGATAAAGAGGATATCACAGAAACAAAACCATCAGCAATACCACACAAAACAAAGTGTGGATCGATGGGCCGGCTTGTGTACGTGGATGGGCGTGATGGAGCGGAGATGGCACAAAACAAAGTCAAGAGCTTGCACCACTCTAATGGGCTTGCACCACCCGGTGTGGCCAACTTAGATGGGTGGCCAAGTCCTGGCTTGACTTGGTTAAGCCGGTGGCGGCTTGGGCCAAGGTGGCTGGGCTGGCCGCCCTACTCGGCCTTGGCCTGGGTCTCCTGCCTTGGCCGAGTGGCAGTGGACCGGTGGTGATGATGGGCCGGCCAGCCGTGGGCCTGGTCGGCCGGTAGGTCTCTCTGGCCTGCTGCTGATGTTGTGCTGGGCACTTGTTGATTTTCCTTGTTTTGCTTTTTTCACATTATAGGGGCACTTGTTTTGCTTTTTTTTTTCACTTTCTTGATTTCCCTTGGTTTTGGCAATTTTCCAGAAAAACATGTTGACACACAAAATACATGGAAATAATAGCACTAATAGGCTTGAACTTAGTTTTAATCCTTATTTCAGCTTGCCTTTTTGCAGTATTTCTGGCTGTAAAATACGGTAGAAACCGCGTCAACATAATACCCCATGTTCAGACTTGCGCTTGTCCCAAGCAAAACTGAGTTGCAGATTCCCTCCAAGCAAAACTGACTTACCTATACACCTATACAATTGGTCCCCACTAGCAAATTCACTGCCATACGGTGAAACCATGTTATCTCTATTATTTAGAACCTTTGGATGAAAATTTAGTGCTAACTGCTAAGATTTGCAAGAACCCAGCACCAGCAACATCCGTCCTTCCTGCTCAGATTCGGGGCCCACAGCGGGTAGCTTTCATCCAGCCCATTTTCACTTCTGTCCTCCCGCCACCACCACTCAGAAACCGTCACGCCTCGTCTCCCGTAACCGGCGAGGGGCGGTGACCGCCACTACAAGACCTGCAATTTTTTCCAACAGTAATATTGAATCCCAAGGAGCATGCCATTTCTACTACTTAAAAGAGAGAGTTGATGAGTGATAGCTCTTTCTTCTTCTTCTCTCTTCTCGTAAAGACTTTCGCATGTGGCCCCATCCGTAGAATAGATTTCCTTCTTTGCATCTTACCCATCCACTTTAGGTCTCCAGAGCATTCCTTTCTTCACATACAGAGCAAATTCACTGATCACCATGTTTGGTAGCCTGGGAAGGGTGCAGGATGCTGAGAAGCTCTTTGATCAAATGGAGGAACGCGTGGATAGCTTCCCCGCACGCACGGCCCTCCTCTCCCCAGCGTTCGCACGAGGTGACGAGGCTGGCGAGCGCGAACCCGCTGTGCGGGACCTCATGACCCCGTATGCCTCGCAGAAGATCGAACGCGTCGGCGTCGAGACCGCAGCGGACGCAGCCGGAGAGGGCGGTGTACCAGGAGGGAGGGGTCCGGTTGCGCCGAACAGGTGGAGCGCGGCGGCGGGGGAGCGGTGCCGAAGTAGAAGGCGAAGGAGGGTGCTGCGGTGGAAGGCGCCAAGTGGGAGCGCGCAGCGGAGGGCGAGAGCGTGGATGGCGTGAGCTAGGAGGGGCCGGTCGGCGAGGTTGGAGAAGCCGGTATGCGGGAACTGCGCGACGGCGGGGTTCGGGTGGTCGGCGAGGAGGCCGAGGGGGTGAGGCGGAGGCGGCGGATCGAGTGGGCATGGCAAGACGGTGGAGAGGCGGCGGGAGAGGAAGCAGCGAGGCGGGACTGTGGTCGCTTGGTGTACCGTGTAGTACTTGGCGGCCAGTTTGGTCGGTGCTTCGTCGGAAAAGATCAAAGAGAGAGTGCGGCCTCTTCACGAATCGGGCCCACCAATGTGTGCGTGACATCCCATGGTAGTGTAACTTGCGGCCCATATTGTTCGCAACAGTAGTTCGAATTTCCAATAAAGATTGAACACGTTCCCAATAAAGATATTTAATGGTAATCAAGTACTTGAGTATCTCTTCCAATAAATCCCTTTCGCAGTTTTGCTGCCTCCTTTTTCCATTTTGTGTTTGCAAAACGTTACTATGTAGCCTCCGTAAGTAAGAAGTGTTACAAAGGTTGCTTATGTTTCTTAATTCATCTGCTTATGCAGACGGCGGGAGCTGAAGGAGATGGCCGTCCATCGCTGGAGCTTCAAACATGCAGACGCATGGAGGGGAAATGAAGTTGACGTGTGTAACGCCCCCATTTCCAGGGGCGCGTACGGACACGGCATTCCGCAACTATCCACGCATGAACAGTTGTGGAGTGTCGCGCAAGAGTATACCATTGCATGCTTACAACAAAAGTCCAGCATATACTTCACATATGGAATAACATCCAGTTTTCAACAGCGGGGCGTGCAAGCCCAAAGTATTATTACATTACAAAAGCTCCAAGATCCGCTTGAGCGCGGCGAAGACCTAAAGCCACAGGTCCTCGTCGAAGAAGAGATCCTCGGGGATGTCCTCGACGGGGAGACCTTCACCAACGTCTTGATCCTCTAAAGAGTGGATTAAGCAAGCCGTGAGCCAAACAACCGGCTCAGCAAGTCCCAAAGGGACTCTATCTTACTACATGCACGGATTAACAATGGAAGGGAGTATACTTGATTTATTAACTTTGAGTGGATGCAGTTTTATTTGCAAACATTTTGTAAAACGGACCCAAAACTACTCCTTAAGATCTCAGGGGTTTTTCAAGAGAAGTTAATTAACCAACTAATCAAGTTAAAGAATGTACAAAACTACTTAAGCTTCGCTGCTGGAATCACCCACGTGACACAGCTCCATTAACCGGGAGCACGGCGTATTCGAATACCATTTATTTGACTCTGCAGAGTTGCCCAACTTTACCCACACGCACCCTTAACCCTCATGACTGAGTTAAGGAACCGGGTCTTTTCACTGCTCAACTCTTGGTATACACTCCACCTGATAGGTGAGGAACCCGCACACCCTCGGGTGTCCGCAAACCATCACGGAACGCCGGGCCCGAGTTGTGGGGACCTACCATTGTCTTAGTCCGAATTCGCGATCCGCACCGACTCCCAATGCGGGGTTTCACTTAAGTTGAGCAGGTACTAAATCAGGGTTGACAAGTAAACACCTGTGGTTGAGCGGTCACTATGTCATTTGCTCAGCGTAAGGGTCTAGACCTTACATTTTCCACGAGGTCCGCAACCTCTAACCTAGGGTAAGCGGTGGGCGAAAGCCGTCTCGCGGCGCCCCACAACACCCTAACCCCAACTTCAATCCTAGGGTAAAAGAGGGGCGAAGACCGTCTCGCGGCTCTTTCCCAACCCTTACCCTACCTTGTGCACGCCGGCACTCTCCGCTCTAAGATACGGTGTCCCATACCACCCTACCTTAGAGTCGGGTTTTTCAAATTCTATTGGTCCGCAGCCACAACCTTATTAGTGTAAAGACTTTGCATGATAATAATAACCTACAGTTATCTAGATTAACAGATAATTAATTCTAGGGTTACAAAGGTATGGCTACGAGTAGGGGTGAAAACGGATCGGATATTTCCCGACCGACCGACCGCCGAATCCGAGTCGGATCGAATTCGGATAGTCATATCGGATAATTATCGGATTCGGAGTCGGATTCGGATAGTTGTTTTCGGATACGGATTCGGATTCGGGAGCGGACTATCCGACGGATACGGATACTATCCGGATTTTTATCGGATAATACCCGGATATAGTTTTCGGATATCCGGCCCATCAGCCAAATCATCATTTTCAGCCCATCAGCCCATTAGCAAATCCAAATAAATTCCAACAAATCCAATAAATGCAAATAACACCAAAAAAATTCCAGAAAATGCACAAAAAATACTATAAATCTAGGAGAACTTAGGGAAATAACATAAACTATTTTTAGCTTTTAGAAAATAGTTAAAATAAATTTTTTTGCTCTTGGCTTAAAAATAAAATCTAAAAAATCCAAATAAATTTCAACAAATCCAATAAAATATGGGATATGATATGGAATGAGTAATATCCGACCGAATTCGATCCCTGTCACTCTGCTACCTAGATTATGTGCTAAAGCAGCTATTTTCATCAAGAAAAAAGAAGATATGCTAAAAAAGGTTCAGCCATATGAATATATGATATATATCTCTCGGATCCTCATGTTTCATTCACTGGGATCATTGGTAAGAATCCACCTTTGATTTAGTATTGAGTGTTGACTGCAGCTTTTTACTAGTGAAACTGTACCTTTTGGAACTGTAATCATCTGTATTATCCGCCTATATTATCTGTTTCCGAGCCGAATTCGTTATATATCCGTCCCGACGGTACCGTATTCGAAACTCCGAATATTCCGAATTCGTATTCGTATCCGGTCTTACCGTATTCGACTCCGAATCCGAAAAAAATATGGATTAGGATACGGTTAAAGCAATATCCGACCGAATCCGATCCGTTTACACCCCTAGCTACGAGTTTAACATGGCATTTGTCGGTGGTAGGTTTAACTACATAACATGTCATTCTAAACATTTTATTTTACTTTGAACTAACATTTCAGCACTAGCTCAATGCAAATAGCATAATAACATAATTAGATAACATGGGTTGCAACATGATCAAAGGATTTGGGACTTGCCGTTGATTTGGATGATCTCAGCTAGCTCGAACGAAGAAACACCTGGATCCTGAGCCTGCACTTGAACCTCCGGGATCTCCGACACTAGCGCAAACACATAAAATAATTAAATCCAGCTTGAGACTAATCAAGCGAAGAAAAATGAACTATTTTAAAAAGGAGTAAAATGCATAAATCTCCAAATGGGGAATTTTAAGAATTTATCTGGGATGAATCTGGAGGAATGGAGGCCAAAAATGGGTCCAGGATACTATTTGGAGCAAAGTGGTGAAATTTGGGAATTTTGGGATTATCTGTGATTTTCTAGGATTTATTTGGACTTTCTGGGATTTTAGAAATTAATAAACTCGGGGAAAATACTTTGAACAGTAAAGGCCCGGCCTCTTTGCTACAGTGCGGCCTGGCCCGAGGGTTCGGCCCGCTCGGCCGAGTGGCCGGCGCGGCCCAACGCACGCGCGCACGCGCGGGAACGGAGCAGGCCGAGGGAAGAATTCGGCCCACGTCCACGCGCCCACGCGGCCCAGATGCTCGACGCGTGGCTCGGGGTGGACGGCAGCGAGGTGGGTGGGGCGAACGGGCGAGATGCGGCGCGGGGAGATCGGACGGCAAGGGGACGGCGAGAGCGGCAAAGCGGTATGGGATGATCCAACGGAGGTGGATGGCGGTGTTTATGAGGATCCGACGGTGGCGGGGAGATCTGGATCGGGCGGCTGCGGTTAGATGGCAACGGGACGGATGGACGGTGGAGGGGAGGCCACGTCATCGTCTTCCTTCTCCGTCTGAGCGCGCGCAACCAAGAGACGAAGACAGGGGTGTCTCCGATCTCCGGCGCTGGCGGGGTCCTTGGCGGCGAGGAGGGGTACTGGAGGGTGGTCTCCACTGAGGGAAACCCATTTTGGGTAGCGGGAAGTCGAGAGGGCCAACGGAGGGAATGTGTAACATCCTGAAAAATGTAAATATTAAATTATGAAGCTTTTGAATTATTTTTATTCGTTATTTATTTGAATTTGGAGTTTGTGGTGTTTTTCTGAATAATTTAATGAAAGATCCAAAAATGGTAACAAGACCAAAGGGAAACAAGCATGTCTAAATATTAGAAAATTTAAAATTTAAGTAAGAATCTGAAAAGATGATCCAGAAAGGAATGGGGGAAATTTTGGTTTACATATAAATCTTTCATCCTTAAATAATGGCATGAATAACAAGGAAAGCAAATAAATTAAATGCCAACACTAGTTGAAAATATTTTTATTGAGTCCAGAATGTCATCAGGAACTTCTGTGAATTTTTCCTGAATTTTTGGATGTATTTTCATATTTGTCTGACCTTATTAGGATTTTCTGGCAAATTCTAAAAGCTAAAAATTAAAATCTGGAAAAATCAGAAATTCAGCTCACCCTGCGGCCGCCGCGTGGACGGCCAGATGCCGCCCACGTCACCGCGCCCATCCCGCCTTTCCCTCCTCTCTGGCTGCCACCTGGCCGGTCCCGATCAGCGCCACGCAGCCCCGCCCGCGCCATCCGTCCGCCCGCCTCGCGCCCTCACCCGGCCGCCCGATGCGCGCCTCGGCCCATCCGGCCCGTCCGCTCCCTCGCGCCCCTCGCCCGCTGACTGGTGGGGCCGAGTCGTCAGACTCCTTCTTCCTCCTCCCCCTTCTTCTCCACGCGGCCGCGCCCCTCGCGCCAGCTCCCTCTCGCGGCTCCGCAGCAAATCCTTCACCTCGCGGGAAAATTTAAAAAAATATGGTTACAGGAGGGGGACTCACCTTCCCGCCACCTCTCTCCTGCGCAATCTCGGTGAGATTTCGTCCATCCCCCCTGCCAACATGAACAGAGCGGAGGTCGCCGCTGCCCCGCCGCGCGTCCCCCTCTCCAGCTATAAAAAGGCTTGCCTGAGAGCTTCAACCGCGTCGCAACTCCCTCCTCTCCCCCTCCCCTGGTTGCAATTGCATCGAGAGGCCCAATTCCCTGTCGGCCTCCCCCTTCTCTCCCAACTCCGGCGACCAAGCCGCCGCCGCCGCTCTCGGCCACCTCCAAGCAATCCCGAGCTCCCAGAGCTTCGCGGGAGCAAGGTGAAGCTATCCCCGCCTTCCCCCGTGCCTCCCGTGGTCTCCACCTCGCCGTCACCGAGGCTCCTACCCGAGCCGCCGCCGTCGCTCGCCGCCAGCCCTCTCCGGCCACCGTCACCCTCGGCCGTCCACACCAAAAGCATCGCCATCTCGTGGAGGTTATATTCCACGCAGCCCCGGAGCCTCCCGACCACCGCACGCCGCCGGCCACCGTCGCCCCCGATTCCTCTGCCCGGCCCCTCCGCGAGCGACTTCAAAGGGATAAATTGCCCTTATAGGGTAGGCAATGCCTCCCCCGCTCACTTGGTTATCACAGCGCGTCTCTCCCTCCCTCCTGCTCCCGCGTCGCGTGTTCGAGCCCGGCTCCGCGCGCGCGGTGGAGCAATTCTTTTATTTTTCCCCGACTGACACCTGGGCCCCACCTGTCAGCCAGTGTGACCAAAGCCGCCGGCTGACCGCTGGGCCCCACCGGTCAGTGGCACCTCTGCACCGGACTCTACTGACAGCTGGGCCCCATCGGTCAGTGGCACATCTGCACCAAGCCCACACTGACATGTGGACCCCATGAACAGTAACCGGACCCACATGTCAATAGCACAGAACGTAAATAAAAAAGAAAATTAAAAATAAATCTGAAAATGCCAGTGGACCCCACATGTCAGGATTTTAGAATTTTCGGATTTGACCAAAACAGAGAACTTTGACCCATCATAACTTATTCATTTTAACTCCAAATTAAGTGGGACAAATTTCTAAATTCATCTAAAATCAAGATCTATCCAATGGAACTAAAATCATAATTTTTAGAGTTCATTTGAATTTCTGGTGTTATTTGGTTTGATTTGCTGCCTTTTCTTTTTATACAAATTTTGGCGCACGCTAAAATAGCTTACGAGGCACAAGAAGAGGAAATCGAGGCAGCAACACTAGAAGCACCAGAGAATCTGGATCCCGACCACTGTGACCAAGGCGAGTCAACACTTTTGATCATATTGAACCCAGCATTTCAAAGTTAATTTCTTTTAAATTATCAACGTGCATGCTGATATTTGATGTGGAAAAATATGTTCATTTCCAGAAGTGGTAGTTATATACCTAGTACAATACTTGTTAATAATGATCCGTTGAAATGTTTGGATATGTGAACCTTGTCGCCCTAGCAAAAATATAATAATATCATTTCAAAAATAAGTCCTTAACTGTATGCTATGCTTAGCATTGATTAGGAACCCGGGGCAAGAAATTGTCCCAAGCATCACTTTTATTCATGAGAAATTGATTTGGGCAGTCATGACGGGAATGACTGGTATATGTTGGTATGATTACTTTATGTTCCCAAAAACCCCAACATGCTGAAAATATCTGGGCGGATTGGTTCGAGGGTGTGTATGTGTGGTGCAATGGAAGCACAAAGTGGGTTAGTGATAGACCGCCCAGATAGCCCTAAGGACCGAATCTTGTGATGACCTCCCAGTGTACAATAAGTACAACCACAAGCTGGCAAAGTGTAGGCAGGGCTAACTAATTTGCATCGACTTAGTAAGAGTTGCGCCGGTGTGACCACGGGCGGGTAGAGGATGGCCACATCCTCCGACGTGACGGCGCAAGAGGGGGCTTCTGGAAGGGTGGTCGTACCCTGAAGGAAGTGGAAACCTTAGCGGACGTAACTCTGCTAAGAAAAATGTATTGTAAAGGTCCTGTGATAGTCTACTCAACTGCATGGCTAAGGAATCATGTGGGGCAACGAGTGGATCTATCTCTTGTGGGTAAAGTGTACAAACTCTGCAGAGTCTAAAACTATTCGAATAGCCGTGCCCACGGTCAAGGGAGGACATGGGAACTTGACTAGATATAGTTCTATTTCAAAATGCTTTGTGGATGGGAATGGAAAAGTGGAGGGCAGTGTAAGGCCCTAGTTTGGAATTGTCCTGGGTGTCGTCCCAGTGGTAAGTTAAGCGGCTATAACGCTGAAAGAAGAGATATGGTGCAGAAGCCATGTAATGGTGGATGGATTCTGTAACACTGGTATACATGAGTATTTCTTTAAAAACTCAGTCATTTCTAAAAATGCTAAGTCTTAGGAAATTTTTATATAATTGTATTCAAAAGCACTTCTGCAAATAAAAGAACCCGAGCCATCCTTTGATTAGCCATACATGTTATATATTGCATATTGTGTGTTGGCTCGCGGAGCACGGGGTCGGAGTGCTCACGCTCGCTTTGCGGCAAAAATTCAGGAACAGGAACACAGGACCATTATGCCTACGAAGATGCTCCTGCTACGGAGGAGAAGGACGACGAAAGGATCTAAGACGTAGGCTACGATGTTTTAGCATAGACAAGTGGACTCCAGGCCTTGTGTGCACGTATGTTACTAGTCATCAGGTGACATATAATGCACACATTACCCTTCCAGTCGCTTGCCTGTGGATTTTGGGTCTACTTTTGCCACTATTTCCGCTGTATTTGTGTAATGTCGACATTTGGCCAAAGCGGCCCTTATTGTAAAACTCTCACCCGATGCGGTGTATTTCAATTTATGTAAATTAATGAATGATTATGCGATGTATGAAATGATTCAGCAATGTGACTGTGTGCACTAGCTACTGATCCAGGGAATAGTGCAGTGAAACACAGTAAGATTCGGATTGAAAAATCCGGGTCTGACAGCGCTGGTATCAGAGCATACGACTGCAGGGTAAAAGCCTTAGAACGGTGCTAGGATGGATATAGGGTCACAATATTTGAAGAACTTATAAAAATGATTTCGAAAAATATAGCATACTATTTCTATCTGTATCCTTCTTAGATCTGTTCTACTCTACCCTTCATTAATTATTTTGGAAAATTTCTAGCCCTAGTAATTTAATTTATAGATGGCAGGAATTGGCGATAAGGGAAACTGGGCTACCTGGCCTATGGAGTTCATGAAGGGGAGTTTGCTAGCATACTACGCAAGCTCTTGCACTATTTAAACTACAAGGATCAGCCCATTTACCATAAGCTCAAGTCTACTGATGAAGGAGTAGGTAGAGTAGTGCCGTACTTACCATGCGTGGTGCAATTACTAGTTCCTGTAATATAGGATGATGTACTAGTCCTTTAGTACTGTAGTCGTCATCATATCAAACCTTAATATATTGTGTAACCGCGAAGTCCAGCCTAAAAGCTGGCTATGTGGATGTTTGTGTGCTTAATGTACGGCCAGACATAGGCCTTATGTTGAAAGTTGTTTTGCCGTTTGTCTTGTCGTTTCCTTTTGTGACATGGGAGGGTATCCTTACCTACTTAGCATTAGTGTTAAGTTGCGAAGCACCCACTGCAGATGGCTAGTCGAAGGACCACCAGGGCTCAGGCCCATGCTAATCAAGCTGAAGTCAACTCAAACCAAGGGGCTTTGCCTGAAGAGCAAGGCATGAACCAGGATCAAGGCAATGACCCTCTTCCACAACCGCCGGAACTCCCCACCATGGCACAAGCAATGGCACAACAAACTCAGATTTTACAAGCCATTTATGCTGGACAACAAAGAAACTCTGGTGGGCACAGAGCTGACCTAGGAGATTTTCAAAGGACAAGACCAATTACATTCACATCAGTAGAAGAACCACTCGAAGCCGAAGATTGGCTTCGGGATACTGAAAGAAAGCTGCGCTTGATCAAATGCGCAGAGGAGGATAAAGTCATATTTGCCACCCACCTACTTCATGGAGCTGCAGCAGCGTGGTGGGAGAACTATTTGGCCGCTAGACGCCAAGAAGATGCCACCACAGAAAATGATGCGGAAGCCATTCCTTGGTCAGAATTCAAGACAGCTTTCAAAGCTAACTTTGTTCCAACAGGAGTAATGAGAATGAAGAAGAATGAATTTCGCACCCTCAAGCAAGGGAGTATGTCAATAAATGAATACCTTACTAAATTTACCCAACTGGCCCGCTATGCCTCAAAGGATGTAGCAGACGAAGAGGAAAAAGTTGATAGATTCTTCGAAGGGATGAGCGAGGAATTAAGGGTACAACTGATAATCCAAGACTTCTCCAGCTTCCATCAGCTGGTGAACAAAGCTCTAAGCTTGGAAAACGAGAAGAAGAATCTAGAAGCAAGCCGCAAGCGCAAGCAAGTGGCTCAGCAACCCCAGGGAAGATTCATACAGAAACTCATCAACAACCACCTCTCCTCACCTAAGAGCCCCAACCCGGCATCCCGTCCAAGTGGTAGTTCATTTCCGACCTCCCGTTCTATAGGACAATCTTATGGAACCAATCCTGCTGCCTCCCTCAATTACTACAGCTGTGGAGAACAGGGCCATTTTGCCTATTGCTGCCCGCATCGACAAACAACTCCAGTAAAATCCAACATAGGGGCCACCTCTGTCTGCCGCCAGGCGTCAGTACACAACAAGGGACAGCAGTCCTCACAAGCCAGTAAGAATACATCAGCACCAAACCGCGGCCGAGTCAACCACATCACGGCCAAGGAAGCTCAGGAGGCCGTGGAAATTCTTATGGGTACGCTTTCTGTCAAATCCATACCAATACAAATACTATTTGATTCAGGGGTTTTGCATTCGAGGGATAGGATAATAAACTAGGATCATCTAACTATCCTCTAAAGAAAACATTGGTACTTAACCCACTAGCTGGTATAATCATTGCCACCCTAGTATGTCCCAGGGTGAAAGCTACTATGGAGAAATATGATTATCTAGCAGACCTGGTAGTAATAAGCCCCCGACCTTAGGCATCATAGTTGTAATAGGCCGGCTAGCAAGGTACTAAGGAACAGTGGACCGCGTCACTAGGGGAAGTTTACCAGCCAGAACTGCTCGCAAGTTTAGCAAATGGGCACAATGTATTCCACGTACCTTAACTCAAAGCATGTCCACAAATATCAGAAGGATCAAACCCATAAAAAGCAGTCAAACTCAAGAGTGACCTGATACCTACAATAAATGGCCTATCCAGATTAATAAACGGTAGAAAAGAATGCTATCCATTTATGTCGAGTACAATAGAGTCATCATTCCAAGAAGGAAGCCACCCGGGTACGTAAAGATCAACTGCGTCAAGATTACCCCGACCTATTCGCTAGCTAGGCTGAATCTCGGGGTCGAGATTCTTTTTAAGGGGGGTAGATCTGTAACATCCTGAAAAATGTAAATATTAAATTATGAAGCTTTTGAATTATTTTTATTCGTTCTTTATTTGAATTTGAAGTTTGTGGTGTTTTTCTGAATAATTTAATGAAAGATCCAAAAATGGTAACAAGACCAAAGGGAAACAAGCATGTCTAAATATTAGAAAATTTAAAATTTAAGTAAGAATCTGAAAAGATGATCCAGAAAGGAATGGGGGAAATTTTGGTTTACATATAAATCTTTCATCCTTAAATAATGGCATGAATAACGAGGAAAGCAAATAAATTAAATGCCAACACTAGTTGAAAATATTTTTATTGAGTCCAGAATGTCATCAGGAACTTCTGTGAATTTTTCCTGAATTTTTGGATGTATTTTCATATTTTTCTGACCTTATTAGGATTTTCTGGCAAATTCTAAAAGCTAAAAATTAAAATCTGGAAAAATCAGAAATTCAGCTCACCCTGCGGCCGCCGCGTGGACGGCCAGATGCTGCCCACGTCACCGCGCCCATCCCGCCTTTCCCTCCTCTCTGGCTGCCACCTGGCCGGTCCCGATCAGCGCCACGCAGCCCCGCCCGCGCCATCCGTCCCCCCGCCTCGCGCCCTCACCCGGCCGCCCGATGCGCGCCTCGGCCCATCCGGCCCGTCCGCTCCCTCGCGCCCCTCGCCCGCTGACCGGTGGGGCCGAGTCGTCAGACTCCTTCTTCCTCCTCCCCCTTCTTCTCCACGCGGCCGCGCCCCTCGCGCCAGCTCCCTCTCGCGGCTCCGCAGCAAATCCTTCACCTCGCGGGAAAATTTAAAAAAAATATGGTTACAGGAGGGGGACTCACCTTCCCGCCACCTCTCTCCTGCGCAATCTCGGTGAGATTTCGTCCATCCCCCCTGCCAACATGAACAGAGCGGAGGTCGCCGCTGCCCCGCCGCGCGTCCCCCTCTCCAGCTATAAAAAGGCTTGCCTGAGAGCTTCAACCGCGTCGCAACTCCCTCCTCTCCCCCTCCCCTGGTTGCAATTGCATCGAGAGGCCCAATTCCCTGTCGGCCTCCCCCTTCTCTCCCAACTCCGGCGACCAAGCCGCCGCCGCCGCTCTCGGCCACCTCCAAGCAATCCCGAGCTCCCAGAGCTTCGCGGGAGCAAGGTGAAGCTATCCCCGCCTTCCCCCGTGCCTCCCGTGGTCTCCACCTCGCCGTCACCGAGGCTCCTACCCGAGCCGCCGCCGTCGCTCGCCGCCAGCCCTCTCCGGCCACCGTCACCCTCGGCCGTCCACACCAAAAGCATCGCCATCTCGTGGAGGTTATATTCCACGCAGCCCCGGAGCCTCCCGACCACCGCACGCCGCCGGCCACCGTCGCCCCCGATTCCTCTGCCCGGCCCCTCCGCGAGCGACTTCAAAGGGATAAATTGCCCTTATAGGGTAGGCAATGCCTCCCCCGCTCACTTGGTTATCACAGCGCGTCTCTCCCTCCCTCCTGCTCCCGCGTCGCGTGTTCGAGCCCGGCTCCGCGCGCGCGGTGGAGCAATTCTTTTATTTTTCCCCGACTGACACCTGGGCCCCACCTGTCAGCCAGTGTGACCAAAGCCGCCGGCTGACCGCTGGGCCCCACCGGTCAGTGGCACCTCTGCACCGGACTCTACTGACAGCTGGGCCCCATCGGTCAGTGGCACATCTGCACCAAGCCCACACTGACATGTGGACCCCATGAACAGTAACCGGACCCACATGTCAATAGCACAGAACGTAAATAAAAAAGAAAATTAAAAATAAATCTGAAAATGCCAGTGGACCCCACATGTCAGGATTTTAGAATTTTCGGATTTGACCAAAACAGAGAACTTTGACCCATCATAACTTATTCATTTTAACTCCAAATTAAGTGGGACAAATTTCTAAATTCATCTAAAATCAAGATCTATCCAATGGAACTAAAATCATAATTTTTAGAGTTCATTTGAATTTCTGGTGTTATTTGGTTTGATTTGCTGCCTTTTCTTTTTATACAAATTTTGGCGCACGCTAAAATAGCTTACGAGGCACAAGAAGAGGAAATCGAGGCAGCAACACTAGAAGCACCAGAGAATCTGGATCCCGACCACTGTGACCAAGGCGAGTCAACACTTTTGATCATATTGAACCCAGCATTTCAAAGTTAATTTCTTTTAAATTATCAACGTGCATGCTGATATTTGATGTGGAAAAATATGTTCATTTCCAGAAGTGGTAGTTATATACCTAGTACAATACTTGTTAATAATGATCCGTTGAAATGTTTGGATATGTGAACCTTGTCGCCCTAGCAAAAATATAATAATATCATTTCAAAAATAAGTCCTTAACTGTATGCTATGCTTAGCATTGATTAGGAACCCGGGGCAAGAAATTGTCCCAAGCATCACTTTTATTCATGAGAAATTGATTTGGGCAGTCATGACGGGAATGACTGGTATATGTTGGTATGATTACTTTATGTTCCCAAAAACCCCAACATGCTGAAAATATCTGGGCGGATTGGTTCGAGGGTGTGTATGTGTGGTGCAATGGAAGCACAAAGTGGGTTAGTGATAGACCGCCCAGATAGCCCTAAGGACCGAATCTTGTGATGACCTCCCAGTGTACAATAAGTACAACCACAAGCTGGCAAAGTGTAGGCAGGGCTAACTAATTTGCATCGACTTAGTAAGAGTTGCGCCGGTGTGACCACGGGCGGGTAGAGGATGGCCACATCCTCCGACGTGACGGCGCAAGAGGGGGCTTCTGGAAGGGTGGTCGTACCCTGAAGGAAGTGGAAACCTTAGCGGACGTAACTCTGCTAAGAAAAATGTATTGTAAAGGTCCTGTGATAGTCTACTCAACTGCATGGCTAAGGAATCATGTGGGGCAACGAGTGGATCTATCTCTTGTGGGTAAAGTGTACAAACTCTGCAGAGTCTAAAACTATTCGAATAGCCGTGCCCACGGTCAAGGGAGGACATGGGAACTTGACTAGATATAGTTCTATTTCAAAATGCTTTGTGGATGGGAATGGAAAAGTGGAGGGCAGTGTAAGGCCCTAGTTTGGAATTGTCCTGGGTGTCGTCCCAGTGGTAAGTTAAGCGGCTATAACGCTGAAAGAAGAGATATGGTGCAGAAGCCATGTAATGGTGGATGGATTCTGTAACACTGGTATACATGAGTATTTCTTTAAAAACTCAGTCATTTCTAAAAATGCTAAGTCTTAGGAAATTTTTATATAATTGTATTCAAAAGCACTTCTGCAAATAAAAGAACCCGAGCCATCCTTTGATTAGCCATACATGTTATATATTGCATATTGTGTGTTGGCTCGCGGAGCACGGGGTCGGAGTGCTCACGCTCGCTTTGCGGCAAAAATTCAGGAACAGGAACACAGGACCATTATGCCTACGAAGATGCTCCTGCTACGGAGGAGAAGGACGACGAAAGGATCTAAGACGTAGGCTACGATGTTTTAGCATAGACAAGTGGACTCCAGGCCTTGTGTGCACGTATGTTACTAGTCATCTGGTGACATATAATGCACACATTACCCTTCCAGTCGCTTGCCTGTGGATTTTGGGTCTACTTTTGCCACTATTTCCGCTGTATTTGTGTAATGTCGACATTTGGCCAAAGCGGCCCTTATTGTAAAACTCTCACCCGATGCGGTGTATTTCAATTTATGTAAATTAATGAATGATTATGCGATGTATGAAATGATTCAGCACTGTGACTGTGTGCACTAGCTACTGATCCAGGGAATAGTGCAGTGAAACACAGTAAGATTCGGATTGAAAAATCCGGGTCTGACAGCGCTGGTATCAGAGCATACGACTGCAGGGTAAAAGCCTTAGAACGGTGCTAGGATGGATATAGGGTCACAATATTTGAAGAACTTATAAAAATGATTTCGAAAAATATAGCATACTATTTCTATCTGTATCCTTCTTAGATCTGTTCTACTCTACCCTTCATTAATTATTTTGGAAAATTTCTAGCCCTAGTAATTTAATTTATAGATGGCAGGAATTGGCGATAAGGGCAACTGGGCTACCTGGCCTATGGAGTTCATGAAGGGGAGTTTGCTAGCATACTACGCAAGCTCTTGCACTATTTAAACTACAAGGATCAGCCCATTTACCATAAGCTCAAGTCTACTGATGAAGGAGTAGGTAGAGTAGTGCCGTACTTACCATGCGTGGTGCAATTACTAGTTCTTGTAATATAGGATGATGTACTAGTCCTTTAGTACTGTAGTCCCGGGGCTCACGTTGGCGGCGCTGGTTTCGGCGGGGAAGCTCTCGAGTAGGCTGGCCACGGAGAGGGTGCGGCGGCCGAAAGGGAGCTTCGTCGCGGGGTCACCTCGGTGCTTCACCTGGCCAGGGGAGGACGGCAATTGGATTACGGGAGGGTGAAGATGCTCCAGGTGCAAGTAATTGAGAAATGGGGGAAAGGAGAGGGAGAACCGGTCTACGGGGTCGCCGGCGCAGGGGATGGGAATGGCAGCGCTCCGGGCGGCGGGGCTCCAATCGGTTGCACGGGGAGGTTCTCTGGGGTGGTGGGAGTGATTGAGGGTGGTAGGAGTAACGGGGAAACAAGAGAGCGTGCGGGAGCGGGGGTAGGGGTTTTATACCCGGCGGAGGGGAAGAGGAGCCTTAGGGGAGAAGGCAACGGGCGAGGCTCCGGGGTCAACCGGAGGGGACGGGAGCTGGTGCGCGTCGCTTCGGAGTGGAGGGGAGGAGTGGCCGCTCTGCACAGGAGTTATGGCGAGGCGACGGGAGAGGGGAGCAGGTGAGCTGCGGCAGAGCGGGGCGCGTCCGCGCGCGGGAGAGGGAGGAGGCGGGGACTGACAGGTGGGACCAGTGCAGAAGCGGGGCGACGCGTGGCGCGAAGGCTCTGCCAGCTTCGGACCGGCTGACGACGGGGGCGCGACGGTCCAAACCAGGGGCGCTGTCTGCAGGCGCAGAGGCGGTGTGGGAGCGGGCGCGGGCGTAGGCGCGCGCGCGAGGGAGAAGGCGGGGAGGAAGGGAGGCGCTAGCGGGAGAGGGGGAGGCGCCAGCGGGAGAGGGAGCCGGGCCGCGGGGAAAGCGGGAAGGGAGGCGGCGCCAAAGGAGGAGGGGAGGCGCCTGGCCAAAAGAAAAAAGCGGCGGTGGGGAGACTTTCCCAAAAGGGAAAGTTTCCAAAATTCACCTAAAATTCAGCAAAAAGCACAAAAAATTTTGGTTTAAAATTTTATGGGCTTTTCAACGTGTGCCTTTTGACTTGTCAGTGAGCCTTCCTGCCGATCTACACGGGCTTGGCCGGATTGCGACTTGTCCGTGGACGTGTGCCTTTTTATTGAACAGTTGATTTTTTCTTCTTACATTTGCGAGTGAAGTGGATGCTGTACTCACTGTACACCCTTTTGAGTTATTTTGGTAGCACTGTTTGATTGCTAATTAGCGTGGGTAACTGGGTATGCAACAATTCGAATAGTGTTTTTCCTTATGCTGTTCGGATTTTCTATTTTGTTGGTCCGAACTTATTGCTACGTGTTTTATTTGGGTAGCGTATCAGGGGAAATCGGATCCTCTGATTTTGCACTGTGCAAAGTCAGAGTGACTTTGGCGTGATCTGAACCGTCCGATGCAAAAAGAACGGTCCAGATTGATCATTGCTACAGTGTTTTCTACTGTAGCAGGAATCAATCTGAACCGTTCTTTTCGCGTTAGACGGTTCAGATGCAAAGTCACTCTAACTTTACACAGTGCAAAGTCAGAGGATTCGGTTCCGTATCAGGGCCAAGCCCACTCAAACAGCTAGTCCCATACTCTCGTGCTCTGGGCCGGTACCCGACCCGGCAGCCGGAGTAGGCACGTCAGCACAAGTGAAGACACCCAGCCACCGCTTCTCCTCCAATGGCGCTTGGGCTCGGCGGAAGGGCACAATCCCGGCGATTGACCACCGTGATCTGCTCTGCGCTCCTGTCCATTTACGATATGAAGATTAGTAAAACGAAATGGCGTGTGGGGACAGGCACTTGGCTCTCCAAATCGCTATCGCTGTTATGTCTTGGGATGTGTACTCAATAGCAAATAGTATTAACTTGATTTGAGCTTTGCTTATGTGTACGAGCTCGAGCTTGTGGTCACTTCAGCATCAGTTTTGTCCTTGTAATCTTGTGTTTCAAATTATTTTCAAGGCCGTTGAGTTGAGATCAATCCAATTCGAACTTTATTTGGAGTTTTGGTCTTAGCTCATGCTTGTTCACAGTCCTAGATGACTTGCAGCTCTTCGTATCCAAACGAAAAGGGTGAAAAAAAATAGAACGCAGAGAGTACGCACTGCCGGTGCGAAATCATGAAGTGGAAATGAGTGGAGGAGGGTGTCGAAGAATAGTACTCCTCATCGTTAAGTCTTACACGGCATTGGAGAAAAAATGAGTGGAGGCCATCGAGGCTTACACGGCTTTGTTGAATCCTCCAACGCCAGCGTGTTCGCATATTGTTAAAAACTACCAAGATTATAGATCCTTCTTCCCTCTGCTCTATCCCTGCTCTCCTTATCTGAAAAGCATTCCATGGCGACTGCCTGGCGTGTTGCAGAGATGGGCTGGGGCGTGACCGTATTAGGTTGGTTCCTCTCGCCCATCATCGGCTTGCTCCTGAACAAATTACTTTCCTACCTTGGTTTCGACGCATCGCAAAAGCTCCGCGAGCTGGAGATTCACACTATCCGAAAACTGAAGCTGACGCTGAGCGAAGTAGAGGAGCAGAGGATACCGAGGGAAGCAAGAAAGGAGAGAGATAATGTGAAAATACTCAACGAACTGGCAAGCATGCTAAGGTCTGCTTTGTACGAAGCGGAAGACATCCTGGATCTCATCGATTATCACCAAATCGAGAAGAAGGTCGTCGGTGATGGTGAGTCCCATGACAGCAGCTGGCTGCAGTGGTGGCTGCAGTGCCTCTACGACGCTGTCGGCACCTGCGTTGCTTGCTGCAGCAGGAGCTGGTTGGGGCGATGCGTACACATCAACCGAGGTAGATCAGCTGCGCTACTGCGGTGGGTGCAGCAGAGCTTGTGCTGGTTGGGGCGATGCGTGCGCGCCACCCTGCGCAGATCAGCTGCGCTGCTACGCATTTCTCATGCACCCTCGGTTTCCTCGGTGCAGAGGATCCGTTGCTGGACCTTCGATTTCAGAAACTGCTGCAGATCCATATTCGCTTGGTCAGCCAATGCGATTGCGGTTGCCCGTTCTTATCGAAACTGGTCCTATGAGGAGGTTGGCATCACAAGTTACCAGGTACTATATATCTGACCCTCATCTTGAATTCCAAGCTACTAGCACTCTAACAAAAATGTATGTGCTGTGAGGTGGAAACGGATGGAATATGAATTGAAAATGTTTTTATCATATTCATATTTTGTAAATTAATACAAATTTGAATATTCTTAAATATGAATTTAACATTGTAAAAAATACAAATACGAATCAAATATTTACTCAATTCGGTCAGATTCGAATATTCTTATAACTTATGTAGTGTGAAGATATTAATAGCATTTTATCCTCGTACAGTCGCGTTTAATCATTCTAATTCATTTATTTCTTATAAAGAAATACGAATTCACATTGACTTAAAAAAACTTGTCCAACTAATTAGTGATATTGCAATAAAATATGATATTGCTTCACCGAATATGAATACGGATTCGAATAGCCCAGATAAAATAACATTTCAGATGGTAAAAAGTCCATACTATATTTGTATCCATATTTTTATATGAATTACACAAATAGAAGATAAACTGTTAATCGGATAGTGAGACCCTAGCTGCTCGACTCCGACGACAACTCTAGTCGCGATCGTCTCCGAGCTCCATGCTACTGTCACACATTCTAGAACGAACATCTTTCTGAAACAGGGGTAGTACTCAATAGAGAATACTAGTGACATATGTAGCTTGCATAACCATTTGATATTTTGCTTCTTGCAGGACGATGGCATTCCGGTAGATTCTTTCCTGCCTACTATTGCTAGATGGAAGTTGAAGAAAAGAATAGAGAGGCTAGAAAATACCGTAACTGAAGTGAAGAAATCAGATCTGTTGAACCAGGAAAGAAGCAGCGCACTGAAAATTATTGCCAACATGAACAGGAGAGGCATTAGATCAACCGCTGCACGGAAGGTATTCGGTCGAGACAAGGAGCGTAATATGATAATAAATATGCTTCGCGAGGGAGCAGATGATTGTGCACCAAGCTACAATAGCAGTGAGTGCTATTCTGCGATTGGCATATATGGCATTGCAGGTTCCGGAAAGACTACCCTGACAGAATATGTTCGTGACTATGAAAAAGAGGCTAAAGATAAATATTTCGACCCTATCATGTGCATTCATGTGTCGGAGACTTTCAGAGTGGATGATATATTTCGTGATATGCTGAAACAGATTACGAATGGCCGGCACCCTGACCCCAATATGACAGATTGTGAAGAACTAAAAGCGAAGTTGATGGAAGAATTGAGAGGCAGACGTTTCTTGTTGGTACTGGATGATCTCTGGGTCAAGGATGAGAATTACCAGGAACGGGAGGAGCTACTTTCTCCACTCAATGTTGGGAGGAGAGGAAGCAAGATCCTGGTGACAGCTCGAACGGAACATGCAGTTAGAGCTCTAGGTGCTAAGAAACCTATTGCAATATCTGATTTGGACGAGGATCAATACTTCAAATTGTTCATGCATAATGCTGACATGAATGATCCAAAATATGAGCATGTTGGGTGGAAGATTGCCAAAAAGCTACGCAGGTCACCTATTGCAGCAGTAACAGTGGCAGCACGACTTCGGGAAATCACAAATATCAACGAGTGGGAGAGCACCGCAGAGCTTGACCAGTTGAATGAGACCATGGGAGCTCTGTGGTGGAGCTATCAGCAACTTGACTCGGACGTCAGGCGATGCTTTGAATACTGTAGTATGTTCCCCACAAGATATGAGCTGGGACGAGATGAGTTGGTTCGCATGTGGATAGCACAAGGGTTTGTAAAAACCAATAACGCAACAGATGACATGGAAGATGTAGGTCACAGCTACTGTCACGAGTTACTGTCATGCTCATTTTTGCAACTAAGAACACGTTTTGGTAGTGAGTACTATACAATTCATGATCTGCTGCGTGATTTAGCAGAGAAGGTAACAGGAAGTGATTGCTTCAGAATTGAGAATGGCTGGAAGGGAGAAGTTCCTCGAGATGTTCGCCATGTTTTCGTTACGACTTGTGATAGAGCATTGATGGCTGAGAAGATACTCAAATTGGAAAATATACGCACACTGATCATTGGTAGTGGTACAATGAACGAAGAAATTGAAGACGAAGACTTTGAGAGTATGTTCACGGGGCTGAGGAAATTGCGGATACTGAGCGTAGAAGTCCGGAGACAGTCCAGCCAATTCTCAGTCCCAGCATCTATTTGCCAGTTAAAGCATATACGATATCTTGCAATTAAGACGAGCTACTGTTTGAAGCTAATTTTACCAAGCACATTTACGAAGCTTTACCATATGCAGGTGCTAGATTTCCGTTCTTGCAGTGAATTGGTGTTTTACCCTGGTCAAGATATGATGAGTAACCTCATCTACTTGCGTCATATATTGACCTTATCAGATTTGAATCTTCCGAACATTATCAGGCTGACGTCACTCCAAACGTTACCTATCTTCCGAGTAAGGAAGGAGCCTGGGTACGAGTTACGGCAGCTGAGGGACCTAAACAAGCTTCGAGGATTGCTAGCGATCGATGGCCTTGAGAATGTTGGAAGCAAAGAGGAAGCTCTTGAAGTCAATCTAGCTGGCAAGGTACGCCTCACAAGACTTGACTTAACGTGGGACCGGAATAGCTGCAGTGCAGACCTTGAAGCAGAGATACTTGAGGGCCTTTGCCCTCCGATGGGCCTTGAAGCACTGCGAATCGAGGGCTACAAAGGGTCGAGGTACCCAGATTGGATGGTTGGTAACAAGAATGGACCGAAGCACCTGCAACGACTAAAACTCTGTGACTGCAGCCGGTTGGGAGCTATTCCTGGAAGAAATGAGTTTTTCGTTCATCTTCGTGGTCTCAAATTTACGTGCTGCAGCTGGGACGCCTTGCCAGATAATATGGAGCACCTCACGTCGCTCAAGGAATTGTTGATCGTTTTCTGCGAGAATATTCGATCACTACCAACACTGCCGCAGTCTCTCGAGCACTTGGGTATCTCTAGCTGCGAGAATATTCGATCACTACCAACACTGCCCCAGTCTCTCGAGTACTTCAAACTCTCTTTCTGCGATGGCGTGTTCATGAGGTCGTGCGAAACAATCGGACACCCAAATTGGCAAAAGATTCAACACGTTCCCAAGAAATATATTGGAAGTTAATTAATCCAAGTCACTCTCCCCGTTACAGCAACAGCTTGGAAATCAACTTACGGTGACGAGGTCCACTGCTTTTTCTTTTTATCTTGTCTACTTGAGAACCACCAGGCACCATGTCAAGACTTGTTTAATGTGAGCAGCTTAGCTACAGCGTAGTATTATATTCTTTACACGCATTTTATTCGTGCTGTACTTCTACTTGTATCTCTTATGGTGAAATTCGAATTCAAATTCAAATACAAAAAGTCTAAGAGGTTATATTTATACTTGTCTAGTGTCTGAATTAAATAAACTCCAATTGGATTATGTCACGATATTTGAGAAATATTACTATGTTGGCGCAGACAAATATCAAGCTGTAAAGAGTTGTCGCATCAGGCGTAAACAATAATACACCACGACGCATATCTGAAAATAGCAGAAATAATTTGCTGCAGATTGCCTCATTGCGTTCCTCCATTCGATCAGATTATGTCAGCATCCTGACACCACATTCTGTTCGCTTGGTGTATGAGTAGTAGTTGGCGGCCAGTTTGGTCGGTGGTTCGTCGGAGAAGGGCGTACGAGTAGAGGTGTCTAGTGCAGCGCGGTCGGCTGCGAGCAAGGAGAAAGAGACAACCAGTTGAAGTGCATCTCCACGAATTGGCCCTATGTGAAGAGAGAAATTGCATTGGAGTTCTCAAAGGAATTTTAGGGCCTCTTCGGATTGAGGGGTTTTTGGAGGATTGTATTCCTTAGGGTTTTTTTCTTAGGATCGAAAGAGGATTGTATTCCTTAGGATTTTCAAAGAAAGATTGTTTGGTTCATAGGATGGAGATTTCCCAATTCCTATGGAATGGTTTCCTGCACCCCCAATTCCATAGCGTAAAAAGCATTGGTTTGGACCGCTTGGAAAGGCGCTGAGAGAGAGCGCGTGCGGATGGTGTTAGCTAATTATGCACTTTAGTGAATAGTTTAGTCCATATGACAGTGATCACGACGATGCGTAAAATATGCATTGGTCATAACCACAATATTATGTATATCTTTCTAATGTATGTACGCTACCATGGCAATGGTAATGAACAACATAACGAAATTAACTATATTTAAAGGATGCATAATTTTTCCTACAGCTCCGACGAAGGTTGTAGTAGAGTCATGAAACATAGACAAGGAAGACCCACGAACAGTGAAGACAGGACGAAGTGACCAGTTGCGCGAAGCTATTCCTAAAAACCTAATTCGCTCCTTCCCGTGCAGGACCAAAAGAGGGAATGGTTTCGAAGAAACTGCTCTCCCTTTGTCAAGTGCACGCTGCTACAGGGATAGAGTAGATGAAGCAACGCAGCACAACAGAGGAAGAATGCAATGGTGTTTCTCTTATGTGTATTGGGCAGAGAGGACTTCTTCTCTTATAGATACTCAAAGGTTCGGAGGAAACCACATTAAGGGGTAAAAAGTTGGAAACTACATTAAACACAATTAAATTGTGCCACTGAAGGAAGATATAATTGGGTGGAATTGGATGTATTGCATTGAGCCTCTCGGGCGGTATATATAGAGGTACAAGACTTGGGGGGCAAGATGGTACATGGGATTGTAATCCCTAATGGACTCTAACCTACCAAATGTATTGTACTCTAACATCCCCCCGCAGTCACAATGGGAGCGTCGTAGACGGTGAGACTGGAGAAGAAGTCGAAGAGCTAACATCCCCCCGCAGTCATAACCGTGGATGCGGCGCGCATGCTGTGACTGGAGCAGGAACCGACGAGTAACTCAAGCAAGGCGATAGCCCTTTGTGCCGATGTCGAGGTAGCCGAGCGCGAGGGCGGAATAGTCGTGGTCGAGGATGCCGTGCTGGAGATGGCCGTGGTCGACGTAGTCGTGGTCGGGTTACCGATGTCGAGGCAGTCGCTCATGAAGCCGCGGGCACAAAAGAGGCGCCATGGTGATGACGGAGACGCATCGAGGCAATCGTCGTGGAAGGGGGCGATGCCGAGGTCGACGCAGTCAGGGCCGTCGAGGATGTAGACGAAAAACGGCGATGCAATCGAGGCAGACGGGACGGGAACGGGAGGGTCGATGCCGAAGTCGATGCAGTCAAGCCGCCAGAGCCAAGGCGTGTGCCAGGTTTGCCAGACCCGGCAACGCATCGGGGACGAAAGCACGTACCGGTGTTGCCAGTACCGAACATACAAAGGAGAGGGCCCCAACCAGGCGTGGTTGTACTGGACGAAGAAGGAGCAGTGCGGGAGTGAACGCTTCTACCCGAAGGCGAGCAGTCCGGGCGGACGCTCTGGCGCGAAAGCGAGCAGTCCTGACGCAAGGTACGGCGGCGGCGGTAGCGCTCGATGTCAGCGATGAAGGCCCGATCAGCATGACGAAGACCATGTGCAGACAGATGGCGCACAAGAGGTTGCGCAGCACAGTCGTCGATGCACAGGGGACGGCGATGTAGATGCAACGGCGAGGGGACACACGTGCGGCGATGCTGCGGCCCAAGGAGGCGACACAGCAGCAGCCCTGTTTCTCGGAGAAGATGCGCGTAGTACTCAACGATGGACGTCACGGGAGCCAGATGGATCGCGCACAATCGGCTGATCAGACCGAGTACGCGCGAGGCGGGACGACGATGGAAGAAGTCGGTGGAGGCGTCCCGATCTGTGGTGGCGATGACGAACCGGCGATGAAGACATGCGGACTGGATGACCGAGACGTGACGCGCGAAGGCGTCCCCTCGACATTGTGTGCCCGGTCTAGCCGCACAGTCGAAGAGGTAGAGGTCGGTGTAGTCGGCGCCGATGTCGGAGTAGAGACGTGCGAGGTCGACGGGCGGTGGGCGACTCAACCCCGATCAGTGATCGGGAAAAAAAACAATAGTAGCAGTGGGATCGCAACAAGCTCTCTCTTTTTTTTACACTACTTAAACTTCCTCAGATCCGATCTGGACTCCAAAAGAAAGGGGAAGCGTCCAGGCCAAGAAAGGGGAAGCCTCCAGGCGGTCGGGTGGGGGCGGCGGGCCGGCGGCTGGCCGGTCGGTGGCGGGCTCGGCGACCGGGTGGCGGGTGGCGGTGCACCTCGGATGAACCAGCGGGGAAAGCCAGGCGGCGGCCTGCAGGCGGTGGCCGGTGGCGGCTGGTGGGGCGGCACCGGCAGGGTTGCGAGCGGCCGGCGGCGGCCTTCGGGCGGTGGGTGGGCGGATCCAGGCGGCGGCTCCCCTAGGCGGAAACGACGTGACGAGGCGGCTCCCCCAGATCCGAGCGGCGGACGACTGTAGGGGCGGACGCGACGGGCGAAGCGGCTCCCTAGGCGAGGAGCTCCAAACAGTGATCCACCAGAGGAGTCATCAAAGCGGGAGGCGTCCCAATCTGCTGCTTGACTATGACGACGATGGCGGCCGGATCAATAGGATCCGCCGTCTAAACGGTGGCGCTGCCCCCAGCGGAGGTAGATCTCCCCGGGGGCGCGCGGTGCGGAAGCGAGCGGCGGCTAGGGTTAGAAAATCTAAACCTAGAGCTCTGATACCATGAAGGAAGATATAATTGGGTGGAATTGGATGTATTGCATTGAGCCTCTCGGGCGGTATATATAGAGGTACAAGACTTGGGGGGCAAGATGGTACATGGGATTGTAATCCCTAATGGACTCTAACCTACCAACCGCGGGACGCATAACCAAACTTGAAATCACCGCACTATTCACGCACATGCCGCGCACGAGAGGGCGATGGCAAGGCAAGCGAGCCACCGCACACATGTATTCTTTTGCATGCTTCAATTAGGTATGGACATGCTCTCACTTATAAATGGGTGTCCCTCCACCTAGAGTAGCAATGTGGCATCAAACTTCCTACCTTCTACCATGCAAGAGTTAGCCTTTGGGATTTTCTAAAATGCATGGAGAATTTTTGTAACACCCAGGCCTGATAGAGAGCACGGAATGCCACCTATTGTCTTTTTACTCCAAGTTAAACCATTATTGCTGACAATTTCAGCAACACTATATCTACATTAGCACTATAACGAACTATCCAACGCTAGAACTAACTGGCTATCATGTATCTACACATAAACTTGGGACCTCGTGCCCAAAAATACTCGGGTCCTCGCGTCCGAGAATGCCTAGAATGATATGCCTACGAGTATACATTAACTTGCAACTAAACCATTACCAATAAATCAACCATGACCATAAAAGCATCTAACATTCTTCGCTAAACTTCAAGAGTACTAGTTCCAAGGCAGAGTGCTTGATTATTAAGGTACTTATAAGCTAACGGTAGGTGATAATCTAATAGTATATTGCACGTGATACGGATATGCTACTTCCATTCTATGTATATCGCCATCAACGGTTACTTAAAAACATTAACAAAAACAAGAGTAAATCTACCACTCAACAAGTACATAATAAATTAGCAAACACAACAAAACATTTTCCATATCTCATGGTCATCTTTTATTTTTCATTGTTGCAATGCTTGACTACACTATATACCCATCATACACATCATATAGCTTATACCAGTATAGCTGAGTAGATACCTATCGATGTATCACCCTCTCAATCCCTCCATCGCATAGAGGTGCCTACCCAATAGGCCTTTCATGTCCACCGAAGACCTTTCATGTCCACCGAAGTGGATCCTTTCTTTCATGACATGCATATATATGCATATAATGCAAACACATAGGTTTTCATTATCATTTACCATATTCTATCATCATCGAGCATAATCGTCATTTTGTAATCATCATAATAAAAATCATCATATTAAGCAGAAATAGCAAGATAAATATCTCATAAGTATCAAGTAATAAAGGCAAACCACCATCTACTGTTCTACCATGTATTTACCTTTCAAGTTTCAACTATGAGAAACGGGATGATTTGTAAAGAACACCAACCCTAAAGCAACACCTCCTCTTGAACAATCATAATACTACCTCAAAAATTTGCCACCACAGTACACACTCAAAGAATAACTGGACATTGCTCTTACGCACAACCCGGGAAAAATAATCCCTTCACCGGACACCCTTTCCACTATCCCAATGAACAAACAACCATAACTTTCAATTCTAAAACCTAAACGTGACAAATATTGCATGTTCTAAAATCTACATAAAATTCCCCATGTATCTCTAGTTATCACGATTTTAAGATCAAATCATCTAACCCCTCATTATCAGCTCCAAAGGCCCACCTGTCCTTTACTGGACAACACACTTCACAATTCCATATCTACGTGACGCCGGGGTTCGGGTGGTCGGCGACGAGGCCGAGGGATGAGGCGGAGCCGGTGGGTCGAGTGCGCATGGCGTGGCGGGAGGGGGACGCAGCGAGGCAGGGTGGTGCAGTGCTAGCTTGGTGTAGTAGCGCGGAGAAGGGATGCCTAGTAGCGGTGGCCGAGCTGCGAGTTGTGTAGCCTAGTCACGAATTGGCCACAAACGTGTATATGCTCTTGGACAAATTCAGCCCATTACAATTTTCACTGCACATCCAATTAGGCCTAACAGAATTTGGATCGCAGATAAGATTCACAATTCAGTTTAACCCATGTAAATTTATGGGAGATTTGATGATTTGCTCTATCTTTCTTTGCCACTTGATAAAATGTTCCGTAATGTCTTACTGATATACAGAGCCAGAACCCACATGTCAGTGAGACATCACTTACTATTTTAATGAAAGATATGACAAATCATCAATTCATCCGTAAATTTATATCGCGGCCGATTATTCAGATGTGCTCAGGTCCATGTGACTTACCATGGTAGTGTAACTTCTATCCCGTCTTGCGACCTCAGTATTCTTGGGCTAGGTTCATCCCACGTAGAGTTGTAAACGAGCCGAGCTCGAGCGAGCTTGGCCTTCCAAGCTCGAGCTCGAGCCGAGCTCGAGTTGGGGTTCGAGCTTGAACTTGGGCTCGAGCTCGGCTCGGCCTAAGCTCGAGTAGGCTCGAGCTCGGCTCGTTGAAGCTCGATAGTAATTAAAATAATTTATTATGCACTATTTTTCAATAATAAGAAAATTTTAAGTTCGAGCTCGGCTCGAATAAGCTCGGTAACAGTCAAAATAATTCAAATATACACTAATTTTCAATAATAAGAAAAGCTCGAGCTCGAGTTCGGCTCGAGTAAGCTCGGTAAGAGTTAATATGTATTACTATTTAAGCTCGAATCGGAGCTCGCGAACTATTCGAGCTCGGCTCGGTGAAGCTCGCGAGCTCGAGATCAAGCTCGAGTTCGGCTCGTTTAAAGCTCGAACCGAGCTCGAATCGAGCCTAGAACGAGCCGAACTCGAGTAGCTCGAGAGCTCCGAGCTTTTTTTACTGCCCTAATCCCACGGTAGTTTTTACGCCTGCCAGGTCCAACCAAATTGACTAGTTCAGCCAATAATTTCACCGGTCGGGCCACCACAAGGTCTCGTCTTCGTCTAATCTATTCCGCACGCCGCACAAACATGTCTTCCATCCCATGGCGATCGTCGGAAAAGGGCAGGAATCCTGAGGATCGCCGGCGATTCCCGCCGAAATCTCGTCCGAAAAGACCGACCAACTCCGGCGACACCCGCATACATTCCAGCAGGTTAGCACTTGCAAACGAGGTTTGCAACAAAAGTTTGAATTTTCGCTATGGTGCTTGTCTTTTCTGGAAGTTCCCAAATATTTTTGTCTTCTTGTATGCTTGTCTTCTGCGAAGTTTACACATTTCAAAGAGAAATTTTCAGAAATCTCATCCACCCCAGTGGTGTGTGGGGGTGTGGCTTGTGGGGTTCAGAAACCGGACCAAAGACTTTGTATTCCTAGTCATCCATGTTTTTGGATCTCGAAAATGTCGCTGCTGATGGCGATGCCCATCGAAAAATCTATTATATTATTAAAACAGAAGAAAAAAAGCCACCAAATTCGCTTTTAAAGGGTAAAAATTACTACGTTAATTGGAGAAAAATAGAAAGATCTATATCGTTGATTAAGTCCATATTATAACGGTTGAGATTGATCTAAACTTTTTATGGTAAAATATCTATACTGTTGATTGAGGTAGGTCTAGATTATAATAGTGGTGGGTTTAGATTATAATAGTTGAGATTGATCTAAATTGTTTATGATAAGCAGAGCTCTCGATCAGAATAACAAAGGAAAATCATGTACAAAGAAAAAGATCTACACCGTTGATTTTTTTGTAGGTTTAAATTATAACAGTATAGATTTCTTGTGAAACTTTACAAATATGCATGCATTAGAATTAGGACTATGATACGAATCTGACCATATTACATGGCAAGACTAGTAATCTAGGAACAGTGCTAGTTGGTGTCTCATTAGGAACGTCGTACAAATACAGAAACTTTGGCATTGTGATGTAATGGGACTTTTGTGTTATCTCTCCTTATTAGCTTTCTGGAAACCGACAAAAATATAAGTACTATAAGTCCTGCTCATTTTGACTTTAGCTTTTAGTTTTTTTACTATTATTAAATTTCATCTTTTTCTAGTTTTTTTTTTGGCTTTTTTAGCTTTTTGCCGGTTCTTTTTTTCTTGTATTCGTTTGCATTGTCCATAATAGGTTAACCTTTTTTTTCTATTTTTAAATTTAATTATTCCAAATAAGCCAACATTAGCTACAACATAATTTCAGCCAGCTACAGTACAATTTCAACTATAAGCCACATTTTTCTGGCTTATTTTTTACTATATCTAAATTTCATCTTTTTCTAGTTTTTTTTTTTTTGCTTTTTTTAGCTTTTTACCGGTTCTTTTTCCCGTATTCGTTTGCATTAACCGTAATAAATTAACCTGTTTTTTCTATTTTAATTATTTTAAAATTTAATTATTTTAAATTAGCCAATATCAGCTATAGTGTAATTTCAGCTATGAATCATATTTTTCAACCCAGATGAGCAGGCTAAATTTTTCAACCCCATGATGCTGCCAAGTACAATGGAGGCAATGAATTATTGTACTTCGATGACTTAAGTTTCAACGCATGCGCACGCCGTGCTTGGCCAGGTTGTCTACCGCCAGGAAGAATGCAAATGGGCTGGGGAACGCGGAGATGCCATGCAACATAGGCCATCATGCAACATAGGCCATCCACGGGCTGCATGAATCGGCAGCATTTGTTTTTAGTATATAACTCTACTATCTATAATTAAAATATAATTATATTTACTATACAAATCTAATATATATATATATATATATATATAATTAATTTACACCATTATAGTTTAGTCTCACCAAAATAAACGGTGAAGATGTTTTTCTTTTTATCTCAATTAATGTGAGAATTTTTAGAATTATTGTAAGATTTTCTTGCTTTCAAAATAAAGGAGATGTCTTGAATCTCACCAGTTATTTTTTATTCATATACATTGTGCAATTAACCTAGCGTGTTCGACTTAATCATATGGCACCAAGAGGTGGGGATGTTTTGAGTGCGCTCTTCCCTGAAAAACTATTGCCTCTCAAACGTTACTATAACTAGTTATATGCTCTGAATTTTTTCTATTTTAGCCCTTTTTTGAAAAATATTCACATTTAGACCCCTGGTAGTTTTAATTCCGTTTTTGGACCCAGGGGGTCGGCGCCGTGGGTCACGGCGCCGAGCTAACACGCCTCGGCGCCGTGTCTCGTGGCGCCAAGCTCGGCGCCGTGGATCTTGGCGCCGAGTTCGGGGCACTTATCCAGGCGCCGGGCGCATGCCTGTTCATTTCGCCGCCCGACTCCTCAGCTCCCCGCCTCCCCTGCCGCCACCACCTCCTCGGCCCCCGCCGCCTCCCCGGGCCGCCAGCGCCTCCCCGGCCCCGCCGCCTCCCCGCCCGCCACCGCCTCCCCGGCCCCGCCGCCTCCCCGGGCCGCCAGCGCCTCCCTGGCCGCCAGCGCCTCCCCAGCCCCCGTCGCCTCCCCGCCCGCCACCGCCTCCCCGCCCGCCACTGGTATAGCTGCTCATGCTGTAGATGATTTTATTAAAGTTGTTGAAATGGATTATAAATGTGAACGAATTGATGTCTATTTTGGTACAAAGCAATGTGGGTTATAGGACTAAATATTTGTACACAGCGCCACCACCAATGGTTAAAAAATGCTTACTAGTCGATGATAGAAATTATCATCTTGCAAGCAGTGACAAACTTAATTTGTCTATATTGTAGACCCAAGTAGTTTCCAAAGTCTGGTTTACTATAATTGAAATTTTCATTTTAGTCATGTACTCTAATTTCATACGATGAATCTGTCAGCTCAGAAGCTTAATTTCAACATGTCTTCTAAAATTTTGTTCAATCATATGCATTTGCAAAGCTATAGGATCATAGCAATATTTAGTGCCGGCCAGCTTTTGGCAAATGGAGGCAGTACTAGTACAGTAGGTTCCAACTTCCCAGGAACAAGAAAGCTTAACATGCAGTTGGCTTTCATGAAATTAAGTGTGATAGATTGCAATCTATAATTGGTTTGGCTTGTTTAAGGACAAGCAATAGTAGTACTAATGATAATAAACCACTGAGTATGTATTTACAATAATGCCTCCACCAATAATGCCTCCATCAATTAGTTTCATTGAAAGATATTCATATGCTTTGAAGATATTCATATGCTGATGCTTGTTATGAGCTCATACTTATTGATTGTATGCAGGAGGGAAGGAATTACTGTGTGACGATACCTTCTTGGATTGCCCGCTTTGTCCACTACCATCGTCGGACAGGTAATATTGACTATGCAATTCGGTTAGTTAACTAGCATCAATTATACTATAGTAGTTAGTTAATTTAGGTACTTAGGTAGTCAGGCAGTATCCAATTTCGCTTAAAGGTATTAAGTTTTGTTTTTCTGTATGAACTAGATGGACAACCTAGTCACCCTATATCATGGAGGCAGTGTGACAAGTGATGATTATGGAAATGTTCGATTTGTTGAAATGCAAAGGGTGCCTCTGATATTCAGTGATCGGTCGTCGCTTAGTGAATTGGTTGCTAGGGCCCGGGAGGAGCTACATTGTCATGGAAACGAGGAGAGCATCACAGTTGAGGGGTTACTTCACTTCGGTTCGAAAGACACAATTCTAAGACGGTTGATCTTAATTGGTTGTGAGGATCAGTGGGACAAATATGTCAAATTGGTTATGAGGAATGAGTTCCAATGTTTGGACCTTGTTGTGCGGAAGGTGTCCATTGATCCCACCCCTCACGGTTATTCACCAGAACTAGGTCATCAGGCACCCTTTGGCCCTCTGTTACCGGACCTTGCGGTGGATGTGGAAGAAGTGCCTGAGGTGCCCGATGCTCAATCTGCCCCGAACGAGGTTCAGATTTCTCAACCAGTTCGAGTTGAATGTCGGACTGATGATGTCGTGCCGGCCCCTCAGGAGATCCCTTTGACCCAGAATCATCCCAGTAAGTGTCGAGCAACACTTTAGCCTTTTCCCATCATTCCATTCTTTTGTCTCAATCCCATCGTTTTCGTGCTTATGATACAGGAGACATTCCTGATAATGTGGGTGTTCCTCCCGTTGCTCCATCTGGCAACATTGAAGAAGTCTGCAGGGACTCCAACAGTGTGGATGTTCAAATTGTGGATGATCTAGAGCCTTACGAGATCGCAAGGGCCGTTGATTCTGATGATGACCGCCCTTTTGGAGAGTTGACCGAAAGTGATATGAGCTGATCAGGCGTTATTACCCTGGCCGGGATCCACCAGTTCATGAATTCAGCGATCTTAGGCATTCTCATGAGGCTTATGCAGAAGGAAGGGATGACGAGTTGCTAGATGCTCCTGAGGCCGGGTCAAGCATGACAATTGAGAAGGGCATGGTGTTTGAGGACATGTCAGCATTGAAAAGGTGGCTGCAGGAGTTTTCAGTGATTCGTAAAAGGCCATTCAAGGTGAGGCATTCTTATGTGGAGCGGACGTACACAGTTGTGTGCGAGAAGGAAACATGTGAATGGAGGGTTTGTGCTAGGAAACAGAAGGACACGGGAAAGTTCAAGATCACAAGAATCGTTGGCCCACACACTTGTGCCGAAGCAGAGCTCAATCAGAAGCATCGGCAGTTGACCTCTACCATTATTGCCAAGTCGTTGTGGCACATAGTAAAGGGAGAACCCAATATGAAGGTGAAGACACTTGCTGGGATTGTTAAGGAGAAATTTGGATACGAGATAAGGTCTAGAAAAGCATGGAGGGCAAAGCAACGCATCTGGAAGATGATATATGGGGACTGGGAAGATGGGTACTTGCAGTTGCCAGCACTCTTCAATGCAATGAAAGCGGTTAATCCAGGCATGCATTATGAGTACGTCCCGAAACCGAACGAATGGACTCAAGATGGGATGCAGATATTCTTCCGTGCTTTCTGGTGCTTTGCTCAGTCCATCGAGGCATTTCGGCATTGTCGTCCCGTCTTCTCCATTGACGGTACGTTTCTTCTTGGCAAGTACTAGGGCACACTTCTGATAGCCATTTCCTGTGACGCAGACAACGCGTTGGTTCCTTTGGCATTTGCTTTGGTTGAGAGGGAGAACAAAGACAGCTGGGGATGGTTCTTGCGGCTCGTTCGGAGGCACGTGGTCGGCCATGGTAGGGAGGTTGGTGTCATATTTGATAGACACCAGGGCATACTTGCTGCCGTACAGGAGCAGATACCGGGGTATCCAGCTTTGCACCACCGTTGGTGCACTCGGCATCTTGCCGAGAATCTACTCCGTAAGGATGGTACGAAGGATAACTTTCATCTGTTCGAGGAGGTCGCTCGAATGCTTGAGGTCAAGTTCTTCCAGGAGAAGTTGGAGCAGCTTAATACCGCAACAAACTCAGAAGGTAGACAGTGGTTGACGGGATTGATGAGAGATGTCGACAAATGGACAAGGGCTCATGACAATGGTGGCTGGAGGTACGAGTTTCAGACAAGCAACACGGCCGAATCCTTCAATAATTTGCTTAGGGGTATACGTGGTATGCCTATCAATGCTATCGTATCCTTCACCTTTTACAAGCTTGTTGCCTGGTTCAACGAAAGACACGCACATGCAATGGCGCTACAGAGTAAACAAGTGAGATGGACGCCAAAACCGAAGCGCCACCTTGAAAAGGCAAAGGCGAGGGCTGAGGCACATGAGGTACATTATTTTGAAAACGCCACGGGCACTTACGAGGTTGTAGAAAGGGGTGGTACAACGATCGATGGAGAGCTCCGGCCAACGAGGAGGCATAAGGTTGTCCTTATTGCTTTCTCATGCACATGTGGTAAACCGCGGCAGTACCACTTTCCGTGTTCTCATTATGTGGCAGCAGCAAGGCATCGCAACTTTGACTACGAGAGCAAGATACCTATGGAGTTCAGTGTTGACAACCTTGTGCTTACGTGGTCTCCCCGTTTCGAGCCTTACCGGGATGAGGGAGAGTGGCCACCATACACCGGGCCCAAATACATTGCGGATCCGGGTAGCCGTTGGAACAAACGTGGAACCAGGAAGAGGACGAGACACAAGATGGTTATGGGTCAGGTTCCAGGAAGAACGAGGCGAGGGAGAGCAACCCCCTTTCTTACTGACCCCGAGCAGAACCAATGTAGCAGATGTGGTAGACTTGGCCACAATTCATGCACATGCCATTGGCCACTTAGTCAGGTGCGAGTGCTTGTTGTTCGTTATGTTTCATAGTTCGTCTAGTTTTTTTCCCATATGCAATTTGCTATGTTTCTGGTTTAATTTCTTATTATTTGCATATTTTATGCATGTTCAATTTTTTGTTTACTTCTATGTTGGACTGACAAATTCAATTTTTTTGTAGGATGGTGCAATTCCACCTGCTAGACTCGTACTACGAGGAGAACCACCGAGGACGGCTCACCGCGGAGGGGAGGGTACTGCCTTCATCACTTCTTGTTCAATTAATTATTTATATTGATGCATTAACTAAAAAATTGGTGTATTCTATATAGGAGCTGCCCATCCTTCATCCTCGCACCCATGACGGGTTCCTGGACATGCGGTACGATGAGAGGTACACTCCCTTCCTGGAGAGGGCTAGCCTAGACGCCATCTCTTACCAGCTTCGCCGTGGGTTGCCCACCTTCAATCCCCCGGCCATCACTGCACTGGTTGACAGGTATTATCCTACATCATTGCTCCACTTGCATGTTCATTGTTTATCGACTATGTGCGCCTCAAATTCTCTGACATGTATTCTCTTTTTTGTATCATGTAGGTGGAGGCCGGCGACGCACAGCTTCCACCTCCCTTTCGGGGAGATGACTATTACGCTCGAGGACACTCAGAAGATACTTGGTGTCGCCATTCACGGCCATCCAGTGATCGAACCGTGCGTGGCTGCTGGTTGGAGAGCCCGAGTAGAGGCCTTCCTCAGGAGAGAGCTTCCTCCTGAGGCAGGCCATCGCACTTCTGGAGTTCCAATCACCTGGCTCCGGCAGACTTTCGCAGTGTGTCCTGAAGATGCGGATGACCAGACAGTTGCCTACTACTGCAGGTAGGGGTGGATATCGATACCTTCTCGTCGTCTTATCGAGCTTTTTCTAAAATTGACATAGTTTGATTTAATATCATTTTACATATAATTGCAGAGCATGGATCCTGCACTTGTTTGGCTGCGTTCTCTTCCCCGACGCCACGGGGGACAACGCGTCGTGGATGTACATCCACTGCCTCACTGACTGGGACACGGCGGGGCAGTACAACTGGGCTTCCGGGGTGTTGGCGTTCCTTTACCGCCACCTCTGCGAGGCGTGTCGTCGGACTTCGGCGAACTCGTCAGTAGGTGGTTGCCTCTACCTCCTCCAGCTGTGGATGTGGTGTCGTCTACCAGTTGGTGGTCCCACGGTTTTGCCTGCTCGTCCATGGTTCGTAGAGGTTCCTCTTCGTCGACGTCCGACAGTTGCATATCTTTGGGACCAGGTCTCAGTTCCCTACGCCAGGACGAAGCGGGCCTACCTAGAGTACACGAACGAGCTAGATGCGCTCACGGCCTCCAGTGTAAGTTAATTCCATTTGGTATCATGATTTTCATTTGGTAGTATAGTACCTTACAAGTAAATTGTTGCTATGCAGGTTAAGTGGGAGCCGTACGCCGAGCAAGAGGTGGAGACCATTCAGTTCAGTGCACTGTGCAGCATAGACGAGGCCCTCTACAGGATGAGGTGCCCCCTCATCTGTTTCTATGCTGTTGAGTATCACCTGCCACATAGAGTTGCACGCCAGTTTGGTATGAGGCAGCTGTGGCCAGTAGCGCCGTTCTCCACGTCTGTGGCCTTGCACAAGTAAGTGCCATGCAATTTCAATTCTAACCTTGGATTCCAATTGCACAGAGTTTCTACTAATTTTAACTATTGGTTTACGTGACATGCAGATTTGATCGTCAGCGACAGAAGAAGGTCACAGACTTCGAGCAGCACCACCACATGTACGTTGAGGAGTGGGGACACTTTCAGGACCACGTGGACGACAACGACGAGCCGCACAGCAACGAAAACTTCCGGTGGTACCAAGTTTGGTACCAGCGTGCGACGCGGTCCAAGCTTAAGGGACAATGGACTCAAGATGACTATGCCGATATTGAGTCCTCGGACGATGAAGACACGCCTTGGGACCAGTCTACTCGCCTTGGGACGCAGGTGGAGACGGCACCGGTCCTGGACCGTGTGGTAATGTTCAATCTCATTGCTTATTTTCCAATAGACAGAAATACCACTACATATAGCAAATTATCCATTATTTTGCTTGTTTGCAGGGCAACACCCTCAGGCAGTCTGTACAGGATATAGAACGTTTCTCCAGGACTGACGTCGACGCCAGGACGTGTAGCTTCCTAGAGGTAAGCTTTGACAAAGCCACTCACAAAATTAGTACCTAATATCTTCGTATCTTGTTGGTTAACAAAATGTTGGATGACAGAGGCTAGCAAGTCAGCTACGTCGTGCGGCTGGTCATTGTGGTTGCAGCACAGGCGCGGCGAGGGACGTACACGTGCCTTCGACACGACTTGCAGACCTGACGCGGCGAGGGTCGTACACGGGACAGAGCTCGTCCCCCACGAGGAGCGACACTTTCCCATCCCAGGGCGGTGAGGACGACGACGACGATGAGGTGGAGCAGACTTACGATGAGATAGGCCCGTCTCGTCTCGTAGACGCTCCTTCGACTCAGCCTTCACAGCCTCTACCACGCAGACGCCGCCGCGAGCCTAGCCGTTACACTCCAAGCACAGACGCCCTTGGTAAGGGTAAGGGTAAGGCTAGGAGGCAGTGATACTTATGTGTAGGCTTGTGGTTGGGCTTAAAAGTCGTTGTATATATATTGTAATGAGCTAGGAGACACGTTGTAATGAGCTACTTGTTGTATATATGTGTATATGTTATATTCATGTGATATTTGTGTTCGAATCCGTAGTATGTACTTTGTGGTTCTATAATTTCTGCAATGTACCGTAGCTTGTTGGTTCAGAAATTATGATTACTGGCCTCTGAGAAGGCAATGAGCTACTTGTTGTATATATGTATATATGTTATATTCATGTGATATTTGTGTTTAGAGTGGCTCCAAAAAAAGGGGGAACTTGTCGAAATTTTCTGACGTCCACGATAAAAGTAGTTGATATGCCGACACGTTTGCAATGACACATCATGAGAGATAGACTAATGACGCAACAATTAGCTTTCTAGGCTTTTCAGGCTTCCGTCGCTTCAACAAAGTAATGCCAGTACACATATAGGGGCGTAGGCCTTTAGCCTTTACAGGAATTATGATTACTGGCCTCTGAAAAGGCTACGATCTTTTGGTCTAATTCACCAGAACTGGGTCTCTGAAAAGGCTACGATCTATGAATTTATTACGAGACTACAGACTCTGAAAAGCCTACATAGGGCCATTTATTGCTACACTGGAATCCAGGAAAAGCGAAAAGATCCTCTCCATGGACTATGCCCAATGCACCAGATAACCTGCCTACATAAAGGCCTCCAATGTCTTCCATACCACATCTCCTCCTCAAGACATCACAATACTACTACACAACAATGTCTTCCTGGAGGTCCGACCCATTTGGAGTGCCAGAGTGGCATGAGCGCCCGAAGTGCCATTGCGGCTTTCGGACGATGTTGTGCGTCTGGACGGATCCAGTACAATGAGCCAACTACGGCCGTAGGTTCTTCAAGTGTCCAGATCTGGATGACGACTTCGTGGTAACGACGACAACTAAATCCTTTGTTTCTCGTTATCGTTTCTCAACTTGATCCATGACATCTACCACGCCACACATAGGCTTGCGGGTTCATCGAATGGGTGGATCGGGTGCCACCGGCATGGCCACGGAACCAGCCAATGGAGGTGGAAAACAAAGGACAATACTTTGTCAAGATGACTCAGGCTCGCGAGGTGGAACGACAGATGCGGCTTGAGCAAGAGCGCCGCGTGAGGGTGGACCAAATCCGTCTGAAGGGCAAGGAGGATGAGCTGCAAAGGAGGCAGGAGCAGTTAAGTCTGTGTGAAGCAGCCATCAAGCGTCAGGAGGAAGAGCTTCAAGCTCGTGAGGCAGCTCTCAAGACCAAGAGTGACAGGAAGAAGGATGCAGCGGAGCCATCTTCAGGGCGCAACAAAAAGGGGAAACAACCACGCTACACCCAGTAGACAAGATGTAATAGACCCGGTCCACACGAGAGGTCGTACGAGTAGTTGGGTCGGTTAGTCGGATATCATGCTATATGCTATGCATGTAATAAAAATGTACGCGCCATGTTCGTCCCAACTTTATAAGCTTATTATCTTGGCTTTTTGCATGCAATGATTCCCACATGTCTTATTATCACTTCCCCTCATTTCGTCCAATTGTTCCTATCACAGTTGTCCTAAAAAAATTCAATAAATTTCTTCCAATAAAACAACATAACATGATCGAAAAATGTTATTGCCAGTTCAACATATTTTTCACGGTCAGCATTGTACAAAAATCACAAATACACTAATCGTTACTTCACACAAAACTCGTTCGTACTCTACCAAGCAAATTTCTTAATTTTTCATAATTGCAAAAATAATTTGCGTAGCAGCAAACTGTACTCCACATCAAAATTTTATTTTTCAAAAACCATTACCAACGTACCATAATATTTAAAAAAAATCTACAACAATTTTTCCTACATGTATCATCTGCAATACATAACGAATTTTCAAAACATATGTCGTATTTTTTTGCTCTCTATAAATAAATAAATATATTACATAATATTACTATAATTAAATAAATATATTACATAATATTACTATAATTAAATAATCCAAATAAAAAATACAACTAGTAATTCATTTTGCCAAAAAAGGCTGATCGGTGCAAACCCTAAACAGCCGAGTGTATGCAGACGTGGCAGGGAGCTCGGCGCCACGTGGCACGCATCTCGGCGCCGAGAGCCACGGTGCCGAGCTCGGCACCATGATCCACGGCGCCGAGGTGCCTGCCACATCGGCGCCATGCAGGCTGCCACGCTGGAGCGGGCCTGCGCCTCGGCCACGATGTGTTAGCTCGGCGCCGTGACCCACGGCGCCGACCCCCGGGTCCAAAAACGGAATTAAAACTACCAGGGGTCTAAATATGAATATTTTTTTAAAAAAAGGGGCTAAAATAGAAAAAATTCGGTTATATGCTTATGCATTGCAACAGATAAAAAAACCCTACTATTCCAATATGTTGAGCCATCATGACCAAGCTTAGCCAACACTATGCCCTTGGCTCCACCACGACACCCAGCGAAGCTCCTTTGTAGCTCACGTCACACTTTTTATTGTCTTACTTGGCTTGCTCCACATCTTTACTCTAGCACCACATCAAATTATTAAACCCACTGAGTCAGCTCTAATAGATAATATTATTATCACCTCTTCGTTTAAATGCTAATCGTCTAAAAATAAAAAAAATGCTGAAGACATCATGTAAAAATAACAAATATATTGTGCTACATAATAGTTTACCATTCCAAAAGAATTTTAGTAAACCATGTCCATTCAAATAGCTGGACATACATACTACTCGAATTTAAAAACATGAATGTACATGCACACAAAATCTTATGTTGATCATAACACTATACACAGATAAGCCAATAGCACTGAGAAACTCACGGCAATAGGACCAAATGCTATGTCACCAAACTCTCTCGTTTAAGTAATAGAGATGCATACATATATGATGTGTTTTTAACATTTCAAATAAACTTTATGCTTCTACAAATTACTTGAACTACAGTTTCAGGAACAGGAGCATTACTGCCTTAGCAGTTTCTATATGTGGCTTGGCCCACTCCTTTGCCTGCACCGATTTTTCTGATGCCTGTAGTGATTTAATTCATAGATGATAAATCAGTAGGAGTTACAAGAACAATAGTTGTAGTGCTATGTAACAGATGGTGAAATGTAACTGTGCTTTTGGCAGTAGCCCTGTCTCTTTTGATTGGTGAATCATCTCAAGTAACTAGAAAGTTTTAGAGCCGGAGCAGCACACACTGCACAAGATAAAAAAGGGTAGGCTATGTATGTTACAGGAGTTTTCTTTTTATTTTTGAGCAAATCCAGGAGTCCTAACATCTGGAGACATTTTGATAGAGAGTCAACTTCTATGAGTGCACAGGACATTTACAGTAATGGGCAAGAGTAATACACTAACATGCTGTCAAGAATAAGATGATCAGGTTGTACATTCAGAAACAATGGTGGCACCTGCAGAATTTCAATTATTGAAACGAGAGTTATTGTAAGATAGCTAAGAGATATTAAAATACAAGATAGCCGAGGTAAAAATAATTCATAAGCAAATCAGTAAGAGATGTCCACCATGCTAAAAACCTCTTGCCTAGTTATATTACCAACTTCACTCTCATTCTTTAAAAACTCATGAAAACTGGAATGCACAAAAGAGTGGTTTAATCAAGAGTGCATCAAGGTTGCAACAGCAACTAATCGCTAAGTATAACAATGATTTGAAAGTGAAAGAATCTTATAGAAAAAGGGGATAGGTAAAATGAGTAGGGATGGAACAGTGCATTGATAATGTCAAGTGATGCAACTAAGCCCTTCCCTAACTTCCACAATTCAGTAAGCAGCCTTACTTTTTACAAATAAAGGGTGGCTAATGTACTGCCTAATCTAAAATTTTGCATTTACTCTGTAAAGTTACTTTCAGTTAGCACTCTCAAAACTCCTAAGAAACTCCCTAAAATGGGAGATTGGAAGGCTCAAATGAAATATATGACAAATTTTGCTACCTATGAATGGTATAATAATTTTAAGGCAAAGCATAAGAGAGCATTGAATTACACAAGATTTAATATATATGAGTGTTGCAAACATATACTACATTTTGGCTATCGTTTGGGAGATTTTCCATGATATTTTGTTTCTAACTATCCTTTTAGGTGGAAACGTTGCAAAATTTAAAGAGATATATTTGATGTACGCGGAACTTTAATTACAACATGAAGGACGATGATTAGATGAATTACATGTCATCGGAAGGATTCTTTTTTAAAAAATCATGCTAGATTTGATTATCTCTTAAGTGCCTGCTTTTTCTTTAGTTGCTTTCGAGAGAAGTTCAAATGCCATGCAAGATTGCCTGGATACCAAGGAAAGAGCCTGATAGCATCTTCTCAAATAGAAAGATATTGCATATGTATTATTCATGTGCATATCCTCTAGCTCCAAAGCTATAATCATTTCTACGTGTTACGGATTCCAATGTGGTATGAACATTGTCGACACTTCAATCAACAAGAGATGATAATTGAAATGATACAAGTTTTTTTCAACAGAAATTGCTACAACCAAACATGTGAAGCCTCCCAATAGGAAATGCTACTTCATGAACATTTTGATTGCTTTAGGATAGAACGTACTATATTCTCCAGGGTGTTAATACAAAAAAGAAAACATTTACAATTGCAACTTGAATGAATCTTCTCCAAGACTAATCATGAGTCTTCTGACTAAGAACATCAGGAACCACCTGAGGGATAGTGCATCAAATTCGTAACTCCTGCAATATCATCTCTATGAAATTAACACGTAAGATGATTTGCCTTGTTCACTCTAGATTACATCTAGCTTTGTTGTTTTTTCTAGTCAATATCATTCCCAAGAATGTAATTGTGTACATATGAATATATAGGAGGATCCAAACCAGTTCCAAAAATCTAAGACAATAAAGCCGGCGGCCTGTGGATGGATCATGTTGTCTGGTTTCAGGATTTGCCAAACCATACTGTTCTTGTTCACTTCCTAGTTGCTATCAATATCAGTCCCTATGCTTTATCCATCTTATTATCCAAACCCATGACATAACCTTGCTACTTTTTTAATGTTTCAAAAGTCACCATTATGAGGTGTCACAAAATTTGAGTAGATAAGTACATTAGCAACATGCCAATTATGAAAGTACAAAAACACAATTCATCAATCATGGCTTGCCCATATCATGCCCCCATACAAGCACAAGATTCCAATGGCAGTAGGCTTCCACAACAACACCATAAAATTACCTTTCAACAAGATAAATCCTGTGACTGTACATCCAATTGCCTCCGCATGAAGCTCGCTCACAAGAACCAGTGCATCCGAAATAGAACCTATAATCAAAATAAAACCAAGTACTGATTGTGGACCATCTTAGTGTGACAAAATACTGGCATTGAGGCGCGAGGACGATGAAGAGGCATCGAGGCACAACGGTGATGGAGAGGCGACAGAGTGGGTGAGGAGCTAAGGACGGGGACGGAGAGGATGGGGGAACTCTGGTTGCCAATTTAGGGCCTTAGCAACGTCATGTTGTAAAGGATCATAGACTTGACCATCTTGCTCTGACTGCTATCGGCTGCCTCTCGTCTTCTCAGGTGGCGGTGGCGGAGGAGGGCACGGTAGGGAGGCGGCGGCAACAGATGAGGTGGGGAGGAAGCGAAGGATGTGATGGGGAGGAGGTGGCCGGCGGATGGGGAGGGGAGGCAGCGGTGGGAGGACGTGTTGGGGAGGCGGTGATGGGCGATGCGGTGGGGAGGAGGCGGCTGACGAATAGAGAGGGGGGCGTCCGTGGACAGATGGGGAGAGGCGGCGGCGGTAGGCAGATGAGGAAGGGAGGACCGGAGGAGACAAGGTCTGCGGTGTAGGATTAAAGAAATCAAGAGCGGATTGGGCATACGCGAATCATTTTTTTAGAATAGGAGTGAGGAAGAAAGAATGTAGCATTTATCAACTTGTGTTTTTAAACAGTAGAAATAATCTCTGGTAGGTTAGCTAAGCTTTTATTTCGGTGGCACATGGATGAAAGGGTATCCATCCAGCCTAAAAACAGAATAGGCTCTAGGCACCTAGTCTATAATTTGACCCAATCTACATTGTAGTCCATTCGTGATTTGTATCACAAGGATAACTTTATGGATTCCCCATTGTATAAGAGGTAGAAAAAGAGAACAACTTTATATGCATGTTGAACAGCCTACAATCCTTTCTTTTTCTTTTATTAAAAAGAAAACTTACACACATATCCCAAATATCTACAACTCATTGCTTATCTAAAGGGCAATTATTTGATGGGACAAGACATATACTACTTCATCGGCCTATTAATTGAATGTAACATAGATGCATCACCAATAATAGACAAATAGTTGCCAAGTATCCTATTAATTGTATGTGACAGAGATGCATTACCATTAATAGAGAAATAGTTGCCAAATATCCTATGAATTGAACGTAATAGAGATGTATTGAACGTGACAGAGGTGCATCACCAATAATAACAAAGATACATCACCAATAATAGAGAAATAGTTGTCAACTACCCTATTAATTGAACGTAGCAAAGATGCATCACCACTAATAGAGAAATAGTAACTATCGACGAAGTCAGGCCCAATTGGATGCCATTAATTGTCATGTACTACCCCTCATTGCACGCTAAGGTTGCTACTGTCTATCAACATGCATGTAATTGATGACCCGATCGATCAATTATGTCAAGATGTGGCTATAAGGATGAATTATTTGAATAAGACAGGTGACAAGCATACATTGGTTTTGTCTAGGAGAACTGGTAAATGTTCTAGCTCTATCGATCAGAGCTGTGTCATGCAAGCACACATACATATCCCTATATCCTGTAATGTCTTAGTTTGCTACTAAATTACGTGTTAGTTCTGAAGACTTTTAGGTTGTCAATCCTATCTTTTTTTCTTTTTAGAATTTATTTTCATGGCCTAAAACTTCAAGCATCACTCAACCTAAAATCCTGTGAAGAACAAGAAAAGGAAAACTTACATGCATATGTGAAACATTCCAAAGGACAATTACTTGATGGGACAAGGAAAGCACGGAGAGGCATCACCGTAATTAATGGATAAAATAGTTGCGATGAAGTCCCCACTAAAGAGAGAGAGAGAGAGAGAGAGACTAATATCGATTAAGTCAAGACAATTTGGTTTCATATGCCACTTGTTATGTTACACCCTAGCATCAGTCATGTCTATCGACATGCATTTGATTGACGGTCCGAAGGATCAACCGTGTCAGCCTATGTGGACGACCAAGTCTCCTCGTAGTGTGTTTACTGCCCACCTAACAACCATACATGTGGCCCATGCGCAAACAGCTACAAATCATGAATGGTGCCTAGGAGGTAGGTCAGGTGGCCATGAGGATTAATTGTCTGATGAAGGCATGCAAGTGATTGGGGCTTGGAGGATACATCGGTTTTTCCCACAAGACTAGTTGCATTGCATGGATTCCTATGATGGCAATAACACTTATTTTATCCAAACACACACTTGAACACTTCAAGAAAATTCCCTAAAAATTCATAGACGTAGGCTTTAGAACATGTGTGTACCTGAATCATTGAAAAGACCAATCATTGAAAGTTATGATCTAAAATGACTAGTCCTTGCATATAGTGAGTTTTGCTATTTGAGCGAGAATTATTTGTGTATCTTGGCTTGAAATAGTATTTCAAACTAATAAAAATCCTTGAAAGTGCAAAACTCTATGAAATCCAAGTTGGTTTGCATTTTGAGCTCTTGATGAAAAATCATTCTACCCTCACGCTTTCCAAATGCATTTTTGCATATCTTTCGAATGAAGATTCCTTTTTCAAAATTTCTTGCTGGAAAAGTTTTTTAAGAGTCCAAAGTTTATTTCTGCAAAATTTGAAAGCATTTCAAAGTGATTTGAGAAAGTTGTGTACTTTTCTCATTTTGACAAATGCTAAAATTTCATAGTTCTGCATGGTTTTGAGCAGTTTTGTGTTTTCATATCTTTTAGTGTGTTGATAATCTGAGATAGTTATAATTATGACTTTTAATCCTCAGTTGTTAATCTATACTGATAAATTTTTTTAGATTTATTGGACATTTGTAAGTCAGTTTTCAGGTAGCTTTTGAAGGCTTATTGGAAAGTCAAAATCTAAAACATCTAAAACTTAAATTGGAGTATAGTTCAAATGCCAAAAGGTGGAGAACTCCAAACTGAAACTTCAATTGGAATGACATGCCTTAAAGGATCTATAAAAGAGTAAGGTTATTTGAATGTGTTTCAAGTATTTTTTCCTTTAATTACCTCAAATTCTCCCTTGGTCATATGTATCTATTTTCATACTTTTTATGACCACATTTAGCTAAATGCCAAAACGGGGGAGAATTATCAAGCTCCATGTTAAGTTGAATTAATTGATATCAACCTCCATATGTTGGAAAATCTCCACCTTGGCTTAATCCTCTTACTTTTTGGTGATCAATGCCAAAAGGGTGAGAATAATGCATAATAGCATTGTTATATAGTAAAATGCCAAAAGGGGGGAAATGGAAGAATTACAAAATGCTAAAAGGAGGAAAATAGCAATTGCTAAATGCAAAAAGAAAGAGGGAGAATGTATAAAAGGGAAATTATTTATGCTCATGCTTTCACCTTAGCCTAATTTCTTGTCATATGTTCATATTCATCCAAATACTATTATTGCTAATGGATTTATCATTCATCACCAAAAAGAAGGAGACTATAAGTACAAGCTCTATTAAGTTGGTTTTGGTGATAATGATAAATACAAGTGTGAGACTAATATGTTTATTAGCTATGATATTACCTAGTCTCATTTGGATGAAAAGGTGAAAACCATAAGAGGTATGGATTCGACATCACCTTTAGTATACATATAATCATAATTAGGCTGTCATCTAGTTCTCTCATTATGTGCTAATGATTGGATGATTAAATGATAACCGGATGAGTAAGCTTTGCCTAGGAAGCTTATTCTAGAGTATACAATTGTTGTGTACATGTTGTATACTCGCAACTCAATTTCTATCTCATTATTTATTGAGATTGTCATGAATTACCAAAAAGGAAAGATTATAGAATCTAGTCCCTCTATTATGAGTTAATGGTGAAGTGTGTTAATTAATGACAATTGGTTTGTGAACTAATATTTTCTATAAGTTGGATGAATAGATTAGGTTCAACAAATAAGGATGATTTGGGATGACTTCATGTGTTGAAGACCATCAAGTCAAGTGAAGGATGCATTATGAGTTGATGCATGTCCAAGAGGAGATGATCATGAGTTGATCATCAAGTCAAGCAAAGAGTGCATCATGTGTTGATGCATATCAAGACAATGGATCAAGGCAAAGGTATGACTAGCTATGGTTAAGGATGTGTTTTTATAGGCATATCAAGACCGGTCTTGGTGTTTGGTTGGAATACCAGATTGCTAGTATAGGTTACTGTACTATTAAGAGGGGTCTTGTCTAGTAGCTTGAGTCTCATCATGTGTTGATAGCTCAACCTCACTTGCTTTAGCTCTCTATAGCATGATGCCTATATTTGCGAATTTGTTTTGCAAATTGTTGTGGCTTATGTGTCGAATTCTTGTAACATAGAACTATACATTGCAAATATATTTTGCAAGTGTTTGAAGTCCATGTTTCCTACTCTTTGTAGTATGAGGCTTATATTTGCAAATGTGTTTTGCCAATAGTTGAAGCTCATATTTAATCCTTGTGTCATGATTTCAAAAGTGTGTAAATATGTTTTGCAACTTGTTGAGAATTATGTTTAATTGTTGTGTGGATGATACTATAGTTTGCAAACGTGTTTTGTAAAATCTGTTGAAGTATATGCACTTCTTAGGACAATCACAACTATCGGTGTTGAAATCATGGGACTACCACATGTGTTGATGGTCGGAAGACCTGCGTGGTCGGAGAACCAACGTGGTTGGAATCGACGTGATCGAAAATCTGTGTGATTGAGATCAGCATGGTTGAAAACCAACGTGAATGAAACCAGCGTGGTCGAACCAATGTGGTCAAAGACCTATCTAGTCGAAGACCAGAGTGGTCGAGTCAAAGTAGCCAAAAACAGACTTACTCGAGCAATGTGGTCGAAGACCTGTGTGGTCGGTAACTAACGTGGTCGGAACTGATGTGGTTGAGATCTATGTGATTGAAACCAACGTGGTTGAACCGACGTGATCAAGATTTGTGTGATCAAAACCAGCGTGGTCAAACTAACACAGTCGAGATCTGTGTGGTCAAAACCAACGTGGTCGAACTGCGTGGTCAAAACCATCGTAGTCGAACTAGAGTGGTCGAAACCATTGTGGTCGAACTACCATGATTGATACAATGTGGTTGAAGATCGACGTGATGGTCGAAGATCCGTGTGATCAAAACCAACATGGTCGAAGATCGACTTGATTGACGTGGTCGAGACCTGAGTGGTCAAAACTAATGTGGTCGGAGATCGGCATAGTCGATAACGTTGTCAGGTACCAACGTGGTCGGAGACCTGTGTGGCTAAACCGAACAATGTGGTTGGAGATCTATATGGTCGAACCAGACAATGTGGTTGGAGGCCTATGTGATCAAACCGGACAACATGGTCGTAGACTTGTGTGGTCAAATCGGACAACGTGGTCGAATACCTGTGTAGTCGAATCAAACAATGTGGTTGGATGTCGACATGGTCGAAGATCACTACAGTTAGTGAGCGGTACTACCAGCTCTATGGAGCGGTACTTCTGATGTGCGGATCTTCTGGCTTGTGTAGCAGAACGTTTTTCCCACAGAGACACATTTATGGAGTCTTCTCGTCCTAGAGGAAATCGGAGGTTCCACTTGAGTGGCGCGGTACTTCCGACAATCGGTAGTACCGGTCGTTAGCCATCAGAACTACTGGATTCGACTGGTAACGGCTAGTTTTCTGACTATTGTCGTGGGGAGCGGAAGTACCGGTCTTAATCTAGCAGTACTTTTGATAATCCTGTTTTTTTCTAGTCCTTTACTTCCAATGGCTAGTTTTCATGATGTGGGTATATATACCCTTTGTGGCCGGTTGGGGTAAGATTTTTAGCACTCTATTTCACTTACTTGAGCTAGTGTGAGGTCCTCCTCTCAATTGTACATGTGTTGCACCTTATGAGCAAGGAGGAAGGCTTTAGATTGCATGTGATGCATCTAGAGGTAGATTGAGTATCCACTTAAACTTGTGCATTCGTTGCACGTGGTGAGAGTCAAGTTGGGGGCTTAGCTTATTACTTTAAGAGGTTGCCGACTCCTAGACGGCGTTGGAGGCATCGTGCACGGTGATCTTCTCAAAGAAGGTTGTGAGAAAACCCAACGAAATTGTGAAAGTTGGAGCTCACCTACCCGGAGCGGGAAAGAGCTACCACCAGTGGATTTGAGGTGGAAATCTTAATTCGCAGAGCCGGTCCAATCCGTTTGGTCTTACCTCAATGTGGACTAGAAGAGACCAGTAAATCTCCGAACACCATGGTAAAAGGTAACCGTATCAATTGTGGTTTATTCTCTTGTGCTCAATTTGCATTCAAGCAATTTACGTTCACAAAATTAAATTGATTGATTGTCTTCCTAGGATTGCAAATCTTGATATAGCTTTAGAATTGTTGGTGTACATAGGTGCACTTAATTAATTTAGTCATTATTTGTGCTAAAACAAATTTGAGTTAAGCTTCTACATGATATACTTGGTTTAGTCAAATAGAAAAGGAAATATTTGAAAAGAGAATTTTTTTTAAGACCGCATGTTCACCCCACTCTAGTCAGCCTTCTCGATCTATCAAGGACTTAAACAAAGAGGGATAAATACGAGACAATGCAGCAAAAGAAAGATGCCCAAGCCAGCGGTGGTGGAGCATTAACTCTTGACTAGGAGACATACAGGTTCCTAGAGCAACTTCATCACCACCTTCATCAAGATAGTAGAGCCATCATGCACGGTCCCAGTCCCAAAAAGTCTCCCTATCTCTAGCTCCTAAAAAGCACAATAGGTAGGATCAAACCATCCTCTACAATTAATTGATTTGGTAATACAACTGATAGATAATAGGTTAACAGGGAAATTGGGAACATGTAGAACTGGTGACAAGGACAATATTTTAGTGCATCGAATGGATCCGCAACCTGTGATCGGTACTATGAATCCATCAGGTACACACACCTTGTCCTTACCTGAGCATGGTGTGTAAGAAGTAAATAGGTTAGAGACTCCTGTCATGTGGTTTGTGGCTCCAGTCTCAATAATCCAAGGTTTAGATTGTGTTGTGGATGCAAGGGCTTGGTGGAATTCCACACGTTGAGAGATGACATGAAAACTAGAATCAGCTTTTGAGGAGCCTTGGGTGGAGGATGAGCTTTTCGAGAGTTTGAGCTTGGATTTGAACTCCTCAAGAGCTTGCACATCTACCATCGGTACCACCCCTGCAGATGTAGTGTGATTGGTTTCTCCAACCACCTTGAGCTCCCCTGGCTGGGATCTCCCTTTCTTCCACCCAGGTGGATAACCATGCAGCTTGAAGCATTTGTCTTTGATATGTCCCTTTTGTTTGCAATAATCACATAGCAATTTATTCTTGTCTTGTCCACTTGATATGCTAGAGACATGGAATGATTACATGGACAAAGCTGCACAGGCATCTGAACCCCTTTTGTTATCCTCCTTGTCATGAGCAAGTCATGTCTCCTCTTCCACAATACTGGAAATAATGTCTTGTAGACTTGGCTATTCTTGTTTAGAGAAGATTAGCTGACGACAAATATCAAATTCTAAATTTAAGCCATCCAAGAAAAGCTTACTCACAAATGATTCAAACCATTTATGGTGAATAGCCAAATCTTTCTTGTCAATAGGTTCAAAAGGATGGTAATAATGCAGATCTCTATACAACCTCTTCATCTTGACAGCATACTCTGTCACAAATGTTGAGCCTTATTTTAAGTTACTCAACTTATGCATAATGCGAGTGGCTTGCATCTTATTTAACTTTCTTGCAAACTGCTTTTCCAAGGTTGCCCACACCTTAGAGACGCTATCATAGTTTCAACTTGCTTTCAGACAACTGATTCCATGCTCCCCATCAACCATACTAGTACTTTGTCATTGATTTGTTTATTGCTAGTATCACATTCCTTCCCCTCTTCCTCAACAGTAACAAGAAGACTCTCATATCCATGAGAACTTAGGATCAAACGGGCATGGCGAGTCCAACAAATGTAATTCTCTGGTTCTGATAATTTTATCGGGATTAGACTCAAGTGTATGCTTAAAAAACTCCGGAATTACCTTTAGCTGTTGTTGTTGTTTCATTGTTTTGCTAAAAATTTCACACAACTTGCTAATACTTGGATCAGTAAACTTGTCTTCATTATTGTCCCCATGATTTATTTCAGTGATTAACCACAAATCCCTCACAAGTACACCACAAAATCAAATCTCTCAAGGGGGCGGATCAAGAACGGCCACTGCCACCAGAATGCGACGAAGAATTGCTCCAGGAACAGCAATCTTCGCCTTGGAACAATCAATCGGCACTTCAATCCGAGTCTGGATCAAGAACTGCCCACACGTGTATTCAATGTTGAGAACTTGCTTCAGGCCAACTAGCAGCTCCTTACTTATGGAAACAGAGTCCGGGGGGCATGTAACAAGCAAGTTCACCATTTAGGGCCTGTTTGGTTGTCTGCATGAGCTGATGCAGCTGCATGAGCGTGGCCAGGCTGAGGAGGGAAGCTCCTCAGCCATGTTTCTCCTCAGCCTGGCTCCAGTTGCTTTTTTGCATCCGCTCGTGCAGGCTCTCTCCTCTCCGCAGCCAACCAAACACCATCTCCCTGCATACGCTGGTGCGAGCCACCCGCATGCAGGCAACCAAACAAGCCTAATGTCTCAATGCAAACTCGGCCCATGCCAATCATCAATCAAGGGAAATAGACCACGCCAACCATGTGACTCCAAGAACAACACCAAGCTAAAACCGGCCAAGAAACAGACCAATAAAGGAGTAAATCTTTGTGCAGCAAGGCAACAACAGCAAACACCAGTAGATCGAATCTTGCAATAAAAGATGCCCTTTTCTAAGGACAAGAGAGAGGTGATTTTTTCTAGGGACAAGAGAGAGAGAGAGAGAGAGAGGTGATTCCACCGGGCGCTTCGCGGAGTGCCGCCTCGAAGCCAAAAGATCCACCGGTTGATGAGAACGGCCAAGGGGCGCCAATGAGGGGCGGGGACCACGCCTTGTCACAGCACGGCGCCGACACCTTCCCCGTGACCAGCGGATCCACGGAAAGCAACGATGGCCGGTGAGCTCGGGGCAGCGATGGGAGCGAGTTGCGGCGTCGCAACTTTTACCACCAGTACTCCACATTCCACCAAAACTCCCGGCGACACAGCACCATAGGAAGGTGAAGCTTGCAAGAATCAAGCACGGAGATCACACGGGATCGATCCGCTCTGATACCATCTCGATTTTCTTGGAGATCTTAGAATATTTTGGGATTTAGGGCTAAGGAGGATAGTCATTTTTGGGGAAACTTCTAGATCTATCTATCTATCTATCTATCTAGTTCTCTCTGTATTTTCACTATAACACTCTTCGCACTTTACATGTGAGTCTCTATGACACACCAATATATTTTTGTGTTCGTCAGATAATTAGCTTAGTCATCTTACCGATTCAGTCCAATAAAGCTTGGGGTTATTGCAAGTTGCTTTCAGTAATTAAACACTGCTCAAACACTAAGATAGTAGTGTTGAACTACATTTGTTAAATTTGTAAATACTTAAATTTGATGCATGAAAACAATGCGAGTAGATTTACCTAAAAAAAACTATCATGGTATTATAATTTTGCTACAACATATTGAAGGGGAAAAAAAGCTCCGTCGTTAGTCTACGGCCCAAAACAGTAACGTTTTATACCCGATGATCTATACATATGTTTTGGCAAGCCCAAGCCTAAAATCTAGGTGGACGGGTAGTCGAGTCTCCGCCCACAGACGACAGGCTTCGGCACTCCACAGTCCACATGTTTTTCGTTCACTATAATCCAGCCCACCGCCGTCTTTAGTGGCGCTCGGCGGGGAAGGGCAGAACAGAGCCCCGGCGGTCACCGGCGATTTCCCCACCATAACCCGCTCAGAAACTCGACCGTCTCCGATGGAATCCGCATGGATTCCGGCAGGTTAGCACACCCTAGCGAAATTGCAAGCAAATTTGGAACTTTTCCTTGTGAGGTGCATGCTTTTCCATGTTCTGTCCATGTGCAAGAAAACAGCATTTTGCTTCCCAAGTCAAGAATACCTGGACTAAAATCTGCTGAATCTTGTTTCAGAAAAAACTGATGAATCACCGGATCGGTTTTAGGCAGACGAGCCACCCACCACCTCACCCACCCACTTCCACGGGACGGGAGGAGGAAATTTCGTAGTTAGAGTTAGGGGACCCTCGTCCGCGTCAGAGCTCCACCCAGTCCTTAAAAAAAAACTGATTTGAGCTTCTTTCACAGATGGTGGCGTGTACTTGTTTATCTTTCTTTCCACTTTCGGTGCTCGAAATGATGGTGCTTTATGCAATAATTTGCATCGAAGCTAGATGGACGTACACACCGAGGAGTTCTTGCTGGAAATCAATTCTGATGTACGCAAAGTTGGATCTGAAGAATTGAAGTCTCTTTTTCCTTGCAAAACGATGCATCCATTCCAGCAAGCCGACTGCATAGTTTATTACTCCATCCGTTCTTTTTTTACTCTACTTTCTAGCATCCGCACCGTCAAATATTTCTAAAATTTAGCCATCAATATCAAATATTTCTAAAATTTAGCTGTCAATAAATTTAAAACTATCTAGATTAGTTATACAAAAACTATATCATTAGATTTATTATTAAAAATACTTTCATAATACTATAATTTTATTAGTATATATCAATGTAAGTTATAAATAATAGCAATCAAAGTTATATCTTGAAAACCCATAAAAAGTGAAAAAAAAATATCAAGTAAAAAGGAACCAAAAAAGTATGTCAGGTAAGTCGAGCGTGCTTTTCCTTTTCTCCGGATCAGTGCCTTTTCACAGTATGAAGTTTAAGGTAGGAGGAGAGTGCAACACTATTTTACCATTACAAGCTTAGATTTCTCCGAGTGGGAGAATCGACACGCAATCATCCTTGTAATTTATGCACAATCTAGATGAGAATGCTTCTTTGTTTTAACAAAAAGTAGAAGATAATAACGTCGTATTCTCACATGCAACATGGTTGATCATAGCAATAATTGAAATCAAGTCATGTATATCATTATTTTATCAATACAATTCAAATTTATTATTTTTTTTGAATTTCCTTGTACATGTATATCATTCTATTGGCATTTGTATATCATTCTATTGGCATTTGTACCTATACAAATAAAGTCATCGGCTATGTTACCATAATGGCCATTTGTGCTGCTAGTATACTGCCCGGACATGTTCGCCGAGGGAGGTGTTATAAAAAAACTCTTATTTTAAATACAACTTACCAACTCGTGAAATATGTTATTATAATGGTCATTTGTGCTGCTCTGTTAGATTCGAATTTGGCCAATTCAAAATTCTCTATGAAATTACTGTATGATTTTTTGGATTAGTAGATAATACTTATAAATACATTGTTAATTTATTTTATACATAATACAAATTATATCATGCATTAATATTGCATGGTATACAATATTAATGCATAATCTCGACAGGTGCTCGAGCCCCCCACTCCACAGTCCACAGGCTTTCCACGCAGTGATCAGTTTGACCCTACACGCCGCCCACCACCTCACCTCACCCACCCACTTCCGCGGGACGGGAGAAGAATGGCTTGTCAAAAACAACTAAAATTTCGTACGTATGTCGCGAAATGGGGAAATTTAACTTTTTGCCACTCTTAACATTGCCACCTACTCAAATGCCATCCTCTACATTGCAATTAACTTTTTGCCACTCTCCAGCCTACGTGGCGTCTAGTCACTGCCATGTCACGCCCGCGCCTCCCTGCGCCCGCGCCTCCCGCGCCCGCGCCGCCGCCCGGCCTCCGCCGGCCTCCCCGCGCCTCCCCGCGCCGCCGCCCGGCCTCGCCCGGCCTCCCCGCTCGCCCGCGCCCGCGCCCGCGCCTCCCCTTCCCCAAGTCCGGCGCCGGGATCCCGCCGGCGGCTCAGGCGGTGGGAGCCCGATTCCTCGCGCGTGGGGCATCTCCAGGGCACCCCGAGCACATCCCCCACCTCGCCGGACCCCGCCGCCCTCCTCAGCGAGCCGCCGTCGTCTTCATCCTCGCCGCCAAGCTCCCTCTCGCCGCCGGCCCGCCCTGCTCCATCTCGGCCTCGACCGACGCCCCAGGTGAGCTCCGGGATGCCCGTAGATGCTCCACACGCGAGGAATCGGGCTCCCACCACCTGAGCCGCCGGCGGGATCCCGGCGCCGGACTTGGGGAAGGGGAGGCGCGGGCGCGGGCGAGCGGGGAGGCGCGGGGAGGCCAGGCGGCGGCGCGGGGAGGCCGGCGGAGGCCGGGCGGCGGCGCGGGGAGGCCGGGCGGCAGCGCGGGGAGGCCGGGCGAGGCCGGGCGGCGGATTCCTCGCGCGTGGGGCATCTCCAGGGCACCCCGAGCACATCCCCCACCTCGCCGGACCCCGCCGCCCTCCTCAGCGAGCCGCCGTCGTCTTCATCCTCGCCGCCAAGCTCCCTCTCGCCGCCGGCCCGCCCTGCTCCATCTCGGCCTCGACCGACGCCCCAGGTGAGCTCCGGGATGCCCGTAGATGCTCCACGCGCGAGGAATCGGGCTCCCACCGCCTGAGCCGCCGGCGGGATCCCGGCGCCGGACTTGGGGAAGGGGAGGCGCGGGCGCGGGCGAGCGGGGCGGCGCGGGGAGGCCAGGCGGCGGCGCGGGGAGGCCGGGCGAGGCCGGGCGGCGGCGCGGGGAGGCGCGGGGAGGCCGGGCGGCGGCGCGGGGCGGCGCGGGGAGGCCGGCGGAGGCCGGGCGGCGGCGCGGGCGCGGGAGGCGCGGGCGCAGGGAGGCGCGGGCGTGACATGGCAGTGACTAGACGCCACGTAGGCTGGAGAGTGGCAAAAAGTTAATTGCAATGTAGAGGATGACATTTGAGTAGGTGGCAATGTTAAGAGTGGCAAAAAGTTAAATTTCCCGGTTAGGGGACCCTCATCCGCGTCAGAGTTCCACCCTGTCCTCGAAAAAAAAATCGATTTGAGCATCTTTTACAGATGGTGGCGTGTACTTGTTTATCTTTCTTTCCCACTTTCGGCGCTCGAAATGATGGTGCTTTATGCCATGAATGACTGAATTGCATCGAAGCTAGATGAACACACCGAGAGGTTCTCATTGGAAATCAGTTCTGATGTATGCAAAGTAGGATCTGAAGAACTAAGGGTTCTCTTTTCCCTCGCAAAACGACGCATCCATTCCAGCAAGCCGACTACATAGTTTATTATGTCAGGTACATCGAGTGTGCTTTACCTTCTCCTCGGATCAGTGCCTTTTCACGGTATGAAGTTAGTCCTGGGTCTGCCACTGCTTCAGGAGGCAGGGCTCTGCAAGTGACAGCGGAAGTTGCAAGGGCGGCACATGCATGGTTCGCGGCACATGCAAGTGGCAGCGGAAGTGACGCGCGCGGCACAAGGAAGCGCGGAGGGCCGTGATGAAGTCGCTAGTTATGCTTACTCATCCTCAGTGGTCTTTTGATGCTTGGTGCAGGCCTGCAGGACGCTGAGATGTTCTTACCCTTTAACGCCCTACTGAACTGTGATCTGCAAAACTAACAGTACTTCCATTGAATGAAATGGAAATGGGGAATCCCGATTAGAAAAAAAAATGCATACTAGGCGATGCTTTCATGATGTATATATTTATCTCCACAGGTCGCAATGACAATTGAGTAAGAAGCTAGGGACTCTAATATGCACTAATATTTGTACACCAGTTGTGAGTGCACGTTTTACTTCCTAAGGATACGGACTTAATTTCTTGTGACCACTGACCATCGGCGCCCTCGTGTTGTGACCAATTTTACAGAAGGCAAACTGCACTGGCTTGAAATTGAGATTTACGAATTCACTCAACTTGTTTGATGCAAGAAGATGGTTCCCTTGTAACTGAACCGGAACAGATAATTGGTATCGCGCAAGGATTGTATAAACAGTGTATGAATGGCAAGGAGAGAATGAGATGAGTGTAAAGAACTATGGTTTTCGGCGCAGATCAAACCGATCGGCCATACCCTGTATATATATTGACAAAACTGATTTGCTGGATTACAAACAGTTTCCACATCCGGTAGCAGTCAGGCAGCAGCCAGCTATTGGAAACCGTATCTGTTACAACATCAAAACCAATTCTTAACAGATAGTTTACAAAGTGGAGATAGAAACTTATCACAGATTCTATTCTTATCTATTCTTCTAACAATGAGAATGTGAGACACCTTGGACAAGCTGTTCGATGAATCGCAAGTGAGGGCGGTGTTGTTGCAAATTGGAAGTGGGAGATGAGGAGTGGCCGGTCGGCGAGGTGGGAGAAGCCCGTGTGCGGAAACTACGCGACTGCGGGTGCGGGTGGTCGGAGAGGAGGTCGAGGGGGTAAGTTGGAGGAGATGGGTTGGGAGGACATGGCACGTGGTGAGGCGGTGTGGTGCTCGCTTTGTGTGGACGTCTAGGAGGACTGGCCGACTGCGACCAAGGAGAAAGAGAAACATGCAGTTTAACTGCAGCCTCCTCACGAATTTCTCTCAGCCCAACTAGCTGTGGAAATGCGGTGTCACGCCGCTCTAGCTATCATGTGAACCGAATCTAAAGAGCCGCCACGCTGCATGGGTCTATATGCGAAAACTTGAAAGCAAAGACAAGTACGTAATTGCGGAGAAATAGAGGATTTTTTTGGAAAAATAAGGACCTACACAAAAAAAGGGCCCATATGTAAAAAGGATCTGTACGTAATTACAAAACAGTGGAGGGCCTTTTCGATTTCATGTGTACTATGTAACCCTAGTATATATGCATGTTGATCACCAGACTTTCTAAAGCAAACCAGTGGGAGACGCAGTGTAATTAGTTCAAACATCTCTGTCAATTGTTACTTGTTTAGTTGTTTATGCATTTTAGCTGTCACTGACACAAAAGTGTTAGTGAAATAACTAATCCATGGAGCTCTCACTTTTCATTACTCACATAATATTATATATGTTAGGTGGTTATTTGACCGACTTGCTTTAACCGACTGCATTGCACAAAGCAAGGGTATTTTCTTTTCCTAGATCTGAGGTGTGCGTAGGCTTCTTATGACAATTAAATTACGGTTTTAGGTAAAGATGCTTTCTTGGCTGTGTTGATGACTCACTTTTTATTTTTGCCTAAGCTTCCTCTTAAATTCTGACAGCATTGAGTTGGTTCTCAGAATATATACATAGCACTCCGTGCCAGTTGCAAGATCTAACCAAGAACCTGCTGCATGGCCTAACTCTCCTACATCTCTCTTTCCTTCTACCTCTGAAAAGCCTCAATGGCGGATCCTCTGACGCTAGCGGCAGTCGGGTGGGGCATATCCACCGCCGGGTGGATCATCTCGCCCATCATCACCAGGCTTCTGAACAAAGCTTTCTCCCACATCAGCTCCGACGAATCAAAGAAGCTTCGTCACCTAGAGACTAACATTCTCCCTCGACTGGCGCTTAAACTGGAAGCAGTGGAGGGCAGTGAACGTAGGAGTCTCTTTGAGCAATTGGTGAGGGAGCTCAAGTCGGCTTTCTATGAAGTGGAAGACATCCTGGATGATGTGGAGTACTGTCGTCTCGAAAAGCAACTCTCGATCAGTTCGAAGAAAAGCAAAAATGCTTCGGATGATGGTGCTGGCCCCTCAAACCAGGTCATTTCTTGCCACCCTCAATTTCCAGTTGTTTAATCGCATACTTCATTACTCATCACCACGTAATCTGATCACAGTGTAGCTTATTGAGGTAGAACTGGACGTAATAGGTTAAAAGGATGTTCTTTTTTGCATATATGAAAATGTCTGTGTCATTCCCATGCCCAATAATACCGAGGTATATATTTCGAAAATGTTTCTCCCATTTGCACATGTGGATACGTGTACTATCATCACCATCTTATGCGACTCGAGATTGATGCAAACTTCCAAAAATTCAAACCACCGCCTCATCTTCTTTTTTTCGAAATGAAAGAGGGAGAGGCCCCTCTTGATTTCTATTAAAAGAAACCATCGAGTACTGCAGAAGTTCAACCCAAGACTCCCTCATCTTTTAATCATTGTAATGTCGTTGCAACAAATCATGAGGCACTTTGGAGAGCTAAGATAGTACATGTGCCTACATATACAAGCAGTTTTGCATTCTATATATTTTACGTAAAGATTATTTCTGAAATCTATCTATTGTATTATTAAAGTAATAGAAATTAATCCACCACGTTCGCTCTCAAGGGCAATAATGTCACATGTTAATTGGTAAAAAAGATAAATATCTACTCCATCGATTGTTATGAGTCCAGATTATAGCAATCTAAATTAAAAGGAAGAGTCCACGTCAAGTGCATTTAAAAAATAACTGAAATTTAGAATAAAAAATAAAATAAAATTATTAATTTTATTTTCATACAAATTCTTAAGTAAAATCCCTAACTAGATATAGTTCAAAACAAAAATTAGCAGTTGGATTGTATACGAATTCCAACCAAAAGTAACTGAAATTTGGAATAAAAATAAATTAGCAATTTGATTTTGAATACTAATTCCAAAGTAAAATATCTAAATAATTGTAATTTGGAATACAAAAAATAAAAGAAATTTGGGATTTGATTTCTATATGAATTTCAAAGTAAAATCGCTAAATAACTAAAATTCAAAATAAATTAAATGATATTAGCAATTTGATTTGCATACAAACTCTAGCAAAAAGTAACTAAAAATTGAATAAAGATAGCACAAATGGTGTCAGAGGAGGCCATAACACGGATGGTGTCGAAGGAGACCACAAAAGAATGCAATGGCATTAATCTATCCATCAAGAACACATTGACCCCACGGGGAAGCAGAGTCGAGGAGTGACTGACATGAGAGTAGAGGACATCGAGCACGTATAACATCATGCATATGTATATACATGCATGCATCCGTAAGAATAGAAGTATGGACGTATAGAAGTAGAGAAGCAAAGATCTCGGAGTTAGATGGCATAGCCGTAGGACATAGGCTCAGGCCACCGGAGAGAGCATGACAGGTGTCCCCAGTAAGCACGAGCGATGGTTGCATGCGTATACGTGTTTGATGTTACATCGGTCAGCATTAAGTAATAATTGGAAAGAAGTAGAAGATAACTATGTGGTAGAGTATTACATTGGAAGAGATAGCAGCTGAGAGATCGATAAAGAATTGGGCTTGATGTTGGAGATTGAAGCAGAAAGTTATGACAATGCGGAGATAGAAGATACACGGTTTTGTGGGGGCAATTAGCGTGTGAGGGGACATAAGTTCAAGATAGGTCAACCATAGTGCATTGGTGTATGTGTGAGCAAGGTACTCTAATACGATGTAAACTAATAAAACAATTTTTCACACACATAATCAGCGTATTGCTTGAGATTAATACAGGTACATGTGCATGCATACATTTTGGAAAAGAGTAACTAATAAAGGAAGAATGTGGGCATGTAGCTACATGATTTATGTATGATGGAGAGTAGTTACATTTTTAATAAACCCAACAATCTATTATGCTTAATAGTTTTCTTTCATCGAACCTCATTCTTCAATTATGTTTTTGAAGTTGTGTTTTCCTTCAAACTTTTATTGTCATTTTTAATGTTTATGATACCTTAAAAATCTAAATAGCCTACAAGATATATAAATATATTTTCAAGAATCTAAATTAAATATATTTGCATGCATCTAAATTATATCATTTGATACTACAAATTTTGTAGCAAATCTAGTCGTACAAATGCTTGGGCCACCTTGCTAGTTATATCACATAATTGTGACTTTAAACTAGCATGTCATGTGGGGCCGACACTACACTCGTCATCGGCCAACACAGTAAGTGTAGGCATCCCCAGGCGCAGTGTCGGACTTGGATTTTATCAATCTAGAATCCTCTGTGATTCCATTGTATTATTCCTTAGATCAGTAGATAGTGCTCAAATACATTACTGAATATCAAATCCATATCTTGCGAAAACATAACTAATATAATAGTATAATTTACATATGGGCCGATTAGGCCAAAATCATTAAAAACAGCAACAAAAATAGAATCTTCACACAGGTGAGACCTTCAGGATATGCGTATAGGTAACCAACTTGGGCTCGTGACCTAGTTCTTGGCCTCTTCATCTTTCCACGCTTTCAGATGATCGTAGGACTTTTCTTTTTTTCTTCTGACTTATTAAATAATAGTAATTGAGTAACAGTGAGTACAAAATTACTTAGCAAGCCATCACATAGGATACAATAATAATATATGCAAAACTGATATGGGAGACTTGATGTTCTTTTATTTGCTAAAAGCTTTAGTTGAAAGTTACAATAAGTAGAAATTCTTGAGAATTACCATTTTAACTAAACTGTGTTTTTAAATAATAAAAGAGTGTGCAATAATAGTACTAGTGTAGGTTCCATCCACCTTTTACAGAGTATGGTATGGTTCCATTCACCATATGCTATTTTTGATACCTGGGTTTTATCCACCCTTTATAATTAATGGGTTGTATCCACCCAAGGGAATCAATACTTAGGGTTTTATCCACTCTTCATGTTTTTTATCACATATGATTATAGGTCTACTGATATGTTGGCGGATTATTTTAGTTAAAGTCTAATTAATTGACTGTATTACTTGTAGTTCATTACATTGTAGTTTAGTAAAATTATATTTAATGATCAATGGCCCATGGGTTATTGTGATAATCAATTATATTTTAATAGATGTACAAAGTTGTATTTTAGCCTAACCTCTAATTAAAATGTTCTTTGGATTAAATGCTGGTGATATTCTAATTATCCTTAATCATTATCTAGCACATTTTAATTTATATCAAAATCTATTCATATGGGGCTGGGCTTATTATATACCATTATATTTCAATGTTATCTTAATTAAATCTTCAATTAAATTTTGAGTGCTAATGACATGCTAATGACAAAGATTATATTTGATTAGTGCCTACAACTGACATATGAGTTTGTAAAATGAATATTGTTGGCTTAAAAAATAAGCTCCATCCTATCCAGCTATTTTTCAGGAAGAACCATTAATTAAAGTGGATACTTCAGATTAAATACTAGTAGCATATTCCCCCGTTCGCCCTATTTGGTCATTTCTTTACCCTGAGTAACTTTGACTATTATTTACATTTACACAAAAATTATATTTTCACATCACCTTTAATTTAGCTTGTATTTTTGGGATCAAGTGCTTAAAGACATATTAATGGATTATATTACATGGCCTATCAGTAATAATGACCCAAATGGTTATTTGACATTTGCAATACGATTTATTTTGACATGGCCCCTATTTAAGCTTTGCACTTCAATTAAATACCAATTATCTTTGAATACTTCTAATTATCTTCCAAGGTAATTAAATCTAGTTTAAACACTAGCGATATATTGATCGAATTAATTTCCTTTATTAACTATTCACAAAAAGGGCTCCATGATAATTGAGATATAGAAATAATAATTATTATTTCACATGCCTAATCCTACACTCATTACTTTTAGTCATTAATCAATTTGCTTAATCCTTATTGACATGCCACTGATCATGATTTAATTATTTCTGATTTACCTAAAACCTCATTTTAATTCCAAAAATTTTTTACCCTATTTTTATTTACAATTGAATTATATTTCACCATATTCCTACTTTGATTTTTTTGTAAACATTTGAATTCTAAAATTGATCACATACAGATTAGTAACTGCCTTAATTAACTTTTGATTGTATTGGGCCCACCTGCCATTGACTGAGGGAGCGAGATAGAGAGGGGAACAGAGAAGGAGAAGGCATGACACAAGAGAAATAGAGGGAGCCGAACAATGGAGGGCAAAGCTCGGCTCTGGAGGTGGCAGTGACAGCAAGGGGCAGGTGAAGAGGCAGAGGTGAGCGCGAAAATGGGTCACCGAAGGGAGTGGGTAGCTAGGAGAGGTGGCATCGCAGGCCGGTGGTGGCTTAGTGTGGTCGAGCGTGGGGAGGAAGAAGGGTTGTGGCAGCGTTGGAGTGAGAGGGGAGAGGTAAGGAAAGCATGAGTTGGAGGGGGTCGAGGGGAACTCACCAGTAGTGACAACGTGGCTAGAGAGGAGCTAAGGCAGGCTGATGGTGGGAGCAAGGGGTGACTCGGAGAGGCCAATAGTGGTGGCGACCTGTGGCAAAGGTGAGTTTCAACCGGTGGTTGGAGAAGGACTAGGGTGGTGAGGAGATGCTTCGGGAGAAGTGAACTGAGCTGAGATGCTTTGGAGGGGAAATGGCGTCGTCGGCAGCGGTGCTTGGCCAGAAAGGGGGAAGAAGAAAACGCAGCGAGCTCCGGTGGAGTAATATCCAAACTGGACAGGGGAAGTCATAATTGAAGGGGTGAGATGTGATGTGACATGTGTGGCTTGGGGTGTTGCTTGCTGGAGTGGCCCAAACAATGAGGGGAAGCAGCGGTCGGCGCATGGGCACAGTGAGGGCGAGTTTGAGCAGAGCTCAGGGGGAAAAAGGGGATGGGTGAGGAGGGCACGCGGAGGCAAGGCAAGCTCCAGGAGGGCTTTTATAGCAGTGTGGGGGTGTTGTAGCACTATGGCTGGTGACCAAGCGACTGTGTGCGGCATGGGTGTTAACGTCATCTTGATGCGGTGACGAGGTAGTAGGCGCAAGGCATGGGCACTGTAGGAATGATGTGGGCACGGTCAAGGAGTACTGTGGTCAAACATTGCGGCAGGGCATTGTCGGCTAGGGTAAGCACGAGGGTGTGTCACGTCGTGGCTAACGTGGTGCACACATAGCTATCTCGGCGGGTGTAGGCGTGGTCTGGCACGCGGGTGGACATGGTGCAAGCATGCGACCAGCCAAGCCTGGCGCGATTAGGCACATGGGAGCAAGCTGGGCGTGCAGATGGCCGACTTGGCCAGAAGTAGAGGCAGTGAGAGAGAGAGAGAGAAGCAAAGGAAAGGGAGACTGGGTCAGTTGGACCAGAGGAAAAGAAAGGAAATGGGCCAGTTTGATTTTGAATTTTAATTTTGTAGTTTGAACTTGAATTTGAATATAACTATGAATACCATTAGGCAGAATTCTGAAAAGTGCATAATTCCATTTGTATTCAAATTCAATTTAATTCAAGTTTTTGGTTAAGCAATTTTAACTTCAAAGTTTGCTTCTCCTTTGTTTTCCAATAATGGATTATCTTTTCAAATTTAGATTTTCATTTTCTTTGTTATTTGCATATCTTTTCTTGAATTAATTTACACAACTCAATTTCTAGAAAAATTTCCAAATAAAATTTCAGAAGAAATTTGAATGCCAATCAAGATGCATTAAAAAATTTCATATTTTTTAATATCCGATTTTTGGATGTTACAGCAGCCAACTAGGGCTCTAAGTTTCAGTAGATTTGGTTTGTTAAGTTGGTACCTAATCACCAATTTTTCTTGTACCCAATTCGTTGATTTGTTGCTTCTAGTTGGAGTTGTTAGAGGCGGCTATATTAAGCCAGCCCAATGCTTTGGATTGAGTTAAAGCATGGATTAAGAAAAGCATCTCTTCTCCCTTCCCCTTTCTTTTGCTTGCTTCTCCAACCAGCTCAGCTTTTGCTTGCATTTGCAGGACGTTGGTTCCAAATCAAGTTGGACTATGCCTGGGCCTTTGAAAAGTCGCTTGAAGGAAATGCTGAAGAAGATAGAAAAACTCATTGACGAAGCACAGAAGATTATTGGGCCGGCAAACCTGCCAATCGACCATAGACCAGAAGTTACTGCCAAATATGTACAAAAGCCCACTGCTGCAGATCCACCACGCAAGGTAACTGGCCGAGACGTGGACCGTGGGCAGATAATAAGTATGCTTCGTGAGAACAGAAGCTCAAGTGGTGGTAAAAGTTTTTCTGTAATTGGCATTCATGGCATCCCCGGGTCTGGGAAGACAACCCTCGCACAGTATGTTTGCGAGTATGAGGAAAAAGGAAGGTATTTCGACCTTGTTATGTGGGTTCATGTTTCCCAGAATTTTCATGTGGATACCATTTTCAGTGAGATGATTGGGCAGGCTACAAAGAAACCATGCCCTCAATTCAAGGGTCTTACTGCCCTACAAAAACATTTGAAGGAGGAACTGCATGGAAAACGGTTCCTCTTGGTCCTAGATGATGTCTGGTACAACAAGGATTTGAGTCAGGAGGAGCTTTCTCCATTGGAGGTTGGGGAGGCAGGAAGCAAGATCCTAGTGACCAGTCGAACATCGGATGCATTGTTAGCTCTGGGTGCTGTGAGTTGTATTCCCATACCAGACATGGATGAGCGTGCCTTCCTTGAATTGTTCATGCATTATGCTCTTGAAGGTGCAATGATAGATGGCCAAGATCGAGGAATATTCGAAACCATTGGGGCTGACATTGCACAAAGGCTGAAGAGATCACCTCTACTAGCCGGAACAGTGGGAAGTCAGCTACGTATAAGACCACATGTTGACTTTTGGAGAAGAGTTCGGGATCGGGACGTGCTGACTGATACCATGGGAGCTCTGTGGTGGAGCTACCAGCACCTTGATGAGCAGGCCAGGCGATGCTTTGCTTACTGCAGTATTTTCCCAAGAAGACATCGTTTGGAACGCGATAAGTTAGTTAACTTTTGGGTGGCAGAAGGGTTCATAAAGACAACAGAAATAGGAGAGGAAATGGAGGATGTTGCTGGGGATTACTTTGATGAATTAGTGTCAACCTCATTTCTGCAACTAGGAGGAAAGGTCTCCAAGGACAGAGCTTACTATACAATTCATGATCTGCTGCATGATTTAGCAGAAAAGGTAGCAGGAAGTGATTGCTTCAGAATTGAGAATGGCTGGACAGGAGAAGTTCCTCGAGATGTTTGCCATCTTTTTGTTGAGACTTGTAATAGAGGGTTGTTGGCTGAGAAGATACTCAAATTGGAAAATTTACGCACTCTGATCATTGGTAGTGGTACAATGAACGAAGAAATTGAAGACGAAGACTTAGAGAGTATGTTCACGAAGCTGAGGAAATTGCGGATACTGAGCATACCATTCGAGAGAGAGTGCAGCCAATTATCAGTCCCAGCATCTATTGGCCAATTAAAGCATATACGCTATCTTGCAATTAAGATGAGCCACTCTTTGAAGCTAATTTTACCTAGCACATTTACGCAGCTTTACCATATGCAGGTGCTAGATTTCGGTTCTTGCAGTGAATTGGTGTTGTACCCTGGTCAAGATATGATGAGTAACCTCATCAACTTGCGTCATATATTGACCTTATCATATCTGAATCTTCCGAACATTACCAGGCTAACGTCACTCCAAACGTTACCTTTCTTCCAAATAAGGAAGGAACCTGGGTACGAGTTACGGCAACTGAGGGACTTAAACAAGCTTCGAGGACGGCTAGTGATCCGAGGTCTTGGGAATGTTGGAAGCAAAGAGGAAGCGCTTGAAGCCAATCTAGCTGGCAAGGAGCACCTCACAGATCTAACACTTGGGTGGTCCCGTGATGATGGACTACGGAGCTACAGTGCAGACCTTGAAGCAGAGATACTTGAGGGCCTTTGCCCTCCGATGGGCCTTGAAGAACTGGGAATCCAGAACTACGAAGGGTCGAGGTACCCAGATTGGATGGTTGGTAACAAGAATGGACCGAAGCACCTGCAACGACTTGTACTCGACAACTGCAGCCCGTTGGGAGCCATTCCTGATAGAAATGAGTTTTTCCTTCATCTTCGTGGTCTCTCACTTATGGGCTGCTGCTGGGACGCCTTGCCAGATAATATGGAGCACCTCACGTCGCTCGAGAAACTGTGGATCTTTTTGTGCGAGAATATTCGATCACTACCAATACTGCCCCAGTCTCTTGAGTACTTGAGTATCTCTCTCTGCACTGAGGAGTTCATGAGGTCGTGCAAAACAATCGGAGATCCAAACTGGCAAAAGATTGAAAACGTTCCCAATAAAGATATAGGTAGTGATCAAAAGAGTTTCAGCTTCTGGCTTTCGGTTTATAAATTTCGTCTTTTTCTGAACTTTTGGCTTTTTGTTGAGCTTTTTTTCCGGTTCTTTTTTCCCGTATTTGTTTGTATTATACGTAATGGACTAACATATTTTTTATATTTTTAATTTTTTAAATTTAATTATGCTAAATAAGCCTCTGTCAGCTATAGTGTTTTTCAGCCATAAGCCAAAAAAAGCCCAAATAATCGCCCCATATAGGATATTTGTATACTGAATGGTAAGACTTAATATATTCGAGTCCCTCGCCCAACAGCAGCAACGGCTTGGAAGGTACAACTGTAAATCTCTTTTGCTGCCTCCTTTTTCCATTTTGTGTTTGCAAAAGGTTACTATGTAGCCTACGTAATTAAGAACTGTTACAAAGGCTGCTTACTTTGTTAATCCATCTGCTTTCAAAATTTAAATAGCTGCTGACATCATAATTAGCCTTTTTCAGTAAAAAACTAATTCCCAAAATCAGTTTTTTTTTCTTTTTTGCTCTTTTTAAACTTCTAGAAGCCTATATTTCCTCATTTTAAGTCCGATTTGATCCGTTCAAAATTTTAAATTCTTCTAAAATCCTAAACTACCCATTTCTAGACTCTTTTTGAATTTTATTTGAATTTTTGTTTAAATTTTATTTATTTGGTTCTTCGCGTGTAGAATACGAAGACCTCGAAGAGAACGACTGCGACGACTTGAATGAAGACCCTGAGCAAGGTAAGTTACACCTTTGACTATGTTAATCCCAATATTTTAAATTATTTATGTTGTTTTAAATTGATATGCGTGCGTAATTTTTATTCAAGTCTAGTTTAAATTCAGTTTTGAACTCTAGTTACGCCTAAATCCGTTGGACAGCCAAATTTGACATTGAATAACTTTATACCTTGTCAACCCTAGATAAAACTTAGTTAGTACATTAGCACTAACTAGAAATTTTGTAGAATTACTTAGCCATGCTTAGAATGATTATGGGTTGGGACAAATCTTTCATATGAAATGATAAACTTTAAAAATGAATTCTTGACTTTGGTGAGTCAAGAATGTTTATGAAATTATTTCCAAACAAAATATAAAACTTAGTTTAGACTTAGGCATTGGTATGGTGGTGGGTGCTTTCTGGCATGCATTGATGTTTGGTGACTCAATGTTGATTGCCAAGCACAAGGGGTAAATGGTTAGGCCTAAGTCAAGTTAAGGACCGGTCTGTGAGCTACTGTTGCAAAGCTCTATCATACTACCATAAGTTTAGTATAGGGCAGACTTGGCCGAATAATTTGTGAAGTTGCAACTCGATCTCGCTATAGGCTGAATGTGAGCGCGGCGTAAGCCATGAGATTCATGTTGTGGTGAAATCTTAGTGGTGGCGTGATTAAGTTGACTGCAGAACATTGTAAAGGCTTTGTCATGATCTCCTCGTTACACACCTAAGGAAGTGTGTTAATCCGGTGACAATAGGGATGATCATGTCTTGTGGGTAAAACTGTACAACCTCTGCAGAGTTTATAATCTATCCTGGATAGCTGTGCCCACGGTCATGGGCAAACTGAGTAAAGTTTTTCATGGATTAAACTTTTGTTTTCAAAATGGTTTGTGGAAAACTTATGGATGGATGGAATCCATAAGAAATTAAAAACCATAGGGATGGACGGAATCCATATAAAATCTTTTCAGGAAAGGTGGTCCGGGTGGGATATCTGTGGATAGGTTAGTGTAGAGGATGGACCCGCACTAACGATATTTATTTTGATTACAATGTTGTTTTTACATACTGTATCAAATTTAGTTTTTGTACTTGCTTTATGATATTTACTCCAATGTTGTCTTTTATGCAAACTAACCATATTATGCCTTCTTTTGATACACTTTATGCATGCTGTTAAACTCCTGATGTAACTTGTGGAGTACTTTTGTACTCATGTTGCTAAACTTAACTTCTTTCCAGAGGAAGCCTTCGACAACTACGATGAGGATTGCGAGTAGGCCATGTCTTACAATCATTCGCCTTGTGGGAAGGCTGGATGGGTTGTGCTACATTCATCTTCCACTGTCTTCTTTTGTTTTGGCTTTATGCTGTTAATATATACCTTTGTTATATAATAAAGTGTGGTTGTATATGAGATATGCATCACTGTTGACTCTGTGTGCACTAGCTTTTCCTGGGATAGTGCGATTAACACAGAGAGTCCTGAAGTTGCTACTTCGGGATCCGACAGAGTTGGATAGTTGATTTGTTGCTGCTAAGCTGCGAGTGAACCGGATGCTGTACTCGTACTGTCATACATTACATTATGTACGATGTGAATGAGCACTAAATTTATTTGTTTCCTAATATTAATGCCCTTTTGTGTAATTTTGCTAACACTGTTTGATTGCTAATTAGTGTGGGCATGCAAGAATTCCGTAGTGTTTCCGCTGTTCAGAGTTTTTTCTTTGACTTACTGCTATGTGTTTTGTTGGTAAGCGTATTCCGGGCGCAAGCACACTCGAACCTCTCAGCCCATAATCTCGAGTTCTGGGCCGGTACCCGAGCCGACAGCCGGAGAAGGGCTGTCGTGAAACCACCCACCGCTTCTCCGCGGAGCTCGCGGACAAGGGCAGAGTCCCGGCGATTCCCTACCGTAATCCGCTCAGAGGCTGCACCAACTCCGACGGTGGCCACATAGATTCCGGCATGTTAGCACACCCTATCAAGCTTAGAGCCTTTGCATGTTCCACTGTAAATCTCTCGTTTTTCTTCTCCATTTTTCTATGTGCAAGGAGCTAGGTATGTCGCTTCCCCAAATTAAGAATACGTCGATTGATTTGCTCACCCACCAAGTTGGCTTCAGGCATGGGGGGTTGAAAGGAGTAGCTGCTGGAGGCGGTGATCGTTGTGACCCACCCTAGGGGGCCGCACGCCGCCGCCGCACTCACTACTACCTCCACGGGGCCTGTTGTGAATTGAAGCCAATGCAAACTGTGAGTAACCACAGACTTCATGTTTCGCATTCACAGCACGTTTATGTTACATAAACGGATATTCTAAAGTGTGCTTCATTTGTGGTTTGGTGTTTGTGATGGTTTCTGATCTGTGAGCAGAATGGTGCCGACTTTAAGCTGGCATTTTTCTCTTCTCGCTATTTGAACGGTTTTGGCTATTCCTTACTAGCGGACGCATGGGGCACAGAGGCAGTAGGTAACGACGGGTAAGGGGCAGGTTGAGCTTACTGTAACAGATAGGAGCTGGTTGCTTTGGGACTGAATTTTGTCGACCGGTTCCAACTAATATTTGACTACAACTCGAACTTGTGAGATGAGAGGCATAGTACATAACTGAGTCTTCCGAGAAGTTTTTTTTGAAATAAACTCTTCGGAGAAGTTTCCTTTGCAATAGTCATCCCTCTTGACACACTGAATGATAGGGCTGATGACTTGCAACAGGTACTGTAGAAAATATGCATTGATCGCCCCTGTCAATTTACGATGTGAAGATTAGGAAAACGAAATGGCGTGTGGGGACTGGCACTTGACTCTCCATATCGCTATCGTTGTTATGTCTTGGGTTGTGTACCCAATAGCAAATAGGATTAACTTGATTTGAGCTTTGCTCGAATATAGATGTGTACGAGCTCGAGCTAGTGCTCACTTGAGCATCAGTTTTGTCCTTGTAATCTTGCATTTCGAATTGTTTTCAAGGCCATTGAGTTGAGATCAATCCAATTCAAGCTTTATTTGGAGTTTGGTCTTAGCTCATGCTTGTTCACAGTCCTAGATGACTTGCAACTCTTCGTATCCAAACGAACAGGGCGAAAGAAGATAGAATGCAGAGAATACGCACTGCCAGTGTGAAATTCATGAAGTGGAAATGAGTGGAGGGTGGTGTACGAAGAATAGTACTCCTTATTATTATTGTTGTGACTATGGATTAACCAGTAAATAAAGGATTAGTAGAGTGAATGTAGAAAATGAGATGTGTCTCTCTCTCTCTCTCTACTTTCTCAGGGCTGTATATATACATGATCATAAGAACAGATTACAATAATACCCTCACAGTGACCTACTATGTTGGAGATGCAGGTGTCTTTTTACATGCCTTAATAGGCTCTTGGCCTAGCAGACCGGATAGGTGTAGATGGAGGTCACTCCTACAACAGTTATCACCATTGAGTCTTGAGTAGATAAGACACCAGAGGATGTTCGCCATCCATGTCAATTCATGATGTTAAAATGATGAGGAAAAGAGGGTGTTAGTACTCCACATTGCTATTACGGGTCGTGTTTTAGTGTTGTCTTCACTAGGCAGTCAAATCATTTTGATAAAGTATACAACTATACATATGTACTTCATATCATAAAACATATGAAGTTATACTGTTATATTATGGTATATTGGTATCCCTTGTATGTTATACTGTTATATTATGGTATTTTGGTACCTTTTCTATCCATCAGTCATAAAAAATATTTACATAATATTATAATTTCATAAAATACTCTTTATATGTATTTTACTTTTGTAATGTCGTAGCCCTTGAAAACTACCAATATATGTCAAGAATCCAGATTGAAGACATTTGGCTAAATAAGGAGAGATCCAAAAATATAAGTTACCTTATCAGCTTGCAGCATATAAGGACTTCTTCACCTTTGGATTTCCTGTTATCGGGGAAGTTGAGGTCACTTCAAGCGTAACTACCAAAATACCTCTGACTACAGACGTCTTTTTTTTAACTCTATCTCTATCTTTATCTCAAAGCATCTCCACATACTTTGACATACAGCCTGTAGTGCCCAATAACTAGCCATCATATTTTCATGCATTCAAACTCTCTCAAACTGTCCCTACGTATATCGACCTTATCACCACATGCACTAACTCATCTCCACGATCATTATCTTTTTTTGTGCTTTCTATTTGAACAACGTAGTCTCACTTAGACTTACACGACTGCTCATACCTCAGCTCCTCGCCTAGTCTTAGTCTATTGCTATTGACCATCATGTCTTCCAAGCAACCTGCACATTTAAAGACTAAACAACTATATCGAATACAAGTTCTATGCACCTGACTCACATTAATCAAAATAATACATGATGTAATGCAACACGATCATGGTATTTTGGTATCCCTTGTATGTTATATTGTTATAGGGCCTATTCTTTAACGGCTTCTAAAATCGGTTTTTGGTTTTTGCTACAGTGCCTAACTTTCAAACGGATCATTTTTTCAAGACGGGGTCTACAAGTTAATTAAAGTACACGTTAAAATCCGAGCATCTGTATCAACCAAAATTACAAGCGGGTATCTCTTTCTCTCTCTCTCTCTCTCTGTCTGTAATCTCTATCGCAAACAGCTAAAATTCAAAAATTTCAGCCAAAAGTCATAAGCTGTAGGCATATCAAACAAGCCCATATTATGGTATTTTGGTACCTTTTCTATCCATCAGTCATAAAAAATATTTACATAATATTATAATTTCAAAAAATACTCTTTATATGCATTTTACTTTTGTAATGTCGTAGCCCTTGAAAACTACCAATATATGTCCAGAATCCAGATTGAAGACATTTGGCTAAATAAGGAGAGATCCAAAAATATAAGTTACCTTATCAGCTTGCAGCATACAAGGACTTCTTCACCTGGATTTCCTGTTATCGCGAAGTTGAGGTCACTTCAAGCGTAACTACTAAAATACCTTTGAGGGAACTTACAGACGTCTTTCCTTGACTCCGTTTCCATCTTCACCTCAAAGTATCTTTACATACTTTGACACATAGCTTGTAATACCCAATGACTAGCTGTCATATTTTTACGCATTCAAACTCCTTTGAACTATCTCTACGTGTATCGGGCTCATCACCACATGCACCAACTCACATCTCCACAATCATTGTCTTTTTTATGCTTTCCATTTGAACAACGTAGTCTCACTCGGACTTACACGATCGCTTAAACCTCAGCTCCTCGCCTAGTCCTAGTCTATTGCTATCAACCATCACGTCCTCCAAGCAACCTGCACATCTAAAGACTAAGCAACTATATTGAATACAAGTTTTATGCACTTGACTTACATTAATAAAAACAATGCATGATGCAATGCAACACAAACTTTTATGGCTCTCAAGCCATGAGCCGACCTCAATCCAACTCAGCTCCACTCATGCTGATCTATTACCACAGTCACCAGTCTAACCACTCTCTTCACGTTGGTTGAACCGCCCCGGTCAGATCATCGACCACTGGCCAGTCCAATCGGCCATCCGGTGTGACTGCATTTCCAATGCCAGTCACACCAGCTAGATCACCCCAATTCGACCGCCCACCATGGTCGGTCCGACCGCACATGCCTAACTTCAAAACCTACTCTCTGGAATAAAATAATTGCCAACTAAAAATTGGTCATACCACCTCGAACTCCAATCGCACCTGACCGTCGGTCAGACTGCTATTGCAGGCTGGTCCGACCATTTCCTCCTAGCAGTCTAACATGTCCCTCCGATTGGTTTGACTACCAGCACTTGATAGCAAATCTGAATTTTCTATAACTATTACAAAATTCAAATTCAACTCAACAAAAAGTGCTAATTGTTCATCTCAAGTATATTTTAGACTTAGCATATGGTCTCTCGTATAATACGCTTTATTTTTTGTGGGGGAATTTTTGAAGGTTTCTGATCTGTGAGCAGAAAAGGTGCCAACTTTAAGGTCATGCTGAAGATTTTAAGGAAGTTGAGTGTACTGAAAGGAAGTCTGCAGGGAAAATAAATGATGATCCCGTCCTCCGTTGGTCACTTGGTATGTGTTTGGATGCTAGGATGGCCAAGGGATGGAATCATCCCATTCCAATTTTGAGCTCATCCAGCTGTTTGGATCGTGGGATGGAGAAGAATGAAGTGGAAGCAAACCGTTCCTTTCAAAGGAATATTCCTTCAATATTCGGGATCACTCCATCCCCCAAAAAATCCCGGACGAGCCCATTCCACAAAAAAAGCTGCGCCCTCTGTCTCCCACGCCGCCGGCCTCTCCAGATCCAGATCGGGGCGCCGTCCTCCCCTCCCGCGCCGATCTCCCTCCCGCGCCGGCCTCCGACGCCCGCGCCGGCCTCCTCCCGCGCCGAACTCCCGGCCGCGCCGACGTCCCGCGCTGGCCTCCCCCGCCCGCGCCGACGTCCCGCGCAGACCTCCCGCCCGCGCCGCCGCCCGCGACGGCCTACCGCCCGCGCCGACGTCCCGCGCCGGCCTCCCGCCCGTGCCGACGTCCCGCGCCGCCGCCCGCGACGGCCTCCCACCCGTGCCAACCTCCCTCGCCGCCGCCCGACCTCCCGCCCGCGCCGACCTCCCGCGCCGCCGCCCGCGACGGCCTCCCTCGCCGCCGCCCAACCTCCCGCCCGCGCCGACCTCCCGCGACGCCGCCCGCGCCGTCCTCCCTCGCCGTTGCACGCTCGGTCCCCCGATGAACGCATATCCTATTTTTCATCCCCATCCCATCAACCAAACAACAGACGGAACGGTTCCATTCTTCTCTATCCCACTAACCAAACAAAAAACAGAACCATCCCATACTATGAACCAAACATATCAACGGAACCATCCCGTTCCATCCCATCCCAAAAAACTGGAATCATCCCATCCCATTCCTCCCCATTCCACCAACCAAACACATCCTTGAAGCATCTCCGCTTTTTCAGCATCGATGGCTACGAGCGTAGTGATGTAACTTTGCCAAGCTTATTTGACAGGCTTTATTGATCGGGCCTGTTCTTTTCGGCTGCGGCTTTGATTTTTGGTTGAAATTTTTAAATTTTGGTCGTTTACGGTATAGATTATAAAGAGACAAATACTTACTTGTGATTTTGGTTGGTACAGATGTTGGGCTTTTAATATGTATCGTTTAACTTGTAGACCCCGTCTTGAGAAAATATTTCGTTTGAAAGTTAGGTACTGTAGTAAAAGCCAAAAGCCACCAGCTTGTAAGGTAAAGAATATGCCCATCATTTGCAGATCCTAGAGCTCCCTCTGTGATCGTTTTGGCTTCAGCTTTTAGCTTTCGGCTTATTTTTTACTATTCATAAATTTCGTCTTTTTTGAACTTTTGTCTTTTTGTTGAGCTTTTTTGCTGGTTCTTTTTTTCCCATATTTTTTTGTATTATATGTAATGGGCTAACATATTTTTTATATTTTTAAATTTTTTAAGTTTAATTATGCTAAATAAATCTTTGTTAGTTACAGTGTTTTTTCAGCCAGCTACAGTGCTTTTCAACCATAAGCCGCAAAAAAAGCCCAAATGAGACTGTTCCAATGTCAAAAATATAAGTAACCTGATTCACCTTTGGAATTTCCTGGCATCGGGAAGCTGAGTTCACTTCGAGCATTAGGCCAGTCTCAATGGAGGTTTCATGTCCCAGTTTCCAACACATCCATATTTTGGAAACAGTGCAGAAGAGTTTCATCCCCATGAAACTCTCTCTACTCCCATGAAACTTTTATCATCTCTCTCTTCATCAATACAGTACCATGTCAGCGTATTTAATGCCCATGAAACTCCATGAACCCCCCACTGAGACTGGCCTTAGATCACTTCAGGGTGAGGGAGGAAGAAGGGTATGAGTTACGACAGCTCAAGATGCAAAAGCGCCTCAGTGGCACCATGAGAATCAGTGGTCTTGAGAATGTTAAAAGCAAGGAAACCAAGGAGGAAGCTCAAGAAGCCAGCCTTGCTTCCAAGGAATACCTCTCAGGATTGTCACTGGAATGGAAGACCGAGGGTCAGATCTGCCCTCCAGACCTCCAAGCAGAAGTCCTTGAGGGCCTCCGCCCACCGTCGCAGATTACAAGACTAGAAATCAAGGGCTACAGTAGTCGGAGATACTCGACTTGGTTCTTACCAAACCATAATAATCTAAGGAGCCTACAATGTCTTGAGCTCCAGGACTGTAATCAGCTGAAAGCTCTTCCTGAAATCGGCGAGCTTTGCATCAATCTTCGTGAGCTTAAAATCACATCCCTTCCCATGCTGAAAGAGCTGCCTCGAATTCCAAAGAACCTGAAGACACTGCAAATTACAAGCTGCCCATCCATTGTCTTGACATGCATGGAGGATGCGGAGAATATAAGGTCGATGTCTTATGAGCGAGCATGTCAAGTTGGAGTTGAAGCACCATTGAACAGCAGAGATTCTGAGGAAATATACGGATTAACTCGTGCACAGTTTGACTGTTTCAAGGCATTCGTGTTTGGTGGCAAAGCTTGGACCCTAATGTGGCTGCACTTCAAATATTTGGTAGACATGTTGGAGACTGGAGAGCATCACATCAGTTATAAACTACCCCCAGGCCCTGTCTGGAATAACAGAATTTACCCAGTTTCTTTCAGGAACTGACCTGTTTCCTATGAAAAACCCGCGAAATTATTGTGAAACTCGTACGTTCTAAATGAGGCCCCAATTGCTGCTTCCAAGATCAGTTGAGCATCTCGAGATCCCTGTTTGCACCATCACAGACACTGCCCTTTTTTTCTCAAAAACAGAAAAGGTCTGCGTTTCATTCATTAAGGTGGAAGAAAATACAAAAATGGCCTAAAGGCCAGGGGTACAACTTAGGTCGGTATTACAAGAGGCAGATAACTAAGAGGTTGAAAATAACAACAGCTACAAGACATTAAGCTGGGCAGTGGGCAACCCAGGGAGGAGCTTGTGTAGCTTGGATTTCGTGAGGAGGACCAATTAGCGAACTCTTGCTTGATGCGGTTTGAACACTCGGCAATGTTAAAGGTTACTTGATTATGCCGCAACATGTTCCTCTCCTTCCAGATCATCCAAGCCACCAAGATTACTAGGCAGTCTACTCCATTTCTCTTCAAGGTATGCGCCAAATTCCGGTTGGCTGTCCAGTGTTCATGCAACGATTGATTGGTGAGGGAAATGGGAAGCGACAGCCAGGAGAAGGTGAGATGACATAGCTGCTTTGCCACTGGACACCTGATGAGAAGATGGTCGATAGTCTCGGTCTCTTGATCACAAAAGAGGCATGTTGCCGGTGCAGGTACGTTATGTTTTTGTAGCCTGACAAAGGTCCGAACTCTGCGTTTGATTGCTAGCAGATGAACATCTTTGCTTTTAATGGAACCGCACTCTTCCATAATTCATTGGCGCAGGGGGAGAGAGTAGAGCCTTGATACAAAGCAGTGTACGCCAATTTGGGGGAATACTTGCCGTCGGTTGACCAGCGCCAAGTGAATGCATCCGACACCTCTTCCTGCAATTGGACCTGGCTTAGGGTTGAGGACATCAACCGGAATTCAGAGGTGTCTTGCCAGGTGAACGGGCCTTGCAGGTGTTTTATCCAGTTTCGGCTGTGAAGCGCATCCTTGAAAAATTGCTTAAGTGGCTGCTGTACCTCCCTAGCTTCCTTGGATCTATGTGGAATTGTTTGCTTAACAGTGATTCCTTCGGAAGCAATGAGGCTCCTAACAAAGCCCAGGATGTAGAAACCGAGACTTGATCTCGGACGGTAATGACGCACTGCGCAGCAGGTTCACCCGAGACTTGTTCTCGGCTTGAAAAACGCCCGCGCGTAATTGTGCGCTTGCCTCCCGCCCGGAAGTTGATACTCTCGTGAAGAACAACCAATCTCAAACTCACGCACGCGAGATAGATGAAGTCTGCTGCTTGTTCTGCATAGATCAACTCATTTCTATATTTCCTTTGAGAGCTATTTATACACACCATTGTATAACAGTTACGTTGGGCAGTTCTCCAGCCACAACGCAAGCATCGCGACGCCTGATTCTACGCGGAATCGCTGCGACGTTCCGGCAAGCGGGCCGTACGTACGTATGAACAGTAACTGTATACATGAACTGAGAGACCATGTGGTCGTGACTCCATGAGAGTGATGAGTAATTGACAAGGGTTTAGGTCAGTCGAGTTTGGTTTGAGTGGTTCGGACCTTGACGTTGCATGGCGCAATCGGGCTCGGTCGGACTTTGGTCAAACTTGGTCGTATGGGATTAGAACGCATATTCCGATGATTCGACAGGTTTGGACTTCATCTGTGGTAAGTATGATGGTATTTACGCTTTCATGTGTCGAGCGGTGCTATTTGACGTGTTTCTTGTCTGTGTGGCTGCAGGACATCGAGTGGAGTCGTGGCGAGACACGGAGGACCGGACTAGGCGCAGGTGGCGCTGAGGTCAGAACGGTCGGGATGTGTCGAAGACGACGTGGACTCGAGGTGGAGTCGTGGCGAGGCACGATGGACCGGACTAGGCGCAGGTGGCGCTGAGGTCAGAACGGTCGAGGTGTGCCGAAGACGGCGAAGCTGCGTGGCTTGCGAGACAAGGGATGAGGAAGCTTCCTGGAAGGTGCGCGAGGGGCGTTTCGGTAAAAACGCAAAGCGGCACAAAAGGAAGCGGGTTTGGATAAAGCGCCGAGTTGTTGAAGGCCTAATGGGTAAAGCATGGTGTAAACCCATTAGTGGAGGCTATAAATAGAGAGGGAGATGTGTGCTGAAATTTTGAGAGAGTAAGTGTAAAAGTTAGGGTTTCATTTGGGTCTCTCCATGTGTGTTTGTGTGTGTTCCTCCCAAGAAGCATGTGTAGCTCTTGGTGTTCTTGAGGATTGAGAGGGAGAGGATGGATTGAGTTGTAAACACTCTATATCAATTATGTATGTCTCCGTATCGTGTTTATGATATCTTGTGTTTGAGCTCTTATCGTTCTCTGGTTTCAGTGCTTCTGTTTCAATCTTGTAGCTCTGTTTATTAGTTCTTGCTGCTCTTGATTTCTCTTGTGTTTTTAGTCTTCTGTTCTCCCAGTATTTGTCTGTTCATTTCGGCTGTCTTGCTGCAGTAAAATCAATATTTTATTGCTTTGAGTCCAGCTGTAGTTTTTGTATTTTTTAGTTCCAACTTCTTTTAATGTTCCTCTCGTAGGATGTGTTTGGTCCTTTTGTCCTGATGGTTTTGAGTCCTTTTTCTCTACATGATGGGATGGCTTCCAACTAGTCCAAGTTCTGCATGTGAATCATTAATGCTGCATGTTATTTGAGCATGAGGATTCTTGATCCTTCCTTGGTTCGGCAGCAGCAAAAATCTGCTCAAGTTAACTTTGGCCAGGAAGTATCCGAATGGCAGCAGACTCCCTAGTACTACTCTTCATTAAAGCTTTCAGCCAGCTATTTTATTTGTCAGTGGTTGTTTCTTGGCAACTGCAGTACTTCCTTCTTTTGCTTTTGGCCAGCTTTCTTTTGTGTTCTCTGCAGACTGGTGTCTTTGAGTTTTTTGGCAGTAGTTGTTCCCTGTTTTACTTACTGCGGTTATTTGAGAGAGGTCTCTAGTAGATACTTGTGGGGAGAAATTTTTTGTGATCGACATTCACCCCCCTCTGTCGCCGTTTCCGATCCTACAATTGGTATCAGAGCCGGTTAGCTCTTTTCAATAGATCTTAACCGGTCTCAAGAGCCATGGCGACGGACAAGTACTCGACCAAGCCGCCCGTGTTCGATGGCATCGATTACCCCTTCTGGAAGAGCCGAATGGAAACATACATCCAGGCTCAGGGGTATGCCATCTGGCGCAAGGTCAAGGTCCAGTTTGTTGTTCCTGCCGATGAGAACATCAATGCCGGGAACATGGCTGATGTTGAGGCAAATGCAAAGGCAAGGAACATCATCATCCAGGGTTTGAGTCGTAGCGAGTTTGACCGCATATCTCACCTGTCATCCGCCTACGACATCTGGGTGACCCTCGACGCATACCATGAAGGCACCACCCAGATCAAGACGGTTCGACAGGACCAGTTCAAGCGCGAATACAACAAATTCGAGATGCTTGCTGGAGAGTCCCTGGATGAGTGCTTTTCGCGATTTCACAAAATCTTGAGCAACCTCCGAGCGGTCGGTCTTACATACCCCGACTCGGATAACGCTCGCCAAATGCTCGCGGCACTCGATCTTCGTGTCTGGGAGATGAAAGTAACCACCATCAAAGACACGACAGACCTCTCGACCCTGACTCTTGACGCGCTGTACTCGCGCCTCAAGACTCACGAGATTGACGTTGTCTCTCGACGGTCGAAGTCACAGTCGATGGCTTTGGTCACCGATCCCGTTTCTTCTTCTGGGCCCTCTTCGGATTCTTCTTGTGGTTTCTCCCTTGCTGCTCTCTGTGACATAACTGATGATCAGTTAGAGCAGCTTGCGGATGATCAGCTGGCCCTCCTAGCCCGAAGGTTTTCCCATGCCTACAAGGGTAGGAGAGACAGAAAGAGGGGAGGTCCCGTGATTTGCTTCGAGTGTGGTGGCCCCAACCACATTCGGGCAAACTGCCCCAAACTGGAGAAGGGCAAAGCTGACTACGACGGTTCGGACAAGAATGACTACACCGACAAGAACCGCAACAAGAAGCCTCCAGTACATCCACAAGGCAAGAAGAAGTTCCGTGACTTCGGGAAGGCCAAGAAGCTCTTCCACCGCGTCCTCGCGGCATTCGACGACCTCGACCTCAGCGAGGTGGAGGGATGGAGCGACGACGACGGGGCGGGTGACCAAGTGCCCAAGGATGGCGGCGACGACTTCTCCGACATGTGCTTCATGGTCCTCGAGGGCGAACTCAGCGACAGCGAGTTGTACTCCGACTCGGACGAGGTAGGCCCCACCTACGACCAGCTCAATCAAGCATTTCTTAAGCTAGGTGGTTTTCATGCTAGAGCTAGGGCTAGGTGTACCGAGTTAGAGAAGGAAGTAGATAGACTGTCACGGAAGCTTACTTCACTTACATCTGCTCCCTCCTGTGACGATTGTGATACATGCTGTGCTTTGCTGGGTGATTTGGAGAAACTAAGGACCTCGCATGATAGTGTGTCCTCCGAGCTTGATGTTGTGAAGGTGGAGAATGTTAGTCTGCTTGCTGAGTTAGAGTTGAGTAGGATGGCTGTTACCCTACTTACTACTGATGAGACTACTTCTCTCACCTCATGTGAGGTTAAGGACATTGCTGCTAGAGGACCTTATGCCATGCTCCTTGATCTGCCCGATTCTTGTGAAAATTGCAATAACCTGAAGATGAACTTAAAACGGGCAGATCATAAAATTGCTGAACTACAAGCTTCTTTACTTGAGCCGATTGATTCATGCTTGAACTGTCCTAAGTTAACTACTGAACTTGAAGCTGTCTCCAAACAGTTTCAAGATATGATTGATCATGATAGGAAGTTGGCTCAGTTTGCTTCTAAGAACCTTGTTAGCTCACCATGCATTAATTGTAACAAACTAAAATCTGACTTGATTGCATTGGATGAGAAATGTGTGAAGCTAACTAAGGACCTTCTAGAGAAGCCACATTGTGCTTGTAATGTGATTGTGGAGGAGGGGGAGAAGCCCCAGGGTAAGGTAGAGACGCCTAGCGACGCGAGCCAACCTGCTAGCAGTAGGATTGCCCATTCTGAGTCGGCTGTGCGTGCACAAGCCAATCGTCCCTCTGCTATTGGTTCTTCATCTGCTTCCTTACCTCCTGCTGTTCCCTCTTCCCCCTGCTCTTCTTGCACCTCTCTCTTTCGGGAGTGTCAATACCTTATGAACACTCTCGAGAGATTTGTAGGAGGCAAGAAGAAGCTTAATCTTATTCTAGACCAATCCAAGATTTGCAAGTTCAATCAAGGTCTAGGATACGATTTTTATGAGGATATGAGGAAGCATCCACCTGCTATTCTTCGACCCATAGTAGGAGGTGTGATCGAGGTCGAGCCCAGATCTGATGAGGTCAAATTCAAATCAGCGGGCTTTGTCCAGGGGATCTCTGACAGCAAGGTGAGTCCACCTGCTGCTTCGGCCTCTCAGAAGCCGAAGCTCTCTCGTGCTACTTCCACCTCTCAGAAGGTGAAGTACCACTGCACCTTCTGTCAGAAGGATGGACACACGGTCGATCGATGCTTCAGGCGCGCCAGGATTGCGCGTAGAGACTGTGCTGAGGCACTTAGGCGTATTCAGGGTCATCCCCAGACTCTGAGTGCACCTAAGGCCAGCACGAGGTCTACGCTTGTGTCTTCTGATGGGTTTGGGCAGCATCGAGGACTTGGTTTTTCTGAGTCTTCTGGTTTTCGTCCTCATGCTGCTTTTGGTCGTGACTTCCGCCGTCCTGAGGGTACATCTCGTTTCCCCCATCGAGACAGCTACCCGCGGCGTGATCAGCATGTTGCCGGTGTTCTGACTCGCTCTCCCGTAGCAGTCGGACCCCGCAACAGCTTCAGGTCTACTCGCTCTCCCGTAGGGTAGATAGAGGTCAGTCGTGCTTGACTACTTCATCTGCTCGACGTGTTGTTCAGTATTGGGTGCCAAAATCACTTTTGATTTACCCCAGTACTGAGACTTTACTCTCATGTTGACTCAGGTTCGCCGGGTAGGGAAGGAGAAGGTTTGGCTTGTAGACTCCAGTTGTTCTCGTCATATGACCGGAGACTCCCGTTAGTTCTCCTCCCTAGCCCGTGCTCCAGGTGATGAGACGATCACCTTCGGAGACGCTTCGTCTGGGCGCGTCATCGCCAAAGGTACTGTGCGTGTTAATGCCTCTTTTATTCTTAAGGATGTTGCCTTGGTTAGTAAGCTGCAGTACAATTTGCTTTCTGTTTCTCAGCTTACCGATGACGGTTTCGAGGTGAGCTTCAAGAAAAACAATTGCAAAATTCTTGATTCTTCGGGTAGTCTGGTTTGCGGGATTTCTCGTTTTGGGATGATCTTTCGTGCTGATTTTTCTGAGTCTTCTGGTGATCCTCTCCGGTGTTTGGTTGCTTCGGAGTCCCGCGATCTGACTTTCTGGCATAGGAGACTTGGTCATATAGGATTTGACCATTTGACCCGAGTTAGCGGCCACGATCTCATTCGTGGTTTGCCGAAACTCAAGATGGTCAAAGATCTTGTTTGCGCTCCATGCCGGCACGGCAAGATGGTTGCCGCTTCTCATTCTCCGGTCACCGTTACGATGACCGATGCACCAGGACAGCTGCTCCACATGGACACAGTTGGACCAGCTCGAGTGCAGTCAGCAGGAGGGAAGTGGTACGTCCTTGTCGTGGTCGATGACTATTCGAGGTTCTCTTGGGTGTTTTTCTTAGCCTCGAAGGATGAGACGTTTACCCATTTTCGAGGGCTTTTCAGTAGGCTTTCTGTTGAGCTCCCGGGTGCCTTACGAGCGATCCGCAGTGACAATGGCACGGAGTTCAAGAATTCCTACTTTGAGAGTTTCTGTAGTGAGACAGGTGTAGAGCATCAGTTCTCCTCTCCGCACGTCCCACAGCAAAATGGCGTTGTGGAGAGAAAGAACCGTACCTTGGTCGAGATGGCCAGGACGATGCTTGATGAGTACTCTACACCGCGGAAGTTTTGGGCTGAGGCTATAGCCACCGCGTGCCATGTCTCAAATCGAGTTTTTCTTCGGGCACACTTGCACCGCACTTCTTATGAGTTGAGATACGGGCGAAAGCCCAGCGTCTCTCATTTTCGTGTGTTTGGTTGCAAGTGCTTTATTCTGAAGTCCGGGAACCTAGATAAGTTCGAGTCACGCTCTTGTGATGGGATCTTTCTAGGTTACTCGCCTTCTTCGCGGGCTTATAGGGTCTGGAACTGCGAGTCTAGCAAAATGGTAGAGACCTGTGAGGTGACCTTCGACGAGGCCAGTCCGGGGACTAGGCCCGATATCTCAGGTTCTTTAGAGCAGTCCGAGCCCATCTTTGTAGATGATGAGGATGATGGAGATGAGAGTTGTCTACCCGATCCAGCCCCTCATCCACCCCTTGAGGTGCCTTCTTCCACCGCACCTCCAGGTGATCAGCCCATGCCTTCTGCTTCCTCTGGAGCTAGTGGCTCTGTTCCTACCTCGCCAGCTCACGAGGTAGAGGCCACTTCTTCATCTCATCCTGGACCTCCCCGACATATCCAGAAAAGGCATCCTTCTGAGCAAATGATTGGAGACCTGTTCGAGCGTGTTACCCGCTCAAAATCTGGCTTATCTCAATTCTGTCTCCATTCGGCTTTCATTGCCTCCTTTGAGCCCAAAGATGTTTCTCATGCTCTTTCCGATGAGTCTTGGGTCAATGCCATGCATGAGGAGCTAGAAAATTTCGAGAGGAACAAGGTCTGGTAGCTTATAGAGCCCCCGCGAGGTCACAATATTATTGGGACTAAGTGGGTGTTCAAGAACAAGCAGAGCGAGGATGGAGTGGTTATTCGAAACAAGGCTAGACTGGTAGCTCAGGGGTTTTCCCAGGTTGAGGGTCTAGACTTCGAGGAGACCTTTGCCCCTGTAGCTCGACTTGAGGCCATTAGAATCCTGCTTGCCTTTGCATCTTCTAAGGGTTTCAAGCTCTACCAGATGGACGTCAAGAGTGCCTTCCTTAATGGAGTCATTGAGGAAGAAGTTTACGTCAGACAGCCTCTAGGTTTCGAGAACCCCAAATACCCACACCATGTCTTTAAGCTTTCCAAAGCGTTGTATGGACTTAAGCAGGCCCCCAGAGCTTGGTATGAGAGGCTTAAGTCCTACTTGTTGAGTCATGGTTTTGAGATGGGTAAAGTTGACAAGACCTTGTTCATCCGCCGTCATGGCAATGACCTTCTGCTCGTCCAGATCTATGTCGATGACATCATCTTTGGTGGCTCTTCCCATACTCTGGTTTCACAGTTCTCGGATGTCATGAGACCGAGTTTGAGATGAGTATGATGGGTGAGTTGACTTTCTTCCTTGGCTTCCAAATCAAGCAGACTCGGGAGGGTACATTTCTTCATCAAGGAAAGTACACTCGTGACCTCCTGAAGCGCTTTGATATGAGTGATGGTAAGCCGGTGTCAACTCCGATGGCTTCTACAGCCTATCTTGACCCAGATGAGGATGGCGAGCCAGTCGATCAGAAAGAGTACAGAAGTATGATCGGCTCCCTTCTTTACCTCACTGCCTCGAGACCAGACATACACTTCTCCGTGTGTCTGTGTGCTCGTTTTCAGGCTTCTCCTCGCGTATCTCACCGCCAGGCGGTGAAGCGCATCTTTCGGTATCTTCGAGCTACCATTGATTATGGTATCTGGTACTCTTCCTCATCCTGTCTTTCCTTGAGAGCCTTCTCGGATGCAGACTTTGCCGGCTGTAGGATAGATAGGAAGAGCACCTCTGGCACCTGCCAATTTATTGGCACTTCTCTTGTTTCCTAGTCTTCGAGGAAGCAGTCTGGTGTTGCACAGTCCACCGCAGAGGCCGAGTACGTTGCTGCAGCCAGCTGCTGTAGCCAAGTACTTTGGATGGCTTCGACCCTGCGGGACTTTGGGTTGGTCATAGATAGTGTTCCACTCTTCTGTGATAACACTTCTGCGATTAACATTGCTAAGAACCCAGTGCAGCACTCCCGGACCAAGCATATTGATATACGCTTTCACTTCCTTAGAGACCATGTAGAGAAGGGTGATATGGTGCTCCAGTTTGTGGAGAGTGACCACCAGTTGGCTGACATTTTCACTAAGCCTTTGGATAGTTCGAGGTTTTCAGCTCTGCGGGGAGAGCTTGGGGTGGTTTGTCCTTATGGACTGTAGTGAGGGGGAGCTTTGGGTTTTACTGCTTTCCTAAAATTGATTATGCTTCTGTCTCATTTCTGTTGCATTGCATTTGCGGGTGCATTTGGGTTTAGTCCTTCCAGCATAGGTTAGAGTGTTTTTCTTGCCGAGTTGCTTAGACTTCTTACTCTTATCTTGTGCTTCCAGGATTAGCTGCTTCTTATCTCACTAGGTCGAGCTCACTCACTTCTTGTAGGTTCTAGCGAGGGTTGGGCCACCCTCGGGTAGACAGGGTACGTGTTTGCTCTCTAGCGTGTAAATTACTGTCAGCTGTTTGTCCTGGAGTCATATGGGGTAGATGAGAGTCAGTCTGAGCCATAGTTGCCTCTATATCTTTTCTATGCTTTAAGGACTGCCTGTTTGCTGTTTTCTTTCCCAGCTTCTCGGTTTGTTGCTTTGGTTCAGGGGGAGTTCTTTTGGGAGCCTCTGGAGCTTAATTGTGACATAACTCAACTTGAACTAAAAGTTGCATCTCATGTTGAGGGGGAGCTGGATTTTATGCATTTTCAGCATTTAGCATTGTAATCAAATTGCATTGAGCCTTGATTATTATCCTGTTATGACATGCTTTAATGCTTTACACCTTGCCATGACTTATGCTTAGCTTGCTAAATTTATCATGACTTCGTATGTGTAGACTAGCTTGTGCCATGCTAAGTTAATTAAACTTGCTCAACTTAAATTAAAACTTGTCATGCTAGCATTCGAGATTAGTCTTTCTTGAGCTATCCCTTTATGATTCATGCCATGTCAAATAGGCTGAGTAGAGCGTTGAATCTATATTGAGCCTTAAATTGAGCTGTTTTAGTCTCTTGATGATGCATAAGTTAGTACAACATGTTAAAATGCAAAAAGATCTCTTTTGTGCGAAAAAATTGACTTCACCAATTCTCTCCTATGAGACGGCTTGCCATTGCACTTGGCATGAACTTAGGGGGAGTTTTGGATGACCTAGACTATCTTCTTAAGCTTCTCGCTTGAAGTAGTCGCATAAGGCTTGAGGTCTAGCACATGATAAAACAAAAATCTGGTTGTCAACAACCTTGAATTTCAAAAGAAAATATATCATTTGTGCTCAACTTGCTTAAGTTTCAAAAAGAATCAAATACTTAACCAATGTTTCAATCTTGAGCTTATAGCACTCTATTTGGACTCAATATTAGCTTTCTTGTTGCGCTTAGCTTATTGACATGGCCTACATCATCCATGGATATCTCTAGTTAGACTTTGATCATTGATGACTTGACTTGCTCTCAAAATTGCATTACAATTCAGTTTGTCATCTATGTGCTCTAGCTAGCTTATATATGTTGTCATGATCTATATAGCCTTTATTGAGTTATGGCTTGGTGCATTACATGTTGGTCATTATGGATAATTCTCATGGCTCTAAATGCTTAAATAAACAAACTTCAGCCATTTTCATCCATTGAAATATCATATTCTCTCTTTTGCATCTTGATGCGTTTATTGCCAAAAGGGGGAGAATATTCTTTCAGTTGTTGCTCTAGTGTTCCTTTTGTCGACATGGTCATTAGCTTCATTTCATTCTTTGGACCATGTTGGATTCTTCAAACTCAAACTCTTCTTAAAGCTTTTTCTGAGTTTGTCAATATACTCATCAAGGGGGAGATTGAGAGACCATGTGGTCGTGACTCCATGAGAGTGATGAGTAATTGACAAGGGTTTAGGTCAGTCGAGTTTGGTTTGGGTGGTTCGGACCTTGACGTTGCATGGCGCAATCGGGCTCGGTCGGACTTTGGTCAAACTTGGTCGTATGGGATTAGAACGCATATTCCGATGATTCGACAGGTTTGGACTTCATCTGTGGTAAGTATGATGGTATTTACGCTTTCATGTGTCGAGCGGTGCTATTTGACGTGTTTCTTGTCTGTGTGGCTGCAGGACATCGAGTGGAGTCGTGGCGAGACACGGAGGACCGGACTAGGCGCAGGTGGCGCTGAGGTCAGAACGGTCGGGATGTGTCGAAGACGACGTGGACTCGAGGTGGAGTCGTGGCGAGGCACGATGGACCGGACTAGGCGCAGGTGGCGCTGAGGTCAGAACGGTCGAGGTGTGCCGAAGACGGCGAAGCTGCGTGGCTTGCGAGACAAGGGATGAGGAAGCTTCCTGGAAGGTGCGCGAGGGGCGTTTCGGTAAAAACGCAAAGCGGCACAAAAGGAAGCGGGTTTGAATAAAGCGCCGAGTTGTTGAAGGGCTAATGGGTAAAGCATGGTGTAAACCCATTAGTGGAGGCTATAAATAGAGAGGGAGATGTGTGCTGAAATTTTGAGAGAGTAAGTGTAAAAGTTAGGGTTTCATTTGGGTCTCTCCATGTGTGTTTGTGTGTGTTCCTCCCAAGAAGCATGTGTAGCTCTTGGTGTTCTTGAGGATTGAGAGGGAGAGGATGGATTGAGTTGTAAACACTCTATATCAATCATGTATGTCTCCGTATCGTGTTTATGATATCTTGTGTTTGAGCTCTTATCGTTCTCTGGTTTCAGTGCTTCTGTTTCAATCTTGTAGCTCTGTTTATTAGTTCTTGCTGCTCTTGATTTCTCTTGTGTTTTTAGTCTTCTGTTCTCCCAGTATTTGTCTGTTCATTTCGGCTGTCTTGCTGCAGTAAAATCAATATTTTATTGCTTTGAGTCCAGCTGTAGTTTTTGTATTTTTTAGTTCCAACTTCTTTTAATGTTCCTCTCGTAGGATGTGTTTGGTCCTTTTGTCCTGATGGTTTTGAGTCCTTTTTCTCTACATGATGGGATGGCTTCCAACTAGTCCAAGTTCTGCATGTGAATCATTAATGCTGCATGTTATTTGGGCATGAGGATTCTTGATCCTTCCTTGGTTCGGCAGCAGCAAAAATCTGCTCAAGTTAACTTTGGCCAGGAAGTATCCGAATGGCAGCAGACTCCCTAGTACTACTCTTCATTAAAGCTTTCAGCCAGCTATTTTATTTGTCAGTGGTTGTTTCTTGGCAACTGCAGTACTTCCTTCTTTTGCTTTCGGCCAGCTTTCTTTTGTGTTCTCTGCAGACTGGTGTCTTTGAGTTTTTTGGCAGTAGTTGTTCCCTGTTTTACTTACTGCGGTTATTTGAGAGAGGTCTCTAGTAGATACTTGTGGGGAGAAATTTTTTGTGATCGACATTCACCCCCCCTCTGTCGCCGTTTCCGATCCTACATGAACAGTACCATGCAGTGAAGCAGTGCGACTGTGCACGGGATTAAGTCCATCACAGGAAGCCTTTGATGAATTTTCTGTGTGAACTTGACTCTTCTGCACGGCCTAAATCATCTGTCATTTTGTGGGGATCTATGTCGTATTCATGAGGTCTTGCAAAACAATTGGAGATCCAAACTGGCAAAAGATTAAGCATATTCCCAAGAAAAAAAATTGAATGGTAATTAAGTCGCTCTCCCAATAAGAGCAACGGCTTGGAAGGTACAACTGTAAATCCCTCTTGCTGCCTCCTTTGTCCATTTTGTGTTTACAAAACGTTACTATATATGCAGCATCCATAAATAAGAACTGTTACAAAGTCTTCCTGCCAATCTGCACAGGCTTGCCGGATTGTGACTTGTGCGTGGACGTGTGCCTTTTATTGAACAGTTGATTTTTTCTTCTTACATTTGCGAGTGAAGTGGATGCTGTATCATACTGTCATACATTGCATTACGAACGATGCAAATTGTCAAAACTACGATTGATGAACACAAAATTTATTTGTTCCCTAATATTTGTGATATTGTGGACATATTGACACCCTTTTGAGTTATTTTGGTAGCACTGTTTGGTTGCTAATTAGTGTGGGTATCCAACAATTCGAATACTGTTTTCCCTTCACATCAACTCACAAAAACTGTGCTGAGAATCACTCGCGGCCTTAATTAAGATTGCCTCCGTTGCAAATCTCACGCACTTTCTGCTGGGCTCACCGTTTTTTTGAATCACGTGCAACATTCGTGATTTGTATCACAAGGAAAACTTCATGCATGCACGTATTCAATGATGTACTAGTAATAACTCCAACAAAGTATTGCATGCATGCATATGCGTGTATGTATGTGCTTGCTACACCATGTATGTATATACTTGCTTTCGTCGGTGCTGCAAATACCTTGCCATCTTGGTATCTTACGTGGTGGCTGCACCTGTCTCGTTGGCCCATAAAGCCCACCCACGTCTCTCTAGGAAACCACTGGATTGGCCCAGCTCTCTGCTCGTCTGAGGTACAGTGTTGTGTTCTCATAGAGGTAAAAATGCTCGACCATGAGGCTGGTACACTACTACAAATGGCAAATTGAAACCACTCCTTTCATTTTTTTCCCATTTCACTATTGTGATTCATAATAGTAGACAGGGAACACTGTATGTATTGCTTCCCAAGATAGTCCGGTACACTTGGCCCTGCTCAGTTGGGCTGAAAAGCTGTGGCTTATGGCTGAAATTGCACTGTAGCTGAAGGTGGCTTATTTGGCGTAATTAAATCTACAAAATTTAAAAATAGAAAAAATATGCTAGCTCAACACGGACAATGCAAACGATACAGCGAAAAAAAATAACCGGCAAAAAAGTTCAAAAAAGTCAAACATTCAGAAAAAGACGAATTTATGAATAGTGAAAAATAAGCCAGAAGTCAGAAGCTGAAGCTGAAATGAGCGGGACCTGGTCTACTACTTAATTTCCTTTTTGTTGGCACATCAATGATCAACTTCCAAGTCATCGCTAGCTGCTTCTTTTCCGTTTGTTTGTGCCTAAAAGACTTACAAGTCGTCGTCATCATCTTTGTATCCGTTAGTTTAAGAATTTCAGCCTATCAAGAGAGTCATAAATATTAAAAGAGACACTTAAATAAGTCCAGTGCAAGGTCGCTTTCTCAGAAACATTTCAAAGTTCTGGAATAATAATAATAACCATTTTGGTCATAAACATTTCAAAGTGTACATGCTATTCGATGGAGGAGATTGTTAGCCACACAAGTAACACTCCCGCTGTCGTGCTCTTCTACTGTCGAAAAGACTGCCTTGGAAAATTACCAGAACCGTCGTTGTAAGCTTTGCTGTCGAATATGAATTATGTGTGGGAAATATTGTCGAAATCTATATATATATTACAAAGTCTTGTTGGGTGGCTTAGCCTAGCAGATCAAGTTAGACATTTCGTTCTTTTCTTGCTACGTATGTATAGGCTAGCACTTATTTACATTATTAGTCCTCTTGCATCCTTTTGCCTAAGCTCCCCTGTAACAAAGAGCTTTTGAATTAATCGTGTGCATGCAGGTTTCCTCTCGTAAAATAGAAACAAAGAAAAAGGAAAAAAAAGGTTCTGCATGCAGGTGTTGTAGTTAGCATCGATGTCGTTTGAAGTACAGCCTGTTGCGATCTCTTCTTGTAGAGGTAAAAATGCTTGACCATGGGGCTGGCTGGTATTTTCTTGTGACGCAAATGGCAAACTGAAACCAATCCTTTCATTTTTTTTCTCATTTCACCATTGTGATTCAGAATAGTAGTTAGGTAACACTACATGTATCGCTTCCCAAGGTAGTCCGGTACATGTCTTTCCTTTAGACTAATAGCTTATAACTTATGATTTAAATATTTAAATTCTAGCAGTTCGTAAAAGGTAGTACGTACAGGAAAATAGTTGTATGTGATTTTGACCGGTACAGCTGAACTTAGTGCACTTTTACTACAATCTTTTTATTGACCCCGTTTAAAAAAATACATCGTTTAAAAGTTAGTTACTATAGACAGTATTAGCATAAACAAAAAAAAGCTCATTCAGACCCAGCCTAAAGTTTGCTTCTTAATTTCCTTTTTGTTTGCACGCCAAAGATTGACTTTTAAGTCATCGCCAGCTGCTTCTTTTCTGTTTGTTTACGTCCGGAAGGCGAACTCCCCGATGGTCTAGTCTCCTAGAGGCCGAGATAGCTAGCAAAAGGATCAAAAGATGGAAATTTGAAAATAAAATATCTTTCGACTCGCTGCTGCTGGATCAATGGTCCCTTCATGTCGACTCAAAAAAATTGAGCTGAGAATCACTCGCGGCCTTAATTAAGATTGCCACTATTGCAAACCTCACGCTCTTTCCTTTCTTTTGGGCTCATCGAAGTGGGCCGTGTCCTTCAAGGGCCCTCAGGCAACATTCTAGGCTTCCCACCTACCAACATTCCGGCAGGACATCCAGCCTAGCTTCTGATTCCGGGTTATAGGATATTGTGGGTCCAAACAGAGCCTCCACTAACCCACAATCTGTTGAAGGCTAGCCTAGCTTTCGTTTTGCATGGCACATGCAAGGGTCTCCATCTAGCCGAAAATCAGTAGAGGCCTTGCCTATATGTTGGGTCAAATTGGTTCTATTAGAAGTTTTCGGTCCATTTCTTTTTAGCTTCTTTTATGGTTTTTTGTTTTGTCTTCTTCAAAAGCCAAAATAAATGACCGGCTTCTCTAGGTGGTTTTTCAAAATCGCATCTTTAAATAGCTTTTTGAGTCCAAAACAGTGTGTACTATCCATGTCGGTGTCTTTATTCACCATTTTCTCAAAAAAAATATAGATAAAAGTAATTGTCCGTAGCCCAAAATAACTGAGCATTCGTGCCATACCCAATCTTCATTCTAGCCCATTCATGGTTTGTAACACAAGGAAAACTTCATGCATGCACATATTCCACGACGTACTAGTAATAACTCCAATAAAGTATTGCATGCATGCATGCGCGTGTGTATGTGCTTGCTACACAATGCATGTATATACTTGCTTTCGTTGGTGCTTGCACCGGCCCAATCTTCGTGCCATACCCAATCTTCGTTCTAGCCCATTCGTGGTTTGTATCACAAGGAAAACTTCATGCATGCACGTATTCCATGATGTACTAGTAATAACTCCAATAAAGTACTGCATGCATGCATGCGCGTATGTATGTGCTTGCTACGCCATGCATGTATATACTTTCTTTCATCAGTGCTTGAAATATCTTGGTATCTTCCAACACCATGCGTCCGTGCATGGCTGCACCTGTCTCATCAGCCCATAAAAGCCCACTCACGTCTCGCTAGGAAACATACTGCTCTTTGCTCTCAAGAAGAGGCCTAGCCTACATCTTAGCCCAGGTCTCTACTCGTCTGAGGTATACAACCTGTTGTGATGGAAACGGCAAACTGAAAGCACTCCTTTCATTTTTATTTCTTATTTCACCATTGTGATTCAGAATAATAGATAGGGAATGATGCAAGTATCGCCTCCCCCAGTAGTCCGGTATCTGTCTTAGTCTCCTCCTTAATTTCCTTTTTGTTTGCACGCCAAATATCGACATCCAAGTCATCGTTAGCTACTTCTTTTCCGTTTGTTTGCACCTGAAAGATTTCGAAGCCATCGCCGTCGTCTTCGTATCCGTTTGTTTCAGACTTTCAGCATGACAAATGAGTCATAAATATCAAAAGAGACACCACTTGAATAAGTCCAGTGTGCAAGGTCGCTTTCTCATAAACATTTCAAAGTTCGCGAATAATAAACATTTGAAAGAGTACATGCTATTCGATGGAGGGTATTGTTAGCCGCACAAGTAACACTCCTACTGTCGTGCACTTCTTGGATGATGACCTTGACGTCCGGGTGAAGGAGTGGAGGAAACAGGTCCTGGAGCTCTCCTATCACATCGAGGACTGCATCGACCACGGTGGAATCTAGGTGCATTTCCAAAAGCGCATCCATATGCCAATTTGTTTTGTGGACTACATTGCTCAAAACATTTTGAAATGACAACAAAATAATAGAGACATTGAACACTAACAAAAAAAAATTAAAAGAGCTGTATATACCGAGCTATCTACTTAATTCCAAAACCAATAAGCATATTACAGTAATATGATCCAAAATTAACATTATACATGGGGTAGCTCTATTTTTTTTAAAAAAGCTATGTTGATAGGTACAGTACAAACATTTCTTTACCCTTACAATAACTTATCAATCTCCCACCAATATTACACATATTTCTATTTCTTATCACTCGCATAAATGTACAAAAGAGTACAAGGGTGGAAGTTAAAAAAGTACATGTAAAACGCAAAAGATTGAATATATATACCACATACCCGGCCTCTATTTGATCAATTTTATTGAGAATTCCATTTAATTATATGTTGCAAATTATATGACACTTTGGTATGTGTCTTGTCAACCATTTAAATGAAACCTTAAATTAACCAGTGTTATTCGTTGGCTGCCAGAATATTCGATCACTACCAACACAGCCCTAGTGTCTAATGTACTTTAAGATGCTTTCCTGCAATATAATCGCGTGTTATCGAGGTCGTGCGAAACAATCGGGGACCCAAACAGGCAAAAGATTGAACACGTTCCCTAAAAAGATATAAGATATTGAAGGGTAATCAAGTCGCTCTCCCAATAAGAGCAACGGCTTGGAAGGTACAGCTGTAAATCCCTTTTGCTGCCTCTTTTTTCCATTTTATGTTTGCAAAACGTTACTATGTAGCCTCCGTAAGTAAGAACTGTTACAAAGGCTGCTTACGTATCTTAATCCATCTGCTAACCTGTCAAAAACCGGGCTTCATGCAGAGGGCGGGAGCTAAAGGAGATGGCTGTCCATTGCGAGTGAAGTGGATGATGTACTCATAATGTCATACATTGCATTACGAACGATGCAAAATGTCAGGACTGCGATTGATGAACACTAAATTAATTTTTTTCCTTTGAAATAAACTCTTCGGAGAAGTTTTCTTTGCAATATCCATCCCTCTTGACACACTGAATGATAGCTGATGACTTGCAACAGGTACTGTAGAAAATATAAATTGATCTGAGCTCTGCTCAATATAGATGTGTACAAGCTCGAGATTGTGCTCACTTGAGCATCACTTTTGTCCTTGTAATCTTGTGTTTTAAATTATTTTCAAGGCCACTGAGTTGAGATCAATCCAATTCGAGCTTTAGTTGGAGTTTGGTCTCAGGTCGTGCTCGTTCACAGTCCTATCCTAGATGACTTGCAACTCTTTGTATCCAAACGAACCAAGGGTTTGTAAAGACCAATAACTCAACAGATGACATGGAAAATGTAGGCCACAGCTACTGTCATGCTCATTTCTGCAACTAAGAACACGTTTTGGTACTGATTATAAGAACACGTTTTGGTACTGAGTACTTTACGATTGATTTAGCAGAGAAGGTAGCAGGAAGTGATTGCCTCAGAATTGAGAATGGCTGGACAGGAGAAGTTCCTCCAGGTGTTCACCATCTATTCGTTGAGACTTATAATAGAGCAATGATCACTGAGAAGATATTCAAATTGGAAAATTTGTGCACTCTGATCATTGATAGTGGCACAATATATGAAAGAAGAAATTGAAGACGAAGAATTTGAGAGTATGTTCACAAGCCTGAGGAAATTGCGGATACTGAGCGTAAAAGTCCGAAGACAGTCCAGGCAATTCTCAGTCCCAGCATCTATTGGCCAGCTAAAGCATATACGCTATCTTGCAATTAAGACGTACGGCTTTGTCAAGCAGCTAATTTTACCAAGCACATTTACGAAGCTTTACCATATGCAGGTGTTAGATTTCTATCGTTGCATTGGATTGGTGTTTTACCCTGGTCAAGATATGATGAGTACCCTCATCAACTTGCGTCATATATTGATCTTAGGCGAACCGAATCCTCCGAACATTATCAGGCTGACATCACTCCAAACATTACCTCCCGTCGGAGTAAGGAAGGAACAGGGGTACGAGTTACGGCAGCTGAGGGACCTAAACAAGCTTCGAGGATTGCTAGAGATCAGCGGTCTTGAGAATGTTGGAAGCAAAGAGGAAGCTCTTGAAGCCAATCTAGCTGGCAAGGAGCACCTCACACGTCTACTACTTGGGTGGAAGAGCTGCAGTGCAGAGCTGGAGTTGGAAGCGTTCAAGACGAACTCTCGGATGGGCGGCACGCTGGACGGACCTAGAGGCCGAGATAGCTCGCAAAAGGATCCAAAGATGGAAATTTGAAAACAAAATATCCTTGACTCGCTAGCTGCTGGCTGCTGCTGGATCATTGGTTCACATCTAATCACAAAAACTGCGCTGAGAATCACTTGCCTCCATTGCAAACCTCACGCACTTTCTTCTGGGCTCACCGTTTTTTTAATCACATGCAACGGGTAGGGAACTTCCTCTCTCTTGGGCTCATCGAAGTGGGCCATGTCCTTCAAGGGCTCTAAGGCAAGGCAAGGGAAGATTCTCGGCTTCCCATCAGGATAGTCCGGTATATGTCTTAGTCTACTTCTTAATTTCCTTTTTGTTCGCACACCAATGGTCAACCTCCAAGTCATTGCTAGCTGCTGCGTTTCTGTTTGTTTGCGCCTAAAAGACTTCCAAGTCGTCGTCGTCGTCTTCGTATCCGTCAGTTTCAGACTTTCAACCTGTCAAGGGTGTCATAAATATTAAAAGGGACACACTTAAATAAGTCCAGTGCAGGGTCGCTTTCTCAGAAACATTTCAAAGTTCTGGAATAATAATAATAACTAGTTTGGTCAAACATTTCAAAGCGTGCATGCTATTTGATCGAGAGGATTGTTAGCCACACAAGTAACACTCATGCTGTCGTGCGCTTCTACTGCCGAAAAGACTCCCTTGGAAAATTGCCAGAACCGTCGTTGTAAGCTTTGCTGTGGAATCTGAATTATGTGTGGGAAATATTGTCGAAATCTATATATATTACAAAGTCTTGTTGGGTGGCTTAGCCTAGCAGATCGAGTTAGACATTTCTTTCTTTGCTTGCTACACATGTATAGGCTAGCACTTATTTACATTGTTAGTACTCTTGCATTATTGCGTCCTTTTGCCTAAGCTTCCCTGTAACAAAGAGCTTTGCAATTAATCGTGTGCATGCAGGTTTCCTCTCGAAAAAAAGAAACAAAGAAGAAGGAAAAAAAGGGTTCTGCAATCTGCATGCAGGTGTTGTACTTAGCATCGATGTCGTTTGATATACAGCCTGTTGCGATTTCTTCTTGTAGAGGTAAAAATGCTTGACCATGAGGCTAGCTGGTATCTTCTTGTGACGCAAACGGCAAACTGAAACCAATCTTTTCATTTTTTTTTCTGATTTCACTATTGTGATTCAGAATAGTATACAGGTAAAGCTACATGTATCACTTCCCAAGGTAGTCCGGTACATGTCTTAGTCTTCTTCTTAATTTCCTTTTTGTTTGCATGCAAAAGATTGACTTCCAAGTCATCGCTAGCTGCTTCTTTTCCGTTTGTTTACGTTCGAAAGACTTTCAAGTCATCGCTAGCTGCTTCTTTTCTGTTTGTTTGCATCTGAAAGGCTTCCAAGTCGTCGTCGTCGTCTTCGTATCTGTCAGTTTCAGACTTTTAGCCTGTCAAGGGAGTCATCAATATGAAAAGAGACACTACTTGAATAAGTCCAATGCAAGATCGCTTTCTCGAAAATATTTTAAAGTTCTCGAATAATAATAACCAGTTTGGTCAAACATTTCAAAGCTTACATGCTATTCGATCGAGGGGATTGTTAGCCACACAAGTAACACTTCCGCTGTCGTGCGCTTCTACTGCCGAAAAGACTGCCTTGGAAAATTGCCAGAACTGTCATTATAAGCTTTACTGTGGAATCTAAATTATGCGTGGGAAATATTATCAAAATCTGTACATAGTACAAAGCCTTCTTGGATGGCTTAGCCAGGCAGATCGAGCTAGACATTTCTTTCTTTTCTTGCTACACATATATAGTCTAGCACTTATTTGCATTGTTAGTCCTCTTGCGATCTTTGCGTCGTCGTGCCTAAACTCCCCTGTAATAGAGAGCTTTGCAGTTAATCGTGTGCTTGTGCGTGCTTTCGAACGAGGAGTATAGGAAGCTCAAGGGCCTGCACGACAATGCCCTCTTCCTGAAAAACGAGCTGAGCAGCATAAACACAACGCTCATCAAGCTGGTAGACATGGCCGACGACCTTGACGTCCAGGTGGAGGAGTGGAGGAAACAGGTCCTGGAGCTCTCCTACCACATCGAGGACTCAATCGATGACTTTATGCACCGTGTCGACAACAACATTTTGAAATGACAACGAAATAATAGAGACGTTGAACCCTAAAAAAAAAATAAAAGAGCTGTATATACCCAGCTGTCTACTTAATTCCAAAGCCAATAAGCATATTACAGTAATATGATCCAAAATTAACATTTATATATGGGTAGCTCTATTTTTTTATAAAAAACTATGTTGATAGCTACAGTATAAACATTTCTTTAACCTTACAATAACTTATCAATCTTTCACCAATTACACATTTTTCTACTTCCTATCACACACATAGATGTACGAAAAGAGTGCAAGGGTGGAAGTTAAAAAAGTATATGTAAAATGCAAAAGATTGAATATATGGACCACATACCCTCTTTATGATCAATTTTATTGAGAACTCCCTTTAATTATATGTTGCAAATTATATGGCACTTTGGTATGTGTCCTGTCAACCATTTAAATGAAATTTTAAATTAACCAAGTAACCAACCAAACCCTTTCTATAAAAGCACGCAAAGCTTGAAAGATGAGGTGACTCTCCATATTATCGGAGTCTATCGGTAAATTCCACAAAAGTGGAGTACTATTCTGCAATGTGAATATGGGTGCACAATCTAAAAAGGTGGGGGCGTGAATTTGCAACTCCATAATTACACCGGAATTGGGGTTCAATTCTGTGAAACGCTTGACCATGAGGCTGGCAGCTATCTTCTTGGGATGCAAACAACAAACTGAAACCACACATTCAAATTTTTTTTCTCATTTCACCATTATGATTCAGAATAGTAGACAGGGACGCTGCATGTATCGCTTCCCAAGGTAGTCTAGTACGTGTCTTAGTCTGCTTCTTAATTTCCTTTTTGTTCTCATGTCAAATATCAACTTCCAAGTCATCGCTAGCTGCTTTTTCTGTTTGTTTGCGCCCGAAAGACTTCCAAGTCATTGTCGTTATCTTCGTATCCATCAGTTTCAGACTTTCAGCCTATCAAAGGAGTCATAAATATGAAAAAGGACACTACTTGAATAAGTCCAGTGCAAGGTCACTTTCTCGGAAACATTTCAAAGTTCTCGAATAATAATAACCTGTTTGGTCAAACATTTCAAAGCGTATATGCTATTTGATCGAGGGGATTGTTAGCCACACAAGTAACACTCCCGCAGTCGTGCACTTCTACTACCGAAAAGACTCCATTGGAAAATTGCCAGAACCGTCGTTGTAAGCTTTGCTGTGGAATCTGAATTATGTGCGGAAAATATTATCGACATATGTATATATTACAAACTCTTCTTGGGCGGCTTAGCCTAGCAGATCGAGCTAGACATCTGATGGAAGGAATCCTATCGTGTGGTGTACATCTGATGCAGGCAATGTGAAGACTAAAATGCAGTCCAGTGTTTAAGAATTCGAAGTTCAAGGTCTAGCAGGTAAGTGTTTAAGAAATTTAGGTGTCTTTTACCTTTTGGAGTCTTACAAAAAAGTATCTTTTACCTGTTGGGTCTAACCATATATCTTCTTTGTGTAAAAAATCTTTTCAGCTTCTCGGACCCTGCATGGTCACTCCGTATATCAAGACTCTTGATTTCCATGGGGATATCCGATCACAAAATTAACCACTGTATTCGACTAGTTGTTCTTATTCTTGTTTGTGTGCCTCTTTTGTGTTCGATCTGTTGGCATCTCATGTAGCGCTACTACATCAATTCCAGTTTCTCATTCCAAGATTACCAGATTGTTTAACCAAATTATGTCAGATATCGAGCCTTGTCATTTTGATGTTTTGTAAACATACATAGGTTTTTTTACAGATAAGAGATCTGTTGCAAATAATACGCAGAAAATAGGAACATGAGACATAAATTTTTACGTGAAAAACACTTGCGAAAAAAACCACAGGTGCACGAAGGCAAATCACTATAATAAAGAGATATTTATAATGGAGTTCTTGCTCTTTCTATGGACTATAGGGGTACATATATAGAATGACAGAGATGAGTCCTACACGGAGAAGAAAACTGAATCAGAGTCGGTTGCGGCGGGTTGGCACCACTCTGACATAGTATCCGCCTGGCCTTTGCACCGGTTATGCCACGTCTGGCATAAGGTGATGCAGTGTACTATATGGACACGGAAGGAATTTGGATCAGACTTCAACAATCCCCAGTTTGTGTCGAATTCCTTCAAATAGTCGAAGAATGCAATAAACTCCAACTAAAATAGGATAAACACCTTGTACGTCAAAAGTTCAATGGACTAGTGAGTAATGCCAACTAAATCTGAGCAAAACTTACACCTAGTGGCAGGAACCGATTTTTTCAACATATCAAACTGGATTATCATGAGTACTTATGTTACTGATTTTAATATCACCTTAAGCAATGACACCTTGAATATAGTTATATGATATCAATGTGTTTTGTTCTTTCATGAAACATTTGATTTTTTGTAAGACAAATAGCACTCTAATTATCACAAAATATTGTAGTGTAAGATGTACATCCACAAAGCTCAGTAAACAAATCTCTCAGCCAAATAGCTTCTTTGCAAGCTTCAGAAATAGCTATATACTCAGCTTCTATATTAGAAAGGCAACGGTAGTTTGCAAACATACTTTCTAACTAATGGCACATCCTCAAATAGTGAACACATAACCAGTGATAGATCTCTTCTTATCCAAATCTCTAGCAAAATCAGATTCCACTTAACCAACGAGCCCACTCTAATCTTTTCAACCTATAAACAAGCATTAGATGTGCCCTGCAAATATCTAAAAATCCATTGAACTGCTTTGCAATACTCTTTTTTCAACAAAACTCAATGATTGAGATAAGTCGAGGCGAGAATATACCATGACATATCTAAGTGAATCAATTGCACTAGCATATGGAACTCTAGACATGTACTCAACTTCATTATTTGATTGTGGGCATGATGTTGAAGAAAATCTAAAATGTGCAGCTAACAAGGTACTCATCGGTTTGGTCTTGTGCATGTTAAAATGACGAAATACTTTATCAATATACCCTTTTTTTTAACTTAGGTATAATTTTATAAACCGTCTATCTCTGATGATTTCCATACCAAGATTCTTCTTGATGCACCAAGCCCCTTCATCTCAAATTCACTACTAAATTATGCCTTTAACTTTGAAATTTCAACCTTGTCTTTTCAACAATCAACATATCATCAGCATATAGAAGCAAATAAATAGTTGAACCATTAACTGTCTTTAAATAAATACAACCATTACAATTGGACCTTTTAAAATCCTGAGATATCATAAAGGAGTCAAATCTCTTGTGCCATTGTCTATGTGATTGTTTCAAACCACAAAGAGGTTTTGATTGCTTCAAACCACAAAGAGGTTTTTTCAACTTGTAAACAAAATTCTTCTTTTCTAGAACGACAAAACCTTCTGGTTTCTTCATATAAATATTTTTTTCCGACTCTCCATGTAAGAACACAGTTTTCACGTCCAATTGTTCAAGCTCATAATCATGTATAGCGACAATGATGAGTAAAGTGTGAATAGAACTATGCTTCACAATATGGGAAAAGACATCTGTTAAATCAACACCTAGAATTTGGCCGTATCTTTTAGCAACTAGTCTTTCTTTATACCTAACCTCTTCGGTTGCTAAAACACATTTATTCTTTTTGAAGATATATTTGTTGTGAATAGCCTTCTTCTCAATTGGCAACTTAATCAACTCCCAAGTGTCATTCTTATTAAGAGATTCTATCTCATCATTCATAGCAATTATCCTTCTTTCTGAATCATCAAAAGAGATAGCCTCTAAATAAAATGAAAGTTCTGCAGTGCATTCAATATCTTTTGCCATATTCAAACAATAAATCACAATATTGGCTTCTTCAATCAATCTCTTAGGAGGTTGGATACGTCTCCTGTCTCTATTAGTTGCAATAGAACAATGCATTGGTGGCGCAACAGCATGAACTTCCTGTATGTTTTCCTTTTTGACTTCTAGTGTAGATTCTGAATAAATAACATACTCCATCTGCACGCTTGACTTCTATTCCTTCTCAATGGGACCATCAATAGATGGTTTATCCTACAACATAATAGATTCATCAAAAGTAACACTTCTGCTAATAACCACTTTTTTAGTTTTATGATCACACAATTTATAATCATTAATACCAGATTTATAACTAAGGAAAATACACTTAATGGCTCTGGGCTCTAATTTACTATTGTTAACATATGCATAAGTAAGAAAGTCGAATATTCTTAAGTTTGAATAATCTGTTGGAGAGCCCCATACCATACTTTAATTGAAGTCTTCTTGTCAATAGCCATGTTGGTGAACAATTAATCAAATAATAAGCAGTAGAAGCGGCTTTAACCCAATAACTTTTAGATAATCTAGAGTTTGACAATATACAATGTACCTTCTCCATGATGATTTTATTAATGTATTCGGCCACACTATTGTTGAGGAGTACCAGGGACGATGTAATGTATTACAATGCCCTCTTATTTGCATAAAACTTTAAATTATCCAGAACAAAACTTTTAAGCCATTATCGCTACACAACTTCATGACATGCTTGATATTTTATCTTTCAATCATAATCTTCCACTTCTTGGATGTATTGAATTCATCTGGTTTATGCTTGATGAAATACAACCAAACTCTTCTTGAGTAATCATCAATGATGGTCAACATATAGCTTGCACCTCCAAGTGACGGAACGCGGGGCTCTCCTCACAAATCAGAGTGAACATGATCCAATGATGGTCAACATATAGTTGCAGTGCTGAATTTCACCCTCTTTTGCTTGTTGAAAACACAATGTTCACAAAATTTCAACTTATTAATACTTTGACTATCAAGAAGTCCTCTTTTGCATAACTCCATCATACCAGCTTCGCTCATAAGCACCAGAAGCATATGACAAAGATTAGTAGCATCAAAATTGGATGATTTATTTGAGTCAACAGCAGCATTACCTAAAATTGTAGTGTTTAATAGATGATATAGGTTGGCAACCATCATATCATGATTCATCACAATAAGAGAACCTTTGGTGACCTTGAGAACTACATCTCCACTTGAATACTTGTATACTTTAGCATCAAGAGTACTCAACGAGATAAGATTTCTTTTCAAATTTAGAATGTGTCGAACACCGATAAAGTTTCAATTGTGCCATCTAACATTTTGATATGGGTAGAACCAGTGCCTGCAATCTTGCATAGTGAATTATCACCCATCAACACGGATTCACATGCTGTAGCTTCGTAGGTAACGGATCACTCATGGTTCGGACTCACATGGATACAATCTGAATAAAAAAATCCAATCATCATCGGTTTTTGAAATCACTGGCAAAGGCAACGAGAATATCTCTATCAGAACATTATTTGGTAATAATGGTTGATCTAGCTTCATCCTCTTATTGATTTGTCATGAAATTGTTAATCATCTTCTCTTTGTTCTGCAACTTTTAGTATTCGAATATGTCATGATCATTCTTTTTGCAATACATGCATGACTTACCTGTTCCTAGATTTAGATCTGCTCCTATATCTGCTTGAGTTTCTGCCTTTGGAATCATTGTTTAAACCCTTCTCGTGTTGCTAGCCATGGACAGGCAAACATTTTGTATGCGTACTTGAATTTTCACTAGAAATCGTAAGTTTCACATTTTTTTAGTATACAGTGCTTCATAAACTATACTAAGAGTAAGAATATCTTAGCTATATAGAATAGTATATCTAAAAGTAGAGTACAAACTGGGCAAAGAATATAGTAGAGTAAGACTCAAATCTTTCTTATCATGTTTTACCTCTATAGACACGAGATCAGTAATAACTTCCTTGAAAGCTATCAGGTGGTTCAATAATGAGGTTTCCTCCGCCATCTTGTGAGAATAAAACTCCTGTTTCAGATGCATCTTGCTGATCAGATCCTTGGTCATGCAAATCTGCTCCAGCTTCAACCGTAAACGCAACGGCGGATGTCTCCTTCAAAACCTCCAGTAGAAGATTATTTGATAGATGAAGATGAATCTAAGATATGACATTATGATCTTTACGTTATTTTTTATCAATGATTAATGTCATTGGCATCTTATCGATCTCCAAAAAGTGTTATCTTACTATAAAGAAAACTTTATGTCTCAATTCAATAGCAAAATATTATACTTCAGAATCACCATACGAAATAAATCTAATATTTAACGATACAAATTTATGTGCACCTAAAAGAGCTAGCAATGATGCTTTAGCGTGCTGTAACAAATTTTACTATAAAAGGACCGAAGCCTGCTGCTTTATTACTTTTCTCCGATTTCGTGCCTTTTTCTCTCTCCTGGCACAAGAGCCAGTCGCTGCTGCCCCTCGTGTTCCGGCCCCTTTGTTTTTTTTTCTTTTCGCTGGTTCTCTCGGCTGACAGTCTGCCTCTAGTTCCGGTCCCTCTGTCCCCTCTGCAACTGAGAAACGAAGGTTTGGTCCTTTACACCATTATTTTTAACTTATCATTTATAGGGCATCTCCAATGGTTATAGCTAGCAACTAACTATAAGACTTCCACATCATCTATATAGTACACACTAAAGCTAGCATTCTAAAGAACTATCTATAAGGATAGCTATTTGATGCTTACATGCACACACAGAATTTATTGAGGCTGCCTCGTTTAGCGTTATAGACTAGTGCTTAAGGAAGAGCTGGCTCGATTTTTTTTGCATACTCTCTTTCCTCCACATAGGATATATGCTGATGTGTACATGCATATAGATAGCTGACTCAGACCATTGGAGATGCTCTAATATCTATATTGGCTAATATTACATACAGATATCTTTCTAACAGTACTCTTTAATAAATAAATAGAATTTAAATTTTTTAAAAAGTATAATCAATCCAAAGTAACCCACCACAAAACCGACGACTTTTCTTCTTGCCTCTTGCCTGGACGGAGGAAACCCGAAGGCCGGAAAAAAGCTCTTCTGTCCAGTTGTCGCTTGAACCGAGGAACAAATCGAAAGCGTGCTGCTGCGCTGCCGTCAATGTTCCTAGATTTTATCGCTGGACGGTTGGACGTTTCTAGCACTGTTGATACCCAAAATTCCAAAAATAGCCGCGTTGAAAACACAATTCCAAAAATAGCCCCCAAACGACCGCACGATTAACGGCAACGCGACACGTGTCCAGTGGTGCGGCCGGGGAGCGCACCACACCTGAGTGGTGCAGTCCCCGACCGCACCACACTCCCGCCGTACGTGCCAGGCAGATGGTGCGGTGCCGCACCGCACCACTCCCCTAATGGTGCGGCACCACACCGCACCACTCCGCCGTGGGTCCCACCCCCCGGTTGCACGGGTAGGATTTTAATTCAAGTTATTTTTGTATGCATTTGTAAAGATAATTTTTTAAATAAAAATTTATGTGTATATATGAAATGATGTGTGAAAAAAATATGAATTTGAAGTGGAGTCCACTTTACTGCTTGTGTAATTAGTTGTGCAATTTTGAAAATTAAAAATATTGGTTGGTAGAGTACGAACGAAATTTGTGTGAAGTAACGATTAGTGTTTTTGTGATTTTCCTATATTGCTGACCATGAAAAATGTGTTCAAGTGACAATAACAAATTTCGATCATGGTATATTGTTTTATTGGAAGCAATTTAAAGAAAAAATTTTCGAGCACAAATGTGATATGAACAATTGGAGGAAATGAAGGAAAGTGATATTGAACATGTATGATTATAAGTTTTGTTAATTTTGTAGTTGTGAATCAGAAAAAAATTTGAAAAAATTGTAAAACAAGTTTATGTTGATTATATGTTGTAGATGCATAAAACAATTTGGGTAAAATTTTTTTAGGAACGATTGTGCGTAGAACGATCGATATATAAAGTGGTAAGTGACTTTTAGGGTTTGGTATGTTTTAAGGGTTTGCAATCCGCGTGATGTTTGTATGTTTTGTCAATTTTGTAGTTATGAACCGCGTAAAAATAAGATAAAGTTGTAATAGAAGTTTATGTTCAATGTAAGTTGTAGATGCATAAAAAATTTGGGTACATTTTTTTAGGAACGATTCGATACATAAAGCGGTAAGTGATGTGACCAGTGGCATGTGGCATGTGTGGAACTCTGTACTTCTAATGTTCAGAATTCCACCACTAGTCCTAACATGCATGCCTTAGGGGAAATAACTTGCTAGGTCTATTACATCATGGAATGCGAAAATACGAGATATTAAACTTCATAATACAGTTGGGAGTAACATGCCGCGTAGATTTTTATTACATGCATAACATATAGCATGATATGCGACTAACCCACCCAACTGCTCGTACGACCTACTGTGTGGACCGGGGCCACTTTCCCTTCCTTGCCCGCTCGGCATTGAACTCCTCTCCGGCCTCTTTTGCCTTAGCCGCAATTTCCCTCTTTCTCTCGCGTTCCATCTCGCGAGCCTCCCGCTCCCTACGCGTGCACGCTTCAAGATGAGCTTGCGTCTCGCGCTGTATACGCAGGGTGTGCTCGTGCTTGCGGCGCTCCTCCTCCAGCAACTCCTTCTCCTTTGTGACATTCCACTCCTCGAAGTCAAGGGTCCATTGGTCCTCAGGGTGGATCTCAAGATCGATCAATTTGCGGTAGCCACACAGGGGCTCCGGAGACTGTAAATACATGGGAGATATTGTTAGTGCGTGCTGTGAAGGAGAAAAGGTAGGGGAAAAGGAGAAAAGATATTGTTACCGGCTGCCGATAGGTTGCGGTGTCAAAACGGCGGTTGGGGTAGTCACTGGAGTAGTTTGCGCAACCCCAGTAACGCATACCTAGACTGATGTTGTGCTTAGACTTGAAGAACTTGCACACGTCCCCGCACCAACAAAGGGGAGGTGTCTCCCCCTCAGGTGGTAGTTGTGGCGAACGCTCGATGGGGACGTCCGGGATGGGGTTTTTGCTACGCGGGCGCTCTGGGGGGGGACCTTTCATCGTAGCACGATGGGCTTGTTCTACCCGGGCCTGTATCGCCCTTATTTTCTCATCGCTTGCGGCATCGCGGGCCGCAGCTGACCGTGCTATGTCACGGGTCTCCTCCCAATCCTTCACCATCTTGTCCCATTGCTTCTTCTTGCCTTTGTCCATCCCGGTTGGGTGAGGGTGAGGGAAGCGCGATGTAGTATGGGGTTTGGATGGGCAATGTTCGCTGGGAAAAGGAATGCATACGAATTTATAGGGGCTGTTTTGTCTCTACTCGTACGTCTAAAGCTGGTCCGCGTGGTGGTAGCAGTGAGTAAAGATGGGAGTGCTGCGGTATCACTGAAAAAAGGTCCCGTTTTGTATTGTCTCTGAGCAAAGCTGCCCTGAATTGTCATCTCACTGAGCAAAGCTGACCTCTTATTGTCATGTCACTGAGAACAGATGCCCTCTTTAGTACTGCCACTGCCCAAAGCTGGCATGTTTTGTCGTCCCACTGAGTACAGCTGCGCAGTTTTGTCTTGTCACTGCGCAAAGCTGGCATGTTTTGTCATCTCACTGAGCAAAGCTGCCCCGTTTTGCATTGTCTCTGAGGAAAGCTGCCCCGTTTTATCATGTCACTGCGCAAAGCTGGCATATTTTGTCATCTCACTGAGCAAAGCTGCCCCGTTTTATCATGTCACTGCGCAAAGCTGGCATCTTTTGTCATCTCACTGAGTAAAGCTGCCCCGTTATGTCTTGTCTCTGCGCAAAGCTGGCAACTTTTGTCATCTCACTGAGCAAAGCTGCCCCGTTATGTTATGTCTCTGCCCAAAGCTGGCATCTTTTGTCATCTCACTGCCCAAAGCTGGCACGTTATGTCTTGTCTCTGCGCAAAGCTGGCATCTTTTGTCATCTCACTGAGCAAAGCTGCCCCGTTATGTCATGTCTCTGCCCAAAGCTGGCATCTTTTGTCATCTCACTGCCCAAAGCTGGCACGTTATGTCTTGTCTCTGCGCAAAGCTGGCATCTTTTGTCATCTCACTGAGCAAAGCTGGCCCGTTATGTCATGTCTCTGCCCAAAGCTGGCATCTTTTGTCATCTCACTGCCCAAAGCTGGCATCTTTTTGTCATCTCACTGAGCAAAGCCGGCATATTTTGTCATTTCACTGAGAAAAGCTGTCCTGTGTCATCTGTTTGAACAAAGCTGCCCCGTGGTGTCATGTCTCTGAGCAAAGATGGCCTCTTTTGTCATTTCAATGCGAAAGCAGACTTGTGCTGTCATCTCTCAGAGCAAAGATGCAGCAAGATGTCTCGTTTGGTATAAGTAGCACGGTTGGGGTCCCAGCAATTGTTCAGTCGAACAAAGAAGTACCCTGTCTTTCGTGCTTGAACAAACCATGTCGGAAGCCGAGGGGCCAGTGGGATTTGGGTCACCGAAGGACGACATTCCCTTAGAAAGGAGGGATATGTTCGGTCCACAGTACCGATTGATGCCAAGTCGGCGTGCTCAACCTGCGTGGCCGAAATGCAGGCACAATGAGTACGCTGTCGTCCAGATCTTGGATTCCCCGAACGATGGCGGGCGACGTTTCTTCCGATGCTCACGCTCCGGGGTACAATTTAGTAGTTTTACTTTTTTGTATTGCTTATGGACCCGCGAAGTTTACCGTCCTTATTTTTGCAGATGGCAAAATGCGACTTCTCCCGCTGGATCGACCCTCCTCATGAACGGTATGTTGATCGTTATGTGGATACATTATGGGCTCGAATATGGGACTTGGAGTACCGAATGGAGAGTCTCACTGAGGAGAACAACGACCTCCGCGAACAGATGCAACGCGAGAGGGGCAATGAGGAGGTCGTGAATATAGGAAGCTCTTATGATCCCACATGTTGCTGCGCGAACCCGAGCTGCATATGTGCATGCCACTACCACGACGGCCAGCCACGTCCGAGGCGGCCCCCGCAGCAATTCTCCATGTGGGTGCCACGAGGCTCGTTTGGCATGTAGGTAACGAGGGTTATGGTTGTGTCGTATTTTAGTTCATGTATGTGTTGGGTGTACTACTTTCCATAAATTGTTGGGTGTACTACTTTCCATAAATTATGTATGTGCAATGTAAGTGCGTGACGCCTTCATGTTCTGCGGCCTCTTTCCGTAACGATGTAATGTGTAACGTTGATAAGCATGCGATGGATTGGTTGTTATCTTCGTGGAGTTGTTATCACAAGCCACAAAAAATGCAGTACTGAGCAAAGATGCCCCGTTTTGTCATCCCACTGGGCAAAGGTGGCATGTTTTGTCATCTGACTGCGGAAAGGTGGCCTCTTTTGTCATGTCACTGCGGAAAGCTGCCCCGTTTTGTCATATCACTGCGCAAAGCTGTCCTCTTTTTTCATGTCAGTAATCAAAGGTGCCCCTTTTTGTCTGCTCACTGCCCCTTTATGTGCGTGTATGATTTGTGTTGTCTGTGTTGTTTGTGCGTGAGGCTGCCCCCCCCCACACAGCCTATAAAACGGAGCCATCCCTCACATACTCCCTTGCCATTTTATCAGTCACCTCCTGAGTTAGTTGTTCACAATCAGTGTAGTTTTCTTTCGTGCTCACTTCCCCAGACTAGGCAATGAGTCAGCTCAGCACGTCTTCATGGGCACCCACGGTGATGTGCCCAAATTGCAACATCTTGGTTAGACGTAGGACATCACAGACGGCCGCGAATCCTGGGCGACACTACTACAAGTGCCCAAATCACTCGGTGAGTCAGATTGTTTCGGGTTCGTTGAAATCATGGTGGTATGTTTAACAAACTTCTTGTCATGGAATCGCAGGAAGCTCATGGTGGTTGCAAATTCTGGGTGTGGGAGGATGAAATGGGCAATAGGACAGCGAATGTTCGCCCTGAGAGAGTTGTCGTGGGGGGTTGCGACCCCGTCGGGATGCGGCATCGTTTCGACAGACTAGAGTGGAAGATAAATTTAATGTTGTGTGCTATTTTGTTTCTTGTGATTATTGTTATCCTAAAGTTGTAGTGCTGGAGGTTCTCCTCGTGTATGTTGGTAATGTTTTATGCTATGTTGTCGTCAAGCTATTTTGGTAATGTGTTATGTACGGTTGTGTTGTATTTTAGTTGTTGTGTTCGTTGGTGTGTTGGTGGTTGTACTACTTGCTACATTTCATGTACGTGCAATGTATGTGTTGTTTCGTGTTGTCATTGCCTGAGACCTTCGTATTATGTGGGTTGTCCCGTGTTGTCATCTCTCTGTTGGTTGTATGCCCTAGTAAATCAAAGAACTAAGAGCAACCCTTTTTATACAGGAAACTATCTGTGAACATCAAACCATCAAGCACTTCAAGAAATTACCAGTCTAATTAAGTTGTATATATATTTACGCATTACAAAAATTACAACAGCACAATTACAAAAAATCAGTTATCATCTCGTCGTCGCCGCATCGGACGACGTATCTGATCCTCCGAGAAGGTGAACCTGCTAGGAGAGCGCGGTGCATCTCGAAGGTCGTAGTGCGAGGTCTGCGTCGGAGGCGGTGGTGGGTACATCTCTGTGGGGAGTTCCGACTGCTGGCCTATAATAGTGCTCAGCCAATCGGAGGAGGGGTCTACATCCTGCAATGGAATATACAAAAAAGTTTATAATCATTATTTATATCATGTGTTATGTTTACTACATGTGTACATACCGGTGCATACGGCTGTTGGAATGACGATGACGTTGCGTAATCACCCATGTACTCCTGCGCCGTGTAACCTTGGTACGTCTGCCCGAACCACTCGTACCGCCCTTGTGTGTCTGCTCGGGTGGACTGACCGCCAGGCGCATATGTCGCTATCTGATGGGGTGACTCAGGGTCGCTATCTGAATGCTCGTCCGCCGCTCTCCGGGATGACGACGGCTGTAGCAACGTGCTATCCCTTCGCAACTGCTGCAGGGAAAACGTGTGTTACGAATAAATGGCAATCGAGTGGATGGCAACGTGTGTTACGAATAAACGTGTGTTACGAATGAACTGATGGCAAATGTCGTACCGCTGGTCCAAAAGGCTGTGAGGACGAGGGAGCGCAGCTGGGATGACCTCTGGACAGCGACGGACGACCGTCGGACAGCGACGGACGACCGCTGGACTGCGACGGACGACCGCCGGATTGCGACAGACGATCGCCGGACTGCGACGGACGACCACCGTACATCGACGGACGTGCTGAAGGTGGTGCCAACGGCGGCGCTGAAGGCTGCTCTCTGCGGACGCGTCGTGCGTCGACATCATCCCTGTGCTGACTGCAGCTCAAGGACTTGAACGCATTCCTGAGGTCATTGATGACGCTACACACCGAAGCAAGAACCCGGTTGCCGCCCTCCCCACGCTGCAGCATCTGAAAAGCCTCGTGCTCAGCACGACGCATATGCTCGCACTGTACGTAAACAACAAATGAGTTAAAACGCACTGTACGTAAAGAAACAATGAGTACAAACGTACTGCAGGTGCACGTACCGCCTCGTCAATACGTGCTGCTCGATAACGGTCTGGGCCGGCCTGTATGGCATCTTCGTGCGTGACCTCTGAAGGACGGGGTGGGGCAGGCCTAGTAATCTTGCTGCGGGTGCGTGGAATGTACCACTCTAGGTACGCACCGTATGTGGCGATGTCGTGTGGCCTAGCCTCGTGCACAACCTCTGTGCTCGCTGAGTCACGCCACAGGTCTGTCCACGGCCGCTGTGTGGCTATCCAGTCGTCACCATGGCGCCCTCTTCTTGATTGCCTGCAAGTTAGTGCACATATTGTACAATTAGTATTGTCAACACATTACTACCTTGCGTACAGTTACCGTGCAATGGCTTACCGGTGGGCCTTCGGTGGTAGTGCCCGTCCTGGGAGGGGTGGCACGTGCTGGTGGAGGTGAAACTGCCTCAGCACTCTCTGCGGGTTGTACGGTTCGACGAAGTGCGCGAAGACGAGGTGACAGGTCGTCAACCAGTACATGTGGTCTTGGTGGCACTGAGATGACAACCCGTAGGGGGCAATGAGCTGAATGAACCCTGCATCCCATGGGAACCAGACTATGTCTTTGTCAGGAAGCCGCTCGAAATCGTCATGGAAATCTGGGTACACACGCCTCGCTCTATCCTTAGCCCATCGCAGCTGACCATGTGTCCAACGAGTCCCCATAGTCGGCCCATCTATGGGGTCATCGCCACCTGCCTGACCGTACAACTCCGGGAGGAGGTCGTAAGGGTGCACGGGCCTCTCGATCTTAGGCCTCCCAACCGTGAAGTGCTCCCAAGACCAGTACTGTAGGAGCACATAGCACGCCGCCAAGACCGGCTCGCTGGCCTCAGTACGCTGACAGGCATCACACAAGCCTCAGTACGTGGCACTAAGGACTGCTGATCCCCAGCTGTACTGCGGCACCTCGCCGGGCAAGGCATCCGCCAAGGACTCCGCAAGGTGTATGTACGTCGGATGCACGGAGACTCCAGTGGTCGTAGGAAACAAGACCCATCCGAACAAAAAAAGGATGTATGCCATGAGGTGCGTCCGCACGACCCCCTCATGAGCGTCCTCAGGGCAGGTCATGAACTCTCGTAGCCACGAGTGTGGCACACCAGACATGTTGTCTGGGATGGGGAGACTGAATCGGGCACCCAGGGCCTCCTTCCAATTCGCCGCCCTGGGGGGTGGCACTACTGCTGCACCACGGATGGGTAGACCTGTCAGCATGGACACGTCCTGAAGTGTAATAGTCATCTCGCCCCACCGGAAGTGGAAGGTGTGAGTCTCCGGTCTCCAACGATCCACGAGTGCGGACAGCAACGCCGCATCGAACTGCAATGAATACGGAACATCCAGCATGCGAGCAAGGGGCAACAGACCGGTGTCTCGCAGCAGCGGGATGTACCGCTCGTCTAGAGGCCAGTGCTCTCGGGGGCCCCTAAGGACGAAACACGGAGGGCCATCAGGCATTGATGCCCACGCGGTGCATCGGTGGTGGTCATCCCAACGGGCCTCAAGCAACTCGTACGCCATCTCCTGCCGATGATTAAAAACAAGTCAGTACGCAGTGTCATGACAATATGCAACATACATAATTTGTACGTAATGATAATACATCGTGAAATAAATGACAACAAAACATGAACAAACGTAATTTGCATCGAACGACAACAAATGATAACGAAATATCGAATAAGTCACAACATAACATAATCTGCAAGAAATGACTCAAACAAATTGTACACGGAAATAATTTGGTCAGATACATTCAGCATAGGTTACAGGATGCACGATCCTGTGCTCGCATCACAACAAATCACGGAACCAGCAGTGCACAATCACAGTCCATGTGCTGCATACTATGGAGCGTTACTTGATGTCGGCCTGTTTGGGCACTGCCTAAATGAATGGCCAACCGTCTTGCATAGTCTGCACTTCGGGCGCCGAACCCGATCCCCACGCTGGCTATCATCCATGTCGTTACGAATGCGACGGCTCTGTCTTCGCCCACGGCCGACGTGCTTCAGTGCATCGTTCGGCACCCACTTGATCTGCCCTGGCCAGAGCTCCCTATAATGCATGTCCACCCCGTACGAATGGAACTCCGTGCTCCAGGTTTCAAACAGGTGCTTCATGTCATAGTACCTTGAGATGTAATGCGTGGGCGCCTGGTTCCATAACGCGCATGCCGCGTACACGTGGGAGCATGGCTTGTGTAGAAGCTGCGGCTTGTTGCAGGTGCACGATGCTCTGTCATCAATCGTGCACACCTGCTTACGATCCCCTCTAGCCTGCCCCATCATGTACTTCTGTCTGAGGCGAACCTCAAACTTCCTCCGTAAGCCATCCATGGTCTGAGCAATATACGAATGAGCCTTCTCCATCTTCTTGTCCATGTAGGCCCGCGCTACCTCGGAGAATTCTTTGCCTTCGTCCATATGCTGCTTCGCCATCATGGCTCTATTGACGAAGTATCCTATTGAACGGTTCCAGGTCTCTTCAACGATTGCAGTGATAGGTAGGGATCTCACGCCCTTTAGAACACCATTGTACACCTCGGACATGTTTGTCGTCATGATTCCGTACCTTGCTCCGCCGGTGTCATGCAGTAGAGACCACATCTCCAGGTCAAGTGCATTGGACTGCACCCATTGTGTGAACTCCCCAAGTCTCGTGGAGCCTCCCTCCACGGCCCCCGCTTCAGCCTGCTCAAGACGCCTGACATGCCTGCTGGTCTCCTGATCAAGGTGGCTCCACAGGGCATTGAACTTCGTCTTCTGGTTCTGCATACAAAGTTTTTTAAACATCTTCATTAGTTCCTTGCTATGGAACCTTCTGTGGAAGTTTGCCGCAAGATGCCTCATGCACCACCGGTTCTTCATGTCATTCCACTGGTACGGAGGCTGTGTCCCGTTCTGCATCGTTCGCATTGCAGACAACAAGCCTGCATTGCGGTCTGAGATAACACACACGTCGGGCCGATCTTGTACAACGGCCTGCTTCACATTGACAAGGAACCATAGCCAGCTTTCCGTACTCTCATTCTCTACTATTGCAAATGCCACTGGGAGTAACTGGTCATTTGCGTCTGCTGCAACCGCGGTCAGGATTGTACCCTTGTATTTGCCAGATAGGAATGTGCCGTCCATCGTTAGCACTGGACGTCACCACTTGAAGCCTTCTATTGCCTGATGGAAGGCCCAGAACACTCTTTCAAGCACAAAACAATTCGGCCCTTCTGTCTCATGAACCCGCTCGTACTTGTTAATGTACGTGCCTGGGTTTGCTTCTGCAATCTGACACAACATTCTCGGGACCAGATCATATGCCTCCTCATATGTCCCGAACATACTCCGCAGTACCTTCTGTTTCCCCCGCCACACCTTCTTGTAGCTCACAGCAAACCCCACCGTGTTCGCTACCTCCGCCATAAGAACCTTGGGAGTAATGGATACATTTGCAACCACAAGATGCCTTATCAGCTCTGCAACATATGACGACGTCATGTTGCGGTGCCTAGGTAGCGGCGCCGCAAGCTCACAAGTGTGATCGTTTAGCACCGTTATCCAGAAGTCCGTGGCAGCGCCTCTGAACCGCTGCGCACGGACCTTGCCAGGGCAGGAGCCGTCCACACACTTCACAATGTAGGTGTCAGGATTGGACCTGTGCACCCGATATGTCCGGCTGATGTTGACGGCGTATGTGGCAATAGCTTGCTGTGCAGCACTCTTGTTACGGAAGCTCTGCCCTACAACGAGTCTGCCTTCATTGAATCCCCACTCTGCCTCCTCCGCCCGTGGCAGAACTAGGGATTCCGCTGCGATGTCGTCCAATCTGGACGGCACGTACGCACCCTCCGTGGTTACAACACCACCTACCACACCTCCCGCTGTAGGTTCCCCTTCTTCCTCCTCTCCTGAACTCTCTGTTTCCACATCGTCCTCCTCCTCACTTTCCTGCACCTGGTTCTCAAGGTACTCGTGACAGTCAACACGCGCGGCCCACCACCTCTTGACACCTTCATTCGGCTGAAAATTCTCCGCGCGCCTCCGCAGGTCCCCATCTCCCATTGACTCATAGCCTCCTTCTCCTTCACCAGCATCTTCATGACCGCCGGAGAGTAATGCACGCTCTACATCTCCGCCAGCACCACCAGAGCCACCCATGGCGGATGATTCTGTCCTCTCCACGAATTGAACATACACCATTGGCCTGGCATATATCAATGCGTCTGGGTTGCACACGACCTCCATGTAGTTCGCCCATGAAGCGTCGCTCGTCACCTTTATAAGTTGCCACACTGTCTCCCCTGCAGCACCTCCAACTGTGGCATACACTGCCTCGATCCGTAATTTGTTCCTTGCGGTGTCCCGATCGAATCCGGAACGCACGCATTTCCGTAGCTCCAACAGGCTCATGGTGTTCAGATTGCGTGCCCGGATCACAGTCCGGTCACAATTATTCAGGTCTGCCCCGTACGGCCCGTCCCGTACGAGACCACTTCCATAGAACACGAACAAGTCTTGGATGTCACCCATGGCGTACCTAACATAAGTCCATACTGAACCCTCTTAGCATATATAACATACAACAACTGTACCATCATACAGTACCTACTGCCTACCACATACAAGCGTACCATTTATGGAGTGCGCTACCAAATCTCTACATAAATCAAATTAGTAATGTAATTGTATTTTTTTAATTTATTTGCACCGCGCACTAACAAATTCCTACATAAATCAAATTTTAGTGAAAATCAAATTACATTTTTTAATTTACCTCCTATTTTTTTATTATTATTCTCCCAATTAATTCACTAATCCAGCAACTCAATTTTTAATCATTTTTTACTCATGAAATCTTATATTGATCAAATAACTACATTTTTTGCTAATGTGTTAGTTGCTCTACGTTTCTACGATTAGTTCCTCTACATTACTAGTACCCAACAATGTGTTCATATATGCAAGGTTACACTTCAACATATATTTTTTCAAAGATTCACATGCAGCTCCTTATTTCTAGCACCTAACCATTGTTTTAACAATTACGCCATCTGCTCTAACTACTACAGTATAAAATTTTGTTCACATCATATAAAAATACAATGCACTACAACTACTTGTTTTAACGCTTACGTTAATGATGTTCTAATCAATAACAATAACAACTACAGCCATCTGCTTTCACTAAAACATTATACAAAACGTTTACATTAATGACATGGTAATCACTAACAATAACAATATAGTCACACGGGGATGATATTTACCTTTTCTTGAAGCTCACGAGGCGATCTACAACTTTCACAATTGCTAAAACTTCAAATCACCAGTGCAAATTACTCCAAATCCTGTTATCATTTTTTTAATATTACTATTCACAAGAGCAGTACAAAAATTCTTCACATAAAATATAAAATACAATACACTACAACTACAAACATTTTATCAAAAAAAATGCAAGATACTACAACCAAAAATAACTACAAACATTTCACATTACAGTGGACAACAACAGTACATAATTTAATCAAATAAAATATAAAATACAACACGTTAATTACATAAAATATACACATATGCAGAACATATACCAAACGTTTACGTTAATTACAGGCTAATCACTATAATAACATTATATACACATGGAGATGATACTTACCTTTTCTTGAAGCTCACGAGACGATCTACAACTTTCACAATTGCGAGAACTTCAGATACCTTCAAAAATTACTCCAAATGCCGTGTTTGCCGTTCTTCGTTCCTTCACTATCAACGCCCTCTCTTGCTCTCTATCTTCCTGCTTCTCTGTCTAGCGCAAATGCAAACTCACTGAAGCCTTCGAAACGCAGGCACTCTCTTCCTTTTATCGCGAGACAGACAACAGCCATATGCAGCGAATGAATTAGGGGCCGGTTCTTACTACATGCAGAGAATGGACGCGTGTAAAAAATAGTGCACAAAGCAGCAACACGCGTATGCATGCAGGAAATAAAGGAGAAGAATGCAGCACGGGCGAGGGAATCCCGCAGGAAAGAAACGAATTCACGGGCGAGGGAATCACGCAGGAAAGAAAAATGCACAGCACAGGAGGCCGACGGGACGTGGCTCAAGTGGTGCGGTCTCCCACCGCACCACCACCCGAGTGGTGCGCTCCGGCGCCGCACCACTCGCCCGACGTGACGGCCAGCCAAATGGTGCGGTCGGGGACCGCACCACTGGGGTGTGGTGCGCTCCCCGGCCGCACCACATGCCACGTGTCGCATTGCCGTTAATCGTGCGGTCGTTTGGGGGCTACTTTTGGAATTATGTTTTCAACACGGCTATTTTTGGAATTAAGAGTAGCAACAGTACTAGAAACGTCCAAAATTCGCAGACTGCAAGGCGGAGACAGGAATGAGTCCAGCTCAGATTCGTAGGAAAAACACGTCGAAAACAATTTTTTTTTCTCAAATCCCCAAGCTACCACTTATTATAGGTAATACTTAGAAAAATAGTATAAGAACACATGAATTTTTACGTAAAAAACTCTTAAAAAATCATAGACAAATAGAGATACATCACTATAATAAAAAAACATGTTTATAATAGAAAAGTTTTTATCATTCTTAAAAAGATATCAAGAGGTATCGTTACCTCGCCACCAAATAGTTTAATGGTGAGGTACTAGTACTCCTAGTACCTCCTAAGGATGATAAAAACTCTCTTATAACAGAGTTCTTGTTCTTCCTATGCACTACAAGGGTGCACATATACGCGCGAGGAGACAAGTCCTATACGGAGAAGAAAACTAAATATAGCACCACACATACAGTCAATCTGGGATACTATTATGGAACATTATCATCAAAGTAAAGAACAAGTAATGAAAGCAACAATAGAAATTCAATGGAATCAAAACCCTAAGAGTACTTTATTAAAGACTAACGGAAATTCAAATAAATGTTTGAAATATGGGACCGGTCCACTTTTAATTAAAAAAAGGATAAATGAAATAACATAAATAGTGATAAGTCACGGTACTGAAAACTCGAGTGCTCCCACTTATGTATGATGCTATCACTCCACTGGCCTTTTACCTAAGAATGGAAAGAGCAAGCGTGAGATTCGAAATCTTAGCAAGTACCCAACAACGATCGCAACACGGTGAGAAAAGGACAAGCAAGCAACAAGTAATTAATAAGCTAATGGCAATGAAATTAAGTTACCAGAAACACTGATACTGATCAGGGATAGAGATAACAAAGATGTGGAACCAAGGTAACGGTTGTTTAACAAGTTATGGTAATGGCTCTGGCGATCCTTTCCCACATACCTGGTTATACGAGAATAGTGAGGCACATCTCTGTTCTCGACTGTATAATCGTAGACATGGTGTAATATCCTGAGTAACGAAAATGTACGACCCCACGTACGTTACTAGGTGGGTGGCAATCTCCCTTATATGTGGGTAACCCTAGGCTAGGTAACAATTATATTATCAATGGCTAATATGATAAGAGATTGGAATAACTAAGGATAAGTCTGGGTAAGGTTACGATAAGTGACAGGATTGTTTAGGTTGAGAAGGAAAGGCATAAATTCCGATACGAGTGTTTGATGAGTTTTTGTACAAATTTTATGTAAAAGCACGTACCAAGGTACATCTTTGGGAAGGAAGTTTCTATGTGCACGTGCGGTCCAAGATTCAAATTCCTTAAGTTTAGATCATGATACGACCACGTTGTGATGGCCACAAAGTGTTCTAAATGTAGTCCACTCAACCATGGCTCATCTACTACTCGACAATGGCTCATCGACCACATGGTACAATATGGCACATCTTCCAACCACGTTTGTGCCGCCACATCTTCGACCACATGGGTGTCGGACTCGTTCTTCGGCTATGACCACGTTGTGTCACACGGTGTCGACCAGCTGTTACGACCACACTTGCTCAAGCACCCGCTATGACCACGTTCTTGTGACCACGTCTTTGATCGCCTAGGTGTCGAGCACATTCTTTTGTCATGATTACGATGTGTCGATCAGACTGATATGACCACATTTAGCCGACTAGTATGACTACGTTCCGATCGATGGGGGATCGAGCGGTCGTTTTCAATCATGTTGTGCCGACCGGCTGATACGACCACATTATGTCATACAGTGTCGAGCACCTGCTACGACCACAATTCTTGCGACCACGTCTTCGACCGCCTGGGTGTCAAGCATGTTCTTCAGTCATGATTACGATGTATCGATCAGACTGATACAACCATGTTGTGTAGTTCGACCACGGTTGTAGATCATCAATAGCAAGGCATGGCTGCACCGTATCCTCATCCAGTTGGAGATAGCACTCAACAAACTTCCGAGATGAAAGCATAATCCCGAAAGGTAACGAATCTGTAGCCAATCAGGAATCTTATCTCAATTGGAATCTTATCTTTGATTTAAATGGCACAACCGACACCGTGTTGGAGCCTTATACGGCACCTACGACCCTCCCGAGCCTATAAAAGGAGAGACAGGGATGTATGGAGAGGGGGACGGAGGAGATCCTTAGACGCAAATGCAGAGGTGAATGCGAAGGGGAATCGCGAGTTGAGAAAACACACCCTAGACGCAGACACAAAGGTGGACATGGAGGCAATCGTAAAGCCAAACATCCCAGACGCAGAGGCGGAGACGAATGAAAAGACTGAAGCAAAGAAGGAGCCAGAGAGAGGCCTAAGGCGATGATCATGGCTTTCTATGTCAAGAATGGTAAAAATAGTCTTTCCCATCTTTGTTTTGCAGCTAGTTAAGATGCATACAATGAGTGGTGGCTACGACAGCAATGTCGCCAAGCAACCATGACTGCTGCCAATCATCGCCGAAGTCGTGAGCTCCCAATCGCTGGCCAAAGTTAGCACTTTTGATTACTTCACAGAGTCAGAGTCCCCTGTCACCGCCTATCGATTTCAAAGCCGTGCGTACCTCCGATCGCTTCGTAAGGTCAAAGTTCCCGTCTACTACCGATCGATTCCGTAGTCGGGCGTGTCTCTGATCGCTTCGCAAAGCTAAAGTCCTTGATGAACCATGTGGAGGTGACCACATGTGTATGATGAGTAATTGACGTTGGTTTAGGTAAGTCGAGTTTGGTTTGAGTGGTTCGGAGTCGAGTTGTTGCGTGGCGCAATCAGGCTCGGTCGGACTTGGTCAAACTTGGTCGTATGGGATTAGGACACTGATTCTTTGATTCGATAGGTTTGGACTTCATCTGTGGTAAGTATGAGGTTATTTACGCTTTCATGTATCGAGCGGTGCTATTTGATGTGTTTCTTGTCTGTGTGGCTGCAGGACATCGAGGCGGAGTCGTGGCGAGACACGGTGGACCGGACTAGGCGCAGGTGGCGCTGAGGTCAGAACGGTCAGGATGTGTCGAAGACAATGTGGACTCGAGGTGGTTGCGAGGTGCGCGAGGCAAGGAGCGCGGAAGCTTCCCGGAAGGTGCAGGAGGGGCGAATCGGGAATTTCGCAAGGATGCACAAGCGGGAGCGGGCTCCGTTGGATTTAGCGGGCGTAACGGGGTGGAGACCCGTTAGCCTTGGGCTATAAATACATGTGAAGAGCTGCATGCCCATGTATGGTTGTTGGAGGGAATTAGGGTTTACTCAAGTCAAAAGAGGCTTTGGGAGGTTGTTTCCCCTTTGCTCTTTAGTGGTTAGAGAGTAGTTGAGGGTAGCAGTCCATGTCCCTTTCGTAGCTTCTCAGTGTTGTCTCCACTCCAGGATAGCATGTAGGGCTTGAGTTCTTGAGTTGGGAGAGGGAGATGAGGGATTGAGAGTTTGTAATCACTCCTTTAGTCCTAATGTCCAGTGGTATCGGGACTCATATGTATTCCTTGCTTTGATGGAATGAAAAATCTGAAGTTCTAGTTTCTAAGTGCTCTCTGTTCTTCGATACTTTCTTTTTGTGATTGTTGAGTTTCTTGATTTCCTGTTGTTTCTTGTTGGGAAGGCCCAAAATGGGTTGCTCTATGATGGGTGAGTGCCTCAAGATCATTTGATCAAGTTCCCCAAGAGCAAACTTCATTTTAATCTCAGATTTGCATTTTGGAGTTTCTCTGTTCTTCATTCCCTTTTTAGGGTTTTGGTCCTGATCTTGATTCCCTTGAGGAGATGGCCTAATTTTTGGTCTGATAACCCCTTATGCTATTGCTAACATATCTGCAAAATCCCATTAGCAAAGGGTTTGAGACCATGGAGTAATTTGGATTTGGGTATTCTCCTCTCTGAAGTTGTTCAGACTTTTGGGCATTTCTAGGGTTTGATAGTTCTTGGGTTTCCCTTCATGAGATGGATTGATTTTTGGTTTTAAGAGCTATTTTGTTATTGCTAACATAACTGCAAGAGCTCATGATCAAAAAGTCAGTGATTGAGGAGAAATTTGATTTTTGAGGTGGCATTTGTTCTTTTCAGTAATTTGGGGTAAATCTGAAATTCTTGGTTGGGAGTTGGTTTTATTTAGATACTTGTGCTCCTATTGGTATTTGAAAGGTTATTTATCAGTGTAGGGCTAATATTTACAGAGATATTCCTCATTTTTATTTGCAATATGGAAGTCCAAGTTTTTAGACTGAAAAATCCTGCTGTCTGCACTGAAAAACCGACGGGCGGTCTGACCGCTGAAGGACTTGCGGTCTGACCGGTTGGGCGCCGGCGGTCTGACCGGTCCAGGATAGCCGGTCTGACCGGCCGAGCGGCGGCGGTCTGACCACCGGCCCAACAGAGGTCTGACCGGCCCTGGGTTTTTGTAGGCCTTGTTGCTTTATATTTTTTTGGTATGGCTTCCAGGGTATCCTCTTCTGGCCCTCATGCATTTTTAGTAGGATCTTGTTTCTTAAGTTAGGCATTTTCCTTTCATCGCCTCCTTTTATTATTTGAGAGAGGTTGTTTGTGAGGGCTCCTCTTGCTTGGTTCTTTCATAGCTTTTGCACTCATCTTAGCTTCACATAGCTACAGGAGAGGATTTAGTGTTTGGATTCGAGTAGGGGACAAATTTTATTTGATCGACATTCACCCCCCCCCCCTCTGTTGCCATTTCGGTCCAACAGTCCTCGACCACTGCTGACCATTTGCTAAAGTCAAGATGCCCCGATCACTCTCCAAAGATAGCCATCTATAACCATTAGCCATCTATGATCGCTTTTTGAAGCCGAAGCCACCGACCGCTTCTAAAGACGGCCATCTACGACCATCAGCCATCTATGATCGCTTGTTGGAGCCAGATGACTCTGATCGCTTCCAAGAATGCCTACGACCATTAGACATCTATGATCGCTTGCTTGAGCCGGATGCCTCTGACTACATCCAAGAATGCTTACAACCATTAGCCATCTATGATCGCTTGCTTGAGCCGGACGCCTCCGACCGCTTCTAAGGACGAATACGGCTGTCGACCGCTACGACCACTTGCTAGAGCTGAAGACTCCGATTGCTTCCAAAACGGGCGCCTACGGCCACTTCTCGAGGACGGACGCATACTACACGTGCCAGATCCAAGCCTCTCTGACTACCTATGGTACACCTACTTCTTCAGCCGTAGATCACCGATCATGGTGCTTCGGTACTTTTTATGAGTACTCCCTTTGACCATGGACCTTTCGATGGGTTTCAACCACGTGGATTTCGACCACGGACATTTCCGATGGGTTTTGACTATGGATGTTTTTGATAGGTTTTGACCATGGTGGGTTTCGACCATGGACGTTTTCGATGGGTTTTGACCCAAGTGGGTTTTGACAACAGATGTTTCCAATGGGTTTCGACCATGTGGATTTCGACCACAGACGTTTCTGATGGGTTTCGAATATGGTGGGTTTCAACCACGGATGTTTCAGATGGGTTTCGACTACGGACATTTCTGATGGGTTTCGACCATGGTGGGTTTTGACCACGAACGTTTTTTATGGGTTTCGACCATAGACATTTCCGATGGGTTTCAACCACGGTGGGATTTGACCATGGACGTTGTCGATAGGTTTCAACCATGGTGGGTTTTGACCATGGACGTTTCTGATGGGTTTCAACTACAGCTATCTTTTGAGGCGTTTCGACCATGGTAGGTTTCGACCACGGACGTTTCCGATGGATTTCGACCATGGTGGTTTCGACCATGGCTATCTTCCAATGGGTCTCAACCATAGATGTTCTTGATGGGTTTCGACCACATTAGTCTCCTGATGGGTTTTGACTACTGTGACTGTTCGACCTTGGATGTTGCTCGATGGTGTCGACCATGTGACTTTTACCACAGATGTTCCCTGGTGGTGTCGATTACTGTGACTATTCACCACGACTATCTTCCGATGACCTTCGACTATGGTGTGTTGCTGACCCCAGATGTCTACCCATGGGTTTCGACCATGTGACTTCCGACTACGGAGATTTCTCGATGAATTAAATCACAGTGATGCTTGACCACTAAGCGCTTCTGATGAGTTTTGACCACCATGGATTTCAACCAAGGCTGTTTTTTATGGATTTCGACTACGATGCATTTCAACCACAGAAATTTCTTGGCGGGTTTTGAATTTGATGAATTTTGACCACAGACGGTTTCCTATGGTTGTCGATCACATTGATACTTGACCTCCGTGGCCCGCTCTTCTAATTCTTCTACTTAGGCTATGCCTACAATATTGATTCTAGCCAACGTTGTTGTCTGTTTGGTCCTACTAGACGTTAATCATGCATACTTCAAAACACTTCCGTTGTGTCCATTCGATACTGACGAGGTCGAATGGCACGAGCAGGCGTGGTCAAGTGTGATGATCACACTGTCAATGGCCCCATAGACCGATGAGGCTATGGATAATGCCAATGCCATACCTTCATTAATCATTCATCCCTTGCTGAGGAACATAAGGCAAAGACTAAAGACGATGACCAATGCGCAGCTTAATCGAAGGTTTTCTATGGGTTACCTCACAGATGTAATTAACTGAGAGGCCTTCCAAGGCCCTGGGAACCAGGACACCATATCATCTATGTCAGATTTGCTATGCAAAGTAGGCTACAGAGCACATATATATATAAAGGGATCTGTAATTTTGTTCTTCTCAAATGAATGAATAAAATACATGTTTTCCCTATCTTTTACTATGTTTATTTAATTTTGCGTACTTTAGTACACTGGCACGCCCGCATCTTATAACCCCGAGGCCAGAAATCCGCAAGCGATTTCTCACGTCGAACAAAATGGCATACCCAGTGGGACCTGGTTCTCCTCCCATCTTTGCTGTGCTTATTGGTCGCCGGTCTCTACTTGCTCGTTCATCAAAAAGACATGGCATGTTGCATAATGACCATAGGAGTCGAGCCCCTACCGATCATGAATCCTCTTCTCGTAGGCGGATCCCCCTATGTCAACAACACCCTAGTGTCGCAATGATCCAATTTGGATCATTTCCTCCTGTGATGGTTTTTGAGCAAGGCTGCAAGATCTATGTTCATGAGACCTAGGAGCCAGTCCAGTTCAAGATGGTTCTATCCAATAAGGCTCAAAATTGAGCTGCTACCAAGGCGAAGAAGGAGCGTGGTGCTCTTATGCTCGAAGCACGTCATTTACTAAAAGAATCTATTGTCACTGAGATAAGAGGAGATGTAAATGTTGCTCAGCGATTGCACGCCAAAGCCTCCAATAGGAAGGCACATGTTGCAACCCTACGATCACCTGCTCCAGCTATTGACCTAAGGTTGGTTAAGCTGACAGCACAACGCAGTAAAGTTGAACTGCTACAGTCTTTGGAGGTAGTCTTGCAAAATCTTCGGATGCTCATGGCCAATGCTCGTCGAGCATATAGCCCTCATCCCCTTCGTAACTACAAGAGGAAGTATCAGAAGGTGCAATGACTACAACAGTCAATTAGCTCACGTATTGCACAAAGCACTATTCCTGATGAAGATTGGTCTCTTAGCATGAGAGACCTCATGGATAAGGTGTTCACTTATCGAAGCACTTTAACTCCACCATACGACTTGTTCCCTGACGACTGGGCGCATGAACCGTCAAAGATCAAAAAAATAGTAAGGAAAGCAATTGTGAAGGAGTACTAGAAACGATGATCGCATGCAAAGCTTGTGCTACCTGGGCCAACCGGTTTATTCACTAAAAACAAAGGTCCTTTCTAACAAGGTGTTTTAGCACCCTACCTGCATCTTTCCACAAAGCGAGGCTCTGGCACCCCGTGAAGAAGACTTGCGGCAAGAGCTTCGATAACTCCAAGATCAAATGAGCCAACTTCGAAGATGGCTCCAAGATCATGATCTGCCAGCTAGGTCATCAGCGAACGAGCCTATAAAGGATCGAGGTATTCGCCAGCAAGCCGCCATCCGAAACACGAACATCAAACTTGGGTACCTCAGCATAGGTCCCCACCTGCTCACATTGCCCAACCAAGACAAACCACGGTGCCATCTCGTTGGAATCGATGGTTGAGACATCAAGACCAAGCAAGACCCGCTCATGCCAATCAACAATAGCGAGCTCGGAATACTCCTCAAGAACAAGCTCCCTCAAGGCACGAAGCCCATACACAAGCATCACCTTAGTAGAGAGAAGTTGCGGCATCTCAGATTACCCGACGATTTGTGAATTCACCCCATGTAGCACCACCCCTACCACCATGGCCTTACGTGCAACCGACCAGTCAACACAAGTGTCAGAGACATCGAAACAATTGTCACACATAGTACCAAGAGCTGGACGACCTGGTGCTCAAGCACATGGAAATACACATTTGAGCTAATGGAGAGATTTACCAAGAGGACAATAATATCATCTTTTGCATCTTCCCGCATTTAGAGCAAAGTGAGAGGTACAATTACCTCAATCGTTTAACTCCAAAACCACGAGGAACATGACCTGAGGTACCTCATCAAGAGGAGGCAATGGCCTCTCAATCACGTACTCCAACCATCCCGCCTCGGGAAGAACCATGGGATATTATATTGCATGCCACCTTACCAGAGAATTAGCAAATGCTTGTCCATTTAGCTACTCCAATGGAGGGCATTGAGTAAACACAACCTAATTCGCATTCCTCAAATAAGGAACCTCCACAGGCAATTGCCACTGTAGATCAGAGCACAACACAAATGGTGGAGTCTGCTTGTGATCAGCAGGAGGTAAGCAAGATGAGTGATGCGGCTAGAAAGAATGTTGCAATGTGCGGAACTCCGACGGCTTGCATAAGGCATGCAATCAACAACGGGTGGAAAGCTCCTTGTGTCACCCAGGAATTTTCATATCCTTCAGATGAAGAGATCATTCCCAACCCAAAGGCATGTTTTCTTAAGGAGTCTCTGCCTCGCTTCAGCCAAGTGCGCACATGGTTTAAAAGGACCAATGAGTCGATAAGGGAATATGAATCAATACCTTTAGAGGGAGCAAGATTGGTGGCTCCATGCCTCCCCATAACTTCTAGGAAAGGTTCACTGTCTGAAAATGACATGTATTCTCATTCCTACATTGACCTCACCGCTCGGCTTCCTCAAGATCATCAAAAACTACAATAAGTCACAAACCAGCCTGGAGTGAATACTCGGCTGCGTTCCATCACCCTCCAAAATATGGGAGGAGCTTTAGAAGCAGGGCGATAGAACTCGATACGCAACGTGATGATATTTCTAGTGCTGGTTCTTCTTCACTAAAGAACCATCCAATCTTGCCTCCCTACTAGGAGCTCAAACCCTCCATTCCATCAGAAGGAGAGGATCATCATGATGATATTAACACAGCAGTTGCACGCATGGTGTTTGATGAACAAAACAAAGGTGCTCAAATTGATGAAAATCTTATACCCCCCCACGAATGTTGCCGGTGCATCTAGCGCAGAAAAGTCGAGGTCACAGGGAGTCTGTTTAGAAGAGCAAGTATGTGAACAAAGACAAATGATAGAATAATTATCCACCAAGTTTGATAGTCTCCTGGAAGCTACGATGGGTTTTGGTCAGAGGATTCCCCCACAGGTAACATTTCAAGCAGGTAAGGACCCACAGATTGAAGAACTGGAGACAGTGGCTTGAAATGATGTTGCGGTCCATAATGAGCTGGCACGTGTGTTGTCCAGTACTCATCCTGGGCCACGAGCTATCCCTACTGCTTTTGTGAGTATGGCGCCATCCCCAAGTATGGTAAAAGGCTACCACAATATCGTAGAAGACTTGGTGAATAAGAGACTTAAGCAGATTACCATTGATCAAGTTCCTCCATCATCGGAAAGTGGGCTTGAGAAGCCTTATGAAGCCTGGCATGACATGGTGGACTTCCTGGCATGTTGGCATCTGCCAAAGTTTCATCAGTTTGACTGAATTAGCGATGCGAAGGAACATTTTGCTTACTTTGAGGTAGCTTATGGCGATATCGCCAACAGTTCATCGCTTCTATTATGACAATTCTCTGGATCTTTGACTGGCCTAGCCTTCCATTGGTATAGTTGTCTACCGACTGGATCTATCAGCAGTTGGGTGGGCATGAAAGAAGTCTTCAAAAAACACTTCATCACCATGAAGAAAGACTTCTCAATTGTGGATGTAGCTCAAGTTTGTCAAAGGCGAGAGGAGCGCATTGACGATTATATAATTCACTTCTGCAATAGTTATGTGCATCTCGCCAGAGAGATGCATTTAGAGGATGCCATTTGAAATGTGTGTCCATGGAATGCAACAATATTGGTCGCTTGAGGTGTCTCAATGAGAACCCAAGGCTTTCAGTGCCCTCAGTTTAGCAGTGGTAGACATAAAAGTTAGAGTTTGAGAAATCTCCTCAAATTATATAGCTCTACAAGAATGCTAGCGCTTTTGATCCTGGTAAGCATTTCAACTCGACGGCCAAAATGACCCACAATGGGGGCAAAACTAAGGCGTTAGTAGAAGCCAACACAACAAGGATGTCTTTTACATCACAATACTGTGTCCCTACTATAGGGGCAAATAATGAGCAATCTGGAGACAAGCAGCGCCCGTCCTTTCAAGAGTTACTTAAGAAACAATATATCTTCCGGCAAGAGTTAGTAAAAGACATGTTTGAGCAATTAATATAACATCATGCCTTGAATTTGCCAGACCCATAGAGGCTTGAACAAGTAAATATAACCAATAATCCTTTGAACTGCCCATATCATTTATACGTTGGTCATGTGATTGAAGATTGTTTCACCTTTAAAGAATGGCTGCAAAGAGCTGTTAATGAAAAGAGAATCGATTTGGATCTAGATGCCATTAATCCAAATTATCGTGCGGTCAATGCAGTGACTGTGGAACCACATACCCCATCAAGAAAAGATGAAAAATCATGGATGCTGCTTGCCCAAGTTGAGCATTTGATAGCTGATATGATTCCTATATAAGAGGCAAGCCCTGCAGCTCACCAAGATATATCCTCTGTTACTTGCGAAGGGTCATGGAAAATAGTGTGCCAATGTCTACCTTCCAAGGACTTGTGTTTGCGGTGGCGTCATTTAGTAATGCCAGCGAGTGATATTTTAATGACAAGGAGACAACCTGATCCAAGTTGATGGCGATTTCCTTCCAGGTTTATCCCAAAGTCAGAAGGAGATGAACTCTTTCCACGTCCAGGTCGTGCGCTTCCTACTTTGGCACAATTCATGCCACAAAGCTAGGGGCAAGCAACCTCAGGAATAACTGAAGAAATGCAAGAGGAGGACAACACTGTTCCATCATGTAAAATTGCTACCTATTATATCATCTTAGACCTGCCAAGCTCTAGTTCTGAGGAATCATTCACCTCTCACGAGCATGAAGTACTTCAAATGGATGCTATGTAAAAAGAAGTGCAAACAGAAGAAGTTAACATGAACTTGCGGGGAGGTAAGTTTTTGCTTGAGCCACCAAAGTCGAAGCCAGCAAAGGCAGACAAGGCCATCACTACAAAAGAAGCGCCAACCTAAGAGGGAACAAGTGAGATACCTGTTGAAGAAAAGACAAACACACCTGAGGTTGACTACAATGTTCTTGCTCATATCAAGCAAATCCCTGCATTATTGAATGTGTATGATGCTCTCGTGTTAGTGCCCCATCCACGAGAAGCACTCGTGAAAGCATTACAAGACCTAGAGCCCTATGAGGTGGCTATGGCAAAACACCGCCTCTTTTCTAATCCATTATTTGTAAATGAGATTACCTTCACTAAGGAGGATAAAGTCATGGAAGATAATGACCACAACCGTCCACTTTACATTGAAGGGAACATTGGAAACACGCATCTCTGGCGAATCCTCATCGATCCCGGATCCGTGGTAAATATCTTGCCATTGCAAAGCCTGACTTAGGCCAGTTTCACAATGGATGATTTGGAGTCTATAGGTGTGATGATCTGTGGTTTTGACAATCAAGAGAAATCCACGCTTAGAGCTATTACAGTGAAGATTCAAATATCCATGTTTAGCTTCAAGGTACGATTCTTCGTCATGAAAGCAAACACATCATACTCGGCTCTCTTGGGTAGGCCATGGATTCACAAGTATCGAGTGGTGCCCTCTACTCTGCATCAATGCTTGAAATTTTTTAGATGGAAAAGGGACGCAATAGCGTATTGCCAGAAATATTACTCCCTACACTATTCAAGAATCACATCATGCAGACGTAAAATATTATTTTCCAGTTGAAGATTCCGATTGGCAACTAGGGCGAATGATGCCAGCAGCTAATATTCTAATCGCGCCAAGCTCTTCATCAACCTGTGAGGTAAAGCAGCTCCTCACGCCATGTTCTTCCACTGGTGCAAAGAATCCCTCCACTCAAAGTCATAAGAACAATGGTTGTAATTAGATATCTTGGGCCGCTGGTCATGATGATAAGCCTTCATCCTCCAAAGAGACAACCAACTCCACGAGACGAGGTGCCTTTGCTTCTGCAGCTACTCCATTGCTGCTGAAAGCAAGGACCCCATGACAACGCCGATTATGTTGAAGTCTAATAAGAAACCTCCAATAAATCTTGCAACTTCTTCGCTGGGGAAATCTTCATGCTCTGTGATACCTTCAGAATATAATCCTCTAACTGCTAAAAGTGCTGTAGGTGAGGGAGGCCACAAATTGCTCATGACTAGCAATGATGCGCTGCCCGTGATTATGCTACGAGCACGTAGGAATCCGAAACTAGAGGTCGCGACCATTTCAAGCGAATCAATTAAAAGAAGAGCGGTAAAGGTAGAAGAGGTGACAAAGGGTGGGTGTAATGTACAGCTCCCATCACTCTACATATCAGTGACTACTCCGCTAGAAGTCTGGGCCATCGCAAGCATCTCTAGTTGCATGCTTCCAACTATTTTCTATAAAGTTCCTCAAGCACAACAATGTAAAGCTATATTTGAATTCCCTACCCCCTACTTTGATGCAGAGGAAGTAATATCGATAATGAAGGTTGAGCCTAGGATGGCTTAGATTTTGCGGAAGGCCAGATTCACACTCCTACAGAATCAAAGAATGCCACCATCGCTGGTTGTATGCGAGGAATGGTGGGATCAAGCAGATAATTTTATTAGAAGAAGATGCAAGTCTCAGCCAAAGTATGGTGTTGGTTACAAAAGACATCACTCCTTTGATGAAGAAGATGAAGAGTTCAACAGCTATCGGGAAGTTTTTGTGGCACTTTATCTATCACCACGAGGGATAACGTTGAAGGTCGACCCTCCCGAAGGGCATTGTCATTTGATGCCCTCGCTAATGAATAAGGAGAAATGCTTAACGTTACCCCCACTCCTCAGCAGCTCGAGGATGGAGGGAAACCTACTATTGATGACCTAGTAGAGATCAACCTGGGGACCGATGATGATCCATGACCCACCTTTGTTAGTGCTACTCTAACAATCAAAGAACAGAAGGACTACCAAAGCTTCTTGATGGAATACCGAGATTGCTTCTCTTGGACTTACAAAGAAATATCGGGGCTTGATCCTCGTGTTGCTACACATAAGTTGCCAATTGACCCATGTGTCCGACTGGTTAAATAGCCACCACGTCGTTTATGACCGGAATTTCAAGACCAAGTCATTGCTGAGGTGGATAAGCTTATCACTATAGGATTTATCAAAGAGGAACAATACCCCTACTGGCTCGCCAATATTGTCCTAGTCAAAAAGAAGAATGGACAAGTGCGTGTGTGTGTATATTTTTGTGATCTAAACTATGCCTGTCCTAAAGACAATTGCCCTCTTCCTATCGCAGAAACCATTATTGATTTGACCACAAGACATGGCACCTTGTCCTTTATGGATGAGTCATTAGGTTATAATCAAATAAATTTCGATGTGGCGGATGCCATTGATATGGCATTTAGAACACCAAAAGGCAATTTTTACTACACAGTGATACCATTTGGCCTAAAAAATGCCGGCGCTACTTATCAACATGCCATGGCATACGTTTTTTATGATCTTATACATCACTTGGTGGAATGTTATGTTGATGATCTGGGCGTAAAGACCAAAGACCGCAAGCATCATCAGGAGGATCTCTGAGTGGTCTTTGAGCACTTGTGCCACCACTAGCTTAAGATGAATTCGCTAAAGTGTGCCTTTGCTGTTCAATCCGGCATTTTTCTTGGTTTCGTTGTGCAACACCGTGGTATAGAGATCCATTTGAAGAAAATCAAGACGATCCTTGAAATGCCACCTCCAGATAATTTAACAAAGTTGAAATCATTGCAAAAAAAAATTGGCTATATATGGTGCTTCATAGCTAATCACTCAGGGCGCATCCAATCGTTTGTAAAACTTATGAAGAAAGGTGCACCATTCATATGGGACGAAGAATGCCAAAATGGGCTCGACAGCATCAAGAGATACTTGCTTAATCCTCCTATGCTGGCAGCTCCTGTAAAAGGGCGCCCGCTCATCCTCTATATTGCAATATAGCCTACCTCGTTAGGTGCTTTGCTAGCTCAACACAATGATGATGGAAAAGAAGTAGCATGATATTACTTAAGCTGCACGCTGATCGGAACCGAGCATCATTACTCACCCATAGAAAAACTTTGCTTGGCCCTGGTATTCACTTTGAAAAAATTAAGACAATATATGCTAACACATGAAGTTTAGCTTATGGCCAGAATGGATCCTATAAGGTATGTGTTAAGCCAGCCGATGCTTGCAAGGTGATTGGGTAAATGGGCCCTGCTCATGATGGAATATGACATTACCTACGTACCTCAGAAAGCAATAAAGGACCAAGCCTTAACAGAGTTTCTAGCAGCGCACCCTATGCCAGATGACTCCCCACTCATCACCGATTTGCCAGATGAGGAAGTGTTCGCTATGGAGGTTGAAGCACCTTGGGACCTCTACTTCGATGGAGCCTCTCGAATGGAGAACAATCTTGATGGTACTCCAAGGCGGAGAGCTGGCGCAGGATTGGTGTTTAAAACCCCTCAGGGAGGGGTGATACATCATTCATTCTCACTCCTTAAAGAAGGAATGCTCTAACAAAGAAGCAAAGTACGAGGCACTCATCTTCGATCTTCTTTCAGCACTCTCCATAGAGGTATGCTCTCTATAGGCTCATGGTGACTTACAACTCATTTTTTGACAAGTAAATGATATCTATGAGGTTCGCAAGCCAGAGCTCATGCCATATTATAATGCCACTTGAAAACTTATGAAGAAGTTCAATCACATCGAGGTTGTGCATGTTCCACATAGTAGGAATGCGCCAGCAGATGCCTTGGCTAAGCTCACAGTAGCATTTGTGTCCTCCCGGATCTGTTGAAGAGAGATCACTTCTCTTGTTTGTCCTCAAACTTATCCTGATAGAATATGAAGTCAACACTCTAGTGACCAATGTCCCCAGTGAAGATGACTGGTGCAAGCCATTCATTGATTACTTCAAACATGGGAGTTTGCCGGATGATTCAGTACAAAGGCGCCAACTGCAACATTGCCTCCCTTCTTACATCTACAAGGCTGCTATCCTCTACAAACGATCTTATGGGCAAGAGGTGCTTCTCCGATGTGTCAATCATAGAGAAGCTGATCAAGTTTTACGGGAAGTACACTAGGGAATTTGTGGTGGGCACCAAAGCAGGTCGAAAATGTATCACATCATCAGGCTAGCGAGATATTATTGGCCTGGTATCATGGTTGATTGCCTCAAGGTGGCCAAATCATGTCATGGCTGCCAGATCCATGGTGATTTCAAGCACATGCTGCCTACTCCCTCTTGGCCTTTTGATTCTTGGGGAATAGATGTTATTGGGCTCATTGACCCGCCATCATCCAGGGGTATCGTTTCATTTTAGCCGTGACTGACTATTTCTCCAAATGTGCAGAAGCTATGCCCCTGCGAGAAGTAAAAAGTGACAATGTGATCAATTTCCTAGAGAGGCACATTATATACCGCTTTGGGGTTCCACACCGTATAACCTTTAACAACGGTAAAGCCTTTACGTCCCACAAGATGCAAAGATTTATATCCAAGTACAAGATTAAGTGGAATTACTCCATTGGCTATTACCCTCAAGCCAACAGAATGACTGAAGCATTCAATAAAACCCTTGGTAAGATACTCAAAAAAACCATCAATAAGCATCGAAGGGATTGGCATGATCGTCTCTTTGAAGCTCTGTGGGCGTACCGTGTCACCGTCCATACCCCCAACATAATGCACCCCATACACTCTTGTTTATGGGAGTGAAGCTGTCTTACCACTCGAAGTACAAATACCCTCATTATGAGTGGCTATTCGTGATGAACTCACCCAAGAGCTCGACACTCTGGAAGAAGAGTGACTTCATGTTGTTCAGAACATGGAGATGTATCGCCAAAACATGGTGAAAGCATATGACAAGCTAGTTAGGCCACATGTTTTCAGGAAAGGCGAATCAGTGCTCGTACTGTGACGCCCCATTGTTGTCACTCATAAGATAAAGGAGAAATTTGAGCCAAAATAGGAAGGGACATATGTTGTCGAGCGAGTTTACAAGGGTGGCGCCTATCAGCTGATTGATCATCATGGAGTGAGGCCGATGCCTCCAGTCAATGAGAGGTTCTTGAAGAAATACTTTGTTTAAAAGTATTTGCCTTTCTCTTCTTTCTAAAAAATAATAAACACAAAAAAAATGAAAAGGGGTTGGTGACTTCAATATCCTTCCCCTAGCTTGGTGTTTTCTTTTTTTGGACAACAATGTCCCATAACAAATGGTTTTCCCCACAATACGTCAAGCTGATGATCAAAGATTCGACTGCCCCAGGACTTGGGACGAAACATGCTTTACACCCATCGCACAGCTTACATGAAAAGCAGGTGCTATTGGGGGCAATGAAAAGCTAGCTTGAGTCATTCTCAGGTAGTGAGGTTAATATGTCCTACGTTTTCCCAATGCACCTCAAGACCTATGAAGACATCAAGCCCTAGGGAAGACTATAGGAGAAGAGCATGAAAGGGCTACCTGGCCAACACAAGTTTGGTTTAGTGTACAGCCGCTTGCCACCCTATGAGGCGTATTAACAAGTGATGAAAAAACAAGCCTGCGAGGATCATTTAGCCCATAAAGGTGGATGGCTATTCTCCAAATTCCTAGCAAGTTGTCCCTTCAGAAAGTAATGCAAGCTCTTTTTGAAGAAGCTAGTTCAAGTTCCAAAGTCAAAGAATTACAAAAAAAAAAGAGAAAGCAAAATTCATCCTCACAAGTGAAAAGGGATAAAAAATCCAACTTCAAACATTCAAAAAGTTCTCCAACAATCAAAGAAGAAAGTCCTCTCAAAGTTGAAATAATCAGAAGGAGGAGGGTAGTCATTCACCACCCTCAGCAAAAGTAATGGCAATATTTCCAAGCCATTTTCCCAAAACCATTCTTCCCATTTAAGCCCACATAAGTCTCTTGGTTCAATGAGGCAAAGAGTTGGGATGTTCACTATCCTTTGGTAACACTTCCCCCCCTAAAACACGAACACTTGCCATGGTTTTGCGGCGTACAATGGCTAAGTCCTCTGTCAGCCTTATCCAAGGTTGCTCCTATAGTTTGACATTCAGTGGGAGAACCAACATTAAAAAAAGGTATTTGCCAAACTCTGACTTCCTCTATTTTTCTCATTTCTTCTTGGCCTCGTCTTGAAACCTATGAGTCTTTAGCTCGATTGGCAGCTAGCAAATCTCTGCAATATGAAGTTGTTTCAGTCTCCAGTTTAATGGTCATTCACTTCGGTGCAAGAGCGACGACTCATCATTTTGGGAGCAGTGTAGCACGCCAGTGCGGCCAGTGCGAATCTGTAAAACCCTTCTACCTAGTCAGTATGGCACCGTAGCAGCTACATGGTCATGACTAGTTCGATAAAATTCCTTCAGTATGTGGCATAGGCTTTTGCCGCAAATTGAAAATGACTTATGGCGTGGTTTTTCGCCTCAGAACAAGTATACTATGGCATAGTCTTTCACCTACACAAAAGGATACTCCGGTATGGTCTTTCACCTGTGCATAGCTATGGCATGGTCTTTCACCTCAATGTAGTTATATGGCATGGTCTTTCACCTCGATAGAGCTCTACGACGTGGTCTTTCACCTCAGAATAAGTATACCATGGCATGGTACTTCGCCTTCACAAAAGTATACTCCAGCATGGTCTTTCACCTCATAATGAGTATGATATGGCATGGTCTTCCGCCTCGGCATAAGTACATGGTGGCATGGTTTTCGCGTTAACATGGCTATCGGGCGTGATTTCTCACTTTGACACATATATTCTAACCTTCCATGTTTCTCTTTTTCCCTCTTTTGCGTTCATACTAACCTTCTTAGGTAAGACGGCCTATGGACAGGATGGCTATTCAATTCTACATAGTGGACGCTCCTACTGCGCCAGTAATTGGATGCTCTGATCATAGTTTCGACCACATGGCGCCCAGCTACCCAATCATGCAATACTCAGAATCACCGCCCGACCACGTAGTAGTCAGAGCCGTGACCTAACCATGTGATGCTTCGACCAATCAATCATGCAACATTGAAGACTACAGCTCTTGTTGATCGAGTAGAGCTGGCCATGTACATCGACACATAAATTGCCACAATAACCAATCAAGTATGACTGCAAATAGGCACACAGACACTCTTAAGGCTGCCATAAAATCGAGCGCCTATTTCATTTCTAAAGTAGTGTCGCCAAGTTAAGTTCACTTTGCTTTGCTTTGCTTTATGCATCAAACTTAACTTGGTGGGGGGGCATTTGTTTGATGTGTTTTTCTACAAATGTTTTAAGTAAAAGCAAGTACCGAGGTTCATGTTTGGGAAGGAAGTTTCAATACGTACACGTGCGGTCCAAGATTCAAATTCCTTAAGTTTGGATCATGATATGACCACATTGTGATGGCACACAGTGTTCTAAATGTGCTCCACTCAACCATGGCTCATCTACTGCTTGACCATGGTTCATCGACCACATGGTACAATATGGCATGTCTTATGACCACGTTTGTGTGGCCACATCTTCGACCACACGGGTGTCAAATTCGTTCTTCAGCTATGACCATGTTGTGCTGACCGACTGATATGACCACGTCGTGTCATATGGTGTCGACCAGCTGTTACGACCACGCTTGCTCGAGCATCTACTATGACTACATTCTTGCGACCACGTCTTCAACCACCTGGGTGTCGAGCATGTTCTTTGGTCATGATTACGATGTGTTGATCAGACTAATACGACAACGTTTAGCCAACCAGTATGACTATGTTTTGATCACTGGGGGATCGAGCAGTCATTTTTGATCACGTTGTGCCGACCAGCTGATACAACCATGTTGTGTCATACGGTGTCGACCAGTTGTTGCGACCACACTTGCTCAAGCACCCTCTACAACCATGTTCTTCCGACCATGTCTTTGACCACCTGGGTGTTGAGCATGTTTGTCGGTCACGATTATGATGTGTCGATCAGACTGATATGACCATGTTGTGTAGTTCAACTGTGGTTGCAGATCATCAACAGCAAGGCATGGCTGCACCGTATCCTTATCTAGTTGGAGATAGCGCTCAACAAACCTCTGAGATGAAAGCAGAGTCCCGGAAGGTAACGAATCCGTAGCCAATCAGGAATCTTACCTCAATTGGAATCTTATCTCTGATTTAAATAGCGCAACCGACACCATGTTGGAGCATATACGTTACCTACAGCCCTCCCAAGCCTATAAAAGGAGAGGCAGGGATGTACAGAGAGGGAGACGGAGGAGATCCTTGGACACAGATGCAGAGGCAAACGCAGAGGAGAATCGCGAGGAGCAAAGCACACCCCGGACGCAGATGCAGAGGTGGACACAGAGGCAATCACAAGGCCAAACATCCCAGACGTAGAAGTGGAGATGAAGAGAAAGACCAAAGCAGAGAAGGAGCTGGAGAGAGGCCTAAGGCAATGATCATGGCTTCCTATGTCAAGAATGGTACAAATAGTCTTTCCCATCTTTCTTTTACAGCTAATTAAGATGCATACAACAAGCGGTGGCTACACAGCAATGTCGCCAAGCAACCACGACCGCTGCCAATCGTCACCAAAGTTGTGAGCTCCCGATCGCTGGCCAAAGTCAGCACATCCAATCGCCTTACAGAGTCAGAGTCCCCTATCATCGCTGATCGATTCCGAAGCTGTGCATACCTCCGATCGCTTCGCAAGGTCGAAGTCCCCGTCCACTGCCGATCAATTCCGTAGTCGGGCGTGTCTTCAGTCGCTTTGCAAAGCTAAAGTCCTCGATCGCTACTGACCGTTTACTGAAGTCAAGATCCTCCAATCACTCTACAAAGACGACCATTAGCCATCTACGATCGCTTTTCGAAGCCGAAGCCTTCGATTGCTTCCAAAGACGGTCGTCTATGACCATCAACTATCTACGATCATTTGCTGGAGCTGGATGACTCTGTCCACTTCCAAGAATGCCTATGACCATTAGCCATCTACGATCGCTTACTAGAGCTGGACAACTCCAACCGCTTCCAAGAACGCCTACGACCATTAGCCATCTACCATCGCTTGCTGGAGCCAGGCGCCTCCGACCGCTTCCAAGGACGAATACGACTATCAACTGCTATGACCACTTGCTGGAGCCGAAGACTCCAATTGCTTTCCAAGACGAACGCCTACGACCACCTCCCATGGACGGACACATACTACACGTGCCAGAGCCAAGCCTCTCTGACCACCTATGGTACACCTATTTCTTCAGCTACAGATCGCCGATCATGGTGCCTCAGTACTTTTTACGAGTACTCCCTTCGACCATGTGGATTTTGACCATGGACGTTTTTGATGGGTTTTGACCACGATGGGTTTCAACCATGTGGATTTCGACCACGGACATTTCCAATGGGTTTCGACCACAGACATTTTTGATGGGTTTCAACTAGGGATGGCAATCGGGCGCGGCGGGTATGGGTAGTGCTCGCCCATACCCGTACCCGTGACCCTGATTTACGCCCACGGGCATACCCGCAAAGGACCACAGGTAAAAAACCTCGCCCAAACCCGTCGCCTGCGGGCATACCCGTTTACCCGCTTATAGTATGACCTACCATATGATTTTTAGTATTTCTTTACGAGGGGAAATGAAACTAGGGTATCTCATTATTCAACAAAAACAATTAAGATCTCAACAAACGCCAAGTTCATCAGAATAGTTTGTTAAGTGAAAATTTTACATGATTATGGCCTTCAGTCATACTGCAGTTTTATTACATGAATAGAACTAGTCAATTGGATGAATAGTTTCCTGCACACATCAGCAGCAAGAACTGCATGCAAGGCAAATTTGCACACTATATGTTTCTTCTACACCAGTAATATGATTTGAGATTTGTGAAAACATAGGCATGGCATTTTGCAGTGACCAGGTATATGGATTACGGAATTGGCAAACCTAGAAAGTTGCAATCGGAAGTTGATTCATTAACAGGCTGAGATCGGAGGGGCCGACGTGGATTTAAAACTCGGAGTCAGAGATATGTACCAGCCTCAGATGGGCACCCATCCACAGTAGCTGAGCCCGGCCAGTGGCCACCACGGGACCTTCACCATTGAAACGCATAGGCAGCCGTGATGCGGGGGAGCGAGACGGCGATTCGGCAAGCATAGCACCTCCACATCACCTCACGTATCACAGCGACCGGCAACCAGGTTCGCGACCCAAGCGACGCCCCCGACCGTGGCCACCTCTCTGCTCGTCACTGCCTCAATTCCTCACCCGGTCCACACTGTGCTGGGTCCGATCTACACCGTTGGCGGTCAGAGTCCTGATCCATGCATCCTCAATAAGGGCATGGGGGAGAAAGCAGATCCATGCGCTGTCGTCTCCGAGTTGCAGGCGTTGCTACACAGAGAGCCGAGTTGCGGGCGCCTTCGTCAAGTGGGGAGGTCAATTAGTTGGAGAGGGCGTCGGAATTGACATGCAGAGAGTCAGATTTGGCGCTAGCAGCAATGGAATCGACCGCCTCAAAATCCTAGATGACGGTGAGGAGGAAGAAGAGGTAGGAGGAAGAGATGGTGGCCGGACGATGGTGCGGCGTCAGTGTGGGTAAGGGGAAGCCGCTTGAAGCGCGTGGGAGGCGGAGAAGCGGCGCGGGGGCGCATAAGGCGGCAGCGCTGTGAGGGACAGAGGAGCAGGGAAGTTGCAATAGCTCTGGATCTGGAGGACTGGTGGGGGCGGCGGCGATGGAGGAAGAGGCGGCGCTGGAGAGTAGAGACTGGAGACGGCTCGTCGAGAGTCGGCGAGTAAGGAAGGAGGAGAGGGGAGTCAGAAGTCGACGCTGGGGACTGAGGACTGAGGAGAGGCGGCAGCTGGGAGTTGAGTGGAGTCGGGAGGCGTGGAGGCTGGGGACCTTTTGGAGATGTCGACGGCTGGATCAGTAGTTGATATGGAGATTGGAGAGTTAGGGTTAGGGTTTTGTTAGTTGGCGGGTAAACGGGTAAGACAGGTACGAGTAGAGCTTACCCATACCCGTACCCATTTACTCGCTGGGCAGAAAGTTCCCCCATTTTCATACCAGTGGGCAGAAAATGCATCCCATACCCGGCTCCATTAGGGTATTTACCCACGGGTACACGGGTACAATTGCCATCCTTAGTTTCGACCACGGCTGTCTTTCAATGGGTTTCAACCATGGATGTTTCTAATGGATTTTGACCATGGTGGGTTTTGACCACAGCAGTCTCCCGATGGCTTTCAACTACTTTGACTATTCGACCTCGGATGTTGCCCGATGGTGTGACCATGTGACTTTTGACCATGGATTTTCCCTGGTGGTGTCGATTACTATGACTATCGACCACAGCTGTTTTCCGATGGCCTTCGACCATGGTGTGTTGCCGACCCCGAATGTCTTCCCCTAGGTTTTGACCATGTGACTTCCAATTATGGAGATTTCCCAACAAATTATATTACTGTGATGTTCGACCACTAAGTGCTTCTGATGGGTTTCGACTACCATGGATTTTGACCATGGCTGTTTTCTAATGGATTTGGATTATGGTGGATTTCGACCACAGATGTTTCTTGGCGGGTTTTGACTCTGATGAATTTTGACCATGGACGGTTTCCTCTGGTTGTCGATCACATTGATGCTTGACCTTCGTGGCCTACTCTACTAATTCTTCCGCTCAAGCTATGCCTACGACAATAATTCTAGCCGCCATTGTTGTTAGTTTGGACCTGCTAGATGTTAATCATGCATACTTTAAAGCACTTCCATTGTGTCCATTCATACCTACGAGGTCGAATGGCACGGGCGGGCATGGTCAAGTGTGACAACCACACTGTCAATGTCCCCATAGATCGACGAGGCTATGGATAATGCCAACACCATACCTTCCTTAATCATTCATCCCTTGCATGAGGAACATAAGGCGAAGACTGAAGACGATGACCATTGCACAGCTTAATCGGAGGTTTTCCGTGGGTTACCTTGTGGATATAATTAACTGAGAAGCCTTCTGAGGCCCCAGGAACTAGGACACCATATCATCTATGTCTGATCTGCTATACAAAGCAAGCTACGGAGTACACACACACATATATAAAGGGATCTGTAATTTTGTTTTTCTCAAATGAATGAATAAAATACATGTTTTTCCTATCTTTTGTTGTGTTTCTTTATTTTTGTGTACTGTAGTACACTGGCACGCCCGCATCTTATAACCCAGGGCCAGAAATCTGCGAGCGATTTCTTGCGTTGATCAATGAGACAATGGGAGATGATACTATGGTGGTAGTGATCCAGGAATTACTTTGAATGAGCACTTAACATAGCTTACACAAGGGTTGTCAATCATCTAGGTTTTATTACGTGATAAGTGGTTATTAGTCAATTTAATGAGTATCATAAATAAGTCAGTCGAGGCTCACAAGCAATAACATACAACTAAAAGATCATGGAAGCAATGTATATAAATAAAGCAGCCCAATGTTAAAAGATTACTAGTGGTTAACCTTAAATTCGAACATGCTTATACGCTACCCCTATCAATGATTTAAGCATCAATTCTAATCACTAATTAAAGCATGAATCCTATAATTGAGCATTACAATAACCAGTGGCGGACCCAGGATCAAAATTTAGGGGGGGCTAACCCCCAGTGGATCTACGTCTGCCTCCCATCATCATCGAGCGGTTAAGCATGCAACGATTCTTTATACATTTTAATGAGTTTCGTTGCAACACACCGGTACGTAACTAGTGTGTGCGTGTATATTGGCATATGAACCTGCCATCTCGTGTCTGGGATACATATACAACATTGATTGATCACAATACGCTAGCTAGCTAGCTAGCGTCCCAGCTAGGAATCGTGCTGTGTTGATCTGCCACACTAATCCATTACTCTAATCTTCAAAAACTCCAAATCCAATAGAGTAATTTCAAGTTTGCAAGAGCAAGCAAAAGAGCTATCTATTGGTTTTATTCTTTTTATTCCGATCGTTCCTAGTCAAATTGTGATCGCCTTTTTTTTCCTGAGGATAAGGAGACACCCTCAGGTTTCCCCTGAAATTTACATTATGGGATTTCATTATGCATTGCAATGTCAAATTTTGGTTCAATCAAATACGAAAAGATGACCATGATCTTTTGTTTACAATTTACAACTGCAATACGACCAGGGGCGGCCGGCCGGCCGTAGGGGGGGCGCCAGCCCCGGCTGACCCCCCGGTGGGTCCGCCCCTGACAATAACTTAGAAGCATACAACACCAGCTAGCCTAGCACATCAAGATCTACCTAGTATAATAACAGCACACGACCTGGCAATCAACACAATGCAATAATTGAGCACTAGGCTAATGGCGACAGTTAATCATGAAACGGAAGGTGCGAAGAAGATAGGTTACGACTGCGAGGTACTTGCCTTGAGTACGCTCGATGGACATGCTACACGATGGGTCCGAAATGTGCAACTGCCCAACTGCTCCCTCAAAAGCTGCATGCGAACCTACTGGATGGAATATAAGGCAACTGATCAGGCACAATTGAATTTGATAAAAGAACAACAAGAGATGAACTTGATTAGAGAGAAAATGGGTTCGCTAGTCCCATGGTCGTGCGAAATGCCGTTCGGCCAAGCGAACGACGTTTGGCCGCGCAAACATCCATTCGGCCGAGCGAAACACCGTTCGACCGAGCGAACAGCTGTTCGGCTATGCCGCTGCCGTCAACCACGTGCCGCCGCCTCCACTACCCGCTGGCCACCGCTGCCGAGCGCCGCTGGGCCACCGCCTGCCACAGCCCCGTGCGCGCGTGTGCACCACAGCCTTGCGCTGCCGCTGGCAGCCGCCACCATCCGCTGGTGTTACACCGTCGAGCCGCCGCCGCGCGCCATGGCCGTGCGCGTGTGCATCACGCCTTGCCGCTTGCTACCGATGCCGCCACCATAGCCGCTGCCGTGCACACGAGAAGAGAGAGAGAGAGAGAGGAAAATAGGAGATGGGAAAAGAACCTGGATATGGGGAATGCTGCGCACAGGGAAAGAATATAGGATCCCCCTGTTTAAAGCCATACCTTGATTATGTTTACTATTATTATTGTTGTTGTTGTTGTTGTTGTTATTTTTGAGTGCTACACAAATTAGAGTGGGTTACGGCGGGTTGATACCACATCTGATATAGCACATATTTGGTCCTTGCATCGGTCATGCCATGTATGATATGAGACAATATAGTGTCCTACGCAGGCATGAAATGAATTCGGATAAAATTTCAATGAGAGCACATCAACGTAAATCAACATTTGTATAGAAAATATACGAGATCACATCAACATAAATCAACACTTCTAGTTTTGACTCTGTTACACGAGTGCTGTATTCATGTAACAGAGCAACAAGTTACATTGGTACATCAATAGAAGGTACAAAAATGTTGTTTAATGTGAGAACTGAATGGAAAGACGATTACAAAATTGGATAACTAAACTGGACACTATTTAGCACAGCCGACCAGAGCAACACGTTGAACTTTGTAACGACAGAACATCACCCATATATTGCATCGAAACCATGAAACAGCAAACGCTTATACACGGAACGGTGTGTCGGAATAGTCCCATACCGGAATATTCTATTTCAAAATCCAAACTAGAATGAGAAGCAATGGAATTAACAAGCATGCCCATCGCTGGATGGGAGTCTCATGTGTTTGATTCCTCTACATCAACCCTTCCGAAAAACAAGACTTTTGGCCTGTTAGGGTGTTTCCTTGCAGCTGCTTCCCAATCCTTTCTTGCTTTGGCAGTCACTCCAAGATGAAGAGCGACCTCCTGAAGACCTTTGAGATGTTTGATTTCGATGCCGGAAAGACCATCTAGACGCTTACAGAGCAGCTGAAGTGAGACAAGTTGCGGGAGAGCTCCGTCTTGGATTGCTGGGAGAACCGGGTTAGGAGTTTGCACCACAAAACTTAAGCGTCGCAGACTTTGGAATGCCCCAACTTGTATGATGAAATCCTCTAGCTCTAGGTGATCTGTTGTCAGCTTGAGATAAAGCAAATTTACTAAATTGCTCACAGCTGACAGAACATCCTTTGTCAGAGTAGTTGATGAAAGGCACAACTCTATGAGACCTTGAGCGCACGCAACGAAACGAGGCAATGTGGGTAGCTCTCCGCGCAGTTTCAGCGAGCTAAGATAGCGGGGAGCTTCAAGTGGCTGCAGGAAATTCTGGTGTTGTTCCGAGCACCTCTCAAAGTCAATGGACAAGGACCGAACATCGTCGTAATTCTTGTGTGCCCCCATGTACCCTTGAATGGCTCCTGCAAGGTGATCACTCAAGGTACCGCTGCCTCCGGTGAACTCGCACCATATCTTAACCTTTGTCAATTTCTTCATATGGACTATAAGTTGCAGAAATACTTGGCTCCGATCATCGGCGACAAATCCCACCAGCGTCTCCAGGTTACTCTCTTTTGACAGTTGCTTCAGGTCAATGCTCACTGCCCCATGTTGATCCGGTAGCTTAAACTTACCGATCAGATGAATTAAATAGGGCAGCCCGATGACTTCCACTGGCAGCACAGTCACCCTCGTTTTGCTTACATGGAGTGTCTCCAAAAGTTTTAGTCTTGAAATCTTCCTGGGAAGCATGGTAATATTGTCCCCGAGACTTAGGTATCTCAGATTCCACAGCTTTCGTATGCCTTCGAGATGACCATTATTCACATCACTGCATTGCTCCAGATCCAAGACTCTCATCAGTTCGTAATTGCCAAAATCCGAAATGGCATCGCCTGCATTCCCGAAAACTGTGAGAGACCGGACACGCTTTAAATCCATGTCCAAGTTCGTTCTGGAATTTGTACCATTCCTATCATGGACAAACAGGTGACGAACCTTTTTGTCCCTTGAAGTATCAAAGGACATGATGAATTTCTCAGACACGGACTTGTGCAACACGAACTCGTGCACGACACCATGAGATTTGCACGTCTTCAGTACTTCATTGCTGCTTGCACCAACAGGCATAATGATATTCCGGTCAATAAATGTCTTGAAATTTCCATCCGCGACTTGTTGACCGTCTAGAGGATGACCTTGTACGTATCCTTCAGCTAACCATCGCCTGACTATCACATTCCTCCTCAGGGGATAATTATTTGGAAATATACCCAGATATAGCAAGCAGGTTCTGGCAGTGTAGTCACGCAGGCTGATGTAGTTATCCATAAGCATGTTTTGAAGTCCTTCAAAGTTAGGATTGTCTTCCATATGAAGACCCAGATCGCGGCACAATATAGCACAGAGTTGCCCTGTGGGCTCATTTTCACTCCTCAAATGATTGGCCACACTAACAAGGGCAAGTGGAAGGCCATCACATTTCTTCAGGAGGTTTGCCGAACCCCGCACCAACTCAGGTGCACGTCTCCCCTGAAGGGCTATTTCCTCAGAGTACTCCTCTCCAAGTTTTCTCATTCTGTGCACATAACCGTTGCCAGCGCTGCATATTTTAGCTATGGACTCAATAGCCGTCGTCACTATTATTCTGCTTCTTGTGCCATTATCTTCGAATGTATATCTTATAGTGTTCCAGTGCTCCAAGTCGATGTCATCAATGACAATTAAATACCTAACAAACGAAAAATGACAAGCAGAAGTTAGTGTATATGCCCTTCAGCGGATCAGCCTCAACAACCAGCCCGTGTGAATGTTTTTTGATCTATGACTTCTCTCAAATAAATAAATGAGACGATTTCTTCGTCACCATTTTGAAACGGCTTATCAATATAGTATTTTTGAAGTGGCTTATCGACCTTCGGTTCATTCACACAAACACCCGTACTATGATCAAAACCATAAATCGCAACCGAAACGAAGATATATACAGCCAGGTTTAACACACCAAAATGAAAATCCAGCTCCCGACCGGCTGCGGTGATTTCCTGGTTTCCTTTTGGCGGGGAATTTTTTTTATCTGAATTTATATTATTAAACTTCGTACAAGTCCTACTATATTTTTTTTTGACCGGAAAGGCAGGAGATGTGCCGTTTATAGAAAGAGAGAAGATGAAATGAATCCAAACCGGTCTTCAGACCGAGAGTCTGAGAAAAACAAAAATAAAGGAGTTACAAGTCCTACTATATCATATGGAACATTACCAAGCGTATGTATTAACACTACTATAAAAAGACTAATACTAGACGTCTCATCACATACGGTTTACCAAAATCGTCAACATTAAATACAATCACAGGTGGTTTAGTCCAATGGTTAAGCTTTCTAGAGTCGAAACAGAAGCCCCTTCAGCTTTAGGTGACTGAAAAGCAGAATTCCTTCCCTTCGTTCACTACCGACATTTTTTTTTGAGTTTGTTGGGGTAAACAGCCCTGACATTTTATTTTGTTCGTAAATTATACATCTTATGTCCATGCTGCCTATTTGTTTTTATCAATTGGCTAAAAATGCACTGAATGTATTGGTTTGGCACGGTGGGAATCAAGTTTTCACAAGTTTATGTGACAGTGAACTACAGCGGCAAGATCCATTATAAGGTTAGTTTACTAATGCAACAAGATCCAATATAAGGTTAGTTTGGAATACATAGGAACCACCAGGTTTCATTCCTGGCTTTACGCAATACACGCAATTGCGCCTGACGGAGGCTGCGGAAACCCCCGGCCTCCGCAATTGTAATCGTGTGCTAGGGGTGCAAACATGTATGTGTGCGCGTTAATACCCGCATATTAATTTTACCGATAAGACAAGTAATTAGGCAGATCGAATGGGATCATGTGTGCATGTACAAAATTAATTGTCGAAACAGGAGGATGCTAACCTCTTATTCTTCAGGTGGCCTCTGAGATAGTTTTGAAGACTCCTTTGGTCTTCCGATTCTTGAATGTCCTGCTGGCTAACTTGTTTGATTATCTTCTTTAGAAGACCTCTCGCATCGTTGTAATCGGATCTATAAACGCAGGCACTGCAACGGAATGATCGGCGAGCGTGTTCGAACACTGCCCTCGCGAGGGTGGTCTTCCCCGAGCCGCCGAACCCCACGATGGAGATCACCCTCAGCTTCTTTGGTCCGTCTAGCAGCGTGAGAAGCTCCTCCTTGGGTTTCGCCATGCCCACGGGGTTGCACTCAATGGCATCACGTCCACGTCTTCCCGTTGGCGCTGCTGCAGAGGTAGAGGATCGGCCGCTGCCAAGACGATCGAACACCCGGTTACGCGCTTCCACCAAGCGCTTCTTGAGCTCCTTGATTTCCTTCGCGTACTGAATGCGGATGCGAGATGTCCACAAACTGCTAGCAGTCGTAACACGATGGTCGAAGCGCTCTATGCAATCCTCAATGTCATGCATCAAGTCACGAATCTCTTCACCGCACGCTCTCGTCACGGCTGTGCGAGGAGCATCCCTCGAGATGAGCACATCATCCATGGCACAAGCAAGCATGTCAAGGTCTCTTCGCAAGGATTCACTTAGACCCGGCACGTCCTTCCACATCTTGTAGTTCTTCTCGAGCTCCAAGACGATCCTCGCCATGAAGATATTCGAGAAAGCGGTCGCCGCCCCTTTCTCCATCGGTGATACCATCGCCCGACTGATCACTCGCCGGCTTCTGCTGCTCTCCACCTTTTGGTTGGTCGGGAAAAGGGATCTGCGCGAGGAGAGAGAGAGAAGAGTGTAAGGCGCAGCACTGGCACCTATAGGTGGGTATAACCGGGGGACGGGGATGTCTATACTGTATTCCGTTTTGACTTGCTCTCTTTTTTGCTTAGAGAGTTTTTATCATCTTGGAATGGTCTCAGCAGGTATCGCCGTCAAATTATATATAAATTATTGATACCTCTTATATCTAAGAGGTACTAATAATTTATATGTAATTTGATGGTGAGATAGTAGTACCTCTTGGTATCTTTCAAAAATGATAAAAATTCTCTTCTTATAAAATTCCTGTGTGTTCAAAATGAGACATAATTCTTTAAAAATCAGGAGTTTATGTATGTAGTATACTATGGCACACAACACAATTGCGTGGGCTAAACAGTCTAGCTGTGCGTAAAGTGCATAAACCATATACATGTACGTGCATATACCGTAGTCACTATCTTAATTTATTGGTTTGTACAAGTTTTTTTTTTCTGAATCTGGAGCAGCATGGTATTTCGGGAAGTTGAGGGGCAATCATGCACTTTGAGGAATATGCTAATTCAGTGATGTTAGAGTACTAATATGCATTTATGTAATTTTACCAAAATATAGAGCTTAGTATGTAAATGTTCATGGAAAGAGGAACATTTGGTACGTTTGGGAACCAATCAACGCCTGCTGGCCCGCTCAATAAAGCTTCCATGTTTCAATCCACACTTCATTTTAGGGCCAAACTTGTGGAATATACTATGAGCCCATGCATCCCTGCACAGGTTCATTCATGGTAGAGTCGCTTGCAAATGTCCAGACTTCATTTTCTTGCATCCAATTAATCTCGGGAGCTCCCTCGTCTTCTTTTCGTTCCTGGATCTCTTCTTCCTAGGTATGGTTGCAGAATTTCTTATATTCTTCATATCTGATGATGGTAAATCAAATTAATATGCCTTAATTTGGTTGGCGTCAGGGACCGAGAGATGGAGTCTCCAATTAGTGCTTCGCAGGGCGCCATGCGCTCCGTTCTTAGCAAGCTCAACTTGCTGCTTGAGCCCGAATACAGGAGGCTGCGGAAGGGGCAGAAGAATAAGATCCGCCTCCTGCAAAGAGATCTCGAAGATTTAATGTCCAAATACTTCATAGAGCCATCAGATGTGGAGGTCCGTGCCTTGACTGCCGAGTGCTGGGTGAAGCAGGTGCGCGAACTGTCATACGACATCGACGACTTCCTCGACAAGCTCCTCTACGACGATGCCGATGCCACGATCACCGTCGCCCGAAAAATCTTCCGTGCTAAGATCGCTCGGCTTCGGAAGAACCCGAAACCACGCACTTTCGCGATAAAGACATGCCGTTTTAAGATCGCTCGGCTTCGGAAGTACCTGAACAACCCGCGCCGACGGATGACCGACGAGATCTCAGAATTCAGGAGTCGTGTGGAGGAGGCGATTCAACAGCACTGGATCTATAATCTCGATGATTGCTCCTTCAGGCCTAGGTACGTGTCCGATGACCGTCCGCTTTATCCACCACCCCATGGGGTGGAGGCCGCCTCCCTTGTTGATATCGACAGGCCCAAGAATAAGCTTCACGAGTGGCTGACTAATGACGAAGAGAAGAAGCTGCTGGTCGTATCCATTGTTGGATCTGGTGGGGTCGGCAAGACCACGCTTGCCAACGAACTGTATAAGCTTGGAGGCCGATTCGAGTGTCGGGCTTTTGTGCGGACATCCCGGAAGCCTGATTTGAGGAGGCTTCTCACGAGCATGCTCTCACAAATTCAGCGGCACCAACGCGTGGAAGCCTCGGGGGTGCATGATCTAATTGATAATATTAGGCAGCATCTACGGGATAAAAGGTACGTTTTCCCATATATTAGAATATTTTGCGTGTGCATAAAGATTCACATGTTTTTTCTATCATTTAGCCGATTGGCTAGCCCACACAACTGTACGGTATAGTACAGTATAGTGTAATGTATGTTTAAGTTTGAAATCGTAGATTTGAAATTCCTATTCTGCAACAATAAATGAACAGAAGTTTTGTAAAAACTTAAATCAGGGATATTTAATTTTTATTCAGTTAGCACAATTTATTTTGAAATTTCTCCCTGTATAGTATGTGAACTAGACGATTAGGAGGTGGGCCCATACAACAAGTTTGAATTAAACTTAGTGACACTTATCTCTTTTCTTTTTAAAAAATTACCTATAAGTAATATATCTCTAAGCCAACCAACAAATCTAAGGGCCTTTATCGCTAGGGTCCACCAAATTAACAATAGCATGTTTTTTTTTTTGAGAATTTCTAGTATATTTCTTTTTTCCCTTAGTAGTTGCAAATCAACTTTTATTATATTTTCTTTACTACTTAAAAGAAGAAGTTAGTGGTCGATCCGTCCCTCCCAACTCTCCCTTGCAACTCCCTAAAAATTCTCTAACAAAAAAAGAAAAATGCAATCTACTATAAAACAAATTCCGCTACCCTACAAAAAAAAAGAGCTCTATCAGGTGCGCAGCAGAGCCAAGGGTCAAAGGCAAAGCTGACAGCGTGGGCTGTGCAAGCCAATCTCGACAATGTTGACTTGACGTACTAGGATAATATATTTTTTATCCATAGCAAAGCACACGTATTTGGCTAGTATATAATAACAATAAGTAGCAAAATTATATGTGACTGTATATTACAATACTTATATTTATATTTAAAGATATAATTGTATTTTTTATACAATTTTAATATATCTACATCTAGAAATATAGCTACAGGTGTTATACAACTGTTCACTTTTAGTACATATAATTGAAAACATAGTTGTATTGTTGTACAACTATAACAAATCTAGTAGCTACATGAGGCGTGGGTCTGTTCTTTTTGGTTTCAGCTTATGGTTTTTAGGCTATTCGTGAGAGAGAGTACGAAATAACAGAAATTCGCATGCAATTTTGACACATATAAATGAAGTCACTATAATATTTACTATAATCAACTTGTAAACTCCACATTAAAAACACTCCATTTAAAAAATAGCTACCATAAAAAAAATAAAAAATAGCTTTTAAAAACCGAAAAAAAAGTGACCTGTATGGAAAAAACACGGCTACATGAAAAGGGGTTGAGTCTCCTAGCTAATCCCTCTCCCCTCCACGTGCTTTGGCGTCTTACGTCGTGTGGCGAAAAGAATTCTAAGACGTGGTTTATGATTTTTGGCTTATAATTTATAGTTTTTTAATTCTGTCTATTCGTGAGAAATAATATGTAGAGGAAAATAGTTGCATGCGATTTTAGCTGGTGTAGTTGAACTCGGTACAGTGTCTACTACAATTTATCTGTAGACTCCATCTTGAAAAACGTGTCTTTTAAAAATTATTCACTGTAGTAACAGAAGTCAAAACCAAAGCATACCCCGCGCTAGACATGCCATATTTTTCTAGATAGACGTTTGATATGTTGCCACAGTTATGATTTGCTATACTCTATTAGAACCATGACCCACACTTCATATGCTCAATTTCTAGCCTAACTTTATCATACTTGGTGGCGCCTATTTTGGTTACGGCAAAAAGTTTGGCATGTCACGCTTGGAGCCTCTTTGGTTCAGCAACACTTGGAGGGAACCAAAAAAAGTGTGCCATGGCATGAAAAGAAAACTATTACATTACCTAGCTAGAGATGCTCTAAGGTAGGTACAATGGGGCTACTCTGTCCTTGGCTAGGCATAGGGTCCTCGTGCTATTTACTGCATAATTTTGAAACTATTCTTTGGGATCTGTCGGCCCATGGACTCTATCGGCCCTCCTCGTTCTAGCTTCAGCTTCTGACTTATTTTTTACTATTTATAAATTTCATTTTTTTTCTAAATTTTTGGTTTTTTTGAGCTTTTTTGCCGGTTCTTTTTCCCGTATTCGTTTGTGTTGTCCATGATGAGCTAGCATATTTTTTTTTCTATTTTTAATTTTTTTTTAAATTTAATTACACCAAATAAGCCACCTTCATCTACAGTGAAATTTCAGCCACTACAGTGCAATTTCAGCCATAAGCCATAGATTTTCAGCCCAATCGAGCGGGGCCAAAGCAAGCTAGCCCCCTCGGCACATTCGAAATGGGCAAAAGGGTACTTCGCACCTAACCGCAGAAGGCGAAGGCCAGATCAATAGGCAAAGGGGGGGTCTAGGAGTGGTAGGATCGAATGAGCACACGACTCCCCCGTCTCCCACTTCAGGTGGCGTGCGGCTGAGTTGCAAATGAAATACATAAAAATGCATGATTCTTAAAACTTGTTACTTACAATTTTCTGATTTTTATTTGAGAGTTTTGATTGGATTTTGTGTTTAACCAAATCGATTCACAAAAAAATCAAAACTTAGGACTAAGAGCCAACCAATTAACAAAGCAAATAAAAATAAAAATTACGAATATGAAAACAAATAAGAAGAGAAAAATAAATTTACATCGCTGAATCAAAACTCGAATTAGAATTAAATTTTAAAATAATTTGAATAAAAATTAAATACAAAATATCAAAACCCAGTTTGGACCGGCCCACTTTCTCTCCTCTGCTTTCCCATTTCCTTCTTCCTATCATTTTCCTCCTAGCCTACTCTGTTCCTTTCTTTCTTCTTCCTTCCCCAGCCTAGGTTGCCTAGCCACTCACTCCTCCTATGTAGGGACCTTGGGTCTTGAATACCCGAAATTCTCACATGTGTTCTATACTAGTCTTATGATTAGTGGTTAGTACACGCATTCATAACATTGATATCACATCCATACACATCGCATACAATTAATTTACAATAACAGGGCAATATATAAAAATTGCATAATAAAGTTTATATTATATGGCCGACTGTGACGCCCTATTTTTCGAATCTCTTTCTTTGCCTTGTTTTGTTGTGGTTGTTAAAAATTAATTCAAAAATTCAAATTATGAATTTAAATCTCCAAGCCCAAAATTTCCCTTGGCCTTGCCCAATTTCCTTCGTCTCTTTTCAGCCCAAGGAAAAATCCTTTTACCCCTTTCTTTCCGGGTGGGCCAGCCTCCTCTTCCCCTTCCGTTTCCCCTCACCAGTCCGGCCCGGTTTTCCCTTCTCCTGGCCGGCCTGCTCTCTTTTCCCTCTTTTCCCCGGCTCGACCTGCTCTTTTCCCCCGGAGCCTCTTTTTCTTTTCTCCCCTTGGGCCTTCACCCGGCCCAGCACCGCGCCCCCCTCTCCCCGTCTTCCTCCTTGCGGCGCCCGCTCTGCTCGCTCTCCCGTCCGCTCTTCCCGCGCTCCGTCCCGACCAAAACCGCGGGGCCGCCCGAGGTTTCTCCGCTCTGGCAATCGCCGTACTCCCCCGTGGCAGCTTCGCTGCGCTTCCCGGCGCGTCCGCCGGCCTAGGCCTCCGCCTCCATGCCATAGCCCCACTCCGCGTCACTCTCCCATTCACCGCCGCGGCCGGAGTCCAACTCCGCCCCCGATTTCGCCATTCTGGCCACTTCCCTGCTCGCTAACTTTGGCATGGCCGTCGCCGCCGCACTCAATGGGCAACAGTGGAGCCGCGTCCTTCCCTGCCTCCCCGACGTTGTCACTCTGAGTCAGCACCAACCCGTGTCCGCACCGCCATGCCACCGTACCCAAACCGTAGCGGCCAGACGGCGCCGCCCATACCCGCGCACCATCCCTCCTCTGTGCGGCCATGAATGCGCTCGGTACCTTGCCCATTCCCCTCTTGCAGCTAGTTGGCGCTAGCCTCGTCACCCTTGCGTACACCACAGGAAGGGGAGCTCCGCCGCCCATACCTCTCCCGTCCTATCCTCACATTTTCACCACTATAAAAACCGAACAATGTGCCACAAATATCTCATCACCTCCACACACCAAATCCCGAGCAAAACTCGTTGCCGACGGTAGTCCTTTGGGCCGCCACTGTCGCCAGCCCACCCCTAGGACCCCCGCTTGGCATTGCTCTTCTCCCTGAACTCTTCTTGTCCCTGAGAATCTCCCAGCGAGTTTAATCGGTTTTTCTCCGCTCGCAGCTCGCTGGCGCTCGTTTCTTCCTTGACTCCGGCCACCTCCTACCGCCACCGATCTCGAGGGTCTCCAGTCGATTCCTCGTAGCTGAAGCACCCCAGCTACCCCACGAAGCGGACCAAGCCATCAAATCGGAGCCTCGTCAACCCGTCTTCTCCGGCGTCAACCGACCCCCACAGCCCCACCGCCGAGCAAGCCTCTCGACGCTAGCCTCCCTCAAGCTTCCCCGAGCCCTACTCTCTGCACAGGTGAGCTTCGGGCAACCCCTAGATGCTCTACCATCACTTAATCGGTCCTTCACAGCGAGAATTGCCGCCACGACCATTCATGGTCTCCGCCTCCGCTTGACTCGCCGCCGGTGACCTTCTGGTCCACCTCAGGCCGATTCGACCCCCCCGTCGGGCGCGTGCGGGACCGAGCGGTCCATTTTGGGCATCTCCCCGTGCGGCCGTGGCCTCCCTCGCCGCCGGCAGACCCCGCCGTCGCCCAGCCGGCCGAGCTCTGCTTCCGCGTGATTAGCTCCCAGTTAACCGCTAACTGCCAGAGTTAGTTAGCATTAATAGGTCACTGACCCATGGGACCGAGTAGATTTAAACCCTCTGTTAGGCTGACGCGTGGGCCCCCTTCGATTAAATGAAAACAGTTAAACACCGGGTTAAAGGCTTAAGTCACTGACAGGTAGGCCCTAATGCACTGTATGCACAGTACCTAGGCCCCACATGTCGGTCTCTGGCCTGTTTTCAGAAAAAGAAATATTTAAACTGCTGTGGACCCCACATGTCATACACTGTGATTTTCTGAAAATAAAGAATTATTCTGAAAATAAAAGAAACCCGGCGGGACCCACTTGTCAGAGAGTGAACTCTCTCTCCTTTTTCATTTTTGGGATTTTTCCTGAAAATGAAACTTCAAAGAACTCGTTCTCCCTCCTCGTAACTCCGATTTGAATGAAACTTGTTTCTAAATTTTTCGAAATTCAAGATCTTTCTGTTGGTTTCAGTTTGTTTATTTTTGAGCTCATTGTTTTAGTATTTTATGCTTATTTGTTCTCCATATCTGTTTTCTACTTTGTCGGTTCTCTCTGTCCGAGTAGAGTTTGAGGTCACACCTAAGCCGCAAGACGATCTACCTCAAGACCAACAAGACCCTCTGCCTTTGGGCCCATGCGAGTCAACATTTTGTTCATTTTGCTCCTATGTTTCTTGCAAATTATCTTTGTTTGAAGTTAGTCAAATTGCATGTGCTATTTCATGTACAAAATATGTGAACTATAAGGTAGATACCACCTACTTGAAAATCTGGAAGTTATATATATCTAGACCCTCCTTGGAATTTGATAGCCCATGTACCTTGTCGCCATAGGTATTACTCCTATTACCCTAAATAGGTATATGTCTTAATTAAAATGCCTTGCGCATTCTGTCCAATCTAGGGCATCAGTTACTCTGATCATACCTTTCAAAAACTTGAACTTTAGTTTTGGGACAGTCACGGGATGTACGTGGCTGGATAATTTGTGACAACTTGTTTTAGGCTTCTCAAAACCCTCAAAACTTGCTATACCTATCTAGGCGGGTGGAAAGAGTGGTGGGTGTGGAAGTAGCACATATGGATTGTGGATTGAACCACCCGGACGCATTAAGGACTTAATCCTGTGATGACATCTCCATGTACAACAGTATGACCACAAGTTTGCAAATTGCAACTTGGCTAAGTAAATCTATCGAACCCCCGGAACTCATCTCACCGGTAGTGGAAAGGAGTGCTGCAAGGGCAAAGGGAGGCCTAAAGGGACACCAAGAGGAGGGTGACATTATGGAGAGTGGAGTCCGAATGTGTTAGTTTTCATGGTTACATCCCGTGCAAAGTACGGGACCCACCGCAAGTGGGAGCAGCCAATAAGGTGATATGATGAAAGGGGCTAGGTATTTTGAAAAGTTATTTTGATGATCTACCCAACCACATGACTAAGGAATCGTGTGGAACAACGAACGGATCGCCTCTTGTGGGTAAAGTGTACAATCTCTGCAGAGAATAAACTATTTGAATAGCCGTGCCCACGGTCAAGGGCATACATGGAAACTTTCTCGAGTTAGTTCTTTTTCTAAAAATCTTACGGGTGAGAAGAAAAACCAATTGGAGGTAAGTACTCCAACCTTTGAATTTTTCCTGGAGGGAAGTACTCCAGTGTTATTATGGACTAGTCAGTCTAAAATCTAGCATCGGCGGATGTAGCAAGCACCACTATATACATATTGCATCACTCAACTCTTGGAAACATGTTTTGTTAAAATGCCAGGTCCTAGGGTTTGTACTTATATTAAATTGCAACTATAGCTCTATGCAAATAAAAGAACCTAAGCCACCCTTGTTTAAGCCTTGCATATAATTACTTGCATCCTGTGCATGTTGGCTCGTGGAGCACAGTTGTGCGTGCTCACCCTCGCTCTCTAACCCTCTCCCCAGAGTTCGCCAATCAAGACCAGTACGAGTTCTACCAAGACCAAGCTGGCGAGGGAAATGAAGATGGTGGCAGTTAGACTAGGTTCTAGCATCTCCTTACAGTCCAGCCGATCAAGCTAACTGGTGGGTGCATTTAATGTTAGCCGGGCCTCTGGATAATATTAATCACACCTAGGTTATCCCAGTCGCTTGCCTGTGGAGAGATGAGCCCCTCCCTTTTTCTTCCACTGTTAATGCAATGGTGTACTGAAATTATTTGGCCTGAAGGCCCCTTTTGTAATACATGTCCTTATATGGGGCATGTGCACTTTAGTATTGTAATAATATGGTCTATACCGTGTATGAAATGATGCAGCAATGTATCTGTGAGCACTATCTACTGATCTAGGGAATAGTGCAGTATAATCACAGAGGGTTCTGGGTTGGTTTAAACCCGGGGTCCGACACCGACAGACCAAATAAATATAAGTATCAAAACTAAAGTGCATCTGAAGACAAGTAAATAATTTAAAAGCCCAGCGGCGTGCCATCATAGTCCATAGGCAACCGACTAGAATTAGGCCCTAGAAAGACCCATCGTCGAATTCCTCGGTACCAGGGGCAAAGTACGCATCGTCTAGCATGGTTTATTTCTCATTCTTTGATCAACAATAATTTAGGCAATGTTGAGTACATTGTGTACTTAGCAAGATTTGTAGTGTATTGCAACATATATATAAACACAAGGATAACAATAAATAAGGCTCTATGCTCCAAGTTATTTTTAGTTTGAAGTAAGTTTCATTTGCACTATAGATAAGTACTAATTTGCAACAAAATTGTAAAGAGTATTTGACATGTAATGAAATAATATTTCTATAACTTTAATAATTGTAAATCACATCCATTCATAGCCCTCCTCGCTATGAACATCACATAATTCCCACCCAAGAGCATGACACACATGACATGTACATGCATTCAATCATTTCCAATAGAACAGTTTTATAAAACTAAAAACTATACCCATTGTGGATGCATCTAAGCATACTCATGACCACAAACATGACTATTTAAATAGTTTTTAACACTCACTAGAGGTTATGCAACTTTACCCATATAAGGTAATCAAATATAATGTCGCAACTTTATGCTTTCTTAGGCATGTGACGAAATTGATTATCATGTAGTCTTTACATTATCTAGTCCTAATCTTGCACCAACCGGATGAATAAAAAACCTCACCTAGGCGTATCCCTCCCTTAAGTAAACATTCACCATTGTATTAGCAAGCTTTGGTCCCAACATCTTGGTGAAGGGAACCCCTACGAGCAAACCAACCCAAATGCCCTCACTACTTCAATCTACCAAAATCCAAGGCTAGTCCTAGATAACTTAATCAGTTAAAACCAGAACCCATATGGTACATGTGGTTGTATTATGTGACTTAGATGCACGGCAATAGCATTCGGTCCTTAATTGACTTAGACGAAAATCTCCCTCTATCTGCATGTGAGATACCTCTCACATTTTACAGTTCATAATATAACCTGGCTCTAAACCTATGTTTTTATTTTATTTTATACCAAACTAACTGAGGTTCCTCCTCTGGTCCAATATTTCGAGATCACCATATCCACATGCAAGTTTTCAGAAACTATCAAACTGAGTGAAAACTATTGTGTGGCTAAGCATGTTGACCATATACTCAATGCAATATATCCAAAATAACATTAGCTACTATCTAAACCATGTCCTAAGGGTTACAACAGTAAGGATATCAATTTGCAAGAAGGTTCGATGCAAACAAGTGGACATAACTACTGTTACCCACAGTATACCAATTTTAATGAAACATATATGCATGTATAATAGTTTTTACAAATAATATATAATAATTGAAAAAGTACGATCAACATGGCCAAAGATAATGCTTGCCTTACTCTTGTTGCTCAGAGAATGGTTCAAAAGCATTCTCAAAATTGTTCGGTGTGACGGTGCCTATTTGGTAAAATCCAAATATAAATATATAAGAGCCAAACAATTTTAAATAGACAAAAAAACTTAAATATTTTTATATATTTATAAAAAGCGCAATTTTTGAAAAAAAAATAGAGATAAGAATCACTTAATTTAGAGTTCATATGCAAAAGTTATAGCTATTTGAATTTGGTTTGGTTTCAAAAATATCGAGAAAATGAGAAACGCTATTGTGCATAAATTTTGATTTTAGTTTGTATTTTTTTCTAAATAACCTTGATTTATTACATCATTAGACTAACATGTGGGGTCCATTCATCATATTTTTATTAATTTCGAAATTAACTAACAGGTGGGGTCCATTGTTAGTGAAACATATTTAAAATTAGATTTTAATTATTTATTTACTGTGTGGGTCCCTTATGTCAATGACCTATATTTTAGTTTTTGGTTTAAATAAAAATTCCTTAGCTGATTTTGATCCGACCCACTTGTCATAGACTCATTAGGCTCAAATCTATCATTAGTGCAAATTTAATCATTCTGACATGTGGGGCCTACATGTCATACTCACATGTTTTAAAACATTAACTGCATGTGGGTTCTAATGTCATACTCATGTTTTAAAATAGGCTTTAAATATAATTCTAGTCAACTATTTAATTTGGGCCCATATGTCATACTCATATTTAGTTTGAACATGTCATTAGTGCTAATCTAATCACCCTGACAAGCAAGGCCTGCTGTCAGCGAGAGGGGAATAGAGCTGAGTGGAGGCAGAGCTTCAACGAGCTCATCGGCAGCGAGGGAAGCTACGGCTTGGCGTTGACATGGTCAAAATGGAACAGCTGCATCATTGCGCACCTTTGGGCAATGACGGCGGTCATATTGGTGGACGACGATGGTCGTGCAATGGCAAGAGGCAGTACGATGTCTCGGGCGAGCACCGACGTGGGTGAGGGAGTGCAAGAGGGGTTAAAAGAGTGGTGGCATTGGCTTTAGTGGGTCTTGGCAGTGCTACAGGGTGGGCACGGGGACCTAAGGTCGCCGGGGCTTCACCAGCGCCATTGTCAAGCGGAGGCACCATGAACAGCTATGGTGAAAACCATGCTACAGTGAGGAATTTCCAAATTAAACTAGTGCATGAGCATCTAGGGACTACTAGGAGTCTACCAAGGGGCTTGGCGACGTCGAAGAGGCGACAAAGTGGTCGATCGATGGTGAACAGTGGCGGCGCAGATGATGTCCACAACACGGGAGTTCCTCGATGAGGGTAAGCTACAAAAGATGGTTGTGTGAGCTCAGGGAAGGGTTGAGGATGCTCTGGGAGTGAGGGATTAGGCTAGGCCTAACCGGAGGGGAAGAATGGCTTGCGGTAGTAGTTTTGGCCAGAGACGAAGATGATGGTTCAATTTTGATGAGTGTCTGCACAATTCACAAAATTAAATAAGGGAAAAGCTCTAGGGGATATGAAACATAAGATGACATGGTTAGAGAAGCAAGGGGTCCACTAAAGAGCTCGAGCCACAATAGAGCTCAATAGAACATGCTCACCAGTAGGGATGAAAACGGTCGGAAACGGTCGAAAAACTCCTCAACCGTTTTCTACTTCTACATTTGAATACGAAAACGAAAGCGAAAGCGGTAAAGCCGGACACGAAAACGAACGCGAACTTACGGAATATCGAGAATTTCGAAAACGAACCAATTCGAGCGGAATTATGTCGAACATGGTCGGTATACGAAAATTCAATACGGAATACCGACCTGTAGGACCAAGTGCATAACAATTAACAAGTGACCAAGTACATAACAATTACCAAGTGCATGATCAAGTTCAAGTGCATATAATAATTAACAAGTGCATGACCCTTGGTCTTAAGTATTAACACAATAGCCGACACAAATACAAATACAATACAAGTCTAGGATAAGCAATTAACAGCTAGCAGAACATCTACAGTTCATCAGCATCATCCATGAGGTCAGGATCGCTTTCCATATCTTTTGCTTTCTCATTGTCCTCCTCAGAGTCCTCATCCCCCTCCTTGTCCTTTTCCTACAAGTTTACAAAGTGAATTAAAATTAGATGTAGCAATAGCATATTTCAGAGCAAGCAGTCAATAAACATACACATACCTCAATTTTCAGTTTAGCCACAACATTAGCCAAAGCCTCAACCTCAAGATCACTCACAATTGATCCAACCATTTTAGAATCTGAACAAAAAATTTGGTATTCCGTATTTCGAACCGAATTCGAATTTGTCCGAATTTTATACGGTATATTCCGAATAAAATGTAGAAAAGTAGAAAACGGTCGGAAAACGCCTAAACCGTTTCCGCTCCGTTTTCGAATTTGGTATTCCGTATTTCGAACCGAATTCGAATTTGTCCGAAAATACGAATTCGATCGGGTCAAATGTAGAAAACGATGCGGTTCGGTACGGGATATTTCCGTTCCGTTTTCATCCCTACTCACCAGTGCTGAAGAAGACAACACATTCTGGGCGAAAGGATGAGCAAGAGGCTTGGTTTTTTTTGTGGAAATAGAGTAAAGGAGAGATGAGGAAAAGGATGGTGTGGTTGGATTGGCTTTGTAGGCATGGGATGGCCTAGAGAGACATGCAAGATTTCGTGAGTGCGGTGGATAGCTAATGCTCGGATCTTGTTAGTGACATACAACACACAGAAAGGACAAGAATGGCGGGAACTCAGCGTGGATATGCAATGCCTCAGCGTCAGGTTACTACAAGGGAAAATGGTGGGTGTGGTATCAAAAACTAGTGGCACCATCCACGGCGGAGAGGCGCTAGCGATGGCAGGCGGAGATGGAAGAAAATTCCTAACGCGCAAGCTCGACGTGCCAGCGGTCAAAGAGAGGTGAAAGTCCTGATGGGTGGGGTTTGGTCCCACTCATTAGTGTCAGGTGTTTAAGTGACAGAGAGAAGATGGGCTTTTCAAGAATATAGTTTCGTGTAAAGGCAAGTGTAATGGAGTAAATGAAGAAACTAGTTTAGCTCAATTGAGAGATTTGGGGAATTTTTAGAAGCATAAATTAGCTCCAAAAATTATATAAATTTTATGGAGGCTCCTTACATTGTGTAGATAATTATTTAATTTTTTTAGAATTTTATATGCTTTATATTTTTCTCGAAAAAGCTTGGAAAGCCTCTGTTTGCATTTAAAAGCACTATTTGATTTGAATAAATTTAGTAACATGTTCAAAATGTTTAAAAATTGATTTCTAGTGCCATGAAAATATTTATGAATTTTTGAAATGATTTCTACTATAAATTTTCCTAGGCCACCATTGGATCATCTTTTTAGATTTGATTTTAAATTCAATTTGAATTTCATCCAATGCACATTTCTTTGCCAAAAATTTATGTTTACAAATTATTTTTCTAAAGAAACTCTAATAAAAGCCAAGGAATTAATATGCATGCAAAAAGTTTTAAATTCCCCTTATTTTTGCATTCTCTGGAATTTGAGATGTGACAACCCACACGTTGGCCAATACTGTCGCCGCTGCGTGGCCCTGGCTCTGATACTGTGATTGCACAATGCATGCTCACCTTGCCATCAGGCTTTGCTTGTTGTGCCACCTCGTTGTCTAGCCTGGCCCCTTTCTATCGCTGCCGCTCATGCGCTCATATCCAGCGCAATCCTCGTAGTGCCGCACACACACCTACACCTGTGCTAGGTAATGCCCCGTGTGGAGCACAGCCCTCTACCCCACACTGTTGCTCAACAACTCATGCAGTGGCGGAACCAGCAAAATGATAAAGGGGGGCCAGACAAATACGGCCGATGGGATGGCGATTGACAGCCTGATGCGGTGACGCCTCGACGCCTCTGCTCTCCGCCACTGTCTGCTGATCGCGCAGAGAACTGGAAGCGACGCGAGTGGCGACTGGCGAGTCACGCGACTATGCGAGGCGCTGAGTTTATGATGTTTCCTCTCTACGACGTTTCTACTTGAGCCCGGCGAAGCCGCGCCACAGAAGCGAGAGCGCGAACTAACCAACCAACGAGGCATTGATGGTACAGTGACTGCAGACAGCAATGTTGATCTACTCCTGGAAAGGCAGCGCAGAGCAGGAGTGGACGATTTGACTCTTGAATTCAGGCTGGTTTGACAATCGGCCCAGCGCTGGTACAAAGTCTTGCTCAGAGATGCAGTTTTTTTGGTTGAACTTTCCTACAGAGTTTACAAAATCTGAACTGAATCTCCCAATATTTGCTTACAAATAAGCTGCAGCATCATGAATTACACTAAGTGACCACAACAGAAGACACAACGCTCAAAAAAATTTGGCCGCTTGGGGGGGGGGGGGGGGGCCGCGGCCCCTGCTGGCCCCCTAGTTCCGCCACTGAACTCATGGCCTATAGCTTCCTGCATTGCCTATAAAGCGGCCCCAGCTTGCCTCCATCTCCCCCCATCCCCTCCCCATCTCTCATCTTCCTCCCCGAGTCAAGAAATCAAGCTCAAGCTTGCGTAAGCGACTTCATCAGCACAAGTCACCACCTCTTCCCATTGTTCCAGTCACTCTAGCAATCCCCTCCCAAATCCACTTGTGTCACATCGCATTCCATACCCTCAATTGTGATTTCACCATTCAATTGAGTAATTTCTCACCGAAGCATGCCGCGCCACCTTCTTCCCCCAAAATCGGCCAAATCCTACCGCCGCCACTGCCACCACCCTCCCCTCTTTGGCGGGTCTCTCTCCAATTCCTCCAAGCTAGAGCATGCCTTTGCCTTCCTCTTCCTTCCCCAGTCTTCAATTTGGGCTCTCCTTCACTCAAGGGATGTCGCCATCGTACTTTTGCGTCATAGTATATGGAATTTTGGCCTCTTCACGTACTTGAGTAATATTATAAGTTTATTATAAGTTTTTAGTAATATTATAAGTTTATAAGTTTTTAGTATATTGAAGTAATATTATAAGTTTTTGGGTCTTATAATATAGTTATTGAGGATGTCTAAATACTAATAAGCCTTGGACCATAAATAGTTCCTTTGCATCAGGCCAAAAACTAGGTTGCGAGCCCCACTTGATTGCTTGTGGGCATATCCTAAGGGTTCTACCTGTGTGTTGTTTCCATTTCCACAGCCGCTCTTTAAAGGTATTGGCTTGATTAGCCCGTGTGTAAGTCAAGGACCGTTAGGTCTATGTATGTACTGCCTATTATTATTGTATTAGTTTTGCTTTTGTGAGATATGTACTTGATGTTCAACAATGCATCTTTGTATACTATCTACTAATTTAAAAAATAGTACTGTGAAAATACGGAGAGTTCTGAATTGCAAATCCAAGATCCCACGGGACGTGGTGAACTTGGCCAGCCTACCCGCGGAGGTAAAGACCACAGGGTCGTAGGACCTTTATAGGGATAGGAAGCAGTGTAGTCTCCAACCCTATAGCACTACAAATAGACCCTCCTGAACCTCGCTTTTTTTTTGGTGGTGGGGGGGGGGGGGGGGGGGGCGGCAGGGGCATTTTTTCACAATCCATAATACATTTATCTACGCCTGTGCCTTTTCCATTTCCTGGGACCATGGGAATTTTATCCCTTCAGAGGGGGCGAAGACCCTGAGACCCTTCTTATATTACTATTTGATTCATAGCCACAACAGGATCATTAACTAGCGTAGAGGTACAAACCATTTGGTTAGAAACACAAGGTATACCAACTTCTACTTCGAATTAACAAATTTAATTGAAGTGGAAAATTTACAAACAATCAGTTTTAGAGCAGTAACCATCTGCTTAGTTTCAAGATTATATCTCAGTTTTGGAACACGCGCTAGGCTACACGTAACTGAACGTAGCATTGTAATGCCCATGCATTACCTCCCAGTGTTCCTATCTCTTGCTTGGTTAGTACTGTTGTTTGTTCACTTAGATGTTCTACAAAAGCTGTCATTTTAAGTACAAACCAGAATGAAAGCTGCTATGACAACGTAAACTCACATATGATTGAGTTTTACCTTTTCACTTTGTACTAAGCGATAAATTCGCCATTTTTGAAACTGCATGCACTAAGAGATATTTACCTAACAAACCAGGGATGTAAGGGACCTCTTAAGCTGCATTTAAGGGACTTCTTTTTAATTTGAAGCTGCATGGAAGTAGCAGATTTTACCTAACAAACCAGCGATAAATTCATCCTAATGTGATTTTTATTTGATATTTAGCTGTTCGCTTAACATCATGTACTTATTATTTATATAAATCTCTGGCAGGTACTTCGTTATAATTGATGATTTATGGGCCTTATCAACGTGGGATATTGTTAGCCGTGCTTTACCGGACAGTAATCGTTGCAGTAGAATACTAATAACTACAGAATTTGATATTGTAGCTCAGGCATGCTGCGGCTATAACTCCAAGTATATCTTTAAGATGGAACCGCTTTCGGAAGATGGGTCAAGAGAATTGTTCTTCAATAGAGTTTTTGGCCGTCAACATAAATGTCCTGAGAAACTGAATGAAGTTTCATACGAAATTGTAAGAAAATGTGGAGGTTTGCCTCTAGCAACTCTTACTATAAGCGGTCTTTTACCACGCCCACCATGCGAAAATATGGAGCAACATTGGAACTATGTACAGAATTCTTTAAGTTACAATATGAGGACAGATCCTACTTCGGAAGGGATGAAACAAGTACTCAAACTTAGCTACAACAATTTTCCCCATCGTCTGAAAGCATGCATGCTATATCTAAGCCTATATCAAGAGGATTACATAATCTGCAAGGATGATTTGGTGAAGCAATGGATTGCTGAAGGTTTTATAGAAGGGGAATACATGGAGGAAGTTGCATGGAGCTATTTCGATGAGCTTATCAATAGGGGAATGATCCAGCCTGTATATATCAACTATAATGGGGATGTATTGTCATGTACAGTGCACTATATGATACTTAATCTTATTAGGTACAAGTCCATAGAAGAGAATTTCATCACTGCAATAGATCATTCTCAGACCACTATAAGACTTGCTGACAAGGTTCGTCGATTGGCTCTCCACTTCGGCAATGTAGAAGATGTAAAACCGCCAGCAAATATGAGACTATCACAAGTTCGTTCACTTGCCTTTTATGGATTGTTTAAGTGTATGCCTTCCATCATTGAGTTTAGACTTCTTCGAGTACTATTCCTTAAATTATGGGTTGATCCTGATGACATGATTTACGACCTCACTGAAATTTCAACATTGTTTCGGCTGACATATTTGCATATTGACGCGTGTCTTTTACGCATAGAACTACCAGCTCAGATGCAACGGCTAAAAGGTTTGGTGACACTGAAAATAGCTGCAAGAGTAAGTGCAATTCCATCAGACATTGTTCATTTGCCGGGGTTGTTACACCTGAGTCTTCCGAGTGGGACAAATTTGCCCAATGGTATTTGCCACATGACATCTCTTCGCACACTAGGATATTTCGATCTCAGTAGTAACTCAATAGACAATGTGGAGAGCCTCGGCAAGTTGACTAATCTCCGGGATCTTCAGCTTACCTGTTCAACAGTATTGTCTGACAATCTGGAGAGCAACATGCAACGTCTCGGCTCAATTCTTGGGAAACTCAGCAACCTCGAGTCTCTAACTCTATTATCTGCAGGCTCCTCTTATGTAAATACTCTGGATGATCCTGGCACTTCAAGCATGAGCATTTCCTGTGATGGCTTGAGCACCGTGTCTCCTCCTTTAGCTCTTCTTCAGAGAATTGAGTTGTTGCCACGCTATTGCATCTTCTCCAACCTACCCGAGTGGATCGGTGAACTCAGCAAGCTCTGCATTTTAAAGATTGCCATTAGGAAACTGTCGATGGCTGATATTGCTGTTCTCAAAGGATTGCCTGCACTCACTACTCTCTCGCTGTACGTGCAGACAGCGCCCGTTGAAAGGATTGTCTTTGACAAGGCGGGATTCTCAGTTCTCAAGTACTTCAAGTTCAGGTGCAGTGTACCTTGGCTGAAATTTGAGGCGGATGCAATACCTAATCTCTGGAAGCTCAAGCTAGCTTTCAATGCCTTCGGAGTGGGGCAACACGGTACTATACCTATCAGCATCGAGCACTTGTCAGGCGTTAAAGAAATCTCCGCAAAAATTGGGAGTGCAGGCGCTGATGCAGAGTCTGCCTTGGCGAGTGCCGTTAGCAACCATCCAAGCAATCCTAGGATCAACGTACAATTGGTGGATTGGAATTTTTATGGTGACGAAGGTAAAAATATGGTGACACAAGAACAAGAACACAGGACTCTAAGAGAATTAGATGAGATCTTCGAGGAAGATGCAGATGAACATTACGGAACTCAAGATGGGGGGTCAGGAGATGATGAGAACACACAGGCTGGAAGTGTGGCAACACAACAGCAAGAACACGGGACTTTGGAAGAACAATATGAGATCCTGGAGGAAGACCCAGATGAATATTGCAAAACTGCAGATGAGGACTCAGAGGAAGATGAGAACAAACAAGCTGATATCAGGTAAAAATTTTCCTTCTAAATATAAATTTGGCCTCCCCTTCCTCCTCCTTTACGTCACCTTCAATCTTCAACCTCTCTTCCTGTGTGCTCCTACATGTATGAACCCAATTTTAATGAAGCTAAATGGTTGTTGTAATCAGGATTTCTAGGTTATCGGAGTCCTCTTCGTGTCTGCTTCTTCCAGGTAATCATATTTCATTTTTCAGTTCATTCCCGCCAACCTTTTTTGTTCCAATTTCACCGTAAAAATTGATTGTCAGTCATGTGCACAAACTATTGCATTCTTCTAAATTTTGATTTTTTTTCTTTTTTCTGATGCATTTGTTTTCCCTTTAGCCTTTCTCTTTTGCCCTATTAAGAAAACATTATGTGTCTCCTCTCGCATGTTCATGTACAGGCTCAAGATTCTGTTTTGATGAACCATGTAGAGGTGACCACATGTGTATGATGAGTATTTGACTTTGGTTTTGCTAGTCGAGTTTGGTTTGAGTTGTGTCGGAGTCTAGTCGGTACGTGGTGCGACGGACTCGGTCGTTTAGGTCAAACTTGGTCGTATCGGGTTAGGTTGCATATTCTGATGATTCGACAGGTCTGGACTTCTTCAGTGGTAAGTATGATGTTATTTACGCTTTCATGTATCGAGCGGTGCTATTTGACGTGTTTCTTGTCTGTGTGGCTGCAGGACGTCGAGGCGAAGTCGTGGCGAGACACGGTGGACCGGACTAGGCGCAGGTGGCGCTGAGGTCAGAACGGTCGGGATGTGTCGAAGACGACGTGGACTCGAGGTGGTTGCGAGGCGTGCGAGGCAAGGAGCGCGGAAGCTTCCCGGAAGGTGCACGAGGGGCGAATCGGGAAATTCGCGTGGCTGCACAGGCGGGAGCGGGCTCCGTTAGGTTTAGCCGGCGTAACGGGGCGGAGACCCGTTAGCCATGGGCTATAAAAGGAGAGGAGGGGCTGCATGTCCTCTTTGAGCACTTCAAGGGTTGGTGGAGTCAAAATAGGCTTTAGAGGTTGTTTTAGCTTTGGCTCTTTAGTGGTTGGAGGACACAGAGCAGTGCTCCCTCTGGTTGGCCTCTTCTACGATGTGTTCTAGGTGTGTGCCTGGTTGAGTTCATTCCCTCCTTCTATCAAAGATGTATGGTTGAGTGTTCTTGAGTTGGAGAGGGTGAGGAGTTGGATTGAGAGTCTTGTAATCGTGTCCTCTATCTGTAATCGTGTCATCGGGACTCCTCTTTTGATCTAATGAATGAAATCTGAAGTTTTCTCTTATTTCAGTCTCTCTGTTCTTCGTTGCCTCATTTTGGTGATTTATGAGATTTTGAGTTTCTTGTTGGTTCTTGCCTTGGAGGTGTAAAATGGGTTGCTTGATGATGGGATGTTGGTTTTAGGCCATTTGGTCAGGTTTCCCTAAGAGCAAATCAAGAGTAATCTCAGATTTTCATATTTCTTCTCCTCTGTTCATATTGTGCAGTTCTAGGGTTTTGATGATCTTTTGATTCCCCTCATGAGATAGGCTAATATCTGGGGTTTTGAATCTTGAAGGTATTGCTAGTATATCCCCAAAGTTCCAAGGCCTAAGGATCAAGGACTTGTGAGAAGTTTGGATTCTTGAGTTTTCTTCTGAAGTTTGTCCAGTTGCTAGGGTTTTAGAGTTAAATCTTGATTCCCTTCTTGGCTTGAGCTGAAATTGGATCTGGTCTATCTCTTGGCTATTGCTAACATACTTGCAAATTTTCATAGCCAATGGATCATGGATTCAATGGGAGTTTTGAGTTTTAGTGCTGCTCACTGATCTTTCCAGATTTTGTCCAGATTCCAAATCTCTGCTGTTCGATCTGAATTATCTTGTTCTTTAGATCATGCATGCTATTGGGTTTGAAGTTCTGGTCAAGTGATTCAAGTTGGGCTGCAATCGTTTGATTTTCTCTATGCTTTATGTCTCACTTGCTGTACTTACTGATGTCGAATTAGACTCCTCTGTTCAGCCGAATGCAGTGAGCTACAGATTGAACCTTCAGTTTCTATTCTCAGTTATCTGCAGCTTCTCAGGTTTCAGATTTGCAATTATTTTAGGCTTTAATTGCAGTCAGGTCTTAGTCTCTAATTTCGGTTGATGGCCAGTAAGCAACCGTGGTGTGCAGCCTATTTCGGAACTTCATTCCAATTTGTTGTCTTGGCTGTAAAGGAGTGCCGTTGGCTGTAGTCTTAGTGCAGCAGTAAACTTCACTTCTATCTCATTTTGGTTTAGCCTATTTTCAGCTTTTGGTGGCTCCAGTGCTACTCTCGATAGACTCCTTCCTCTTGCTAGTTCTTTAGTACATGTCTCTTTTTCTTTGTGCTGATCTTTCTCAATTTTGCATGCATGTCAAACAGCGATATTTTCAGTTGAAATTTTTACTGGATGATCTCTGATTTATGGTGAATTTTTTGGTATCGCTTGCGCCCCAGATTTCAGCAAAATTAATTTTAAGTTTTCTGTGAGTTGCGTTGTTTTGCATCTTTTGAAAAATCAGTGTTCGATTTCTTGGGGGCGATTTTAAGCGAGCGACATTCACCCCCCCTCTGTCGCCATTTCGGTCCTACAATTGGTATCAGAGCCGGTTAGCTCTAATTCATAGATCTTAACCGGTCTCAAGAGCCATGGCGACGGACAAGTACTCGACCAAGCCGCCCGTGTTCGATGGCATCGATTACCCCTTCTGGAAGAGCCGAATGGAGACATACATCCAGGCCCAGGGGTATGCCATCTGGCGGAAGGTCAAGGTACGATTTGTTGTTCCTGCCGATGAGAACATCAATGCCGGGAACATGGCTGATGTTGAGGCGAATGCAAAGGCAAGGAACATCATCATCCAGGGGTTGAGTCGTAGCGAGTTTGACCGTATATCTCACCTGTCGTCCGCCTACGACATCTGGGTGACCCTCGACGCATACCATGAGGGCACCACCCAGATCAAGACGGTTCGACAGGACCAATTCAAGCGCGAATACAACAAATTCGAGATGCTTGCTGGTGAGTCCCTAGACGAGTGCTTTTCGCGATTTCACAAAATCTTGAGCAACCTCCGAGCGGTCGGTCTCACATATCCCGACTCGGACAACGCTCGTCAGATGCTCGCGGCACTCGATCTGCGCGTGTGGGAGATGAAAGTGACCACCATCAAAGACACGACAGACCTCTCGACCCTGACTCTTGACGCGCTGTACTCACGCCTCAAGACTCACGAGATTGACGTTGTCTCTCGTCGGTCGAAGTCACAGTCGATGGCTTTGGTCACCGATCCCAGTTCTGCTTCTGGTCTCTCTTCTGATTCTTCTTGTGGTTTTTCCCTCGCTGCTCTCTGTGACATAACTGATGATCAGTTAGAGCAGCTTGCGGATGATCAGCTGGCCCTCTTAGCCCGAAGGTTTTCACATGCCTACAAGGGTAGGAGAGACAGAAAGAGAGGAGGACCCGTGATTTGCTTCGAGTGTGGTGGCCCCAACCACATTCGGGCAAACTGCCCCAAGCTGGAGAAGGGCAAGAACGACTACAGCGGTTCGAGCAAGATCGACTACACCGACAAGAACCGCAACAAGAAGCCTCCAGCTCCGACGCCGGGAAAGAAGAAGTTTCGCAACTTCGGGAAGGCCAAGAAGCTCTTCCACCGCGTCCTCACCGCCTTCGACGACCTCGACCTCAGCGAGGTGGAGGGATGGAGCGACGACGACGGGACGGGTGACCAAGAGCCCAAGGATGGCGGCAACGACTTCTCCGGCATGTGCTTCATGGCCCTTGAGGGCGAGATCAGCGACAGCGAGCTGTACTCCGACTCGGATGAGGTACTCCCTTCTTATGACCAGCTAAATGATGCTTTTCTTAAGCTAGGTGGATTTCATGCTAGAGCTAGGTCTAGGTGTACTGAGTTAGAGAAGGAAGTAGATAGACTATCACGGGAGATTACTTCACTTAGATCTGCCCCCTCCCGTGACGATTGTGATACATGCCCTGCTTTGCTTGGAGACATGGAGAAACTAAGGACCTCTCATGATAGTTTGTCTTCTGAGCTTGATGTGCTTAAGGTGGAGAATGTTAGTCTGCTTGCTGAGTTAGAGTTGAGTAGGATGGCTGTTACCCTACTTACTACTGATGAGACTACTTCTCCCACCTCATGTGAGGTTAAGGACATTGCTGCTAGAGGACCTTATGCCATGCTCCTTGATCTGCCCGATTCTTGTGAAAATTGCAATAATTTAAAGATGAACCTAAAACGGGCAGATCACAAAATTGCTGAGTTACATGCTTCTTTACTTGAGCCTATTGATTCATGTTTGAACTGTCCCAAGTTAACTGCTGAACTTGAAGCTGTCTCAAAACAGTTTCAAGAACTGATTGACAACAACAAGAAAATGGCTCAGTATGCGACTAAGGATCCTGTTAGCTCACCATGCATTAGTTGTGATAAACTAAAACTTGAACTCGTTGTCTTGAATGACAAATGTGTGAAGCTAACTAAGGACTTACTAGAGAAGCCACAATCTGGTTGTGATGTGATTGATGGTGTGGGGGAGAAGCCCCAGGGTAAGGGTGAGACGCCTAGAGACGCGAACCAACCTGCTAGTAGTAGGACTGTCCCCTCAGAGTCGGCTGTGCGTGCACAAGCCATTCTTTCCTCTACTGTTGGTTCTTCTTCTGCTCCCTTACCTCCTGCTGTTCCCTCTTCTCCCTGCTCTTCTTGCACCTCTCTCTTTCGGGAGTGTCAGTACCTTATGAACACTCTCGAGAGATTTGTAGGTGGCAAGAAGAAGCTTAATCTTATTCTAGATCAGTCCAAGATTTGCAGATTTAATCAGGGTCTAGGATATGACTATTATGAGGATATGAGGAAGCATCCACCTGCTGTGCTCAGACCCATAGCACCAGGTGTGATCGAGACCGAGCCCAGGACCGAGAAAGTCCAATTTAAGTCAGCGGGCTATGTCCAGGGGATTTCTGACAGCAAGGTGATTGCACCTGCTGCTTCGGCCTCTCAGAAGGCGAAGCCTGACCGTGCTACTTCTACCTCTCAGAGGATGAAGTATCACTGCACCTTCTGTCAGAAGGATGGACACACGGTTGATCGATGCTTCAGGCGCGCCAAGATCGCGCGTAGAGACCGTGTTGAGTCTCCTAGGCGTATTCAGGGTCAGCCCCAGATCCTGAGTGCACCTAGGACCAGCACGAGGTCTAGGTTTACTGTTGTTGATGGGTTTGGGCAGCATCGAGGACTTGGTTTTTCTGAGTCTTCTGTTTTTCGTCCTCATGCTGCTCCTGGTCATGACTTCCGCCGTCTTGAGGGTACATCTCGTTTCCCCCGTCGAGACAGTCACCCGCGGCGTGTTCAGCGTGTTGCCGGTGTTCCGACTCGCTCTCTCGTAGCAGTCGGACCCCGCAACAGCTTCAGGTCTGCTCACAGACCTTCTGCTGTGAGTGACAGAGAGCGTAGGGTAGATAGAGGTCAGTCGTGCTTGACTACTTCATCTGCTCGACGTGTTGTTCAGTATTGGGTGCCAAAATCACTCTTGATTTACCCCAGTACTGAGACTTTACTCTCTGTTTGACTCAGGTTCGCCGGGCAGGGAAGGGAAAGGTTTGGCTTGTAGACTCCGGGTGTTCACGACACATGACCGGAGACTCCCGTTGGTTTTCTTCCCTTGCCCGTGCTCCAGGTGATGAGACGATCACCTTCGGAGATGCTTCGTCTGGGCGTGTCATCGCCAAAGGTACTGTGCATGTAAATGCTTCTTTTATTCTTAAGGATGTTGCCTTGGTTAGTAAGCTGCAGTACAATTTGCTTTCCGTTTCTCAGCTTACCGATGACGGTTTCGAGGTGAGTTTCAAGAAAAATGCTTGTAAAATTCTTGATTTTTCGGGTAGTCTGGTCTGCGGGATTTCTCGTTATGGGAGGATCTTTCGTGCTGATTTTTCTGAGTCTTCTGGTGATCCTCTCAGATGTTTAGTTGCTTCAGAGTCCCGCGACCTCTCTTTCTGGCATAGGAGACTTGGTCATATTGGATTTGACCATTTGACCCGAGTTAGCGGCCACGACCTCATTCGTGGTCTGCCGAAGCTCAAAATGGTCAAAGATCTTGTTTGCGCTCCATGCCGGCACGGCAAGATGGTAGCCGCTTCACATCCTCCGGTCACTGTGACTATGACCGATGCACCGGGACAGCTGCTCCACATGGATACAGTGGGACCAGCTCGAGTGCAGTCAGCAGGAGGGAAGTGGTATGTCCTTGTCGTGGTCGATGACTTCTCGAGGTATTCTTGGGTGTTTTTCTTAGCCTCGAAGGATGAGACGTTTTCACTTTTTCGAGGTCTTTTCAGTAGGCTTTCTGTTGAGCTCCCAGGTGCCTTACGAGCGATCCGCAGTGACAATGGCACGGAGTTCAAGAATTCCTACTTTGAGAGTTTCTGTGGTGAGACAGGTGTAGAGCACCAGTTCTCTTCTCCGCACGTTCCACAGCAGAATGGCGTCGTGGAGAGGAAGAATCGTACCTTGGTCGAGATGGCCAGGACGATGCTTGATGAGTACTCTACACCGCGGAAGTTTTGGGCTGAGGCTATAGCCACCGCGTGCCATGTCTCAAATCGAGTCTTTCTTAGGGCACACTTGCACCGCACTTCTTATGAGTTGAGATACGGGCGAAAGCCCAGCGTCTCTCATTTTCGTGTGTTTGGTTGCAAGTGCTTTATTCTGAAGTCCGGGAATCTAGATAAGTTCGAGTCACGTTCTTGTGATGGGATCTTTCTAGGTTACTCGCCTTCTTCGCGGGCTTATAGGGTCTGGAACTGCGAGTCTAGCAAAATGGTAGAAACCTGTGAGGTGACCTTTGACGAGGCCAGTCCGGGGACTAGGCCAGATATCTCAGGTTCTTTAGAGCAGTCCGAGACCATCTTCGTGGATGACGAGGACGATGGAGATGAGGGTTGTCTACCCGATCCAGTCCCTTATCCACCCCTTGAGGTGCCGTCTTCCACCGCACCTCCAGGTGATCAGCCCATGCCTTCTGCTTCCTCTGGAGCTAGTGGCTCTGTTCCTATCTCGTCAGCTCACGAGGTAGAGGCCACTTCTTCATCTCATCCTGGACCTCCCCGACATATCCAGAAAAGACATCCTTCTGAGCAGATGATTGGAGACCTGTTCGAGCGTGTTACCCGCTCAAAATCTGGCTTATCTCAATTCTGTCTCCATTCTGCTTTCATTGCCTCCTTTGAGCCCAAGGATATTTCTCATGCTCTTTCCGATGAGTCTTGGGTCAATGCCATGCATGAGGAGCTAGAAAATTTCGAGAGAAACAAGGTCTGGTCGCTTGTCGAGCCCCCGCGAGGTCATAATATTATTGGGACTAAGTGGGTGTTCAAGAACAAGCAGAGCGAGGATGGAGTGGTTATTCGGAACAAGGCTAGACTGGTAGCTCAGGGGTTCTCCCAGGTTGAGGGTCTAGATTTCGAGGAGACCTTTGCCCCTGTAGCTCGACTTGAGGCCATTAGAATCCTGCTTGCCTTTGCAGCTTCTAAGGGTTTCAAGCTCTACCAGATGGACGTCAAGAGTGCCTTCCTTAATGGCGTTATTGAGGAAGAAGTTTACGTCAGACAGCCTCCAGGTTTCGAGAACCCCAAATACCCACACCATGTCTTCAAGCTTTCCAAAGCGTTGTATGGACTTAAGCAGGCCCCCAGAGCTTGGTATGAGAGGCTTAAGTCCTACTTGTTGAGTCATGGGTTTGAGATGGGTAAAGTAGACAAGACTTTGTTTATCCGTAGGCTTGGTAGTGACCTTCTGCTCGTCCAAATCTATGTCGATGACATCATCTTTGGCGGCTCTTCCCATGCTCTGGTTTCTCAGTTCTCGGATGTCATGAGCACCGAGTTTGAGATAAGCATGATGGGTGAGTTGACTTTCTTCCTTGGCTTCCAAATCAAGCAGTCTCGGGAGGGTACTTTTCTACATCAGGGCAAGTACACTCGTGACCTTCTGAGACGCTTCGATATGAGTGATGGGAAGCCGGTGTCAACTCCGATGGCTTCTACGGCCTATCTTGACCCAGATGAGGATGGCGAGCCAGTTGATCAGAAAGAATACAGAAGTATGATCGGCTCCCTTCTTTACCTCACTGCCTCGAGACCAGACATACACTTCTCAGTGTGTCTGTGTGCTCGTTTTCAGGCTTCTCCTCGCGTATCTCACCGCCAGGCGGTGAAGCGCATCTTTCGGTACCTTCGAGCTACCATTGACTATGGTATCTGGTACTCTTCCTCATCCTGTCTTTCCTTGAGAGCCTTCTCGGATGCAGACTTTGCCGGCTGTAGGATAGATAGGAAGAGCACCTCTGGCACCTGCCAATTCATTGGCACTTCTCTCGTTTCCTGGTCTTCGAGGAAGCAGTCCGGTGTTGCACAGTCCACTGCAGAGGCCGAGTACGTTGCTGCTGCCAGTTGCTGCAGCCAGGTACTTTGGATGGCTTCGACCCTGCGGGACTTTGGGTTAGTTATCGACAGTGTTCCACTCTTTTGTGATAACACTTCTGCGATTAACATTGCTAAGAACCCAGTGCAACACTCTCGGACCAAGCACATTGATATCCGTTATCACTTCCTTAGAGACCATGTAGAGAAGGGCGATATAGTGCTCCAGTTTGTGGAGAGTGACCACCAGTTGGCTGATATCTTCACCAAGCCTTTGGACAGTTCAAGGTTTTCTGCTCTGCGGGGAGAGCTTGGGGTGGTGTGTCCTTATGGACTGTAGTGAGGGGGAGCTTTGGGCTTTACTGCTTTACTATATTGGTTATGCTTCTGTCTCATTTCTGTTGCATTGCATTCAGGGTGCATTTGGGTTTAGTCCTTCCAGCATAGGTTAGAGTACTTTTCTTGCCGAGTTACTTAGAATTCTTACTCTCATCTTGTGCTTCCAGGATGCTTCTTATTAGCTGTTTCTTATCTCACTAGATTGAGCTCACTCACTTCTTGTAGGATCTAGCGAGGGTCGGGCCACCCTCGAGTAGACAGGGTACGTGTTTGCTCTCTAGTGTGTGTTGTTTCAGTCAGCTGATAGTCCTGTAGTCATATGGGGTAGATGAGAGTCAGTCTAAGCCATAGTTGCCTCTATATCTTTTCTATGCTTTAAGGACTGCCTGTTTGCTGTTTTCTTTCCCAGCTTCTCGATTTATTGCTTTGGTTCAGGGGGAGTTCATTTGGGAGCTTCTGGAGCTTAATACTGACATAATTCAACTTGAACTAAAAGTTGCATCTCATGTTGAGGGGGAGCTGGATTTTCTTGCATTTCAGCATTTCGCATTGTAATATAACTACATTGAGCCCTGATTTTTATCCTATTATGACATGCTTACAATGCTTTACACCTTGCCATGATTTATCCTTCATTTGCTAGATTTATCATGACTTCATATGTATAGACTAGCCTTTGCCATGATAAGTTAATTATACTTGCTCAACTTGAATTAAAACTTGTCATGCTCACATTTGAGTCTAGTCTCGCTTTAGCAATCCTTTTATGATTCATGCCATGTCAAATAGGCTAAGTTGAGCGTTGAATCTCTATTGAGCCTTAGCTTGAGCTATTTTAGTCTCTTGATGATGCATGAGTTAGTACAACATGTTAAAAAGCAAAAAGATCTCTTTTTGTGCGAAAAAACTGATCTCACCAATTCTCTCCTATGAGACGGCTTGCCATTGCACCTGGCATGAACTTAGGGGGAGTTTTGGATGACCTAGACTATCTTCTTAAGCTTATCGCTTGAAGTAGTCGCATAAGGCTTGAGGTCTAGCACATGATAAAACAAAATCTGGTTGGCAACAACCATGAATTTCAAAAGAAAATATGTCATTTTGTGCTCAATTTGCTTAAGCTACAACAAGAACCAAGTACTTTAACAAATGTTTCATTCTTGAGTATATAGCATTCTCTTTGGACTCTATTTGAGCTTCGTAGTTACGCTTAGCTTATTGACATGGCCTGCATCATCCTTGGATGTCTCTAGCTAGACTTTGCTCTTTGATGACTTGACTTGCTCACATAATGCACCTCATTTTCAGATTGTCATCTATGTGCTCTAGCTGGCTTATATATATGTTGTCATGATCTAGATAGCGTTTATTCAGTTATGGCTTGGTGTAGTACTTGTTGGTCATATTGGATAATTCTCATGGCTCTAAATGCTTCGAATAATCAAACTTCAGCCATTCCATCCATTGACATGTCATATTCTCGCCTTTGCATTCTTGATGTGTTTATTGCCAAAAGGGGGAGAATAGAGTAAAAAAAAAAAGCTAGTTGGGATCATTTTAGAGCTTTGGAGAACAATTTGCTCTTTCTTTTGTTGCTCTAGTGTTCCTTCTGTCGACATGGTCATTTGTTTCATTCCCTTCTTTGGACCATGTTGGTTTTGTCAAACTCAAACTCTTCTTTGCGCTTTTTCGGGGTTTGTCAATATACTCATCAAGGGGGAGATTGATGAACCATGTAGAGGTGACCACATGTGTATGATGAGTATTTGACTTTGGTTTTGCTAGTCGAGTTTGGTTTGAGTTGTGTCGGAGTCTAGTCGGTACGTGGTGCGACGGACTCGGTCGTTTAGGTCAAACTTGGTCGTATCGGGTTAGGTTGCATATTCTGATGATTCGACAGGTCTGGACTTCTTCAGTGGTAAGTATGATGTTATTTACGCTTTCATGTATCGAGCGGTGCTATTTGACGTGTTTCTTGTCTGTGTGGCTGCAGGACGTCGAGGCGAAGTCGTGGCGAGACACGGTGGACCGGACTAGGCGCAGGTGGCGCTGAGGTCAGAACGGTCGGGATGTGTCGAAGACGACGTGGACTCGAGGTGGTTGCGAGGCGTGCGAGGCAAGGAGCGCGGAAGCTTCCCGGAAGGTGCACGAGGGGCGAATCGGGAAATTCGCGTGGCTGCACAGGCGGGAGCGGGCTCCGTTAGGTTTAGCCGGCGTAACGGGGCGGAGACCCGTTAGCCATGGGCTATAAAAGGAGAGGAGGGGCTGCATGTCCTCTTTGAGCACTTCAAGGGTTGGTGGAGTCAAAATAGGCTTTAGAGGTTGTTTTAGCTTTGGCTCTTTAGTGGTTGGAGGACACAGAGCAGTGCTCCCTCTGGTTGGCCTCTTCTACGATGTGTTCTAGGTGTGTGCCTGGTTGAGTTCATTCCCTCCTTCTATCAAAGATGTATGGTTGAGTGTTCTTGAGTTGGAGAGGGTGAGGAGTTGGATTGAGAGTCTTGTAATCGTGTCCTCTATCTGTAATCGTGTCATCGGGACTCCTCTTTTGATCTAATGAATGAAATCTGAAGTTTTCTCTTATTTCAGTCTCTCTGTTCTTCGTTGCCTCATTTTGGTGATTTATGAGATTTTGAGTTTCTTGTTGGTTCTTGCCTTGGAGGTGTAAAATGGGTTGCTTGATGATGGGATGTTGGTTTTAGGCCATTTGGTCAGGTTTCCCTAAGAGCAAATCAAGAGTAATCTCAGATTTTCATATTTCTTCTCCTCTGTTCATATTGTGCAGTTCTAGGGTTTTGATGATCTTTTGATTCCCCTCATGAGATAGGCTAATATCTGGGGTTTTGAATCTTGAAGGTATTGCTAGTATATCCCCAAAGTTCCAAGGCCTAAGGATCAAGGACTTGTGAGAAGTTTGGATTCTTGAGTTTTCTTCTGAAGTTTGTCCAGTTGCTAGGGTTTTAGAGTTAAATCTTGATTCCCTTCTTGGCTTGAGCTGAAATTGGATCTGGTCTATCTCTTGGCTATTGCTAACATACTTGCAAATTTTCATAGCCAATGGATCATGGATTCAATGGGAGTTTTGAGTTTTAGTGCTGCTCACTGATCTTTCCAGATTTTGTCCAGATTCCAAATCTCTGCTGTTCGATCTGAATTATCTTGTTCTTTAGATCATGCATGCTATTGGGTTTGAAGTTCTGGTCAAGTGATTCAAGTTGGGCTGCAATCGTTTGATTTTCTCTATGCTTTATGTCTCACTTGCTGTACTTACTGATGTCGAATTAGACTCCTCTGTTCAGCCGAATGCAGTGAGCTACAGATTGAACCTTCAGTTTCTATTCTCAGTTATCTGCAGCTTCTCAGGTTTCAGATTTGCAATTATTTTAGGCTTTAATTGCAGTCAGGTCTTAGTCTCTAATTTCGGTTGATGGCCAGTAAGCAACCGTGGTGTGCAGCCTATTTCGGAACTTCATTCCAATTTGTTGTCTTGGCTGTAAAGGAGTGCCGTTGGCTGTAGTCTTAGTGCAGCAGTAAACTTCACTTCTATCTCATTTTGGTTTAGCCTATTTTCAGCTTTTGGTGGCTCCAGTGCTACTCTCGATAGACTCCTTCCTCTTGCTAGTTCTTTAGTACATGTCTCTTTTTCTTTGTGCTGATCTTTCTCAATTTTGCATGCATGTCAAACAGCGATATTTTCAGTTGAAATTTTTACTGGATGATCTCTGATTTATGGTGAATTTTTTGGTATCGCTTGCGCCCCAGATTTCAGCAAAATTAATTTTAAGTTTTCTGTGAGTTGCGTTGTTTTGCATCTTTTGAAAAATCAGTGTTCGATTTCTTGGGGGCGATTTTAAGCGAGCGACATTCACCCCCCCTCTGTCGCCATTTCGGTCCTACATGTTTACTAACGATGATTTTTGTTCTTGCAAAATGGCTGCATCCATTTGCAAAATGCACCATTCAATACAAATATGTGTCGTTTGCACATTTCACAATCTATACGGCCTTCAAAAAAGGCAACATATTTAGTGCACCCCCCTTAGAGTGTAACTTTCGCATTCAAGTCGATTGAGGCACCAAATCAACACAAAAACATTCCAAAGAAATTGATGATATAGTCTATGAAGTGTTGTAGCACCCTTTAAATTTTAAACTTCAAAATAAAAATGTGTTAGAAGAAACAAAAAGATAAATCTGTCATGAATAGTAGCGTTTGTCTTTTTCTTTTTTCTTTTGATTTATGCCCTATCATAATTTTCTCATTTTTGTTACTGCTAATATAGAATAAATTTGAACTTAAAATTTTATACATAACTAGAGTATATAGATAAGTACAACATAATTTTTTTTTGAAAATTTTCATCTTAGTGCCCCAACTGACCATGTTACGTGGGTTGCACCATAAGGTTCAGTTGCACTACATATGTAGCCTCTAAAAAAGATATATATGATATGATTGCCACCATTAAATTTCAAAATAATGAGTTACTTTCTCCAATTACAAATATGTGTCGTTTTGGAAGATGTGCCGTTATACTTTTGAAACTTTAGCTATCAATACCTTTCTAAATATTTAGATTTGATAGATGAAAATCATATATGTAGTTTTATCTTAAAAAGTACTTTCATAATATAATAATTTTATTAGGTTTTATACATATCTTATATATAGTAAGACTATTCTATACCGCCTGTAGAACTAAGTATTCTATGCCTCCATCCCTTCCAATAGGCTGAAACTCACCTGCCATCTTGGTCAAAGCTTGGTCACATAGAAAAACCCACTACCCCACCTTCTCAATCGTCACCACTGACTTCCACCCAGTCCCACGTATCCCTTCCGTGCTCTGGCAAGTGCGGCAATTCTCATGCGGTGGAGAAGTACCACAAAGGGTTTCGTGAAGTACTACAGCTTTCGTAGCATCAAAATATATTCAACATTGATTTCCTTTTGTTAAGCTCTAATAATGAACATAATAGTGCAAAGGGATTGCAGATTGAAAATTCTTTTAAAAAGATATTGCATCTCAAAGTTCGCAATCAAAAGAAAAAAAACTCCCACGTGTCCCCTTTGCACTCATAAAAGTACAATAAATCTCTTGGAAGATGCAATAACATGGCGGGTTTCATACAATAATTTGACTTTCGTATCGTCAAAACACATCCAACATAGATCTATTTCTATCGACCCATATCAAAGTTCAAACATTTTTGAGTTTGAAGCAAGGTTGCACCAAAAGTGATCTAGAACCAAAATTGATGATCAAGATTTGCTCGTGGCAGAGGATAGCCAAGATAGCTTTGAATGTGTTTTCACATGTCATAGTAAGCAAGAGTACCGAAAAAATCACTCCAAAAGTCCTTAAATTAAGAAAACACTTGGAATGTCAAAAATATGCAAAAACTGAGTTTCTTAATGAATTTGCTACCAAAATGCTTAGATGGGTGGAGGATGATTTTTAGATGTTCTCTCCATCTCTTATACATCCTTGGCACAGCAAGATCAAGAAAAGAGTAAGGGGAAAGGAAAAGGCAACCAAAACAAGAGCAAATCAATCAAATAGAGAGAGATCCATGGAGAATATCATAGATTAATTCTATTGCTGCTTGAGAAGAAAAGTCTTATAGCCACTCCACCTTAGAGAATAGAGAGCACACTAAGCACTCAAAACCCTAACCCTAGAACAAGAGACCACGTGAGAGGTGGGTTAGATAGTTAACCACATATCTCCATCTCAACCCCCTTTTATAGATGGGCTAACCAGCCACATCCATCTCTAAATGGATACTATCTACTTAGCACAATGTGGAAATCCCATTAACCCCACACACACGGGTTTTACTCACACGTGTTTATTTATGCACGTTTTCAAAGCGCATAAGCCCGTATCTGCTAAATCATTAGCCTTGATCCATCTTAATCAAACTAGCTCCACCCTGACCTAAACTGCCCTCCCAAGTGCCACTCATGCACTGCAGTTTTGATTCAATGTAGTTTCTGGTATTTTGGCCAAACTACCAAAATACCCCTTATTACTCGGTCTTCATGTCCCTTTACAAACAATTGCCATGCTTGCCATGTGTAGGTGCACCACTAGCTTGCCACATACTGTAAAGTCTATTCCATCCTATTCCCAGAAACCATGGTTCACTTGGATCGTTCAAGCCATATAGTGCAATCATACCATTCAAACTCGCTTTCAATATTTCCTACCTTTTCTCATGCCATGCCTGAGCTCACCGTCTCACCCAGTATCCTCAATCGTTCTGGGCCTCAGCTCCTCCATGATCCTAGCTTCAATCCTCGTCATTGACCACGGTTGACTCCAAGTGACCCTGCACATCCAAAGGCAAATAAATCATTTTCAGTCACAAGTTCTTTATAACTTGACCCACGTTAGCTGTAACATGCCTCATGCAACCTAGGACCCCTGAGGAAAATGACCAAAATCCATTTCACAACTCAAATACACAAAATACACAATCTGACCAAAAATATGTGTTCTAGCCGGTCTGACCAGGTACCAATTCCACGCGTAAACTCTTTTGAACCCTCCAAAACACCAAGAAAATGGAGCTGAAGAGAGGTTAGAGACCAAAGCAAGAACCATGAGGGGGTAGAGGGAAGGGGAGGCAGTGGTGGTTGACCAAAGAAAGGGCGTGGAGGGAAAGCATCGGCGGGGGAGGGAGAGGGATGGGACAGTGTGGGGGTTGAGGGAAGGAGAGGCAGTGGTGGTTGAGCTGGGGAGGGCGTGGCAGAGCCTAGGAGAGAGAGGAAGTGGTGGCGCTTGTGGAGACGGAGAGATTGAAGAGGCAGAGCAAGAGTTAGGTAGGAAGCAAAAAAGGCCAGGGTTGGATAGGAAGTGGAGGGGCGGGGTGGTTAGATCGTGAGAGAGAGGAGGGGAGAGAGATGGATGGTTTAGATCAAATCGAATGACTATAGAGAGGGGGAAGAACGCAATAACGACCACCAACTTGTGTTTTTAAGGAGTAGAGATAATTCCTATATTGTATGAAGCATACAAAGCTAAAGCTTTCAAAATGGGGCAAGTCATGAAGCTTTCATGATATCTGCAAGGCAAGTGTACATTGAAGCTTTTTAAATAAGCAAGCATACAAAGTGCCCATGCAATGCTATGGAATAAAAAACACATTCATAGACATTTCTTAGAGTAATTTATAAATACCAAAATTGTTTATTAATATTGCAACCAGCATATGGAATGCATATACAATAACCTTTTTGTTCATTTGAAAGCTGAAAAGTTAGTGAACATAATTCTAGGTCAAACCAAATGCTCGTGACTTAATAGTTATTTTTCAGTGCGTAGAACAATAATATGGAAGAAAAAATGTTAAATTTATTTCGTTGTTTTGTTTCTCTTGAAGCAATAACTTACATGGTTCAATTAGAGAAACTAAAATGTTTACAATGTTCAACTCAACTAAATTGTCAAACCTTGAAATGACAATGTGCAAAGGTATGTCTTTCAAATTGTTCAATCGGTTATCCGGTTCATGCACACTATCACCAATTCATGGTGTTTCTACTGTAGATGAGTTGCTGCATTGAAATCAGAACATCTCTAGCACACAATAATTAAGACATGGATTCCCTTCAAAAAATAATTTAGCATATGGAGCAGAACTTGATCATAGAAATAATAACGCTCGGAGTGTGATGGAATCGAACTGGAGCTTTCACTCTCCCCTGGGCTCCTGTCTGATGACTTTTTATGAAAAATAGTAGGAGAGGCTCTTACTGCGTTATATTAAAAGACATAATAAGATACAGAAGGGAGGAAGAGTAAAGATGGGAGGGGAGTGAAGAGGAGAACAAAGAAAGAGATCAAAGGGAGTGAAGCCAAGCAGATAACAAAATGCAAGTGGCTAGTTTGACCCTATTCAATAGCAAGGAAGCTTCAAATCTAAGCCTGGCTTTCCAGTTGTTGAAGAAATTGTACTGCTACTAGAAGATGAGCTCGTTCTCGATCTTCCAAAGGATCCAGGTGCTCAAGATAAACTTCTCCATGAAGAGGTGCCACAAAAAGGACTACCTGGCATTAAAAATCCTTGAAGGGGTATATGTATGCAGAGATCACTGAATACCAATTTTGTTCCAACATTGAACGGAGCAGGAGCAGTCAAAGAAGAAATGACTAGCAATTTTAACACTTTGAGAGGTGCATAGCACACAATGGGCTCACAGGCAAAGTTGAAGTTTCCCCTTCTTAGCATATCTTTAGTGTTGAGCTTGTCCATTAAAATCAGCCAAGCAAAGACCTTTTGCTTCGTCAAACATCTACTTTTCCAAACCAGTGGATAGACCAGAGGAGTTGCTAAGGAATTGAATTGTTGAGTGTACCATTTCTACGAGGAATACATAGAGTTGCCCCAAATATAAGTCCATTGATCGGGCATATTATTGTTAATTGCTACAGAATTTATGAGATATAGTAACCATAAGTACTCTTGATACGCTTCATCTGAGAGGGGAAGCTGGAACTGCTCATGAGGCCCCGATGACTGTAAGAAGTTTTTGACTGAAACATCCTAATTAGAGGCGAAAGAAAACAATCTCAAAAATTTGATGTAGAGAATGTTTGACCGTTGCCCTGCTTCCCCATTGCTATGCCACAAAATTGGGTAATACTTTTCATGACATCCTTCCAACAAAATGATCCACAAAAACCTGATGCATGAGGAATCACATTCGAGCAGTATTTGCTTGAAAGCAACTTAACCCAAGGAGTTTTAGCTCTTGAATAAAATTTGTGTAAGTGTTTTATTAGTAATCCTTCATTAAGGGTTCTTAGGTTAAGAACTCCAAGCCCTCCTTTATTTTTATTTTTTGGTTTGCAAACCTTGTCCCAAGCTACCAAGGAGTTACAATGAGCTTGCAAGTTTGAAGAACCTCTCCAGACATAGTAGTGTCGTGCTCTATCAATTTGATCAATCACTTTCTTTAGCAATCTAAGCAAACACATATGATAAATGGATTACAAAGAAAGGACAATGTTGATTAGAGTTAATCTTCCCCGTAAGAAAGGAAATTTGTCGCACTAGCAAGACGTCTTTCCACCCTATCAACCAGAGGAAAAAAATCCTTTACTTGTAGTCTGGAAGTCCCCACTAGGAGGCCTAAGTAAGTGAAAGGCAGAGTTCCAATTTTGCAACCAACACAGTCCTACAAGTATCATGACTGACTTATGCAGATCAACCTTGAGACCAGTGGAGGTATAGAATGTCTGAAGAAGTCCCTTTATACATAGGAGTTGTCTGGAGCAAGCCTGTAGGATGATGATGGTATCATCTGCATATTGCACCATCAGGAAATCGACATTTCCTTCGGGTGGGATTGGGTGCTTGAGAAGTTCCCTTCTTGCCACCTCATTGACTATGGATTGTAGGAGGTCAGCCCCTAGGATAAAAAAGAAAGGCAAGAGCGGGTCACCTTGTCTTACCCCTTTTGCACATGAAAAAGTTGTCGGGCACACCATTTATGAGAACTGAGGACTGTCCAGTGGAGAGGAGTCCTGCAATCCAGGAGACCCATTTGTTGGAAAGCTTTTAGCTCTCAGAAATGCAAGGATGGCCTCATGCTCTATGGCGTCATAGGCTTTTTTGAAGTCTAATTTAAGAACTAGAATTTCTTTTTTACTATACTTGCATTGATAGATATACTCAAAAGCCTAGTCTAGGCAGTTTTGAATCGTTCTTGTCTTGATGAAACCATACTGATTTAAATGAACTAGGTTGATGATTACCTTTTGAAGTCCATTATCTAGGATCTTTGTAAGAAGTTTTAGAACTAAGTTAAGCAAAGAGATTGGTCTAAAATCTTTCAGAGTCTTCGGGTTCAGTTTTTTGGAGACAAGGGTTATGTAAGAAGCATTAATACTTTGAATATTGACCGCCTCGTTGAAGAAATCCTGACACAAGGAATTGATATCTTGTCTAATGATGTTTCAACACTTATAGATAAATAAACCATTAAATCCATCTGGTCTGGGAGCTTTATCCTTGGGAAGCATCTTAACTGTGTCCTCTATCTCCTTCTAAGTGAAAACCTCGACCAGATGAAGGAGATTGTGAGAAACTGGGATTAACTTAGTCAGATCAAATTGCATTGTAGGCTGGTTAGTTGTTCCCATTCTTAACTTGAAAGAGTTCCAGATTGCTGCTTCCTTTTCCTGATGAGAAAAAACTATGGTCCCATCCTCTAGAGTTAGATATCAGATTGAATTCCTTCAGAAGAGCTCCACTGCTCTCGCATGAAAGTACTTGGTACTCTCATCTCCTAATTTTTCCCAACAGGAAGTATAGCGTTTCTTCCAATACAATGAAAGTACTTGGTACTCTCATCTCCTAATTTTCCCAACAGGAAGTATAGTGTTTCTTCCAATACAAGTGTTGGTAACTCAATAGTTTAGCCAGATATTTCTTTATTGGTTTTCTAAAGTTTCTATGACACTTTACAGCACAAATTGGCATAAGGTCAACCAGCACACATCATAGCAATGACAGGAGCAGTCACTAGAGAAACAGAGCACCATGAAGCTGGCACCGCAACCCGCAGCTCACTCCAGTGGATAGTTCTTGAGTACCCCTCTCTGCAGGTCTACAGCATAGCACCTGGCCCCAGGACTTCAAGATGCCCAGGGTAGAGTCATATACGAGCGACGCCAACCCTCAAGAGTTCTTGCACATCTATGAGATGGCTATCGAGGCAGCGAGCGGGGATGACTCGACTAAGGTGAAGGGGCTCTTGCTAGCACTTGAGAGAGTCGTGCTCTCTTGGTTCTTCACCATCGCCTCCAGATTTGTGTATGCCTGGGAGCAAATCTGGGACCACATGCACAACAACTTCTAAGGTAGCTACATAGAGCACATGGACGTGGACCAACTCTTCGTGGTGAGGCAAGTGCGAGGGCACTAGGTGAAGGATGCCAATGAAACAACCATCATCAACACAGCCGTCCAGGACCTCCAAAAGGGTTCGCTCGTAGAATACTATGGGAGAGCATGGCCAGGGAGTGCACTAAAGACGCGCAGGGTAGTTAGTGGCCCATGTACAACAACCCGCTGAGGTGCTCCTCATTCACATCCCCTAGAAATGCTACAAATCTAGGGCCACAAAGGCGCCCACCAGAGAGCAAATAGTACCATCATTGGAGGATCCTCCTTGGGGTTCCCCTTCAAAAGGCAGCAAAAAGCCTACGCGCCTCGGATGTACCACGTAGCCACCTCCCCTGAGCAGTAGGCCTCAGAGTGGGTGCATGTCGACATTGTCTTTGGTCCACAGGATGTAATCGGAGTAGACTTCCCCCAGCAGGACCCCCTGGTGATTATGGCCAGCATCACTGACTATGATGTGCAGAGTCCTGGTGGACAGAGGCAGATCTGTGGACCTCCTATTTGTAGAAGCCTTCGATCGGATGGGCCTCCCGTGAAGTTGGCTGTAGCAACCAAGCGTACCCCTCCAAGGCTTTGGAGGGTGACCGGTCATCACGCTAGAACAGATCACACTTGAAGTCATCTTCAAGCAAGGTAAGAAGTCATCAACTTTGATGTAGTAGACCTTCCATACCCCTACAATGCCATCCTGGGAAGGGCCACCCTCAATGCGTTCAGTGCAGTCCCACACCACAATTACCTGCACATAAAGCTTCCTAGGCCATATGGAGTAATCATCATCCTAGGTGATCAGGACTTGGTGAGGCAAATCAAAGTTGGCACATAGAGCCCACATCTAAGGGTACAAGCTGTAAGTAAGGATGCTGCACTCTGTGGTGCAAGCACGCCCCCCTTCACCCCAGGATGGACATCAAAATCAAAACTGGACGGTGAGGTAAAGAGAGTACACCTTCACCCGGAAGACCCATCGAAGATGGTCACCGAGTGGATCGCTCCATCATCGAGCATAGGTTGGCTGTGCGCCCAAACGCGAAGCTGGTTAAATAGCAAATGCGATGGATGTCCTTGGACAAGCAAGAGGCTGCCAAGGCAGAAGTAGCCAAGCTAAAGGCCTCCATATCATCAGGGAATTACTCCACCCCGAATGGCTTGCTAACCCAGTGTTGGTAAAGAAAGCCAGTGGACCATAGCAGATGTGCATTGACTCCACCAACCTCAACAAGGCATGCCCGAAGGACAACTACCCGCTGTCGCGTATCGACCAGCTCGTGGACGCCATGGCTAAGTGTGAAATGATGAGCTTTCTGGACGCGTACTTTGGGTATCAAGAGATCTGCATGGCAAAGGAGGATGAGGATAAAACAAGCTTCATAGTCCTGGGCAAAACATTCTATTTCGTTTGAATGCCCTTCGGGCTAAAAAATGCTAGCACCACTTTCACCAGACTTGTCGCACTCGCCCTCACTGCATAGCTGGGTCATAACGTCAAACCATACATGGATGACTTCACCATGAAAAGCCTCCGGGCGGCTCTCCATGATGCAAATATTTGGGAAACATTCGACAACCTTCAACAGGCAGGCCTGAAACTCAACCCAAAAAATGCATGTTCGACATTCGTATCGACAAGCTGCTTAGCTTCCTAATGTTCAAAAGGGGAATCAAGGCAAACCCCGACAAAATCGAAGTGATACTATCCATGGAGACCCCGAAGAGTGCCTGCGAGGTCTAGAGGTTGGCGGGCCGCCCATTCCATAGGTAACCCCACGCTGGAGCAAGTGGACCAGCCTCACACCTGTGAAGGGCCTCCGATGTGACATGGCCAGATGAACGTCAGCGGGCGACCTCCCTGAGCCAGCTTCCCAAGTCTGGCTACCCCTAGCATGCAGCGCAGGGACACCTTCATCACCACTGCACCCAGGTACCCCCAGATGCGTTCATGGAATACGCGGGTAGAGCGCCTCATTGCATGGACCGTGTGCAGCACAGTCATGGTCCTATCGGGTAGATCAAGCGCCAGGTTCACCAACTCCCCCACGTGCAAGCACCCGCGAATATGCAAGAGGCTGAAGATGATCTGTGAGGTCACCTGTGAATAGTGGTCCCCATAAGCATGGGCTGCCTGAGGAGCAAGCACCGAAGCATCATGAATACGGCAGATGCACCCCCAAAGGTCCTCAAGACCATGCGAGTGCGACAGAACTTTGATGGCGAGCTTAGTGAGCATTGTCTCTAGAACCTCCATCGCCTCCTAAGTGCCCACTGCCGCCTAATCCCGAAGGTGAATGCTCTCAACAAGCTTTGACTGTAGGCGTCCGCTCTCCTTGAGTGCAACAATTTGCTAGAGGAAGTTCCCCCTCTCTTCGGAGGCATGGCTATTAGCTACGGTAGTAGTGGATACCATGTGAGCACCCTACGCCTCAACAAACTAGAGGCAGTCTTTGTGTTCCACAGCTAGAACCACTACCTCCTCACGCGCCCTATGGGCAACTGTAAGCTTCGCACGAGCATCTGCCTCAGCTCAGCATAGAGAGCCTGCTACAAGTTATTTTGGCAAGATTTACACATAAGGAGTCTAATATGGAGTTGCAGGTTTTTTTTCAACACAATGAGTTAATTTAGGTTATGCTTGATTGAGGAGACTTTGAAAAAAAACAATGTCAGTTGTTGGACAATTAAATTTGGTGTTTTCTTCACCGTTTGATAATACCCTGATGGCAGTTAGCATGATACTCTCCAGAGATTTGTTGTTTGAAAGTGAAAGTTTTGCTCCAATTTCAGTTTGAGATAAAGGATTTAAGTGTAAGAAGTAGTTTATTTTTGCGTAGATACTACAACGTTTTTCAGTTGTCGCAGCTCGATATGAGGGGTCTATTACTATTTATACTCCATTGACGGCACAGAAATTTCTTTCATCTGAATAGTTTTACAGGAGCAGTTTCAACCATATTATAGAATTCAATTACCTTTGAAGTCGACAATTTGGCATACGTGATAGTTACACATGCAATAAGACTGTTCCAGTCTTTCTTGTTGAAGAGTTGCTCTTTCAATGAGCGTTATTTGCCGAGTCTTGTGTTCCAGCTGGAGCATATCTAACTTCATGATATGAGTTCTTCGCTATCTATCCAGCACCATAGGTGATGTTTTGGTTTATGCCATTTAACGATTGAGCGTTGTTTCAGGAGGTCAGTTGTACAGACTCAGACTTTTGCTGGGGTTATGAATTGTTGAAAACCCAGATTTATTCGTCTGCTTTGTTAATAGCTGTGTGTTTAGACCTGGTGGTTGTTTGCTTAATTTTACTTCGCAAGAAGTGTTTGGACAAGTCTATTCCAGTCTTTCTACTTAAAGATTAGTCCTCTAGACTTTTGGCACTCAAGGTGCACATATTGATTTTATTAGAAGAATTTATTGCATACTTTAATTACTGTAAGGAATTTAGCTCAAGGTGAAAATTGTTAAAGTTTGATCTAAATTCATACCATGTCCGTATAGAACACTTCATCGCTTCATGTCAGACGTTGCATGATAGGTGTCTAGGCCATGTGCAGGTTGTATCAGATGTAGTGTCAATCTGTAGCAACTGACTTTGCTTCAGTTTCCGCTCCATATGGGACTCTTTTCCCTTGTCCTATATATACCCCAGTAGTCCATAGGAAGAGATGTGATCCATTAGAAGTGCTCCATTGTAATCTCTCTTTATTATAGTAATTTGCCTTCGAGTATCTATGGTTTTTTCCTACAAGAATGGTTTTTCCTACAAGAGTTTTCCACGTAAAAATTCATGTCTCTCATATCTATTTGCTGTGCATTATTTGCAACACGAACTAATCCAGATGTCTCATGAGGTGGTGGCTGAGACTAGTGAGGATGATTATATATTAGTATATTACGGATAGAGACTTTTTCTGTTATTGATAGTGAAATGCTATTTTTAAGTCTTAGGAGTGACAACGTGCTAACTTTTGTACTTGTTCTTCGTTCAATAAAAATGGTATAGAGAGCTAGAATTGTAAAATGCACCTCTAAGAGCAGATCTTGATCTGCAGTACAGTAGTATCTATCGATTATTGTTAATTGTTAGAGCACCCTATTATGATATGCGAGCTCGCTATATGTATACATATGTTGGTTTTCTATTGCATATAAATATTCAAACCTCCATTGTCTTTTGCTTTTATCATGTTCTTGGTAGACAGAAGCTGCTTGCATAGTTAATAGTTACTTGGGAGTTCGACCTTTTTTGCTATCCTTGCAGACTAATTAATCTGCGATGTGTTTGGGATATTTTTCACTTGCTAGAATAGTTTCTGAAACGTCTGAATGCCTGATGCGCCACTCTGCCCACAAGACGTACGCAAAATTCTAATGTTAGTGATGTCAATAGTAATCTATCAAATTTATCGAGAGAGGGAAAACTTTCTTTGATACAACGCTGCACATCACTGACATGGCGATGACATTTCTACCACTTGCAATGACACCGAACCAGTTTAACATTTTCTTGTCTCATTTCACAGGTATGGCAAGGAAGCTGTCCCTAGCTCTATTTGTGCTGTTGTCAGCACTGCTGTACCAACAGATTCAACCTCCCCCTCCGAAAATCTGTGGCTCGCCGAATGGCCCTCCGGTCACAGGACCAAGAACAAGGCTTAAGGACGGAAGGCATTTGGCCTACCTGGAATCCGGCGTCCCAAAGGAGAAGGCGAAGTACAAGATCATCTTTGTTCATGGATTCGACTCCTGCAGATACGACACACTCCCAATATCCCCGGTACCTACTGTTACTAGCTTGTTCGTTTGACAGTCTGAACAATCTTGTTCTAGTTGTGTTCAGAGTAGAAGTGTTTGTGTCACGGACCAAAAACTGGTGCAGGAGCTGGCACAAGAACTGGGCATCTACCTGCTGTCCTTCGATCGGCCTGGGTATGCCGAAAGCGACCCACACCCAGACCGGACCGAGAAGAGCATCGTCCTCGACATTGAGGAACTTGCAGATAACCTGCAGCTGGGGCCCAAGTTCTACCTCATCGGCTTCTCCATGGGCGGCCAGATCATCTGGAGCTGCCTCAAGTACATCCCACACAGGTTAATGTACCAACCACCAATCGAGCTTATCACCATTTTTCTTCTCTGAAACAGCAAAGGTACCAAGACAAGACTGAACATTTTTTCCATCATGGCATAGGCTCTCCGGGGTGGCCATTCTTGGCTCGGTGGGCAACTACTGGTGGTCTGGCTTGCCGTCGAGCGTGTCGTGGGACGCCTGGTACCATCAGCTCCCACAAGACCAATGGGCCGTCTGGGTCGCCCACCACCTCCCATGGCTGACATATTGGTGGAACTCCCAGAAGCTCTTCCCGGCCTCCAGCGTCATTGCCCACAACCCTGCACTCCTATCTGAAGAAGACAAGCAGTTCATCCCAAAGTTTGCCTTCCGAACCTACATGGTAACAAATGACTGAATCACCGACACCTGCGTAAATTGGCCACGAAAATCCTGATGTAACTGACGGTCGGTTTGCTCGTTTGCGTTTGCGCGTCGTGCATGCCATCACAGCCGCAGATAAGGCAGCAGGGGGAGCACGAGTGTCTGCATCGTGACATGATGGTCGGGTTCGGAAAGTGGAAATGGAGCCCCTTGGACTTGAAGGACCCATTCGCCGACGGCGAAGGGAAGGTGCATCTGTGGCACGGCGCTGAGGATCTCATCGTGCCGGTCAGCTTGTCTAGGTACATCAGCGAGAAGCTCCCGTGGGTCATCTACCACGAGCTCCCTATGTCCGGCCACCGCTTCCCAATTGTCGACGGGATGGGCGACGCCATTGTCAAGTCGGTGCTGCTCGGAGACCAGTCACCGGCAGAGCCAAGGCTCGGCGACCCCAGGTGGCTGCACAAGCTCACCGGCGCGTATTGTCAGCCGAAAGACCTCACCGATGCACACAAAACAACTGAATCTCGCTCTGCACTCAACACTGTGTATTTTCGGGAAATGAAGCAGTAACTGAAGAACGCAAGAATCTTCAGAGAAAAAATGAGAGTGTACTGGAATGTGAATGCAATGAAATTACTGGGAATGAGACAATCTTATTCAGGGTCCTCTTCCCCTTATATATTACAGAACAACCGAATACATGAATGCATCTATACTGATGCTTATGATCCTAAAAACACGGATTAAACAACTGAAAGCAAACGACTGAGTTTGGTCTACTGAAACAGAAAGACTCGGACTACATGTAGCACAAAATGCCCTGAAGAAATGGACTTCCTAGACTTAGGCCCCGTTTGGCAGAGCTCTAGCTCTAGGAAATCTGTAGATTTCCTAGAGCTGGTCATCTGTAGCTCTAGGAAATCATGGATCTAGAGTTGCAGGTATGTTAAGTGCATTTCCATGACTCATTTCATTTATATTATATATTAAATAAAAATATTTAAATCACTTTAATTTAGTCAATAAACTACAGATCCAGCATAGATCTCGGAGCTAGAGCTGTGCCAAACGGGGCCTTAGTAAAAAACAAGAATTAGTCAACATTTCACCCCCCCTAATTCTTGATGCGCTTGATCTCCCTGATCCCGATCCTTTCTCGAAGCTCCTGGAACCGAACTCTCCCAAGCGGTTTTGTAAAAATGTCTGCAAGCTGATCTTCAGTCCTGACAAAATCGAGTACAATCTTGCCTTTCTCAACGCAATCTCGAATGAAATGAAATCGGACGTCTATGTGCTTACTCCTATCATGATGATGGACCATGTGGAGGTGAACACATGTGAGTGATGAGTAATTGACATTGGTTTAAGTAAGTCGAGTTTGGTTTGGGCGGTTCGGAGTCGAGTCGTTGCGTGGCGCAATCGGGCTCAGTCGGACTTTGGTCAAACTTGGTCGTATGGGATTAGGACGCATATTCCGATGATTCGACAGGTTTGGACTTCATCTGTGGTAAGTATGATGGTATTTACGCTTTCATGTATCGAGCGGTGCTATTTGATGTGTTTCTTGTCTATGTGGCTGCAGGACGTCGAGGCGGAGTCGTGGCGAGACACGGTGGACCGGACTAGGCGCAGGTGGCGCTGAGGTCAGAACGGTCGGGATGTGTCGAAGACGACGTGGACTCGAGGTGGTTGCGAGGCGTGCGAGGCAAGGAGCGCGGAAGCTTCCCGGAAGGTGCATGAGGGGCGAAACGGGAATTTCGCAAGGCTGCACAAGCGGAAGCGGGCTCCGTTGGACTTAGCGGGCGTAACGGGATGGAAACCCGTTAGCCGGAGGCTATAAATAGAGGTTGGTGGCTGCATGTCCACTTGAGCACTTGAAAGGGAATTAGGGTTTGCTAGAGTCAAAAGAGTCTTTAGTGGTTGTTTTGGCTTTAGTCTTTAGTGGTTGAGTTTGTTGGTGGAGGTAGAGGTGTGCTCCCTGCTTGTCCCCTTCGTAGCTTTCCAGAGTGTGTTCATTCCTCCTCTCAAGCTTGTATGGGTGTGTTCTCTTGAGATGGAGTGGGAGAGGATGACTTGAGAATTTGTAATCCTTCCTCTGGTTGTAATCATGTATGGGGACGTCTCTTTGATCCTCAATATCAATATGAGATGGTGGTTGTTTCATATTTGAGCTCTCTGTAATTTTTCCTTCGATGCTCTCTTTTGGAGATTTCTTGAATTCTTGGTTTTGAGTTTTTGCCTGCTGGGATTGGCCAAAATGGGTTGCTCTGTGATGGGTTAGTGCCACAAGATCATTTGATCGATTTCCCAAAGAGCCAATCTTGTTTAATCTCAGTTTTCACATTTTGTGCTCCTCTGTTCGTCTTTTTGAGTTTCTAGGGTTTGAGGTGTTCTCTTGTTCCCTTCAAGAAGATGCCCTGAGATTTGAGCTGGAGGATCCTAGAGCTATTGCTATTATTTCCTCAAAATTTCATGTGCAAAGGATTTATGAAGTGTGAGCAATTTGAGTGTATGTGCTCTTCTCTAAAGTTTATTGAGATTTCTAGGGTTTTGATGATTCTTGCAATTTTCTTGTTGAGTTGATCTGAGATTAAGTCTGGAGTACCCCTTGGCTATTGCTAATATACCTGCAAAATCTTAGAGCCAAAGGATAAAAGTTGGAGGAGTAATTTGATCTTTAGAGTTGTCTCTGTACTTTGTCAGTTCTTGATTCAATCTCTGAACCTTGTGTTGCCTTTCAGTTGTTTGGGGTTCCTATTTTGTTGAGAATAGCTCCTTGGTGTTTGGGTCTGAAAAGAAAAGATTCATTTCTCTCATTTTCTTGAAAGCAGCAAAAATCTGAAATTTTCAGTTTTCAGGCCTTTCTACAATTTGGGGCTGTTCTTAATTCCCTTCATGAAAAATGACAAAACTTGGCGTGCAGATTCCTATGGCTATTAAGTAGCTATCCTCAAAGTTTCGTGGCCAAAGATTCAAGGATTGAGTGGGAATTTAAGTTTTTGTAGCTGCTGCCAGTAATTTTCAGGTTTTGCCCCCTTTCTGAAATTCTTGCTCATGGGTTGGATTTCCTTGGTCTCTAGGTCTCTCTAGCTATTGTAGTTACTTTCTTGCTTCCCTTGTCCAAAACGAATAGAAGTGTCTCATTAATTCTCTTGGTTTTGGCAAGAAAAAAAAAGGGGAAGTTCAATCTGCTGTCTGAAAATTCAGGGTGTCTCTTTAGTTGGCAATTGATTTTCTTGACTTAGCTTCTCATAGCTAGTGGAAAGGAAATCAATTTGGGGGCAAGGTTTAAAGTTTCGACATTCAACCCCGCCTTCTGTCGCCATTTCGGTCCTACACATGAAAAACAGGATTTTTACACAAAGCAATAGCCGAACGATTGTCCAATTTCAACTTTATAGGCGCAGTCTTCTCATGCTTCAGATCACCCATTAGTTGACTGAACCATATGCCCTGGCAAGCTCCAGTTGTTGCAGCAATATACTCCGCCTCACAAGAAGAGAATGCAACAACCTTTTGTTTTTGTGATTGCCATCCAATTGGACTTTCTCCAAAGAAGTATATTACTCCAGTGGTGCTTTTCCTGTCATCAGTGTCCCCTCCCAGGTCACTATCGCTGAAACCAATCAGACTTGGTTCCTTGCCTTCTTGTTTGGAGTAGTGACACCCAAAATTCAGCGTACCAGCCACATATTTGAGTATGTGTTTGACTGCCAAGAGATGATCTCGCCTGGGATCTTCCATAAACCTGCTCACATATCCAACTGCAAAGGAAATATCACGACGCGTATGCACGAGATACCTTAAACTCCCAACAATGCTTCGGTAGACAGTGGCATCTACAGCAGATTCTTCACTCTTCTTTGACAGTTTCAGCCGAGGTTCCATGGGTACTGCACATGGATTGCAGTTTGAAAAACCGGCCTTCTCAAGCAGTCTCTTGGCATATGCATGTTGATTCAAGGTGATGCAACCAGTCTTTTGCTGAACTTCCACACCCAGGTAGTAGCTCAGCAGTCCCAGATCAGTCATTTTGAACTTCTTCTTCATTTCTGTCTTGAATCTGCTGACAGCTGAAGGATCTGCACCTGTGATCACTAAATCATCAACATATACACCAACTAGCAGCATGTTACCTCTTGAACCTTGCATATAAATGCCATGTTCTGTCATGCTCCTGGTGAAACCGAGTGTGATCAAGGTATGGTCCAATTTGGCATTCCAAGCCCTCGGTGCTTGTTTTAGCCCATACAGCGCTTTATGAAGCCGCAATACTTTGTGCTGCTACTTGTCTTCGACAAAGCCTGGAGGTTGAACAACATACACCTCCTCTTCCAACTCCCCGTTCAAAAAGGCCGACTTCACGTCCATGTGGTGAACCATCCAGCCTTCTTGCGCTGCCATTGCAAACATCAATCTTACAGATTCCATACGGGCAACAGGAGAGTATACCTCATCATAATCGATGCCATGTTGCTGGATGTAACCCTTAGCGACGAGACGAGCTTTGTGTTTGATCACAGCCCCGGTCTCATCATGTTTCAGTTTGTACACCCATTTCAGACCTACTGCATGATGCCCTGGTGGCAGATCCACCAGACTCCAGGTCCTATTGTCTTCGATGGCTTGCATCTCTTCTGCCATTGCTTGTCTCCATGGCTGATGTTGCTGGGCTTCAACAAACGAAGTTGGTTCCTCAGCGACTGACAAGTGCAGTTCTTCCACTGGGTGTGAAGTAGTCAGTATGTTGTCCACCAAGCGAAAACGAGGTAGCGTCTCCTCATCATCAACTGTGGTCATTGCTTCAGTGGTGGGAGAAACAAATTCTACAGCGGGCACCATTGCCGCCGGAGTTTGGCTTGCCGTTGCTGACTTGCTGCCGGGCTGTCTTGACCAGGGACTCCTTCAGCCTGATCCGTGAAATCTGCATTCTCCACGGACTCTTCCTGATGCTCGATGACAAAATCTCCGGTGGTGAAGGACATCTGCTCCGTGGTCATTGCTCCCCACTCCCAGCTCCTATCCTCATCAAATACCACATCACGCGTCACGTGAACACGGTTTGTGGCGGGGTCGTAAACCCTATATCCTTTGGTCCCGGCTGAGTAACCGATGAAGACCATTGGAGTGCTGCGGTCATCAAGCTTCCCTTGCGTCGGCTTCGTGTTCTTCACATGTGCAACACATCCAAACGTCCGGAGGTAGTGTACTGCTGGTTTGCGCCTATGCCAAGCCTCAAACGGAGTTTGACCATTGAGACTCTTGGTAGGTGACCGGTTGAGAAGATAGGTTGCAGTAACAACCACCTCTCCCCAAAATTCTGTCGGTACCTTCATTGCCTTGAGAAGACATCTTGCCATGCCAACAATGGTCTGATTGCGCCTTTCGACAACGCCGTTCTGCTGGGGCGTGTAGGCTGCAGAAAGATGTCGCTCAATGCTGAGAGTCATGCAGTACTCATCAAATTGAGCTGAGGTGAACTCTCCCCCGTTATCTGTACGAAGGACTCGCAGCTTCCTCCCGGTCTGATTTTCAGCTGCAGCTTGTACATGCTTGATCGCCGCCGGTGCCTCACTCTTTGATGTCAACAATTCTAGCCACATGTGGCGACTGAAGTCATCAACCAACAAGAGGAAGTACCGCCGGCCTCCATTGGTTGCTGGAGTGATTGGACCGCATAAATCTCCATGCATCAGGTCCAGTCGATCCTCAGCCCGAAAATTTGCCTTCTGTGGGAATGGGCACCTCCTTTGCTTCCCGGCCAGACAAGCTTCACATAGTTGATTGACGTGCTTGAGCAAGGGCATACTGCGCACCATGCCTCAGCATGCCAGCATGTTCAGGCTATCAAAATTGAGATGACCATACCGTGCGTGCCATCGCCACGCCATGTCTCCCTTCTGCGCCAACAGACAGATTGGCCGTGCCACTTCGAGCTGCATCACATAGAGCCGATTTGGTCCTCGTCTCACCTTAGCAAGTAGGTGATGTTGATTGTCCCAGATCTTCAGAACTCCGTGCTCGATCTCCACCTTTGCGCCATTCTCATCAAGTTGTCCCACACTGAGAATGTTGGCACGGAGGTCTGGGATGAAGTAGACTCCTGTGAGTGCCCGCTGTGCACCCCCATGGCCGGTGAGTAATACTGTGCCAATGCCTCGGATGTCGACGTGTGAGCCATCTCCGAATTTGACGAAGCCATTCACACTGCTCTCGAGTTCTGCGAAAAGATCTTTCCGACCTGTCAAGTGATTCGTGGCACCCGTGTCCACGAACCAGGTGTGGTCGTCGCCGGCTCCATCCATGCCGAGCAGCATCTGATCATGCACTCGAGTCAAAGCCTCCACTCGAGCCTTGGCAGATGACCCATCAAGTCCACTGGACGGTGTGTGCACCTCCAATGGTGTTTGCTCCCCGCGCGTCGCAGTCTGCGTTGTCACGCCACAGGCATGCGCCATGAGGAGTGTCGACTCAACATCTTTGTTTTGCGTCAGCAGTGCCTTGCCGTCGCGTCTTGGTTGGCAGCATTCTCTGGCCCAATGCCCGAGTTTGCCGCAATTACGGCACTTGTCGTCGCGGCGCGGCCGACTCCTGTTGTCACGCCCACCGGAGTCGCCACGACCAGTACTGAAACTTCGATCGCCCGAGCTGCGCCCATCTTCATCAGTGCGCCTGTGGTCGCTACGCCCATCGTCATCGGCGCGTTTGTAATCACCGCGCCCGCGACATCGATTCCCGCCGCCATTGCGGGTATTCTTCGAGGATCCACTCCCCGACAGCCGATCCTTGTACCGGGCAACCCATTCCTCCTCCGTGAGGTAGAGTTTCCCTGCTGCGTTTGGGCGTGCACCTTCGTTCAGCCAGTCTTCAGCTGCCTTGAGGCATCCCGCCACCTCTTCAACCGTCAGCGTCTCCAGATCAAGCAAGGTTTCAATGGAGAGAGCAATCTGGTTGAATTGGGGAGGAACAACGCGCAGCATCTTCCGCACCACCCTGGGCTTTTCAATGTCGACGTTGAGTACCCTTAGTGCACTGACGAGGCCTGTGAGACGCATTGTGAAATCGTCCACGGTCTCTCCGTCGCGGACTGAGAAGTCCTCAAACTCTCGTCGGAGTTGCTGCTCTTTGGCTCGTCGGACTCTGTCGACGCCAACGCGCAATGTCTTGATGGAATCCCACGCGTCCTTCGCCCTGGATTTGTTGGCGATCACGGAGATCATCTCCGGTGGCACCGCATGGTAGATGGCCTCCAGCGCCATCATATCTTCCTGCGGTTCAGCCTCACCGGTCTCCACAATGCTCCACAGTCCTCTCGCCCGAAGCATCACCTTCATGAGTGCAGACCAATCACCGTAGTTGGTCCGTGTTAGCATCGGATACACCGTGCCTCCACCAACCTCCCTCACCACCTTCTGAACCACCAGGGCTTGACTGCCGCTGCCGCTACCGCCGGCGCCGTCCTGACGCGCTCCAAAGTGGAAAGGTGTGAAGGAGCGTCGTGGTGAAAGAGAGCGACTTCCGGCCATCTAGGATCGAGCACAACTCAAGCTCTGATACCAAATGTCAGCCGAAAGACCTCACCGATGCACACAAACAACTGAATCTCGCTTTGCACTCAACACTGTGTATTTTCGGGAAATGAAACAGTAACTGAAGAACGCAAGAATCTTCAGAGAAAAAACGAGAGTGTACTGGAACTGTGAATGCAATGAAATTACTGGGAATGAGACAATCTTATTCAGGGTCCTCTTCCCCTTATATATTACAGAACAACCGAATACATGAATGCATCTATACTGATGCTTATGATCCTAAAAACACGGATTAAACAACTGAAAGCAAACGACTGAGTTTGGTCTACTGAAACAGAAAGACTCGGACTACATGCAGCGCAAAATGCCCTGAAGAAATGGACTTCCTAGACTTAGTAAAAAATAAGAATTAGTCAACACGTATCCCAGCGGTAGGCGGAAGTCGCACGTCATCAACATCGCCGGCCATCTGTCCAGGCTCCTAGGATGGTCAGGCTCCGCCACTAAGACCCAGGGGCGGACCTAGAGGGTATGCCAGGTGGGCCACGACATACCCTGGGGCCCAGCTCAAAGCAAGGCGCCCCAGACGAAGGCGAAGCGGGCAGGGGCAGACCCAGAAGGTATGCCGACCCATACAGGGGCGGACCCAGAAGGTATGCCGACCCACACAGGGGCGGACCCACAAGGTATGCCGACCCATACAGGGGCGGACCCACAAGGTATGCCGAGTGGGCCATGGCATACCCTGGGGCCAGCCAAACTCAGCACCGGACTAGGTCCTCCTCCTCGCCGCCGCCCAGGTCGTCGTCATGCTTGCCAGCCGATGCTTCTGCTGCGACCGCGGTCTCAAGCCCGTGGGCTCGCGCGCCTGCGCCCTCATCCTCTTCCTCTTCTCATGGTAACTAGCTACTTACTAATCAGTTATTTGTACCTTAATTCGCTTACTGTCAACCAAGAAAGATCGAATTCTTTTTTTATTTTCCCACCTCCCTGCTCTACTCCTTGAGATCTCGGATAGTTTTTGTTTTCCCCCCGCCTTCCGTTTGCTTCTTGATCTGGGTCGGCGGTAGTTCCATCGTAACAGCAATTTGAACGGGATCTACATTTCATTGTGGTTTCAACTGATGGTTCGCATTTTCAGTTTAGATCCGTATGCTGTTGTGTGATGTGGTATTAGATCTTGTGGTTTGAATTCATCTTGTGCAAGAGAGGTTGCATTAGGACTGTAGTGATGGTGATGGGAGATCAAGAGGCCAGTTCTGGGAATTTCTTATGTTAGCTGTTAGTTTAGAGCTAAGAACCACTTTATTACAGCGGAGTTGCCCTTTTGAGCGGTTCTGCCCACTTCCTAGCTAGAGTAATTTACTAGGCCTAGCCAGGATTTATGTTGTTCAGTCTTTCCCAAGATTGGTCCTTTGAAATCAGTTGGGGGTTCTATGTCTGTGTGGCAAATGGAGATGCTTATAGCATAGGTTCGGGCCTGTTCTCTTATTTTGTTGGGTGTAGCTGTGCTAATCACTAATTCACTACCCCATTCACTTACAATAAAATAATGATACCATGTTATGTATTACCTAGGTACAGCTGACCATACTGCTTTTGTGACCGGAGGAGGGAGTACTTAATAGAAGCCAGCTGCTTATAATTATTTGTTTACACATTGATTGACTTATGTTAAGTTTTTCAATGAACTGTCGAACTACTACAGTTGTTTGAATTGTGTGTGACTGAATTGTTTATCTGATCTTCCTTGAAATCAAGTATTTTCATTAAAACCAATTTTATTTATTTGATTGTTTCTGAGTGCGGCTTCTTGTGTTCCTCAATACATATATTGAAACCAGAACTGGATGATCTGTCAGCTTCTAGCTGCTGTGACATGCCCAAATATTTTTGGGTACCTACGGATTCAGAGGAATTTAGGCACACATTCTTCCGCTAGTGCATTAAAATTTTACAAATAATTGTTTTGAATATTCTAACCATTCAGTCAGCATATGTCGTTGATGTTTGGTTGAATAAGCCATACCAGGGCAAATGGTTTAATCTGCTCCCCTTTTCTCGATACTTTTGAAGTTAATTGTTACTGTCAGAATTGTAATATGGAAAAATAGAAAATATATCAGCCAAGTCATATCAGATGTAATTCCCATAGAAATTCTCACCAGCAAGACTATTAGTATGGTGTTTGAACTGTTTGTATTGTAATTTGTGCAAGTTTCCAACTTAATCCTTGAATTTAAGACTTATCATATTATTTAGTGCCTGTATACCGAATTACGATATAAATTTTACAATTATTTACCGAATTGCATATAAAAATTTTGGTGCAGCATACCCTTTGGTAAAATCCTAGATCCGCCACTGGAAGCGTGGCAGGACGACGCGTACAAGCCGCTGCAAGAAGGCGAGGAAACAGGAGAGCAAAACGAGGACGGCGACCCAAGGAGGAGGACCCGACGCACCTCCCCTTCGCGCCTTCTTCAGAATTAGAGGTACGTGCCTTTGCCTGCTCGTATTCTCTCTCTCCTACTTGCGCTTCGCTGCAGTGCAACGAGAGGTCCTCACAATCATTTCGTCGAGCAGTTGGTGCCCGCTGTGCGGCCGACGGCCATGCGGTGTTAGAAAAACCTTAGGGTTCTGTTTCCCAGGTTGAACGAAGCCAGACCCGCACGGGCACATTGTGCTCGATGGCCGTGCTAACTGCTGGTTGAATTGTCTTGCCATTTGTGGGATAGAGCGTGAATTTTTGGGAAAAGTAACTTGCAGTTTCTTTTCTTTTTTGTGAAAGGCCATTCAACTAGCGTTTACGATTGAAAATAGATATCGTTTTACATGCTCAAATTCTCCGTAAGCAATGGCCCATTGTGAATGTGAAACTAGCATATACATGGTTTTAAGGATTGGAGTCTGGTGCGGACATCAAGCTTTTGATTTAGCTGCCTTGTCAGAAGATAGAAGAAGTGTTGAACATGTTCTCATGGCATTATGCTGTCATGTTGATGTTAAATCTTGTAATTGTCTGCAGTTACTTGATGACGCAACTATAGTTGATCCCAGCTACACTATCCCAACTACTACCTCAGGGCTCCAATGTGGAGAAAGAGTTCAGGTAAGTGTTACTTCCAGAGAGTCTTTTTTAATTAAGGTTCTCTAGAAATGAAAGCTGCGACTTAGAAAACAAGCTAGTTATCCTAATAATTTCTAACTTCTAATATACCCCAAAAAACAGTGTCAAGCAGGGTTTTCCAGAAGAAAGGAATGCCAATTCTGATAATGGGTAATCAACACAGACTGAGATTAAGGATCCATGGGAAGAGTGTAGTTGCATTCTGTGGGACCTTACGGCTAGTAAACCTCAAGCAGAACTTATGGTACTTATCATCAGTATATTTCTTTTGTATAATAAAGTATTCTTACTATATGTTTGTATTAACGGAATGTAGATTGTTTTGCTATATTTAACTTCTTACCGAAGAAGATGTCCTGAGACCAAGGAACTTTTAGTGAGGTTTGGATCGACTTTCATGTCCTTTAGAAAGCGTAGACCAAAAAAGTTAGACAAGTCTCTTTTATGTATATTTGAGATTATTAGTATGATGTTTGAACTATTTATATTGTAATTTGTGCAAATTTCCAACTTAATTCTTGAATTTAAGACTTATCATATTATTTAGTGCCTGTATATCGAATTACAGTGCAAATTTTATAATTATTTACCGAATTGGCAAATAGTTTTACTGAATTGCATATGAAAATTTTGGTGCGGCATACCCTTTGGTAAAATTCTGGGTCCGCCACTGCTAAGACCAGTGGCCTGATGTAACAGCCCCATTTTTTAGAGTACGGCCGTATGTTTCGCAACAGCACAGAAGTTCAGTTGTATACAGAAAAAGTATCATACCTACTTACAAACATTTAAAAAAGATTAGTTTGATTAAAATATATCATAATGGTCAACTTTTAGAAAATATACGGGCGTGTAAGTCTAAAACTTATCTTATAATCAGAAAATCCAAAGAAATTTTCACATGAACGCTTGAGTGCGGTGGTAACCCTAACACAAAGGCCGTAATGTTTTATCTTCTAATATCTTTTTTGGTGAAAATTAAGCAAGATTAAGTACAATCAACCATGCATACTTAGCAAGCCACATGGGGAAATGATATTTAACTAGTTGCTAGGATTCTCAAGAAATAGAGATATAGTGGTTGCATTTGTAGGTGTAATTTTATTTGTAAATATATTTTAACATAAAGAAACAAAGCATTATATTCTTTAAGGGAAATGGGGTTTTATTGAGTTAATCACTAGTTTGAAACCTTATTGAAACTACTTATGCCTTGCTGTTATAATCACCCATTAAACACAGCTATATTTACCGAAAGCACGGTGTATTCGAATACCATTTTGTAATAACTCTGCAGAGTTGTCCAGCTTTACTTACAAGATTCCTCAACCCTCATAGCTGAGTTAAGAAAATAAGATATTTCACTGCTCTCCTCTTTATATAGCTTCTACCCAGTAGGACTAATTCCACACATTATCGGCATTTCGCTAGCCAACACGGAAAGCGTGCAACCTGACTCCGTGTAGTTCCTCCCACCGTTGTTAAATATAGTTTTACTGTTTCTATACCACTCCCCTTTTTCATACGTGGGCTATTCCACTTTTGGAACCCTAACTTCCTGTAGATATTCAATCGATTTAAGCAACTACTAGGTCAGATGTGACAAGTCAAAACTTATGGTTGGACCATCACTATGTTCTTTACTTAGCATAAGGTTCATGTCCTTACTTTTCACCATGAGGCATCCATCCACATACCAATATCCCAATGCACCGCGGCACTACCACTAATCCAACCATTGCCTCCTTAGGGTAAGGTTATGGACTTTTACCATCTCATGGCTTTCCATGATTCATCCTTAAACCTAGTATATTTTGTAATTCTACTGGCAAGATGTCGAATCTCTTAGTAGTATAAAACATTTGAATTTCCTAACCTACTATGGTATATATTATTTTATCCTTAAACCTAGTACATTTTGTAATTCTACTGGCAAGATGTCAAACCTCTTAGTAGTATAAAACATTTGAAGTTCCTAATCTACTATGATATATTTTTTATAGTAATTAATTATTACTAAGGTTTGTCAAAGTGAATATAGTCATAAAATACAATAGGGCTTTTTCAATGGTTGGATATAACTAGTTATTATGTCATTCTAAATAGTTATTTTAAAGAAATAACAATGCATAAATAAGGAATAATGAAAGCACTGATAATTAAATAATTAAAGAAATATAGGTTCAACAAGATCAAACATATGTGACTTGCCTCTTTATCCAGAGTCCTTGTAGGCTTCAGGCTTGTTCTCAGTTATTTTAATTACTGTAGTTGTTCAGTTCACCAACTAATCAACTTCGGATACTAACGTAAACAAGTGAATATAAATAAGTTCCTACTTTGTACAATGTAAGCTAGAAACAAAATAAAATGAAAGAACTGAAAAGACAAAAAGGTAATAAGTTTAGGCGGTGGAGGTTTAAGTGATGTTTGGTTCAGTTAAATGGAGTAGAAAATGGGTTGGAGGGGCTCGGGATGGTCGGAGAGGTTATATTTGGGTTAGGTGGGTTTCTGTGAATAACAACGGGCCTGAATAATACTAGTCTTGAGTACAAGATAGTATTAGGGTGGCTAGGGTTTTATCAGAGCCTATTTAAGCTAAACAGAGTTGAGAATAGCCTTTATGGGGTCAAAATGGATATAAACATGTCTTTTGAGTTTCTAGTGAATAGCAAGGCTTAAACCATATTGGGTTTATGTTTGGAATAGTGTTTAGGTTGATTAGGATTTTATTGATGCTTAATTTGGCCAAACAGAGTTGAAAATAGGCTAGTTAAATGGATCAGATTGAGTATAAATTTACCTAATGAGTCGGGATGAATTGTGACACGCTAGGCTAAACAGTAACGGGTTTGTACTGTTTACATTGGATCAGGTTCCAGAATAGTGTCGGATTTGGAAATGCTTTTGGGTTTGGGCACTATTGGGTTGGTTACATACTGTTAGCTATAGTACTAGGCCTTGCCATATTCTGATGGACTTTATGTGATGACGAGGGAAAATATTTCTGATGCGAATTATCTGCGAGATCAGCTTTGCGAAAGCATGATTTCTCGTAGACAATAAACATACGTACGACCATTTCGAGGAAGCATCGATGTGCACCATGAAATATTTAAGTGGCCCTAAAAGTGGCTGAATGGGACCGAAATGTCTCCTTGGATGCATTCTAGGAATGTAGGGATTTCGTCCTTCACTTTCAGAGTAGAAGGCCTAGTAATTAGTTTCCCGGTGGCACATGCAGGGCACACAAAATCTTCATGATTCGAGAAATTCTTTATATTAATATTATGTCCTTGTGAATTGTTAATTATGTTTCTCATCATCCTAAGACCTGTGTGGTCTAATCTGTCATACCAGAGACAGCAAAGTTCAGAGTTTCTGAATACTGTCTTCAGGGAAGTATAGTGTCGAAACCCGAAGCAACAACTCCTGGATCCTCTGTGTAAATCGCACTAGTCCAAGATCAGCTAGTGCACACAGTAGAACAAAGATAAATACCAAGCACAAATGACCAACTTCATTAATTTAAAGAGTACGGCCTTATGGCTAAGTCTTACATCAACGCCCATTGGCAAAGATAAATAAAACAAATAACTGCGGAAGCAAACTGAAAAGAAGCGAAGCCCAAGCCTGCCCATAGGCAAAAGACAGTAAGACGCAACCTACTCGTCCAGATCTTCACCGTAGTCGACATTGTCCTTCTCTGTGTGGAGATAGCAAGGTGTGTACAAACTTGCACTCCGCAAATCACACAGAGAAATGCAACATAATGATAAAGGCTTGAATGGAAGGCTTATAGGGTTAGTTTGCGCAAAACAACATTTATGGAAATACAGTAAATAGATTGAAAATGCTGAATTTAATACAAAAAACAATACTTGTAATTGAAAATAATACCGTCAGTGCCAGCTTCGACGAACACCAACCTATTCATGGGCATCCCACCCGGGACCATCTTTTCCAAAAGATCACGTATGGATTCTATCCATCCACACGCTTTCACTGCGCAACTCTGATAGGTTCCATCCATCCACCAGGTTTCAATCTCTCATGGATTCTATCCATCCACAAGGTTTTCAAAAAAATCATTTTGCAAAACAAAGTCTAATCCATGAAAAACTTTTACTCAGCATGCCCATGACCGTGGGCACGGCTATCCAGGATAGGTTATATGCTCTGCAGAGGTTGTACAGCTTTACCCACAAGACACGATCATCCCTTTTTGCCACTGGGTTACACACTTCCTTAGGTGTGCGGCGAGGAGTCGTGACAAGGCCTTTACAATGCAAAGCCTTCAACTTGGCCAAGCCAACTCTAAGGTTTCACCCCAGTAAGGAATCCACCAGACTGGGACCCCCTCTTGAGCCTGAGTGAGACTTCACATGGCTTAACCACGCTCACTCAAGTGAGACTTCTTATGGACCAACCACGCTCACTTTCAACCTACAACTTGACTCAGGTTGGGACTTCACAAATTATTCAGCCAGGGCTGTCCCATACAAGCCATGTGGTAGTACGATAGGGCTTTGCAACAGTAGATCATAGACCGGTCTTTAATTGACTTAGGCCCAACCACATACCCCTGTGCACAACAATCAACCCTGAGTCTCCGAACAACAGGGCATGCCGGCACCCACCATCTAACCAATTGCCTAAGTCTAAACTAGTTTTTATATTTTATTTCAAAGTATTTCATAAACCTCCTTGACTCACTAAAGACAAGAGTACATTTGAAAAGCTTATCATTTTATGTGAAAAGTTCATCATTTTATGTGAAAAGGTATCCCAACCCATAACTGTTTATAAACAAAACTAAGCATTTGCTATCCATAAAGTCTCTAGCCATACTATTATACTAACTAGAGTTTTTAATCTAGGGTGACAAGGTATCAAGGAATTCAATATCAATGGAGGAATTAACAAGTAGGCAATAACTAAATTAAAACTGAATTGAAATACATTGAATAGAAATATGCATGCAGAATAATTTAAAACAACATAATTTTATTTGGAAATCTGGGATCAACATGATCAAGGAGTGTGACTTGCCTTGCTCTCCAAATTGGTGCAAATCTTCGTCTTTGAATTCTCCTGAATCGTCGAAGTCTACACGTAAAAATAACCCACCAAACTCAAACAAATTCAAAATAAATTCAAATGACTTCCAAAATTTAAATTGAGTCCAGAAATGGATAGAGAGGAATTTTTAATGAATTTAGAAATTTGAATGGGTTCAATCGGAGTTAGGACGAAAAAGAACGGGCTCTCGGAAGTTTAAAATCAGAGAAAATGAAAATATGGATTTTTGGAATTATTTTTCTAAAGGAAATGGATTTATGACATCAGCATTGCGTAAGCCCTGGAATTTTTATTTTGGCCGAATTATTTTTCTACTGGAAAATAGGGTGAGAGGCTGACAGTGGGCCCTGGTCCATGTGGACTAAGTCCATGGACCGGGGGTGGGTTTGAGGTGGCATGGGGGTGAGGTGCGGCCTGCGTGGTGCCGACGGGGCAGGAGGGGCCGAGGTGGCTGCCACCGGGCAGCCACGTGGCGTCCACGTGGGCACAAGCGACAGCACCGGCCGGATGAACAGGTATTCCTTACTGTACTCTTCTTCAGTCTCGACGAGGAAACCGTTGGCGCAAATATCCTTAAAACTTAGAAGAGTTCTAGTCGATTTTGGGTACAATACTGCTTCTTGAATGACCAAAGTTGTGCCCATTGGGAGTATAATTGTGGCTCTTTTGGAACCTACTATGCAAGCATCGCTACCAGCGATTGTTCTAAGACTGCTAGCATTCTTACTAATCGACTGAAAATACTCCGTCTCTCTTAAGATGGTATTCGTTGTGCCGCTGTCGGCTAAGCACACTTCCTCCATAGGGCGCCACACGTGTTCTAATATAAGGTATTTTATTAATATGCATTAGAAGGCAATCAACACATAAATAAAATACTTCAATATCAGAACATATCATGCCATTATCAACTAAATAAATGAATGAATTATTCAAATATCATCCAACCATCACGAGAAAACAAAACTGCTTAAGTACTATCCATGCAAATTCTAACTTATTCTTCCACACAAAATAAATGACAATTAAAGTCTAAATGTATTCTGCACATTAGACAAAATCTGCTAAGAAATCAAATACTTCATCTGCTATTTTCTCGGGGGTGATATGCTCTTCAAGAGATATCATGGCGGAACTTCTTCCTTTTGCTTGGGGGCTTCTTATTGCGGTTCTTGTTGGTGTAATCGTTCTTGCTCGAACCACCGTAGTCGTTCTTGCCCTCCAGCTTGGGGTAGTTTGCTCGAATGTGGTTGGGGCCACCACACTCAAAGCAAATCACACGTCCTCCTCTCCTCTCTTTCTCTCCCTAACCCTCTTGTATACATGGGAGAATTTTCTGGCTAAGAGGGCTAGTTGGTTTTCTGGAAGCTGCTTTAGATGATCATCATCAATTTCACATAGAGCAGCAAGAGAAAAACCAGAAGCAATGTCAGCAGAAGACCCAAAGGTAGGACTGGGATCGGTGACCAAAGCCATTGACTGTGACTTTGACTTGCGAGAGATAATGTCAATCACGTGAGTCTTGAAGCGTGAGTACAACGCATCAAGAGTCAAGGTTGAAAGGTCCGTCATGTCCTTGATGGTGGTCACTTTCATCTCCCAAACTCGCAAATCCAAGGCCGAAAGCATTTGGCGAGCGTTGTCCGAGTCGGGGTATGTGAGACCGACCGCTCAGAGGTTGCTCAAAATCTTATGAAACCTCGCAAAGCACTCATCAAGGGACTCTCCAGCAAGTATTTCAAACTTGTTGTAATCTCACTTAAACTGGTCCTGTCGTACCGTCTTGATTTGGGTGGTGCCCTCATGGTAAGCATCGAGGGTCACCCAAATGTCGAAGGCCGACGAAAGATGAGAAATGTGATCAAACTCATTTTGGCTCAAACCTTAGATGATGATGTTCCTTGCCTTAGCATTTGCCTCAACATCGGGCATATTTGCCACATTGATGTTCTCATCGACAGGAACAACAAAGCGAGTTTTGACCTTGCGCCAAATTGCATAGCCCTGAGCCTGTATGTAGGTCTCCATCCGACTCTTCCAAAAGGGATAGTCGATCCCATCGAAGATCGGGGGCTTGGTGGAATACTTGTCCGTTGCCATGGCTCAAGAGACCGGTTAAAATCTACGAGGAAGAGCTAACTGGCTCTGATACCAATTGTAGGATCAGAGATGGCAACAGAGGGGGTTGAATGGTGCCTTTTAAAATTTGCCCCCAAAGTATCCACTCAAAAGTCTCTTCTCCGATAGCTACAGAAGCTATGAAGAAAGAAAACTCAGGCTCACTGTCATCCAGAGGAAAATAAACAAACACATGGCATTGAAGATGACACCCAGAAAACAAGAACACATCTGTGCACAGTCAAGCCAGTCAGACCGCCAAAGCAGGGCCGGTCTGACTGCTTTACTACCACCGGTCTGACCGCTCAGGGCACGGCCGGTTTGACCGTCGGCACTGGTCCAGTCTGACCGCCGGCCACAGAGCGGTCTGACCGCAGCTAACCCTAGCGGTTAGACCTCACGGCTGAGAGCAGAGCACGCGCAGCGACTGAAAATACAGCACATTAAATACACAAGCAAGGAAGAAAACTGAGACCAAAGATTGATTGGAGGCTGTTCTTTTCAAGCCAAAAGAACAGGACAACAAACTAAATAGCAGTGCAGTCCTTAGACAAGGGAAATTGCAGACATAGAGCAAAGAATCTCAGTTTGAGCTGAAACTGAAAATCAGCCTGAGAAAGAGACCAAAAGCTGAACATCTAGATAATCTCATGTCTATTGACCATGAATCTTTGCATTTCATCAAGTGAAGGTCTCACAACATGAAGGAACAAGCAAATAGCAAACATTTGGCCAAGATACCCAGAGAATACACATCCCCTGACATCAAACCCTAGAAAAAGTAAAACAGAGGAAATGAGCGCAGGCAAAATTTCTGGAAAAGAATTGAGACCAAATGATTTCTCTCGGGTATAATCTAGCCAAGGGGCCTTGAGCACAAACCTAGTCCAGAGACAATCATTATGCAGATTCTCAACTAAAGATTTAACTCAAAATTCAGTGGCTGCAGAGAATAGCAAAGAAATACAGAGAAAGCCAGATACCAAAACATCTCAAATACAAGTGATTTCTCATATGCTTAGAAGAGATGAATGATTACATGAGGTTTACAACCACACACTACGGCCCCATACGCAATTGAGGAGAAATGATTGCTCACTACATGGTTCTCTCAAGAACACACACGCACACACTGAGAGCACTCACTGCCTTCTTGCTTGCCTACAGACTTGAGGAGAAGGCAGCACCCCTCCTCCTCTTATCACACAACACACACCCTCAATTAGAAGTTCAAGAAGTGGCAGCCACCATCCACTCCCTAACTCCCACACACTTGAGGCAAAGGTCAAATCCCTCATCAGAATTGGAGGGAACCAGCCACTTGAGTCAATTCTCCAAATTGCCCTCAAGCACCTTTCCGGAAGCTTCCCGCAACCGGTACCTTGACCGTCTGGACCTCGACTCCTCCCAGAGTCTAGTCCCGGTTCGCTTCGCTGCACACGACCGCACCCAGCATCCTGACCATCTGGACCTCCGACTCCACCTGAGTCTAGTCCCGGTCCGCCTCGCCGCTGCCCGTCGTCTCCACCCGACTCCGACCGACTGGACCTCCAACTCCACCTGAGTCTAGTCCTGGTCTGTTCTATCGCACACGACCACAACCGACATCCAACCATATGGACCTCTGACTCCTCCCTGAGCTTAGTCCCGGTCCACTCGTCGTTGCCCGTCGTGTCCATCACCGGTAGCTCCAGCTCCGGTTCCTCGTCTGCCGACTCGTAACCACCTCAGCAGCCTCGATCATCTTCGGCATCTCCGACCGTCTGGACCTCAACACCTCCTGTGCCTAGTCCCGGTACTCCTCGCCTCACCATGACCTAGCTTCGAAGTCCTGCAGCCACACAGACAAGCAAATCATCACATAGCACCGCACGAAATAGCATAATCAACATTAGCATTAATGAAAAGTACTCAACCCTAGAATACCCAAAACAAACTCAAACTCTCTAACACAACCGTCAATTACTCATCACAAACATAGGGATACCTCCACATGGTCTCTCAGTCTTCTTAATCTTTTGCTCATTTGTGATCTGGTTACCATAAAGTTGAAGATTGGTAGAAATTCTATGCAAAGCAGAATTGTACTCCTCGGCCGTTTTGAAGTCGGCAAACCTCAGTCGGATCCATTCTTGCTCTACCAGAGGAAGAATGATGTACTTTAGCCTCTCGAACCGCTTCTTAAGTGCAGTCCACAATGCTAGCGCGATGTTCTCTGCCATGTACTCATTCTTGAGAGTGAGACAGAGATGGTGCCTGAGGAAGTGAAGTGCCTGATCATTTTCCTCAGGTGTGGGTTGGGCGTCCTACGATGCGCCAACCCCAATGGTAGCACAGAGCTTCTTGGCTCCAAGTACTATCTCGACATCAGAAGTCCAAGTCAAATAGTTTTGGCCATGCTAGGTCAGCTCCTCGAACTCCCGGTTTGTGATGCCTTTCATCTACATGTGCATGAAAGGAAATATAAGTTTACTGCTGGTAAACATGCATGGAATAAATTTATTGTAGGTAAATATATATTAGATAATGGTACAAAAGATTCTCGTATTATTCCAAAATTTTCTATGCATTTCCTATAAATTTTACTGTTAATTTTAGTGATTAAAGGCAATTTAAATAATTACAATTAACTAAAATAGTAAATAAATACAGAAAACATCGAAAATAATAATGACATAAGTAAACATGCTTCAAATGCTAAAAATAACTCAAAGTTTGAATTCCCGAGACCTTTTTATGCTAAAATATGAATTTTTAGTGAATTCTACAATTTTCGAGGACCTATACGCAAATTTTCAGTTCAGAGAAACTTTTCGCGCAATTTGTTGATTTTTTGAGGGCCTTACTGCAAAATTCGAAACACATTTGCAAAATCTAAGGACCCTTCTATAATTTTCAGAGTTCAGGGGTCCTTTTTGCAAAATCGCCAGCCTCCCCCGGGCCAAGCTTCCGGCCCATTTATTCCACAGCCCATACGCCCCCCCCCCCCGTTCGGCACAAAAATTAGCAAGGGTAGGGTTTGCCCTACCCCATTCACACGGTGGCGGCGGTGCTGCCCAACCCGAGCGGTCGGTCGGGAGGAGCGAGTCGGTGGTAGCTGGCTCCGACGAGGCGGCGGCCTGCGGGCGCGGGCGGGCACCCCCCTGGGTGGGGTCGGCTTTGGGCCGCTCATGAGGGGTGGCGCCAGCAGCAGTCCGACTTGGAAGCTGAGGCGGCCCATGCAGTGCGGTCGAGCGGCCGGCGGCAGCTTCGAGCCAGCCCGTCGGTGCGCGGCGGTGCACGGGGAGGAGGGCCGGTGGCCGGCGGCCACTTCACGCGCGGTGGCCGTACGGGGCCCGCCATGCACAGATTTTTTTTTCCTTTTTTTCTTTCTTTTTTCCAGTCTATAGTGCAATCGATATCTACTCTGTGATGTAATTTACCGATTGACATTATGCCGGCAACTTTAAGTTTGCTCGCGGTAGATTAGAGTGGATTTGCATCATAGAAAATAATCTAGAAAGCGAAATCTGTGAATTTAGAGCGATCTAGAAGTAGACAATTCAATCTACTAATGCTTCGATGATTACCTTTGATTCACCGGAGCGATTCGTGCTGATAACGTGTTGAGGAACCGTCGCTGGCGACTAGTCCGATCAATTCCTCTACTTATGCAAATAACCAGATCAATCATAGAAGACAAAATAGTAGATTGAAAACACAGAGAGGTAGAGAAAACTCCTGATCTTTCTTTATTGCTTTCTTTCCGATTTCCTATACAAATAACCAATAGTACTTCCTATTTATATAGGTGAAGAGGTGTCCACCATGAGCCAAGATTTCAAGTTCAGACCCAGGTTTCCTAACACTAGGATGTCTATCTAGAGGTGTCCCTGCTTCCGAGGTGAAAAGAACAATGAGGTTGTGGACCCGAAGAATGTTTTCTCATAATAGCCTATTGGTGGGGCTGCAGGTACTGACTGATCGGAATGATTACATCGAAGCAAGATCAAGGTCAGTGGAGTTGGGGTGGGGAGTTCAAATGCTACTGTTAGATCATGCTGCGAGGTCTAAGTGTTTAGTGATGAATAATTGATAATATAGATAATAAATAATTAACTATATTGGTTATGATATTATTTATGGTGTATCACGTGTGTGTGGATTAATATCAGTTAAGTTAAAGAAAATTTATATCGGGAAAACGTTTTTTGGTAAACACATGTGTAGGTTGAGCATGGAGGCGATCGTGTTCGATGACGAGCTAGACCAGGACTAGGATAAAGAGATCCGAGGTTTAGACAGTCGAAGATATCACGGTTGGTTGGACTTATGCATGGGCACATAGAGATTAAAGATGAATGATACGTGGAGAAGCTTTGGAAGGTGCAGGCCTAAAGGCTTTGATACGTGATAAGTTAAAAAAATTGGAAGTTAAAAAAGGGTTTCAGATTCTTTTGCTATTGAAATTGGATAAAAACTCGTAGCCTTAAAGATACAATCATGGTTTGAGCTCTAGTATATAAATAGGGATGAGGTTCTAGTCAAAGGGAGGCTTTTGGGAGTTGTTATTTTTATGCTAAGGTTTTAAGGGATGTGAGAGGACACTTTATAGTTATAAACACGATTAAAAATAAAAACAAGTCATTCCAGAAGAAATGAAATCGCAAACGGCGCTTTGGTTTCACGTCGTTAGAAGGCATTGTCAGCGACTCTGCGTAGCGCAGCGCAGCGTGTTTTGTTTTGCGTCGTCCCGTCCTTCTTCTGCGTGCAAATTGACACGCGCCGGTTTTGTCTCGGACGATCGCTACGCATGACAGCAACACGCACATGTCTTCCACCAGGCGTCTCGTGCGCGACGTGGCCATCATTGATCACCGTGCACATCATTGATCATTTTCACTAGCATTTTTCTGCACACACGGCATCAGATCATCATTGCGACGTAGCCGTGAGTTTCCATGCCTGCAGGAACAGAGGTGGCTGCTACTCAGGCGCATTGATCTGTGGGCAGAACTTTGCCTGAAGTGCTCTTGGTGAAAACGTATTGGAAAGAAAAAAGTGGCTGCATACTGGCATGAGTTTTGGCCCAACATTTTGATATCGACGACTGAATTTTTTTATTGATTTGCTATAGTGTGGTGCAACGTTGCTACAGTAACCCCCGAATATATAAAGTGATAAAGGAGTATTTAAAGTTTGTTTAGGTGGTATATTAGAGGTGGGTGTAATTACACCCGGGAGTAAAAGGTATTTTTCCTATATATATATATATATATATATATATATATATATATATATATATATATATATATATATATATATATATATATATATATATATATATATATATATATATATATATATATATATATATATATATATATATATTAATCTGCTAAAAAAAGTTTTCGCTGCGCACTGCAATCATTCATTCTTTTGATTGCCATCGACGATCATATAGTCCCTTCATGCTAGATGATGCTGATTTTGCTTTTTAGAAAAGTTATACGCAAGCTTATAATGAGACTCAAGGTAGTGACGTTTGGAATAAAGTTTCTACACTTTATATGATTTCTGCTACTGTTACTAATCTAAATAAAACAGATGTTGATTTAGATGATCAAGCTCGCAACCTGTTGTTTCAAGGGATTTCTCACAAAGAATTTGATCATGTAACTCATATTAATTCTGCCCGCTTAATATGAAAAGCTCTTTGCGGTTATCATGAATAAATCACTAAAATCAAGAAAGTGCGTAAAAATCTTCATAAAAAATATTTTGATTTTACTATGAAGTCTGAATAATCTATTGATGTTCTTTTTACTCATTTTGAGAAAAATATTAAGTAATTTGTACCGTGTTAATGTTATTCCTGCTAATGAAGATAATGAAACTAAAATTTTGATATCTTTATGTTCTAAGTGGTTGATGGTTATCACAACTATTAATCAAACTGTCGATCATAAATGAAAGTTTTGCTATCTAAGATTAAATTTTAACCTCACGTTCACACCATGAAAGTTTTCCTAAATCAATTGAAATTTATTGAAAATAATTCTGCGTGTAGGAGAGCTACTCTATGCAAATTGCCAGGGTTAAACGTACACATGAGCTCCACATGCTTTTATAGGAAACTTTCGTAAAACTTCGGTATTTAGAATTACAACCTCGTGTTCACACCACAAGAGTTTTATGAAATCTACTGAAATTTATTGAAAATAATTCTGTATGTATGGAGCTACTCTGTGTAAATTGTCGGGCATAGGTGGTCAGGTGGCTCCCACATGCTTTTATAGTAAATCTATAACTGAGTATGAGTAGTCTAAGCCTATGAATAACCTAAATACACTCTCAACCTTAGGTTTGAATAGGTATGGATAAAGATGAGTGAGTATTACTCTACTCATACCCCAAATCTAAATAGGTATTTTATTTCTTATTTATACCATATATAATAGTGTGGGTATAGATTTGAACGAGAGTAATAGGTACCCAGTGATAGCTCTAATGTTACACACGCGGATATTCTAAAGTATGCTTCATTTGTGGTTTGGTGTTTGCGGTGGTTTTCTGATCTGTGAACAGAATGGTGCCGACTTTAAGCTGGCATTTTCTCTTCTTGCTATGTTAATGATTTGGCTATTCCTTACTAGCGGACGCGTGGGGGCACAGAGATACGAGCTGTAACAGATAGGAGCTGGTCGCTTTGGGACTGAATTTTGTCGACCGGTTCCAAGTTCCAACTAATATTTGACTACAGCTCGAACTTGTGAGATGAGAGGCATAGTACATAATTGAGTCTTACGAGAAGATTTTTTTTGAAGGATCATTTATAACGATTAGAGGGAGATGAATAGGCACAAAATAAATCTTTCCTTCTTAAATATTTATTCTCTTGAACTTTAGTGTTGTTAGAAAGACACTAAATTCAAGAACATCAAGAATACGCTAAGAACACAATGAGCTAAACAGAAATTTCAGCAACTTAATCGACAAGAAAAATTGGGAACTCAAAATCTAATTAACCAAAATTAGTGAAATTTGAACCATAGCAAGATAAGATTCTCAGGGTCATAATTCTAAAAGGAATTTTAGAGTAAAGCACAAGGAAGAGACCTATTTTGCTCAAGATCCACGTTGCGTCAAATCTGAAATTTCAGCAACTTGATCGGCAAGAAACATCAACTTGGTTGACAAGAAACATCAAGAACTCAAAATCTACTTAACCAAAATTGATGAAATTTGAGCTATAGCAAGATAAGGTCCTCAGGATCATTATTCCAAAAGGAACTACAGAATAAATGTAACATCCTGATTTTCAGAGTCTTTTTGAAGCTTTTGAAGTAAAATTCACCATTTGAATTTTTCTGGAATTAATTAAAGCTTAAATGGAATTTTTTATGAATTAAAAGGATTTAATATGATTAATCTGAATATGAACATTTGCCAATATTATTTTATTTGAGTTCCTTGTGTCCCAAGGAATTTATTGGTATTTTTCTGGATTTATTTGCTATTTTCTAGAGCTCAAAATAATTTATTTGAATTTCTGAAAAAGAAAAAAAGAAAATCCCCAACCGGCCAGTGGGCCGAAACCCACCAGCCGGCCCAGCCAACCAGCCCATCCCGCAGCCGGCCCAGCCTGCCCCGCCCCCGCACCACGCGTCACCAATCCGCGCCCGCTCCCCTCCGCGCTATGGTCGCCACGTGGCCACCATCTGCCGCTCTCCGCGCCCGCGCCCCCGCATCCCGGCCGCCCGCTCGCCCGCGCTACCGACAGGTGGGGCCCACCTGTCGGAATCGTCTCCCGACCCGGACTCCCTGTCCTCGTCTCCGATCGGGACACCGCCGCCGCCTTCCGGTTTTTTCCTCCGCCGTCTCCGAACCGAACACCTCGGCGTCCGTGTATAAAAGCCGGCCGTCCCCTCGGCCCTCACCGTCCCGAGCCGCCGCCTCCGCCGCCGCTCTCCGCCGTCCGCCGACGCCCGAGCGTTCGCCGTCGTCGCCCGCGTGCACTCGCTGCCCTTGCCGCCGGAGCTCGCCGCCCGTGCGCTCGCCGTTCGACGCCGCCGGTGAGTCCCGCCGCCACCTCGGTCGCCGCTGGCCAGACCCCGCCGCCCGAGACCCTCGTCGTCGGCCAGGTCCGCCGCAGCCCCGCCGTTAACCGCAGCCCCGCCGCCGCACTCCGCGCCGCCAGCGGAACCGCGCCCACGCCCGTGACGCCTCGGTCCTCGCGCTGGCGTGCGTCAGCGCTGGCGTCACCGCACCGCTTCGCCTTCCTGTGCGCCTGTTCCATCGTACGCCGAGTCACTGACAAGCCGGGCCCACCCGTCAGCCGTAGGCAGTAGACCGCACAGCCGCGCCAGCGAGCCACGCAAGTAGCCACGTCAGCCCTATGCCGACGTGTCACGCCACGTCAGCGCCACGTGGGTGCCATGTCAGCAGCCGAGCCGTCCCAGGTGCCCTGTCAGCCTGCCACGTCAGCCTGCCACGTGTCTGCCCCGTCACCCTGCCACGTCAACCAGTCGTGCACACGTGTCGCCACGTGGTCGCCACGTCAGCACCGCCGTCTGCGTCAGCACCCGCCGCCTGCACTGTTCCGTGCGCCGCGTTCACCGTAGACCCATCTCACCGTGCACCCGGTCCACAGCACAGTGCCATTTTCTATTTTTTTCCCGATTTTCTTTAGATCCAATTTTCCAAGAGCCCGTTCTCCCTCGTCCTAGCTCCGATTGACCCGATTCTTTTTCCTAAATTCATATAAAATTGAGCTCTACCTTTTGGTTCAGGTTTGAAAGTTTTTGGAGTTCATTTGAATTTTATTTGAATTTATTTTGTCTTTTCGTTTCGTTTTCTCTCTCGTTAGATCGTGCGTTCGAGGGAGCGGAAGTTGGATTCGAAGATCAAGAGCTCTCAGCTGAGCAAGGCCAAGGCAAGTCGTGTCCTTTGATCATGTTGAACCCAGTTTGCAATCTATTATTTAATTATTTTGTTTTAAATTATCTTGCATCGCTATTTTTATTCAACTCCTTGTATTGGTAGTTATACTCCTAATTGGTTAGTTCCTCCATGATAATTTGACTACCATGATTCCATTGACACCCTAGGATTGGGAATTATTTAGTGATAAAATAATAATTGTCACATGGGGTTACGTCTACTTGCTTAGCCATGCTTATTATTAGTTCGCTGGGATCTATCATCGCATGTGATTAATTAATTTGACTTAATGAAATATTGAATCGTGGTTGGTGCCACTGTAATAAAATTTGTGCCGTGACGTTGGTGCGTCATTGGCGGTGGTTATACAAAATTGGATTTCACTTGGGCGAATGATCGTGCAGTAAAGGGGGTGCTGGTTGCACGTTGGGATGTGGATGCTTCGCCTGGGTAACTCTTAAGGACTTAACTTTGTGCGCCATTGATCTGAGCTTAATCGTGCAAACCACATGTCTAGTATGGGATAGACCTGGCATAATAATTTGTGAAGTCTCCACTTTGGTTTTACTACTGATGTTGTGTGGCGCAAGAGGGGGCAATTATCGACTAGGGGGTTACCCTACTCGACGGCGAATCCTTAGCGAGTGGGATTGGGTGGAGATGGATCATTGTAAAAGCCTTGTTGTGATGATCTTTAACGTGAGGATAATCACATCGTGTGGGTACAGTTGTGCAACCTCTGCAGAGTGTAAAACTATTCGAATAGCTGTGTCCTCGGTCATGGACAATGCTCGGTGATTTCACACGAGGGGTAGAGTCTTTATGAAATCTGGTTGGTTTGAGCTGGGAAGTGAATGGTTAGTTCACTTGTGGTTATGTTCAATTCCTTTGGTTATCTACTTAATGTCTTTTGTTAAATTCGCTTTTCAATCTATTTATTGTATTAACTTTAAATTGTTGCTTTATGCAAAAATTAACCTTTCAGCCATCCATTGCTAAGCTTTGCATACTATATTGCATTCTTTGTTACAAACGACTTGCTGAGTACCAATGTACTCACGGCTTTATGCCCCTGTTGCTCAGTTGAGGAGGAAGGACCAGATCAGCAGGAGTTGCTAGAAGGAGGCTACTACGAGGACTTCACGGATTAGGACTTCGCTCCCCAGTCGATTGCCTGTGGGCATGTCGAATGGCTACTACGTTTAATTTTGGTTTTCCGCTGATAGATTTAAAGCCCTTCAGGCTAATAATTGTAAGCTTGGCCATAAGGTCGTACTCTGATGGTTATTAAAATAATTTGGATTTCCTTTAGAATATCGTGATGTGGATGATATTTATCTTTGTTTGCGCTGTGTGCACTAGCGTGATCCTGGACTAGTGCAGAATACACAGTAGAGTCCGGATTTGTATATTCGGGTCTCGACAGAGATGGTATCAGAGCCATATCGACTGTAGGACGAAGCGCTAGCCAGTTTAGCTATTATCTCAAAAATTCAAAAACCTATTTTCTAAAGACAAAACAACTAAACTTGATATTTAGTAAATTCTTTACTCTCTTACCTTATTCTTAGGGATTCTTGCCTCTCACCTCAAAATTTCTGCAAAAATGAAAATTTTAAACTGACCCTTATCTTGTGTCGTGCTGTAGATGTCGCAAAACAGCTATAGCTGGGCAGGAGGATGGAAGAGACTTCTTCGAGTGCTGCTACGAAGTCTTGGGTTCAAAAGGACACCAATCTATAGTTCCATGGATGATGAAGTAAGAGGATACCATTTCACCCGGTTGTACTTCACTACCAAGCTCGGAGGTCACGTTGTACATCACAGCTTCAAGGGGTCAAATGCACAAGCAGCTGCGCGCAAGGCCGTCACTCACCTTTGTCGACGGTACAAGATCAGTTTGACCAAGCTCATCCGGGAGTACAAAAGGAAGTATGAACCTGAGGAGTACACTCCGCGGACGCCAACACCCCCGCCTTCACCTACGCCACCCAGCCCGGAGGAAAGGCAACGCATGGCAGATGATCGCCGAGAGTACCTTCGACTTGGCATTCCAGCAGCAGCGCCTACAACGCAGTTCCGCAACCGATGGACGTTCTACAGTGATGCAGAAGAAGAAGAAGAAGAACGCACACCGTACCTCGCCGGACCTGAGTGGGAGCCGGAAGAGTAGACCGTAGCCTAGGATAGAGTCGGTTACGAAGTGGTTTTTGATTGCTTTTGAGTGAGATGTGAGCTGCAGTTTGCCCTAAAAAGCAATATGTTGCAGTCATATAATATCTTTTATTGAAGTGATTTATTTGATGCTTTTGTTAGCTTTTCGGCTAAGTGATTGCTTAGTCTAGGATCTGCCATTAGAATATCCCCCTTAGACGAACTTACCCCTTATCTTTGCTTTTTCCCTCTTACCTAGTAAGCCCTGTGAAGCCAGTTCTCAAGCAAGTGAATTTTCTTTCAGATGGTTGATACTCGGAGCTCCGCAGGACGTGGTCAGATGAGTCAGGATCCCGAGGGCAGTCAAGCAACTCCGGAGCAGCATGCAAACCCGGCTGGACTAGATCCAACCTTGAGTCAGTTCATGGCAGCCCAGACTCAGTTGATGAACACCATGATGCAGAACATGAATGCCATGATGAATCGACAAAATCAAGATATGGTCATGCCTCCACCAGTTCGTCAGCAGTCCAAGTTTGCAGAGTTTATGAGAACAAGGCCTCCTACCTATTCTCGGTCTTCTGAGCCATTAGAAGCCGATGACTGGATGCGCTCAGTGGAAAAGAAGCTTAACCTTGCCCAGTGTATCGATCGCGAGAAGGTGTTGTATGCAGCCCATCAGCTTGAGGGTGCTGCAGCCGAGTGGTGGGAAAATTATTGTGCCACTCATGAGGATCCAGAGAGCATCACTTGGGCTGAGTTCGCAGAAGCTTTTCGTCATGCCCATATCCTGGATGGGGTGATCGAAATGAAGAAGGAAGAATTTCGGGAGTTGCAGCAGAAGAACATGTCCGTGAGTGAATATCTCAACAAGTTCACTCAGTTAGCCCGCTATGCTCCAGAGGATGTTGCCACAGATGATGCTCGCCAAAAGAGATTCAAGAGAGGATTGAATCCATGGTTGAAAGTTCAGGTGGTGGGACATGATTATGCCAGTTTTCAAAATATGGTGGACAAAGCAATGCTCATTGAGGAAAGTCGTCGTGAGTTGGACGAATCTCGCAAGAGGAGGATGATGCAGCAGGGATCGCAGATGCACCAAGCTCAGAGAGCCCGCTTCAGTAATTTTCAGCCAGCTCGAGTCCCTCAGCAGACGGGATTCAAAACTCCTGCACCAGCTCCCCGTCAGTTTTCTTCAGTGCCAAAACCAAATCCAATGGGAAGCCAGCAGCAGAGGATTACCAGGCCCATGTCAGCAGTCACTTGTTTCAAATGCCATGAGATGGGACACTATGCCAGCAAGTGCCCGCAGAATACAGCTTTGACACCAGTCCGTTTCAACTTGGGAGCTACACCAGATCGTACCCCTGCAGCAGGGTCAGGACGCGGAGCACCTCAGGGATCAAGTCAACCCAACAAAGGATCACAGACCGTGATACGTGGTCAGGTGAACCACGTCACCATGGAGGAAGCCCAAGCAGCGCCAGATGTGGTGATCGGTAAGTTTTCAGTAAATTCAGTACCGCCACAGTTTTGTTTGATTCTGGAGCTTCACATTCGTTTGTTTCCCGGAGTTTTGCTCTAAAGCATAAGTTGGAAGTCGTTGCACTTGGTTCCATTTTATTGGTTCAATCCCCAGGCTCTGAGATGAGTACAAACCTAGGATGCCCCAAAGTTAGGATAGCCATTCAAGGAGTAGAGTTCTCCGCAGATTTGGTTGTGCTGAATATCCAGTCTTTGGACGTAATTCTGGGTATGGATTGGTTCAAGAAGCATCAAACAGTGTTGGAATGTGGAAGCCGAGCAGTCACCTTGGACGGTCCCGATGGAAGCAAGGTTAGATTTGAAGCCGACATGAAGCAGCCAGAAAAAGTGATGGTATGCCAAAGTAAAGGGATTGCCCTAAATGAAGTGCCAGTTGCCAGAGAATATCTAGATGTTTTTCCTGATGATCTCCCTGGGATGCCGCCAAAAAGAGAAGTAGAGTTCGCAATTGAGTTAGCACCAGGCACCTCACCAATTTCCAAGAGACCCTACCGAATGCCCGCCAATGAGTTAGCAGAATTGAAGAAACAAATACAAGAATTGTTGGATAAAGGATATGTCAGACCCAGCACCTCTCCGTGGGGAGCACCAGTATTGTTTGTTAAGAAAAAGGATGGTAGCCAGCGTATGTGTGTGGATTACCGAGCTCTCAATGAAGTTACCATCAAGAACAAGTATCCGTTGCCCAGAATTGATGACCTGTTTGATCAATTAAAAGGAGCTGGAGTGTTCTCCAAGATTGATTTGAGATCGGGGTATCACCAAATGAGGATTCGACCGGAGGACATACCCAAGACAGCCTTCTCAACTCGTTATGGATTGTATGAGTTCACCGTGATGTCCTTTGGCTTAACCAACGCCCCAGCCTACTTTATGTATCTGATGAACAAAGTGTTCATGGATTACTTGGACAAGTTTGTTGTTGTATTTATCAATGACATTCTGATCTACTCCAAGAATGAGGAGGAGCATGAAGAACATTTTAGGTTGGTATTGCAGAGATTGCGGGAGCATAAGTTGTATGCCAAGTTCAGCAAGTGTGAATTTTGGATGAAGGAAGTTGCCTTTTTGGGTCATGTGTTGACAGCAGAAGGAGTGTCCGTTGACTCAGGGAAAGTACAGGATGTGCTTACTTGGAAGGCACCCACGTCAGTGACCCAGGTCAGAAGCTTCCTGGGAATGGCAGGTTACTACCGTAGATTCATTGAAGGATTCTCCAGTGTAGCCCGACCGCTCACTCAGCTATTAAAGAAGGAGAAGAAGTTTGAATGGACGCCAGAATGCGAGAAGAGTTTTCGGAAGTTAAAGGAAAGTCTGACAACAGCGCCAGTCCTAATTTTGCCAGACATCAAGAAAGATTTTGAGATTTATTGTGACGCATCCCGCAAAGGTTTAGGGTGCGTATTGATGCAAGACAAGAAAGTGGTAGCTTATGCATCGCGCCAGCTAAGACCACATGAGGAGAATTACCCCACGCATGACTTGGAGCTAGCGGCAGTTGTGCATGCCTTGAAAATATGGCGACACTACCTAATGGGTAACCGATGCGAGATCTACACGGATCATAAGAGCCTGAAGTATATCTTCACCCAATCAGATCTCAACCTAAGACAGAGAAGATGGTTGGAGTTGATAAAGGACTATGACATTGGAATCCACTATCACCCAGGAAAAGCCAACATAGTGGCAGATGCGTTGAGCAGAAAGGTGTATTGCAATACAGTAATGGTCAAAGAAAGCCAACCAGCATTGCACAAGGAATTTCAAAAGCTCAGTTTGGAGTTGGTTGAGGAAGGGATGTTAGCCGCTTTGGACTTGCAGCCGACTCTGGATAGTCAGATTCGTCAAGCGCAATCAGAGGATGAAAATATCAAGCATATCAAGGTTGGATTGAGAGAAGGAAAAGCAACAGGTTTTGTGGAGGATGATCAGGGTATCATATGGTACAAGAAGCGATTGTGCGTACCCAATAAGGAAGAGTTGAAGCAATTGTTGCTTAAGGAGGCACACGAGTCATTATATTCAATTCACCCAGGCAGTACCAAGATGTACCAAGACTTCAAGGATAAGTACTGGTGGCCAAGTATGAAGCGAGAAATAGCAGAGTATGTGGCACTTTGTGATGTTTGCCAGCGAGTAAAAGCAGAGCATCAAAGACCTGCAGGGTTGCTGCAACCATTGAAAATTCCCGAGTGGAAGTGGGAAGATGTGGGGATGGACTTCATCACAGGTCTACCTAAGACCAAGGAAGGATACGACTCAATTTGGGTAATCGTGGATCGATTGACAAAGGTCGCCCATTTTCTGCCAGTCAAAACCACATATTCTGGAGATAAGTTGAATGAATTGTATATGTCCAGAATTGTGAGTCTCCATGGAGTACCTAAGAGAATAGTGTCAGATCGTGGATCGCAATTCACTTCACGATTTTGGAGTAGTTTCCACAAAGCAATGGGTACTCATCTGAATTTTAGCACAGCTTATCACCCGCAGACCGATGGTCAGACAGAGCGAGTAAATCAAATCCTGGAGGACATGTTGAGAGCATGTGTCTTGGATCACGGAGCCAAGTGGGACAATTGCTTACCTTTCGCAGAATTTTCCTACAACAACAGTTACCAAGCCAGTTTGCAGATGTCACCGTTTGAGGCTTTGTATGGTTGGAAATGTAGGACCCCTCTCAATTGGAAAGAAACGGGAGAAAGGCAAATTTTTGGGCCAGAGTGTTTGCAAGAAGCTGAAGAAAAAGTGCGCTTGATTCAAGAGAGGCTAAAAGCAGCTCAAGCCAGACAGAAGAGTTATGCTGATACTCGTCGAAGAGATTTAAGCTTTGAGCCCAATGATTATGTGTACCTCAGGATCACACCTTTCAAAGGTGTTAAGCGTTTTCAAATGAAGGGAAAGCTAGCACCAAGGTATGTGGGGCCATTCAAGATTTTGAAGCGCAAGGGAGACGTTGCCTATCAGCTGGAGCTACCTGAGAACTTGAGCGGGATACATGACGTGTTTCATGTGTCCCAATTAAAAAAATGCTTACGAGTGCCAGAGGAAGCAGTGCCAATAGAGGCTGTGGATCTCCAGGAGGATCTGTCTTATAAAGAGCATCCCATCAAAATCTTGGAAGTGTCAGAGCGTGTCACCAGAAGAAGAGTCGTTCGCTTTTGCAAAGTTCAGTGGAGCAATCATTCAGAGGAGGAAGCAACCTGGGAAAGCGAGGAGGATCTCAAAGCGGAGTTTCCAAACCTATTCCTTGGAGAGCTAGAATCTCGGGGTCGAGATTCCGTTTAAGGGGGGAGGTTTGTAACATCCTGATTTTCAGAGTCTTTTTGAAGCTTTTGAAGTAAAATTCACCATTTGAATTTTTCTGGAATTAATTAAAGCTTAAATGGAATTTTTTATGAATTAAAAGGATTTAATATGATTAATCTGAATATGAACATTTGCCAATATTATTTTATTTGAGTTCCTTGTGTCCCAAGGAATTTATTGGTATTTTTCTGGATTTATTTGCTATTTTCTAGAGCTCAAAATAATTTATTTGAATTTTTGAAAAAGAAAAAAAAAGAAAATCCCCAACCGGCCAGTGGGTCGAAACCCACCAGCCGGCCCAGCCAACCAGCCCATCCCGCAGCCGGCCCAGCCTACCCCGCCCCCGCACCACGCGTCACCAATCCGCGCCCGCTCCCCTCCGCGCGATGGTCGCCACGTGGCCACCATCTGCCGCTCTCCGCGCCCGCGCCCCCGCATCCCGGCCGCCCGCTCGCCCGCGCTACCGACAGGTGGGGCCCACCTGTCGGAATCGTCTCCGACCCGGACTCCCCGTCCTCGTCTCCGATCGGGACACCGCCGCCGCCTTCCGGTTTTTTCCTCCGCCGTCTCCGAACCGAACACCTCGGCGTCCGTGTATAAAAGCCGGCCGTCCCCTCGGCCCTCACCGTCCCGAGCCGCCGCCTCCGCCGCCGCTCTCCGCCGTCCGCCGACGCCCGTGCATTCGCCGTCGTCGCCCGCGTGCACTCGCTGCCCTTGCCGCCGGAGCTCGCCGCCCGTGCGCTCGCCGTTCGACGCCGCCGGTGAGTCCCGCCGCCACCTCGGTCGCCGCCGGCCAGACCCCGCCGCCCGAGACCCTCGTCGTCGGCCAGGTCCGCCGCAGCCCCACCGTTAACCGCAGCCCCGCCGCCGCACTCCGCGCCGCCAGCGGAACCGCGCCCACGCCCGTGACGCCTCGGTCCTCGCGCCGGCGTGCGTCAGCGCTGGCGTCACCGCACCGCTTCGCCTTCCCGTGCGCCTGTTCCACCGTACGCCGAGTCACTGACAAGCCGGGCCCACCCGTCAGCCGTAGGCAGTAGACCGCACAGCCGCGCCAGCGAGCCACGCAAGTAGCCACGTCAGCCCTATGCCGACGTGTCACGCCACGTCAGCGCCACGTGGGTGCCATGTCAGCAGCCGAGCCGTCCCAGGTGCCCTGTCAGCCTGCCACGTCAGCCTGCCACGTGTCTGCCCCGTCACCCTGCCACGTCAACCAGTCGTGCACACGTGTCGCCACGTGGTCGCCACGTCAGCACCGCCGTCTGCGTCAGCACCCGCCGCCTGCACTGTTCCGTGCGCCGCGTTCACCGTAGACCCATCTCACCGTGCACCCGGTCCACAGCACAGTGCCATTTTCTATTTTTTTCCCGATTTTCTTTAGATCCAATTTTCCAAGAGCCCGTTCTCCCTCGTCCTAGCTCCGATTGACCCGATTCTTTTTCCTAAATTCATATAAAATTGAGCTCTACCTTTTGATTCAGGTTTGAAAGTTTTTGGAGTTCATTTGAATTTTATTTGAATTTATTTTGTCTTTTCGTTTCGTTTTCTCTCTCGTTAGATCGTGCGTTCGAGGGAGCGGAAGTTGGATTCGAAGATCAAGAGCTCTCAGCTGAGCAAGGCCAAGGCAAGTCGTGTCCTTTGATCATGTTGAACCCAGTTTGCAATCTATTATTTAATTATTTTGTTTTAAATTATCTTGCATCGCTATTTTTATTCAACTCCTTGTATTGGTAGTTATACTCCTAATTGGTTAGTTCCTCCATGATAATTTGACTACCATGATTCCATTGACACCCTAGGATTGGGAATTATTTAGTGATAAAATAATAATTGTCACATGGGGTTACGTCTACTTGCTTAGCCATGCTTATTATTAGTTCGCTGGGATCTATCATCGCATGTGAGTAATTAATTTGACTTAATGAAATATTGAATCGTGGTTGGTGCCACTGTAATAAAATTTGTGCCGTGACGTTGGTGCGTCATTGGCGGTGGTTATACAAAATTGGATTTCACTTGGGCGAATGATCGTGCAGTAAAGGGGGTGCTGGTTGCACGTTGGGATGTGGATGCTTCGCCTGGGTAACTCTTAAGGACTTAACTTTGTGCGCCATTGATCTGAGCTTAATCGTGCAAACCACATGTCTAGTATGGGATAGACCTGGCATAATAATTTGTGAAGTCTCCACTTTGGTTTTACTACTGATGTTGTGTGGCGCAAGAGGGGGCAATTATCGACTAGGGGGTTACACTACTCGACGGCGAATCCTTAGCGAGTGGGATCGGGTGGAGATGGATCATTGTAAAAGCCTTGTTGTGATGATCTTTAACGTGAGGATAATCACATCGTGTGGGTACAGTTGTGCAACCTCTGCAGAGTGTAAAACTATTTGAATAGCTGTGTCCTCGGTCATGGACAATGCTCGGTGATTTCACACGAGGGGTAGAGTCTTTATGAAATCTGGTTGGTTTGAGCTGGGAAGTGAATGGTTAGTTCACTTGTGGTTATGTTCAATTCCTTTGGTTATCTACTTAATGTCTTTTGTTAAATTCGCTTTTCAATCTATTTATTGTATTAACTTTAAATTGTTGCTTTATGCAAAAATTAACCTTTCAGCCATCCATTGCTAAGCTTTGCATACTATATTGCATTCTTTGTTACAAACGACTTGCTGAGTACCAATGTACTCACGGCTTTATGCCCCTGTTGCTCAGTTGAGGAGGAAGGACCAGATCAGCAGGAGTTGCTAGAAGGAGGCTACTACGAGGACTTCACGGATTAGGACTTCGCTCCCCAGTCGATTGCCTGTGGGCATGTCGAATGGCTACTACGTTTAATTTTGGTTTTCCGCTGATAGATTTAAAGCCCTTCAGGCTAATAATTGTAAGCTTGGCCATAAGGTCGTACTCTGATGGTTATTAAAATAATTTGGATTTCCTTTAGAATATCGTGATGTGGATGATATTTATCTTTGTTTGCGCTGTGTGCACTAGCGTGATCCTGGACTAGTGCAGAATACACAGTAGAGTCCGGATTTGTATATTCGGGTCTCGACAGAGATGGTATCAGAGCCATATCGACTGTAGGACGAAGCCCTAGCCAGTTTAGCTATTATCTCAAAAATTCAAAAACCTATTTTCTAAAGACAAAACAACTAAACTTGATATTTAGTAAATTCTTTACTCTCTTACCTTATTCTTAGGGATTCTTGCCTCTCACCTCAAAATTTCTGCAAAAATGAAAATTTTAAACTGACCCTTATCTTGTGTCGTGCTGTAGATGTCGCAAAACAGCTATAGCTGGGCAGGAGGATGGAAGAGACTTCTTCGAGTGCTGCTACGAAGTCTTGGGTTCAAAAGGACACCAATCTATAGTTCCATGGATGATGAAGTAAGAGGATACCATTTCACCCGGTTGTACTTCACTACCAAGCTCGGAGGTCACGTTGTACATCACAGCTTCAAGGGGTCAAATGCACAAGCAGCTGCGCGCAAGGCCGTCACTCACCTTTGTCGACGGTACAAGATCAGTTTGACCAAGCTCATCCGGGAGTACAAAAGGAAGTATGAACCTGAGGAGTACACTCCGCGGACGCCAACACCCCCGCCTTCACCTACGCCACCCAGCCCGGAGGAAAGGCAACGCATGGCAGATGATCGCCGAGAGTACCTTCGACTTGGCATTCCAGCAGCAGCGCCTACAACGCAGTTCCGCAACCGATGGACGTTCTACAGTGATGCAGAAGAAGAAGAAGAACGCACACCGTACCTCGCCGGACCTGAGTGGGAGCCGGAAGAGTAGACCGTAGCCTAGGATAGAGTCGGTTACGAAGTGGTTTTTGATTGCTTTTGAGTGAGATGTGAGCTGCAGTTTGCCCTAAAAAGCAATATGTTGCAGTCATATAATATCTTTTATTGAAGTGATTTATTTGATGCTTTTGTTAGCTTTTCGGCTAAGTGATTGCTTAGTCTAGGATCTGCCATTAGAATATCCCCCTTAGACGAACTTACCCCTTATCTTTGCTTTTTCCCTCTTACCTAGTAAGCCCTGTGAAGCCAGTTCTCAAGCAAGTGAATTTTCTTTCAGATGGTTGATACTCGGAGCTCCGCAGGACGTGGTCAGATGAGTCAGGATCCCGAGGGCAGTCAAGCAACTCCGGAGCAGCATGCAAACCCGGCTGGACTAGATCCAACCTTGAGTCAGTTCATGGCAGCCCAGACTCAGTTGATGAACACCATGATGCAGAACATGAATGCCATGATGAATCGACAAAATCAAGATATGGTCATGCCTCCACCAGTTCGTCAGCAGTCCAAGTTTGCAGAGTTTATGAGAACAAGGCCTCCTACCTATTCTCGGTCTTCTGAGCCATTAGAAGCCGATGACTGGATGCGCTCAGTGGAAAAGAAGCTTAACCTTGCCCAGTGTATCGATCGCGAGAAGGTGTTGTATGCAGCCCATCAGCTTGAGGGTGCTGCAGCCGAGTGGTGGGAAAATTATTGTGCCACTCATGAGGATCCAGAGAGCATCACTTGGGCTGAGTTCGCAGAAGCTTTTCGTCATGCCCATATCCTGGATGGGGTGATCGAAATGAAGAAGGAAGAATTTCGGGAGTTGCAGCAGAAGAACATGTCCGTGAGTGAATATCTCAACAAGTTCACTCAGTTAGCCCGCTATGCTCCAGAGGATGTTGCCACAGATGATGCTCGCCAAAAGAGATTCAAGAGAGGATTGAATCCATGGTTGAAAGTTCAGGTGGTGGGACATGATTATGCCAGTTTTCAAAATATGGTGGACAAAGCAATGCTCATTGAGGAAAGTCGTCGTGAGTTGGACGAATCTCGCAAGAGGAGGATGATGCAGCAGGGATCGCAGATGCACCAAGCTCAGAGAGCCCGCTTCAGTAATTTTCAGCCAGCTCGAGTCCCTCAGCAGACGGGATTCAAAACTCCTGCACCAGCTCCCCGTCAGTTTTCTTCAGTGCCAAAACCAAATCCAATGGGAAGCCAGCAGCAGAGGATTACCAGGCCCATGTCAGCAGTCACTTGTTTCAAATGCCATGAGATGGGACACTATGCCAGCAAGTGCCCGCAGAATACAGCTTTGACACCAGTCCGTTTCAACTTGGGAGCTACACCAGATCGTACCCCTGCAGCAGGGTCAGGACGCGGAGCACCTCAGGGATCAAGTCAACCCAACAAAGGATCACAGACCGTGATACGTGGTCAGGTGAACCACGTCACCATGGAGGAAGCCCAAGCAGCGCCAGATGTGGTGATCGGTAAGTTTTCAGTAAATTCAGTACCGCCACAGTTTTGTTTGATTCTGGAGCTTCACATTCGTTTGTTTCCCGGAGTTTTGCTCTAAAGCATAAGTTGGAAGTCGTTGCACTTGGTTCCATTTTATTGGTTCAATCCCCAGGCTCTGAGATGAGTACAAACCTAGGATGCCCCAAAGTTAGGATAGCCATTCAAGGAGTAGAGTTCTCCGCAGATTTGGTTGTGCTGAATATCCAGTCTTTGGACGTAATTCTGGGTATGGATTGGTTCAAGAAGCATCAAACAGTGTTGGAATGTGGAAGCCGAGCAGTCACCTTGGACGGTCCCGATGGAAGCAAGGTTAGATTTGAAGCCGACATGAAGCAGCCAGAAAAAGTGATGGTATGCCAAAGTAAAGGGATTGCCCTAAATGAAGTGCCAGTTGCCAGAGAATATCTAGATGTTTTTCCTGATGATCTCCCTGGGATGCCGCCAAAAAGAGAAGTAGAGTTCGCAATTGAGTTAGCACCAGGCACCTCACCAATTTCCAAGAGACCCTACCGAATGCCCGCCAATGAGTTAGCAGAATTGAAGAAACAAATACAAGAATTGTTGGATAAAGGATATGTCAGACCCAGCACCTCTCCGTGGGGAGCACCAGTATTGTTTGTTAAGAAAAAGGATGGTAGCCAGCGTATGTGTGTGGATTACCGAGCTCTCAATGAAGTTACCATCAAGAACAAGTATCCGTTGCCCAGAATTGATGACCTGTTTGATCAATTAAAAGGAGCTGGAGTGTTCTCCAAGATTGATTTGAGATCGGGGTATCACCAAATGAGGATTCGACCGGAGGACATACCCAAGACAGCCTTCTCAACTCGTTATGGATTGTATGAGTTCACCGTGATGTCCTTTGGCTTAACCAACGCCCCAGCCTACTTTATGTATCTGATGAACAAAGTGTTCATGGATTACTTGGACAAGTTTGTTGTTGTATTTATCAATGACATTCTGATCTACTCCAAGAATGAGGAGGAGCATGAAGAACATTTTAGGTTGGTATTGCAGAGATTGCGGGAGCATAAGTTGTATGCCAAGTTCAGCAAGTGTGAATTTTGGATGAAGGAAGTTGCCTTTTTGGGTCATGTGTTGACAGCAGAAGGAGTGTCCGTTGACTCAGGGAAAGTACAGGATGTGCTTACTTGGAAGGCACCCACGTCAGTGACCCAGGTCAGAAGCTTCCTGGGAATGGCAGGTTACTACCGTAGATTCATTGAAGGATTCTCCAGTGTAGCCCGACCGCTCACTCAGCTATTAAAGAAGGAGAAGAAGTTTGAATGGACGCCAGAATGCGAGAAGAGTTTTCGGAAGTTAAAGGAAAGTCTGACAACAGCGCCAGTCCTAATTTTGCCAGACATCAAGAAAGATTTTGAGATTTATTGTGACGCATCCCGCAAAGGTTTAGGGTGCGTATTGATGCAAGACAAGAAAGTGGTAGCTTATGCATCGCGCCAGCTAAGACCACATGAGGAGAATTACCCCACGCATGACTTGGAGCTAGCGGCAGTTGTGCATGCCTTGAAAATATGGCGACACTACCTAATGGGTAACCGATGCGAGATCTACACGGATCATAAGAGCCTGAAGTATATCTTCACCCAATCAGATCTCAACCTAAGACAGAGAAGATGGTTGGAGTTGATAAAGGACTATGACATTGGAATCCACTATCACCCAGGAAAAGCCAACATAGTGGCAGATGCGTTGAGCAGAAAGGTGTATTGCAATACAGTAATGGTCAAAGAAAGCCAACCAGCATTGCACAAGGAATTTCAAAAGCTCAGTTTGGAGTTGGTTGAGGAAGGGATGTTAGCCGCTTTGGACTTGCAGCCGACTCTGGATAGTCAGATTCGTCAAGCGCAATCAGAGGATGAAAATATCAAGCATATCAAGGTTGGATTGAGAGAAGGAAAAGCAACAGGTTTTGTGGAGGATGATCAGGGTATCATATGGTACAAGAAGCGATTGTGCGTACCCAATAAGGAAGAGTTGAAGCAATTGTTGCTTAAGGAGGCACACGAGTCATTATATTCAATTCACCCAGGCAGTACCAAGATGTACCAAGACTTCAAGGATAAGTACTGGTGGCCAAGTATGAAGCGAGAAATAGCAGAGTATGTGGCACTTTGTGATGTTTGCCAGCGAGTAAAAGCAGAGCATCAAAGACCCGCAGGGTTGCTGCAACCATTGAAAATTCCCGAGTGGAAGTGGGAAGATGTGGGGATGGACTTCATCACAGGTCTACCTAAGACCAAGGAAGGATACGACTCAATTTGGGTAATCGTGGATCGATTGACAAAGGTCGCCCATTTTCTGCCAGTCAAAACCACATATTCTGGAGATAAGTTGAATGAATTGTATATGTCCAGAATTGTGAGTCTCCATGGAGTACCTAAGAGAATAGTGTCAGATCGTGGATCGCAATTCACTTCACGATTTTGGAGTAGTTTCCACAAAGCAATGGGTACTCATCTGAATTTTAGCACAGCTTATCACCCGCAGACCGATGGTCAGACAGAGCGAGTAAATCAAATCCTGGAGGACATGTTGAGAGCATGTGTCTTGGATCACGGAGCCAAGTGGGACAATTGCTTACCTTTCGCAGAATTTTCCTACAACAACAGTTACCAAGCCAGTTTGCAGATGTCACCGTTTGAGGCTTTGTATGGTTGGAAATGTAGGACCCCTCTCAATTGGAAAGAAACGGGAGAAAGGCAAATTTTTGGGCCAGAGTGTTTGCAAGAAGCTGAAGAAAAAGTGCGCTTGATTCAAGAGAGGCTAAAAGCAGCTCAAGCCAGACAGAAGAGTTATGCTGATACTCGTCGAAGAGATTTAAGCTTTGAGCCCAATGATTATGTGTACCTCAGGATCACACCTTTCAAAGGTGTTAAGCGTTTTCAAATGAAGGGAAAGCTAGCACCAAGGTATGTGGGGCCATTCAAGATTTTGAAGCGCAAGGGAGACGTTGCCTATCAGCTGGAGCTACCTGAGAACTTGAGCGGGATACATGACGTGTTTCATGTGTCCCAATTAAAAAAATGCTTACGAGTGCCAGAGGAAGCAGTGCCAATAGAGGCTGTGGATCTCCAGGAGGATCTGTCTTATAAAGAGCATCCCATCAAAATCTTGGAAGTGTCAGAGCGTGTCACCAGAAGAAGAGTCGTTCGCTTTTGCAAAGTTCAGTGGAGCAATCATTCAGAGGAGGAAGCAACCTGGGAAAGCGAGGAGGATCTCAAAGCGGAGTTTCCAAACCTATTCCTTGGAGAGCTAGAATCTCGGGGTCGAGATTCCGTTTAAGGGGGGAGGTTTGTAACATCCTGATTTTCAGAGTCTTTTTGAAGCTTTTGAAGTAAAATTCACCATTTGAATTTTTCTGGAATTAATTAAAGCTTAAATGGAATTTTTTATGAATTAAAAGGATTTAATATGATTAATCTGAATATGAACATTTGCCAATATTATTTTATTTGAGTTCCTTGTGTCCCAAGGAATTTATTGGTATTTTTCTGGATTTATTTGCTATTTTCTAGAGCTCAAAATAATTTATTTGAATTTTTGAAAAAGAAAAAAAAAGAAAATCCCCAACCGGCCAGTGGGTCGAAACCCACCAGCCGGCCCAGCCAACCAGCCCATCCCGCAGCCGGCCCAGCCTACCCCGCCCCCGCACCACGCGTCACCAATCCGCGCCCGCTCCCCTCCGCGCGATGGTCGCCACGTGGCCACCATCTGCCGCTCTCCGCGCCCGCGCCCCCGCATCCCGGCCGCCCGCTCGCCCGCGCTACCGACAGGTGGGGCCCACCTGTCGGAATCGTCTCCGACCCGGACTCCCCGTCCTCGTCTCCGATCGGGACACCGCCGCCGCCTTCCGGTTTTTTCCTCCGCCGTCTCCGAACCGAACACCTCGGCGTCCGTGTATAAAAGCCGGCCGTCCCCTCGGCCCTCACCGTCCCGAGCCGCCGCCTCCGCCGCCGCTCTCCGCCGTCCGCCGACGCCCGTGCATTCGCCGTCGTCGCCCGCGTGCACTCGCTGCCCTTGCCGCCGGAGCTCGCCGCCCGTGCGCTCGCCGTTCGACGCCGCCGGTGAGTCCCGCCGCCACCTCGGTCGCCGCCGGCCAGACCCCGCCGCCCGAGACCCTCGTCGTCGGCCAGGTCCGCCGCAGCCCCACCGTTAACCGCAGCCCCGCCGCCGCACTCCGCGCCGCCAGCGGAACCGCGCCCACGCCCGTGACGCCTCGGTCCTCGCGCCGGCGTGCGTCAGCGCTGGCGTCACCGCACCGCTTCGCCTTCCTGTGCGCCTGTTCCATCGTACGCCGAGTCACTGACAAGCCGGGCCCACCCGTCAGCCGTAGGCAGTAGACCGCACAGCCGCGCCAGCGAGCCACGCAAGTAGCCACGTCAGCCCTATGCCGACGTGTCACGCCACGTCAGCGCCACGTGGGTGCCATGTCAGCAGCCGAGCCGTCCCAGGTGCCCTGTCAGCCTGCCACGTCAGCCTGCCACGTGTCTGCCCCGTCACCCTGCCACGTCAACCAGTCGTGCACACGTGTCGCCACGTGGTCGCCACGTCAGCACCGCCGTCTGCGTCAGCACCCGCCGCCTGCACTGTTCCGTGCGCCGCGTTCACCGTAGACCCATCTCACCGTGCACCCGGTCCACAGCACAGTGCCATTTTCTATTTTTTTCCCGATTTTCTTTAGATCCAATTTTCCAAGAGCCCGTTCTCCCTCGTCCTAGCTCCGATTGACCCGATTCTTTTTCCTAAATTCATATAAAATTGAGCTCTACCTTTTGGTTCAGGTTTGAAAGTTTTTGGAGTTCATTTGAATTTTATTTGAATTTATTTTGTCTTTTCGTTTCGTTTTCTCTCTCGTTAGATCGTGCGTTCGAGGGAGCGGAAGTTGGATTCGAAGATCAAGAGCTCTCAGCTGAGCAAGGCCAAGGCAAGTCGTGTCCTTTGATCATGTTGAACCCAGTTTGCAATCTATTATTTAATTATTTTGTTTTAAATTATCTTGCATCGCTATTTTTATTCAACTCCTTGTATTGGTAGTTATACTCCTAATTGGTTAGTTCCTCCATGATAATTTGACTACCATGATTCCATTGACACCCTAGGATTGGGAATTATTTAGTGATAAAATAATAATTGTCACATGGGGTTACGTCTACTTGCTTAGCCATGCTTATTATTAGTTCGCTGGGATCTATCATCGCATGTGAGTAATTAATTTGACTTAATGAAATATTGAATCGTGGTTGGTGCCACTGTAATAAAATTTGTGTCGTGACGTTGGTGCGTCATTGGCGGTGGTTATACAAAATTGGATTTCACTTGGGCGAATGATCGTGCAGTAAAGGGGGTGCTGGTTGCACGTTGGGATGTGGATGCTTCGCCTGGGTAACTCTTAAGGACTTAACTTTGTGCGCCATTGATCTGAGCTTAATCGTGCAAACCACATGTCTAGTATGGGATAGACCTGGCATAATAATTTGTGAAGTCTCCACTTTGGTTTTACTACTGATGTTGTGTGGCGCAAGAGGGGGCAATTATCGACTAGGGGGTTACCCTACTCGACGGCGAATCCTTAGCGAGTGGGATTGGGTGGAGATGGATCATTGTAAAAGCCTTGTTGTGATGATCTTTAACGTGAGGATAATCACATCGTGTGGGTACAGTTGTGCAACCTCTGCAGAGTGTAAAACTATTCGAATAGCTGTGTCCTCGGTCATGGACAATGCTCGGTGATTTCACACGAGGGGTAGAGTCTTTATGAAATCTGGTTGGTTTGAGCTGGGAAGTGAATGGTTAGTTCACTTGTGGTTATGTTCAATTCCTTTGGTTATCTACTTAATGTCTTTTGTTAAATTCGCTTTTCAATCTATTTATTGTATTAACTTTAAATTGTTGCTTTATGCAAAAATTAACCTTTCAGCCATCCATTGCTAAGCTTTGCATACTATATTGCATTCTTTGTTACAAACGACTTGCTGAGTACCAATGTACTCACGGCTTTATGCCCCTGTTGCTCAGTTGAGGAGGAAGGACCAGATCAGCAGGAGTTGCTAGAAGGAGGCTACTACGAGGACTTCACGGATTAGGACTTCGCTCCCCAGTCGATTGCCTGTGGGCATGTCGAATGGCTACTACGTTTAATTTTGGTTTTCCGCTGATAGATTTAAAGCCCTTCAGGCTAATAATTGTAAGCTTGGCCATAAGGTCGTACTCTGATGGTTATTAAAATAATTTGGATTTCCTTTAGAATATCGTGATGTGGATGATATTTATCTTTGTTTGCGCTGTGTGCACTAGCGTGATCCTGGACTAGTGCAGAATACACAGTAGAGTCCGGATTTGTATATTCGGGTCTCGACAGAGATGGTATCAGAGCCATATCGACTGTAGGACGAAGCGCTAGCCAGTTTAGCTATTATCTCAAAAATTCAAAAACCTATTTTCTAAAGACAAAACAACTAAACTTGATATTTAGTAAATTCTTTACTCTCTTACCTTATTCTTAGGGATTCTTGCCTCTCACCTCAAAATTTCTGCAAAAATGAAAATTTTAAACTGACCCTTATCTTGTGCCGTGCTGTGGATGTCGCAAAACAGCTATAGCTGGGCAGGAGGATGGAAGAGACTTCTTCGAGTGCTGCTACGAAGTCTTGGGTTCAAAAGGACACCAATCTATAGTTCCATGGATGATGAAGTAAGAGGATACCATTTCACCCGGTTGTACTTCACTACCAAGCTCGGAGGTCACGTTGTACATCACAGCTTCAAGGGGTCAAATGCACAAGCAGCTGCGCGCAAGGCCGTCACTCACCTTTGTCGACGGTACAAGATCAGTTTGACCAAGCTCATCCGGGAGTACAAAAGGAAGTATGAACCTGAGGAGTACACTCCGCGGACGCCAACACCCCCGCCTTCACCTACGCCACCCAGCCCGGAGGAAAGGCAACGCATGGCAGATGATCGCCGAGAGTACCTTCGACTTGGCATTCCAGCAGCAGCGCCTACAACGCAGTTCCGCAACCGATGGACGTTCTACAGTGATGCAGAAGAAGAAGAAGAACGCACACCGTACCTCGCCGGACCTGAGTGGGAGCCGGAAGAGTAGACCGTAGCCTAGGATAGAGTCGGTTACGAAGTGGTTTTTGATTGCTTTTGAGTGAGATGTGAGCTGCAGTTTGCCCTAAAAAGCAATATGTTGCAGTCATATAATATCTTTTATTGAAGTGATTTATTTGATGCTTTTGTTAGCTTTTCGGCTAAGTGATTGCTTAGTCTAGGATCTGCCATTAGAATATCCCCCTTAGACGAACTTACCCCTTATCTTTGCTTTTTCCCTCTTACCTAGTAAGCCCTGTGAAGCCAGTTCTCAAGCAAGTGAATTTTCTTTCAGATGGTTGATACTCGGAGCTCCGCAGGACGTGGTCAGATGAGTCAGGATCCCGAGGGCAGTCAAGCAACTCCGGAGCAGCATGCAAACCCGGCTGGACTAGATCCAACCTTGAGTCAGTTCATGGCAGCCCAGACTCAGTTGATGAACACCATGATGCAGAACATGAATGCCATGATGAATCGACAAAATCAAGATATGGTCATGCCTCCACCAGTTCGTCAGCAGTCCAAGTTTGCAGAGTTTATGAGAACAAGGCCTCCTACCTATTCTCGGTCTTCTGAGCCATTAGAAGCCGATGACTGGATGCGCTCAGTGGAAAAGAAGCTTAACCTTGCCCAGTGTATCGATCGCGAGAAGGTGTTGTATGCAGCCCATCAGCTTGAGGGTGCTGCAGCCGAGTGGTGGGAAAATTATTGTGCCACTCATGAGGATCCAGAGAGCATCACTTGGGCTGAGTTCGCAGAAGCTTTTCGTCATGCCCATATCCTGGATGGGGTGATCGAAATGAAGAAGGAAGAATTTCGGGAGTTGCAGCAGAAGAACATGTCCGTGAGTGAATATCTCAACAAGTTCACTCAGTTAGCCCGCTATGCTCCAGAGGATGTTGCCACAGATGATGCTCGCCAAAAGAGATTCAAGAGAGGATTGAATCCATGGTTGAAAGTTCAGGTGGTGGGACATGATTATGCCAGTTTTCAAAATATGGTGGACAAAGCAATGCTCATTGAGGAAAGTCGTCGTGAGTTGGACGAATCTCGCAAGAGGAGGATGATGCAGCAGGGATCGCAGATGCACCAAGCTCAGAGAGCCCGCTTCAGTAATTTTCAGCCAGCTCGAGTCCCTCAGCAGACGGGATTCAAAACTCCTGCACCAGCTCCCCGTCAGTTTTCTTCAGTGCCAAAACCAAATCCAATGGGAAGCCAGCAGCAGAGGATTACCAGGCCCATGTCAGCAGTCACTTGTTTCAAATGCCATGAGATGGGACACTATGCCAGCAAGTGCCCGCAGAATACAGCTTTGACACCAGTCCGTTTCAACTTGGGAGCTACACCAGATCGTACCCCTGCAGCAGGGTCAGGACGCGGAGCACCTCAGGGATCAAGTCAACCCAACAAAGGATCACAGACCGTGATACGTGGTCAGGTGAACCACGTCACCATGGAGGAAGCCCAAGCAGCGCCAGATGTGGTGATCGGTAAGTTTTCAGTAAATTCAGTACCGCCACAGTTTTGTTTGATTCTGGAGCTTCACATTCGTTTGTTTCCCGGAGTTTTGCTCTAAAGCATAAGTTGGAAGTCGTTGCACTTGGTTCCATTTTATTGGTTCAATCCCCAGGCTCTGAGATGAGTACAAACCTAGGATGCCCCAAAGTTAGGATAGCCATTCAAGGAGTAGAGTTCTCCGCAGATTTGGTTGTGCTGAATATCCAGTCTTTGGACGTAATTCTGGGTATGGATTGGTTCAAGAAGCATCAAACAGTGTTGGAATGTGGAAGCCGAGCAGTCACCTTGGACGGTCCCGATGGAAGCAAGGTTAGATTTGAAGCCGACATGAAGCAGCCAGAAAAAGTGATGGTATGCCAAAGTAAAGGGATTGCCCTAAATGAAGTGCCAGTTGCCAGAGAATATCTAGATGTTTTTCCTGATGATCTCCCTGGGATGCCGCCAAAAAGAGAAGTAGAGTTCGCAATTGAGTTAGCACCAGGCACCTCACCAATTTCCAAGAGACCCTACCGAATGCCCGCCAATGAGTTAGCAGAATTGAAGAAACAAATACAAGAATTGTTGGATAAAGGATATGTCAGACCCAGCACCTCTCCGTGGGGAGCACCAGTATTGTTTGTTAAGAAAAAGGATGGTAGCCAGCGTATGTGTGTGGATTACCGAGCTCTCAATGAAGTTACCATCAAGAACAAGTATCCGTTGCCCAGAATTGATGACCTGTTTGATCAATTAAAAGGAGCTGGAGTGTTCTCCAAGATTGATTTGAGATCGGGGTATCACCAAATGAGGATTCGACCGGAGGACATACCCAAGACAGCCTTCTCAACTCGTTATGGATTGTATGAGTTCACCGTGATGTCCTTTGGCTTAACCAACGCCCCAGCCTACTTTATGTATCTGATGAACAAAGTGTTCATGGATTACTTGGACAAGTTTGTTGTTGTATTTATCAATGACATTCTGATCTACTCCAAGAATGAGGAGGAGCATGAAGAACATTTTAGGTTGGTATTGCAGAGATTGCGGGAGCATAAGTTGTATGCCAAGTTCAGCAAGTGTGAATTTTGGATGAAGGAAGTTGCCTTTTTGGGTCATGTGTTGACAGCAGAAGGAGTGTCCGTTGACTCAGGGAAAGTACAGGATGTGCTTACTTGGAAGGCACCCACGTCAGTGACCCAGGTCAGAAGCTTCCTGGGAATGGCAGGTTACTACCGTAGATTCATTGAAGGATTCTCCAGTGTAGCCCGACCGCTCACTCAGCTATTAAAGAAGGAGAAGAAGTTTGAATGGACGCCAGAATGCGAGAAGAGTTTTCGGAAGTTAAAGGAAAGTCTGACAACAGCGCCAGTCCTAATTTTGCCAGACATCAAGAAAGATTTTGAGATTTATTGTGACGCATCCCGCAAAGGTTTAGGGTGCGTATTGATGCAAGACAAGAAAGTGGTAGCTTATGCATCGCGCCAGCTAAGACCACATGAGGAGAATTACCCCACGCATGACTTGGAGCTAGCGGCAGTTGTGCATGCCTTGAAAATATGGCGACACTACCTAATGGGTAACCGATGCGAGATCTACACGGATCATAAGAGCCTGAAGTATATCTTCACCCAATCAGATCTCAACCTAAGACAGAGAAGATGGTTGGAGTTGATAAAGGACTATGACATTGGAATCCACTATCACCCAGGAAAAGCCAACATAGTGGCAGATGCGTTGAGCAGAAAGGTGTATTGCAATACAGTAATGGTCAAAGAAAGCCAACCAGCATTGCACAAGGAATTTCAAAAGCTCAGTTTGGAGTTGGTTGAGGAAGGGATGTTAGCCGCTTTGGACTTGCAGCCGACTCTGGATAGTCAGATTCGTCAAGCGCAATCAGAGGATGAAAATATCAAGCATATCAAGGTTGGATTGAGAGAAGGAAAAGCAACAGGTTTTGTGGAGGATGATCAGGGTATCATATGGTACAAGAAGCGATTGTGCGTACCCAATAAGGAAGAGTTGAAGCAATTGTTGCTTAAGGAGGCACACGAGTCATTATATTCAATTCACCCAGGCAGTACCAAGATGTACCAAGACTTCAAGGATAAGTACTGGTGGCCAAGTATGAAGCGAGAAATAGCAGAGTATGTGGCACTTTGTGATGTTTGCCAGCGAGTAAAAGCAGAGCATCAAAGACCCGCAGGGTTGCTGCAACCATTGAAAATTCCCGAGTGGAAGTGGGAAGATGTGGGGATGGACTTCATCACAGGTCTACCTAAGACCAAGGAAGGATACGACTCAATTTGGGTAATCGTGGATCGATTGACAAAGGTCGCCCATTTTCTGCCAGTCAAAACCACATATTCTGGAGATAAGTTGAATGAATTGTATATGTCCAGAATTGTGAGTCTCCATGGAGTACCTAAGAGAATAGTGTCAGATCGTGGATCGCAATTCACTTCACGATTTTGGAGTAGTTTCCACAAAGCAATGGGTACTCATCTGAATTTTAGCACAGCTTATCACCCGCAGACCGATGGTCAGACAGAGCGAGTAAATCAAATCCTGGAGGACATGTTGAGAGCATGTGTCTTGGATCACGGAGCCAAGTGGGACAATTGCTTACCTTTCGCAGAATTTTCCTACAACAACAGTTACCAAGCCAGTTTGCAGATGTCACCGTTTGAGGCTTTGTATGGTTGGAAATGTAGGACCCCTCTCAATTGGAAAGAAACGGGAGAAAGGCAAATTTTTGGGCCAGAGTGTTTGCAAGAAGCTGAAGAAAAAGTGCGCTTGATTCAAGAGAGGCTAAAAGCAGCTCAAGCCAGACAGAAGAGTTATGCTGATACTCGTCGAAGAGATTTAAGCTTTGAGCCCAATGATTATGTGTACCTCAGGATCACACCTTTCAAAGGTGTTAAGCGTTTTCAAATGAAGGGAAAGCTAGCACCAAGGTATGTGGGGCCATTCAAGATTTTGAAGCGCAAGGGAGACGTTGCCTATCAGCTGGAGCTACCTGAGAACTTGAGCGGGATACATGACGTGTTTCATGTGTCCCAATTAAAAAAATGCTTACGAGTGCCAGAGGAAGCAGTGCCAATAGAGGCTGTGGATCTCCAGGAGGATCTGTCTTATAAAGAGCATCCCATCAAAATCTTGGAAGTGTCAGAGCGTGTCACCAGAAGAAGAGTCGTTCGCTTTTGCAAAGTTCAGTGGAGCAATCATTCAGAGGAGGAAGCAACCTGGGAAAGCGAGGAGGATCTCAAAGCGGAGTTTCCAAACCTATTCCTTGGAGAGCTAGAATCTCGGGGTCGAGATTCCGTTTAAGGGGGGAGGTTTGTAACATCCTGATTTTCAGAGTCTTTTTGAAGCTTTTGAAGTAAAATTCACCATTTGAATTTTTCTGGAATTAATTAAAGCTTAAATGGAATTTTTTATGAATTAAAAGGATTTAATATGATTAATCTGAATATGAACATTTGCCAATATTATTTTATTTGAGTTCCTTGTGTCCCAAGGAATTTATTGGTATTTTTCTGGATTTATTTGCTATTTTCTAGAGCTCAAAATAATTTATTTGAATTTTTGAAAAAGAAAAAAAAAGAAAATCCCCAACCGGCCAGTGGGTCGAAACCCACCAGCCGGCCCAGCCAACCAGCCCATCCCGCAGCCGGCCCAGCCTACCCCGCCCCCGCACCACGCGTCACCAATCCGCGCCCGCTCCCCTCCGCGCGATGGTCGCCACGTGGCCACCATCTGCCGCTCTCCGCGCCCGCGCCCCCGCATCCCGGCCGCCCGCTCGCCCGCGCTACCGACAGGTGGGGCCCACCTGTCGGAATCGTCTCCGACCCGGACTCCCCGTCCTCGTCTCCGATCGGGACACCGCCGCCGCCTTCCGGTTTTTTCCTCCGCCGTCTCCGAACCGAACACCTCGGCGTCCGTGTATAAAAGCCGGCCGTCCCCTCGGCCCTCACCGTCCCGAGCCGCCGCCTCCGCCGCCGCTCTCCGCCGTCCGCCGACGCCCGTGCATTCGCCGTCGTCGCCCGCGTGCACTCGCTGCCCTTGCCGCCGGAGCTCGCCGCCCGTGCGCTCGCCGTTCGACGCCGCCGGTGAGTCCCGCCGCCACCTCGGTCGCCGCCGGCCAGACCCCGCCGCCCGAGACCCTCGTCGTCGGCCAGGTCCGCCGCAGCCCCACCGTTAACCGCAGCCCCGCCGCCGCACTCCGCGCCGCCAGCGGAACCGCGCCCACGCCCGTGACGCCTCGGTCCTCGCGCCGGCGTGCGTCAGCGCTGGCGTCACCGCACCGCTTCGCCTTCCTGTGCGCCTGTTCCATCGTACGCCGAGTCACTGACAAGCCGGGCCCACCCGTCAGCCGTAGGCAGTAGACCGCACAGCCGCGCCAGCGAGCCACGCAAGTAGCCACGTCAGCCCTATGCCGACGTGTCACGCCACGTCAGCGCCACGTGGGTGCCATGTCAGCAGCCGAGCCGTCCCAGGTGCCCTGTCAGCCTGCCACGTCAGCCTGCCACGTGTCTGCCCCGTCACCCTGCCACGTCAACCAGTCGTGCACACGTGTCGCCACGTGGTCGCCACGTCAGCACCGCCGTCTGCGTCAGCACCCGCCGCCTGCACTGTTTCGTGCGCCGCGTTCACCGTAGACCCATCTCACCGTGCACCCGGTCCACAGCACAGTGCCATTTTCTATTTTTTTCCCGATTTTCTTTAGATCCAATTTTCCAAGAGCCCGTTCTCCCTCGTCCTAGCTCCGATTGACCCGATTCTTTTTCCTAAATTCATATAAAATTGAGCTCTACCTTTTGGTTCAGGTTTGAAAGTTTTTGGAGTTCATTTGAATTTTATTTGAATTTATTTTGTCTTTTCGTTTCGTTTTCTCTCTCGTTAGATCGTGCGTTCGAGGGAGCGGAAGTTGGATTCGAAGATCAAGAGCTCTCAGCTGAGCAAGGCCAAGGCAAGTCGTGTCCTTTGATCATGTTGAACCCAGTTTGCAATCTATTATTTAATTATTTTGTTTTAAATTATCTTGCATCGCTATTTTTATTCAACTCCTTGTATTGGTAGTTATACTCCTAATTGGTTAGTTCCTCCATGATAATTTGACTACCATGATTCCATTGACACCCTAGGATTGGGAATTATTTAGTGATAAAATAATAATTGTCACATGGGGTTACGTCTACTTGCTTAGCCATGCTTATTATTAGTTCGCTGGGATCTATCATCGCATGTGATTAATTAATTTGACTTAATGAAATATTGAATCGTGGTTGGTGCCACTGTAATAAAATTTGTGCCGTGACGTTGGTGCGTCATTGGCGGTGGTTATACAAAATTGGATTTCACTTGGGCGAATGATCGTGCAGTAAAGGGGGTGCTGGTTGCACGTTGGGATGTGGATGCTTCGCCTGGGTAACTCTTAAGGACTTAACTTTGTGCGCCATTGATCTGAGCTTAATCGTGCAAACCACATGTCTAGTATGGGATAGACCTGGCATAATAATTTGTGAAGTCTCCACTTTGGTTTTACTACTGATGTTGTGTGGCGCAAGAGGGGGCAATTATCGACTAGGGGGTTACCCTACTCGACGGCGAATCCTTAGCGAGTGGGATCGGGTGGAGATGGATCATTGTAAAAGCCTTGTTGTGATGATCTTTAACGTGAGGATAATCACATCGTGTGGGTACAGTTGTGCAACCTCTGCAGAGTGTAAAACTATTCGAATAGCTGTGTCCTCGGTCATGGACAATGCTCGGTGATTTCACACGAGGGGTAGAGTCTTTATGAAATCTGGTTGGTTTGAGCTGGGAAGTGAATGGTTAGTTCACTTGTGGTTATGTTCAATTCCTTTGGTTATCTACTTAATGTCTTTTGTTAAATTCGCTTTTCAATCTATTTATTGTATTTACTTTAAATTGTTGCTTTATGCAAAAATTAACCTTTCAGCCATCCATTGCTAAGCTTTGCATACTATATTGCATTCTTTGTTACAAACGACTTGCTGAGTACCAATGTACTCACGGCTTTATGCCCCTGTTGCTCAGTTGAGGAGGAAGGACCAGATCAGCAGGAGTTGCTAGAAGGAGGCTACTACGAGGACTTCACGGATTAGGACTTCGCTCCCCAGTCGATTGCCTGTGGGCATGTCGAATGGCTACTACGTTTAATTTTGGTTTTCCGCTGATAGATTTAAAGCCCTTCAGGCTAATAATTGTAAGCTTGGCCATAAGGTCGTACTCTGATGGTTATTAATATAATTTGGATTTCCTTTAGAATATCGTGATATGGATGATATTTATCTTTGTTTGCGCTGTGTGCACTAGCGTGATCCTGGACTAATGCAGAATACACAGTAGAGTCCGGATTTGTATATTCGGGTCTCGACAATAAAGCCCAAGGAAGAGACTTATCTTGCTCAAGATTCACGGTACATCAAATCTGAAATTTCAGCAACTTGACCGACAAGAAACACCTGGAGCTCTTGATCTACGTATCTAAAATTGATGAAACTTGAATCATAGCTAGGAAATGATCTTATGGCTATGATTCCAAAAGGAATTGCAAAGATATACCTAGAATATTAATCCATCATGCAAATGGTTCAAACTGCATCAAAAACAGCAATTTTAGCACAAAAACTCAGTTAATGCAAACACAACTTGAGCAAGAATGAGTTCCAATAAATCTTACTGGGTTGGAACATGTTTTAAATGAACTCCTCAACCTCTTAGACGTCCTAGATCCAATAGAACTACAGCAGGTAGAAGGATAGGAAGAAAAACTCAAGTTGCAATAAAGAAAAGTTTGAAATTGCAATAATTAAAATAAACTTTAGAATATAAATGAACTTGAAACTTTTATTGCTTTGAGAGGAAGGATTTCAAAACCACACTTCCTGGTGGGCAAAGCTCAAAGGAGCATAAGGAAAACCCTAAAATCCTTCCCAAAAACTTGGTGGTGGAGGCACACCCCCACCCCTCTATTTATAGCTCTTTGGAAGCAACCACAACCCGTAGATCACCTCAAGGGCTAAGATTAACTCTCTCCACTCACTCATATCCACTTAGGTTGTCAGAATCGCGATACCAGGTAGAATTATTTTTCGTCTGACAGGATTGGATTGTAGGATCGGATCGTAGAATCACAATACTATAAAATTTTTTTAAATATATATATTTTATATAAAAATTGAATTATATTTCTAAATATATTAGTCTGTAGTAGATTTTTGAATTTAATTTTATACTTTGAGTACATTTATTCATGTTATATTGAATTAAGGTTGATTTCTAAAACTTATTTAATTATTTTTAATAAACTAATAATCTTAAAAAATGCAATATGTTAAAGATAATACTTTTTACCTTAGAACAACATGTAAACAACAAAACAAAGCAAATTAAACTAGTGCAACTTAAATTAACAATAGGTAATATCAAAATTTATATGCTTTATAGTTTGTTATTAGGAGCATGATTCTACCGTGATCCTACCGCGATCCTAACGATACCATGAGCTGGATCGCGATCCCACCGCGATTCTACCTAATTCCGATCCACATTGCGATACGTGTCATCTACCTCTAGTAGGATCGTACGATACTACGATACGTATCGCGAGATAACCCTGCTTTGCTCCCATCAGTTGAGCGAATCCCTCATCAGCTAACTTCGATTAGCTTCACTGCGCTTTCTCTTCCTCATCGTCACGTGGCAGAGAGGTGAGACCAAGCACCATACTAGCGCATGGTGATAACCCAAGCGCAAGTAGGAGCAGCGTGACGTTGTTGTTGAGGTAGTGTGCAGCGCTGGGCGAGGTGGGTGCGAGCCTGCACAGAGCGAGGCAGCGAGGGCGTAGTGGTGCACGTTGGCGTGGCACAGCAATGAAGAACTCACAAAATAATGGTCAAATCTACACTTCAGGGTGGCAATTTTGTTAGCCTAGTGTTCATCCTCGTCCGCGTCAATAAAAGCAAAAAGAACTTTGGGGTGATAACTTGTTAAAATCACAGCTTTTAGGAGTCAACTGATGGTAATTTTTGAAGTTCTTCAAATTCACAAAAGTGATGATAGGTAATTTTTCAAATTTAGGTTGGTAATTTCTAGAAACTGCAGATGGTAACTTAAGTGCTAATGATACGAAATTTTGAACTTTTTCATATTCACAGGTGATAATTTCTTAAAAATATAATGATAACTTAGGGCTCAACTCATGATAATTTATGAAATTCTCAAATGCACAACTGGTTGTAATTTTTTAAAATATCGATGGTAACCTAGGCTTTGACTTATGATAATTTATGAACTTTTTCAAATTCTCAAAATGATTGTAATTTTAAATTTATGGTAAGAATTCATTAAACTATCAATGGTAGCTTAGGGTCCAATTAATGTTAGCATATATGACTTTGGTTCAATAATTTATTACAAGCGTAGATGATGACGTTATGTTTTAGTTATATTTTTAATTTATTGAATTACACCATATAAGTTAAGTGGTAAATGTCACGATTAGAAAACCAAAGCTTTCTAAGATTACTCCATAAAAAATAAAATAAGTGGATGCTCTATAAGGCTAAAGAGCACATAGGTGTTCTATAGTTGATTCCAAGAATGAATTCAATCTGTTGAAACTAATCTTATCTGTAATACTTACCTACCGCTATTAGCCTCCGCTTGTTTTAGTGATAGTTACTGGTTTCTACCTTTTAATTCACTATTCCTTAATTTTGTTTTGGTTTTTTAGGCTTTTTTGTCTTTTTGTTTTTTCCTGTATTCATTCGCATTGTCCGTGATGCACTAACATATTTTTTTTATTTTTTATTTTTAAATTATTTATACCAAATAAACCATCATCAGCTACAATAAAAATCATACGTCATCGTTAACCAAGCAATGCTGCTAACCTTAGGGGCTATGCCGACCCAAGTTGTAGTGGGCCCAATCCCATGTCAGCGCTGGCAGGGTGTTCCCCACATGACAATGTATTTATTTTCAGTGTTACCGTGCATCACAGCATGAGAGCTAGATTTGACGTTTAGACAAATCTAGATTAATTAATTTGATTGGCCTGAATGCTTGCAGGGTGGGTGTGGGCCCGTCCATGAAATCAGAGAGCTGGTGCTCAAGTTCTTGTCACCAAGCACCAAATGGCCTGAGAACCTGGAACCACTGCTACACCCCCTTGACGTTTTCCGCCATAGCCGCATCTGTCACGAGTTACCACCCATGGGGCCCTTCCAGCAGAGAGCTCATGATGATGACGGCCAGGAACGTGACTTGCAATTGTCGCCGACCAATGATATCTCCGCGACGGCGATACACGATGCAGGCATCTACCTTAGGAAGCTGGACAACAAGAATGTGAATGACATCAAATTCGTCGGCCACACACTCAGCCTACCGATCCTCACAGTGAATGAATTAACTGAGTCCATCTTCACTAACCAGATTGCATTTGAGCGGCTCCATGTTCCCTTGGGAGCATTACGGACGTCCTTGCCGGTCACCGCTTATGTCTTCTTCACGTCCTACATCATCAAGCTAAGTCAGCTGAGGACGTCAGTCTGCTGGTGTCCAGAGGGATCATTAGGAATGCTCTGGGCAACGAGCACAAGGTGGTCGAGTTGTTCATGAATCTGTCGAATGACCTACACGTTTATCCCCAGAACAGCCCATTGATGGAGGTGCACCGGCGGATGGGCAAACATTGCCAGAAGAAATGGAGCATTTGGCGGGCGTACATAGCCCGTACGTACTTCAGGAGCCCGTGGGCACCGATCTCCCTCGCTGGCAGTGCCTTCTTCCTCTTGATAACTGTCTTTCGCAACATCTACAGCTTGACACAACACCGAGAGATGGTCGACTAATCAATTGATGAGAATGGACACATTCCTCAACATTTTGATCCGCATGCCGGCATCGACGTGACTTTGTGTTATGTGTTTGATCAATTGTTCTGTTCTTATTTTGTGTTAAACGAGGGAGTTATTTATTTGTTTGAATAATGTTGGGTGTTGGTAAATATCACCCGGATGTTTTCTTCCTAACTATCATCTAGATTTATAACTATTGGATTAAAGATTCAACGGCCATGAATTCTCTCCCACCCCCTCCAAAAAAAATCTCACCCTCCTCCAAAAAAGGGGATTTGGTGTGCGCAATCTTACATTTCCCATGATCTAATATTCCCCTTAATATGAATACTGGTGAACTAATGGGACAATCGGATATTTGCCACTCTAAAGATACCAAACAGGATGTAATCAGTTTAATGCCACTACAAAGACATTAAAATCCATTATTTGCCCTCTAAAATGACGCTCATGCCCTTCCATCTCTTCGAACCCCTACTTCTCGATCTTCTCTTCCTTCCAAAAACAGAGGCTACACGTGGGATAAGGAGGAAATCACAGAAACAAAACCATCAGCAATACCACATAAAAAAGCATTGTGTTGCTGCCGCAAAATTTCCTAACGGTAGCACCGCATCTTATTGAGTGTGCTCCTTAGCAATGTATGTGATGTGGAAACCAATTTTTCAGCAAATTGTAAAAGTTGATGATATATGTAACTCACGATTGATCAACACGTTGAAGTGGATCAAATGCCTAAGAGAGAGGGTGAATTGGGTTTCTTTTTGCTAATTACCAAATTAATGCCATAGCCGCATCCGTCACGAGTTGGAAAACTTGTGATTATGACATAGTAGTCCATGAGATTAAACCTTAAGAAACTTAGCTTAAATCATTGTTGTAATCAGAATTATAAAACATTTCATCCAGATACATGTACTTTGTACTTTGTAAACTGATATAATTTGACCATCGAAGAAGTCAGAATGCCGTTGAAGGACATGCGGAAGAACATGGGTGGGCTAATGGCTTCACTGTGGATGTGTGGGCCATCGGGAATGCCGTGCGTCTGGGCATCCACGAGTGGACGCTGTTCTACTCCACGTCCTTCCTAGATTTGTAAATCTCAGTTCCACTTTCCTAGTTTCATGAAATCAGGATTATTATTTACTATAAATAAAAAATTTGGCTTAGGTTGGGATAGAAAAGATTAGAATTTTAGGGTCTGTTCTTTCCGGCTTTCGGCTTTTTCTATAGTACCTAACTTTCAAACGATGTATTTTTTTCAAAACGAAGTCTACAAGTTAATTGTAGTACGCGTTAAAAACCCAACATCTGTATCATCCAAAATCGCAAGTGAGGATCTAATGTTGGTCATGGGTGGTCAGCCGAACACCCAAATTTTTTGATAAAAAACCTAGTATATATAAGGTATAATATATATACCTGAGCAGGCGAGCAGTAGCCCGCGACCCCATGTCGAGTGCGCGGTCCGCGCCTCTGGCCTCCGGTGCCGCACCAGCCCTCCACTCAGCGCCGGTGCCGTGTGACCGCCATCTGGGCTCCAGGTCTCCGCTTCGGCCTTCTACTCCGCCCTCCGGCACGATCGACGAGCGCGCCTCCGCCCTCCGGCCGCTCCGGCACTCTGCCAGCACCGCGAGTCCGCAACACTGCCTGGAGGGTGGATCTAGGCTCTGGCAGTCAGGCTCCGCACTGGCGTGACTGCACGACCGGCGACCACGCCTCCGGCCTCTGGCCCTCCGCTCCACCGCCACCACAGACCGCGTCACCTCCGGCTCCGGCTCCAGCTCCACGCCGCACGACTGGCGACCGCGCCTTCAGCCATCCGCTCCATCAACTCCGTGCCACACAACCGGCCGACCGGACTGCGCGACCGCGCCTCCGCCCTCCGGCGTCTCCACTCCACCTGCGGACGCATGATTTCCAAAAAGAAATATTGGAGGTATGCGTCGCTTCTTAGCTAGTTACTTTGACTAATATAATTGGCTTGAGTATAGTGTGGAACGAGATGCTGCTTTTCTACTTCGTTTGTTATCTGTTCAATGATAAAACTAATTGTGCTGGTGGAGATAGTTTTGTGAATGGGGGATTTAGAAATTAGAATAATGAAAATAGGTTTGACAAACATGTTGAAGCAATTACTAGTGCCCACAATGAAGCTCAAGAGAAATACAATTTATTCATTAAACCTAAAGCATCAATTGAGGAATCTTTTGTTTCAAACTCAAAACAACAAAAGGCATGAAGCATCGCCAAGTTAATTTGTGAACTTTTGCAATTGTTTTGTTATTTCTTGATATTATTTGATATATTATCCCTAGTACAAACAATTGTATGTTAACTATTGCTACTGTAGATCTATATATTTTGTACTTAAAATTTTTGTATAACTTCGAACACCCATTTTAAAATTCCTGTATTAGGGACGATACATATGTTGGAGAGGAAATAAATGCTGGGAATGGCATGTATGTTGCCCTCGCCGCCGGCAACGCCGCCACCGTGCGCCCCCTGCTCTGTTTCGGCCAGAACTAACTCCCTCCTTTGTTCTCTTCATGTGAGTATGCTGCTTCTCTTCTTCACACGACGTGTGGGCCCAACTTGTTAGATGTCTAGCTAAGTTGCTTGTATGTCTCTATGTTCATTTCTCATGTAATCAACTTTAGCATTCAAGTATTCAAGAATTATTCAAATAAAAATTTGATAAAAATATAATTTATGAATAATCGTAAAGATGAAAGTCTAGTTATGAAATTAGAATAAAGGCCTATGCAAGAATTTAAGTTTGCATAGCACCATGAAATGGAAATTTGATAAAATATGATTTATAAATAAAAATGAGAATAAAATTTAATTAGAAATTATAATGAAAGTTATGCCAATTCATAATACTAGAGATTTAATCTTAATTAATTTTATGTCAACCAAGAAATTAGCAAGATAATTGTTATAAGAATAATTAAACAGTGAATCAGGACAATCTCTAGTAGTAACACCTGTAAGTGTGTATATCCCCAGGTGGCGAACTCACCTCTAAGCAAATATACAGCGAGAGTGCTTATATCGGGCTATAAGAGTATATGATCCGAATGCACATAATTGTAATAAGGACAATCTATAGTAGTAACACCTGCAAGCGTGTATATCCCCGAGTGGCGAACTCTCCTCTAAGCAAATATACAGTGAGAGTGCCCATCTCGGGCTCGACAGTCCGGTAACCCTGCACTAACAAGTCTTGCTACTTTACTGCTATGCGGGTGCTATAGGAATCCGTGAATAAGACAGTAGACTAGTCTGTAATGGCCACTTTATGTATATAAGATTTTCTCATGCAAGATAAAATAGATACATGGAGCACAACACATACCGAATTACCGCAAAAGAAAACTCTGAAACCGTTGGTCGGCCAGCCAGGTGGTTGCCATGCGCAGCTCTTCGGCTTCAAGTCGGTGGAGAGGGGGTGACATGGCCAGCTGGTGTGGATCGATGGGCTGGCTGGTGTACGTGGACGGGTGTGATGGAGCGGAGATGGCACAATTCCAACTCAAGAGCTTGCACCACCCTGTGTGGCCAGCCCCGCTCGTTTCGGCTTAAACTTCTGGATTCTAATTTATTTGTACTATTCATAAATTTCATTTTTTTTCTATACTTTTAGCTTTTTTGAGCTTTTTTGCCGGTTCTTTTTTGCGTATTTATTTGCATTATACGTGATGGGCTAACATTTTTTTTCTATTTTTAATTTTTTAAATTTAATTATGCTAAATAAACCTTCGTCAGCTACAATGTTTCAGTCAGCTATAGTGTTTTTTAGTCATAAGTCACTTAAAAAAGCTCTTTTAAGCAGGGGCCAAGTCCTCGCTTGACTTAGTTAAGCCGGTAGCGATTTGGTCTACGGTGGCTGGGCTGGCCGGCTTATGGGCCTGGCCGCCCTATCTGGTCTTGGCCTAGGCCTCCTGCCTTGGCGAAGTGACGGTGGACCCGTGGTGATGATGGGCCGGCCAGCTAGTGGGCCTGATCGGCCGGTTGGCCTCTCTAGCCTGCTGCTGATGTTGTGCTGGGCACTTGTTGATTTTCCTTGCTTTGCTTTTTTTCACATTCTAGGGGCACTTGTTTTGTTTTTTTTCACATTCTTGATTTTCCTTGTTTTTGGCAATTTTCCAGCAAAACATGTTGATGCACAAAATACATGGAAATAATAGCACAAATAGGCTTGAACTTAGTTTTAATCCTTATTTCAGCTTGCCTTTTTGCAGGATTTCTGGCTGTAAAATATGGTAGAAACCGCGTCAACACAATACCCCATGCTCAGACTTCTGCTTGTCCCAAGCAAAACTGAGTTGCAGATTCCCTCAAAAATATTTTGCAATGATGATAGTAGAATAACTCAGCAATGAATACACACTTATCCAAAACTGGATACCTGTGGACTTGTTCAGTTTTGATTGTTGAAGGCGGTTGAAGAGTTGAACGGCACGATGATCTAACTTGGCGGCCAGTTTCGTCGGAAAAGATCAAAGAGAGTGCAGCCTCTTCACGAATCAGCCCACCCATATGTGCGGCCCATATTGTTCGCAACAATAGTTCGAATGCCTGTCTTCTCTGGAAGTTCCCAGATATTTCATCTGATAGAGGAATCTGCGAAGTTTCCACATTTGATAGAGACATCTGCGAAGTTTGTGGCCTGTGGGGGTTCAGAAACCGGACCGAAGACATTGTGGTCAGTCATCCTGCTTGTCTGAATTAGTCAAATTAATTGTTCTACTAAAGGGAAATTGGCTTGGGCGATACGCAAATTGCTAAGAGCAATCAAGAACCCGCAGCCTAGCCCTCTTTCCCCTCTCTTTTCTCTTTCTGCGAGCTTCTAATGGCGGATCCGGTAACCACTGGTGCGGCAGTGGGCTGGGGCATATCTGTCGTAGGGTGGGTCGTCTCGCCCATCATCTCTAAGCTCCTCAACAAAGGCTTCTCCTACCTCGGCTTTGATGTATCAGAGAAGCTGAAAGAGCTTGAGACCAAAGTTTTACAGCTGGAACTGATGCTGGAAGCAGTTGATTAGAGCCCTCACAGGGATCGTTTAGAGAAATGGTTAAAGGAGCTTAGATCTGCTTTCTATGAAGCTGAAGACATCTTGGATGATGTTGAGTATTACCATCTCGAAAGGCAGATCGTATCTCAACCTGATGACAAGTTGGAATCAGACGCCATGCCTCCTCGTAGGAGGAATTGGATGAAGAAGCTCAAGGCCACCCTGCCCCAGTGCTCCCGACTGAAAAAACAGGTACTTTCCTGCCTCAGACCTTCTAAACATTGTTGTGCCATGCCAATATATGTTGCCTGTTATTACTGCTCTTCCTCTTAGATAACTATTGGTTGTGAAACATCCTAAGCCTAAATTTCGCTTAAAGCCTAGCTAGACTCAACATGGGAATATGGGATGAGCCTATGGACATGCAGCAACTTGTTTGGACTTTTGTCTACGCTCAGCCAAAAGGGGTAAGCTAGAGGTGCTACGTTTGGGCAAATGGGCATTAGATGCTAATGTAACTCACTTTAAACTAGCACATACATCACCACACACATATACTACACATATACATACGCAAGTGCGCCCCCTAGCATGCATCTATAATTGAGGAGGCTAGGAATAAATCCACAGCCTCACGGTGCACGCTTTCCTACTGATGTACGCTTGCGTATGAATAAAGGTGGGAAAGTAAGATTCGAGTCCTGGTGAATGGAGTTGCACTCCCAAGTCTCTACCAACCAACAAACTCGTGGTTCCCTCAACTATTAATTTTCGAACACTGGATATGACTACTCAGCATATGACTATTGCCTGTTATTACTGCTCTTAGATACTATTGGTTGTGAAACATCCTAAGCCTAAATTTTGCTTAAAGCCTAGCCTTCACACGGGAATATGGGATGAACCTACGTGCACACAGCACCTTGGTTGGGCTTTTGTCTACGCTCAGCCTAACAGGGTAATCCAGAGTTGCTGTTAGAGTTTGTAATGTTGTTTTCAGTTTAGAGGTCAAAGTCGTAGTTGTAGTCAAGTCGGAAGTCGTGGTTGTAACGAAGTCGGAAGTCTTTGTCCGAGTTTAAGTTGTGTACGAGTACGACTTTGTCTTAGTCAGAGTTGGTGTCATAGTTGTAGTCAAATCCGCTTCATATTCACAGAGCAGGGTATAAAAGGTAGAGCCATTGTATCGAGAGGTGGAGCTCCAAGTTGGCGAGATGTAGTCAAGAGGAGGTGCCGAGAAGAGGGCGACCAGTGTGGTTGCAAGTGCACCGAGTTGAGGTGATGTAGTCGCAGTGGAGGTACAGAGCATGGAGTGACCGGCGTGGTCGTAGGTAGTCGGCAAGACCACAGAGCATGGAGCGACCGATGTGGTCGTAGGCGGTCGGCGTGACCGCAGAGCAGAGGGCGATTGTCATGGTCGTGGCGATCAGCATGATTGCAGAGGAGGTAGGTAACCAGTGTGGTCAGTGGTGATCAGCGTGATTGCAGAGGAGATAGGCGACCAGTGTGGTCGGAGGCAGTCGGTGTGATCATAGTGGAGGCGACCGGTGTGGTAGCAGGCGGTCGGTAAGATCGCATAGGTTCGTAGATGTGGTCGTAAAGGAGTTACGACCACATCGAACAAAGGCTCGTAGACGTGGTCGTAAAGGAGTTACGACCACGGTGAGCAAGGGATCACAGATGTGGTCGTAAAGGAGTTACGATCGCGGTGATAGAGTGGAGAAGTCCGTAGGAGCGGCAAACGTGGTCATAAACGAGTTACGACCATGGTCATAGAGCAGAGGATCGCAGACATGGTTGTAAAGGAGTTACGACCATGGCGACAGAGAAAAGGTGTCCGCAGGTGCTGAAGGCGTCATCGTAAAGGCGTTACGACCATGGTTATGCAGCAGGAAGGCATGGTCGTAAAGGGTTACAACAACAGCGGTTGACAGAATCACTACGTGGTCGTAAGGTGTTACGACTATGGTGATTGACCATGGTCAAAGGAAGTGAGCGTAACGGTGGAGAACGTGGTCATAACTTCAGCTAAAGTTTACGGCCATGTGGTTGGGGCAGCGAGGAGTGATCGGAGGGGTCACAGTGTGGTCGTAACGATCGTCAGCGTGGTCGGAGATCCATCTGAGCGATCGTAGTGACACAGGAGGTGGTCGTAGCCTCAACAACATGGTCGTATGGTTGCAAGAGGTCATCGTAGCAGCTAAGTGATGGTCTTAGAGATCCTGAGAGCAGTCGTAAGAGCTGTAACAGATGCTACCTTTGGGCGAATGAGCATTAGATGCCAGTGTAACTCACTTTAAACTAGCACACACATCACCAGACACCTATACTACACGTATACACATGCAAGTGCATCCCCTAGCACGCACCTATAATAGAGGAGGTTAGAGATAAATCTGTGGCATCACATGCATGCTTTCCTATTGATGTGCACTTGCATATGAATAAAGATGGGAAAGTAAGATTCGAGACCTGGTGAATGGAGTTGTGCTCCTAATTCTCTACCAACCGATAAACACGTGGTTCCCTCCACTACTAATTTTCGAACACTAGATATGACTACTCAGCATAAGACTATTGCCTCAGTTTTGAAACAAATGTCATTTTAGGCATTGACATGGTCTTCAATATAAACATTGGACCAATAATTTTTTTATTAATATGTTGATAAAAACTCTAAAACATAATATTTTGGAAGCTTCTTTTTTACAAAATTTTATTATTTTCTAACTAATCTAAGTACTTTTACGTATATTGGTGATCAATGTACATAAAGTTTGATTGCTCGTATTGCAACAGAACATCTATATTGAAATGGAGGTAGTATTACTTTTGCACTTGTGGCTCTCCCCAACAGTCATCGTGGCTTTCCCAACTCAAGTTGCATCTACTCCATAGACATGATGCATAATGAAGTTTAGCAATCAGTCTTGGAGGGAAATGCAAAAGTTATATTTTCTTTGAAGAAATCTTCTAAGACATGATATGTATTAAGACAAAAAAATGTAGGGGTGTTAGCAAATTTCCCTAAGTCATCTTAGGGTTTCTCTTATGTCCGGTTGTTGGAACTAATCTTGTTGTTGATGGTAGCTAGTATCGATTACTCATGTGTCGAATACTGTGTGGTCGTGTGTCGAGTACTAGGTAGTCGTGTGTTGATTACTTGGTAGTTGCAGTCATGAGTTGATCTGCTCAGTGGTTGTAGCTATAGTATTCGTAGGTCGGTAGTCGTAGCTACAACACCCAATCCGAAGATGTAGTCAAGAAGCCATGGTCGAAGTACTCGTCAGTTGAGTAGTAGTCGTGGTCGAAGTACTCGTAAGTTGAGTAGCAGCTATGGTCGAAGATACCGTGGTCAAAGGACTCAAAGCTGGTCAAGTCTGTGTGCGGTCGTAGACTTGGTCAGGTAGCAGTCTGTCTGCACTAGTAGTATCCACTACCTGTGTGTGTTGGTTAGTGGAGAGAGTATTTCGAGTAGTCCGCGGTGTGCATCGAGCCGTAGGGAATCATGACAGAAAAACCGGATCACAGGGAGTCTAACTAGTAGAGTTAGTGGTGTAATTAGTGGTTGCATGTAATGAAAGTATCAGTGGTGGTAACGCACTATCAAAGACTTGTAACCGTTTGTTGTATTCAGTAGTATAAATAAGAAGAGAAAATGTAAAAGCTATATAACATTACACAACACAAAACTCTTGTGTGTCTTGAGTTGATTCAGAGTGTTCGGACGTGTTACGACCACAGTGTGTGTGCGTTTTGATCCATTGTTGGGCCAACAATTGGTATCAAAGCCTTGGTGTTCTCCATGAGTCGGAGAAGAAGCCGAAGGAAGACTTCTGTGTGTCGGAGAAGAAGAGCTCGGTAATTCCCGTTAGCCGGAGAAGATGTCGAGAGAAGGAAGGAGTTTGTCTCCGACCGTAGTCCGAGGCCTGCTACGAGGTGGTCCGTCCACTTCGCAGGAGGTGGAGAGGAAGAGCATGGTGACGTTGTCGTACCTGCAATTCACTCTCACAAACTGCACGATTTGGGTGATGAAGATGCTAGTCGCTCTTCAGGCTCATAACATGTGAGAAGTAGTCGAAGCTGGTGCCGCCGAGTACTAGAAGGACCAGTTGGCATTGTACGCCGTCTACCAGTCTTTGCCGGAGGACGTCATGTCTTCCCTCGCTGGGAAAGACACGGTGAAATTAGCATGGGAGGCAATCAAGACAACGCACACAATCAAGACCGCGCACATAGGGCACGAGCGCGTGCACGAAGCCAAGCTACAGACCCTCAAGAGAGACTTCGGGGGGGCTGAAGATGGAAGAAGGGGAGGCCATTAAAGACTTTGCTAGTAGAGTGACGTCTGTCATCACTAACATTCGTGCGTTGGGCGACACATGGGTGGATGAAATTGTCATTGTTCACTGGTTTCTTTGTGCTGCCCCGGCATGCTACATGCAGCTCGTCACCTCCATCGACCAGTGTGTAGACTTGAAGACTCTCACCGTCGAAGATCTCATTGGGAGGTACAAAGCCTACAATGAACGTGTCCGAATCAATTTCGGTGATTCAAAGCAGAGTGAGCATTTGTTGCTCATGCGCACGAAGTGGGAGACCCTTAAGAAGAAGAAGAATGGTGAAGAGTCAGGCAGCGGCGCGAAGAAGAACTGTGATCATGGAGATGGCCACGTCACAAGTGGTGGTCGTAGAGACGGCCATAATGACCATGACGACAGCAGCGACGACAGCGACTCCGGCACCAGTGAGCGCAAGTTCAATAGGAAGAAGGTGAAATACTTCAATTGTGGCATATGTGGGCATTTTGCTAGTGAGCACAGCAAGCCAAGGAAGGAAGAGCTACATCTCGCTACGACGGATGAAGAACTGGCGCTACTTTGAAGTTCGGCGAGCAGGTACTCAAAATAATGACTACAAGGTTAGGGGGTTGATTGTTGAAACTAATCTTGTTGTTGATAGTAGTCGGTGTCGAGTACTATGCGGTCATGTGTCAAGTACTATGTAGTCGTGTGTCATGTACTCGTGTGTCAAGTACTATGTAGTCGTGTTTTGAGTACTCGAGTGTTGAGTACTACATAGTTGGAGTCAAGTACTCGTGGGTCGAGTACTTGGTAGTCACAGCCGTGAGTTGATCTGCGCAGTGGTCCTAGTTAAAGTGGTCGTAGCTACAATGGTCGGTAGTTGTAGAGATGTGATCGAGAAGCCGTGGTCGAAGTACTCGTAAGTCAAGTAGCAGCCGTGGTTGAAGATACCGTGGTCAAAAGACTCGAAGGACTCGAAGTTGGTCAAGTCTGTGTGTAGTCATAGACTTGGTTAGGTAGCAGCGTGTCTGCACCAGTCGTATCCACTACCTATGTGTGTTGGTAAGTGGAGCGAGTATTTCAAGTAGTGCGCGGTGTGTGTCGAGTCATAGGGAATCGTGACGGCAAAACCGGATCACAAGGAGTCTAACTAGTGGAGTTAGTGGTGTAATTAGAGGCTACATGTAACGGAAGCATTAGTGGTGGTAACGCATCATCAAAGACTTGTAACCGTTTTTTGTATTCAGTAGTATAAATAAGAAGAAAAATGGAAAAACTGCACGGCATTACGCACCACAAAACTCTTGTGTGTCTTGAGTTGATTTAAAGTGTTCGTATGTGTTATTACCACCGTGTGTGTGTGTGTGTGTTTTGATCCATCACTGGACCAACACTGATGAATCCTCGTAAAAAATCCTCATCGAAATTCTAACCTGTTATTTTTGTTTTACAGGCGAGTGGTACCACGTCAGATGACGCACCCCCTGATATGTCAAAAATGGAGTTGAAGAAAATCCTAGAGAAGATAGAAAACATTATCAACAAAGCACACAAAATTTTGCAACTTCTGAACTTGCCAAGCCACAGTAACGTTGACAAGAGACAAACTGTTGCTGTCAATCCACGTGGGGCAGTCACTACAGCGGCTCCTCCACCAGTAGTAATCGGCCGAGATGAAGATCGTGATAAGATCATAGCTATGCTTCATGGGACAGTAGGTGATGGTCAACCAGAATCCAACAATGCCCTATCCTATTCTATAATTGGCATTCATGGCATCCCTGGCTCTGGGAAATCTACCCTTGCACAGTATGTTTGTGCCCATGAGAAAAAGGACAAGCAAGAAAAAAAGGAAGGCCATTTCGACCTTGTTATGTGGGTTTATGTTTCGCAGAATTTTACTGTGCATACCATTTTGAGTGAGATGATTGAGCAGGCTACAGGGAAACCATGCCCTCAATTCAAGGGTCTTGACGCCCTACAAAATTATTTGAAGAGAACTGAGTGGAAAACTGTTTCTCTTGGTACTGGATGATGTCTGGTACAATGAGGATGTGAGGCGACAGCAGGAGCTACAACATATAGTCTCCCCAATGGAGGTTGGGAAGGTAGGAAGCAAGATCCTAGTGACTAGTCGAACATCGGATGCATTGTTAGCTTTGGGTGCTGTGAGATGTATTCCCATATCTGACTTGGACGATAATGTCTTCCTTAAATTGTTCATGCATTATGCACTTGAAGGTGCAAGGATAGACGATCATAATCGAAGAATATTTGAAATGATTGGGGCTGACATTGCAAAAAAGCTGAAGAGATCACCTCTAGCAGCCAGAACAGTGGGAGGACAGCTACGCATAAGACCAAAGGTTGAGTTTTGGAGAAGTGTTCGGGATCGGGATCTTTTGAATGAGACAACGGGCGCTCTGTGGTGGAGCTACCATCATCTTGATGAGCAGGTCAGGAGATGCTTTGCTTACTGCAGTATTTTCCCGAGAAGATATCTGTTAAAGCGTGATGAATTAGTCAACTTGTGGGTTGCAGAAGGGTTTATAGGAACTACCAATGCAGGGGAGGAAATGGAAGCTGTTGGTCATGGCTACTTGGATGAATTAGTGTCAACCTCATTTCTGCAACGTGCTGTAGTTGGTGGCCAGGACTACTATACAATTCATGATCTGCTGCGTGATTTAGTAGACAAGGTAGCAGGAAGTGACTGCTTCAGAATTGAGAATGGCTGGATAGAAGGAGTTCCTCGAGATGTTCGCCATCTTTTCGTTACGACTTGTAATAGAGCATTGTTGGCTGAGAAGATACTCAAATTGGAAAATTTACGCACTCTAATCATTGGTAGTGGTGCAATGACAGAAGAAATTGAAGATGAAGACTTTGACAGTATGTTTGATAGTATGTTCACGGGGCTGAGGAAATTGCGGATGCTGAGCGTAGGAGTCTGGAGACAGTCCAGGCAATTCTCAGTCCCAGAATCTATTGGCCAATTAAAGCATATACGCTATCTTGCACTTAGGAGCCACTTTTTGAAGCTAATTTTACCTAGAACATTTAGCAAGCTTTACCATATGCAGGTGCTAGATTGCGGTTCTTGCAAAGAAGTGGGTGTTTTACCCTGGTCAAGATATGATGAGTAACCTCATCAACTTGCATCATATATTGACCTTATCAGAACTGAATCTTTCGAACATTATCAGGCTGACGTCACTCCAAACGTTACCTATCTTGCGAGTAAGGAAGGAACCTGGGTACGAGTTACGGCAGATCAGTGGTCTTGGGAATGTTGGAAGCAAACAGGAAGCTCTTGAAGCCAATCTAGCTGGCAAGGAACGCATCACAAGACTTGACTTAACGTGGGACCAGAATAGCTGCAGTGCAGACCTTGAAGCAGAGATACTTGAGGGCCTTTGCCCTCCGATGGGCCTTGAAACACTGGAAATCTTCGGCTACAAAGGGTCGAGGTACCCAGATTGGATGGTTGGTAACAAGAATGGACCGAAGCACCTGCAACGACTTGTACTCGTCGGGTGCAGCCGGTTGGGAGCTATTCCTGATATAAATGAGTTTTTTGTTCATCTTCGTGGTCTTGCACTAGACTCCTGCGACTGGGACGCCTTGCCAGATAATATGGAGTGCCTCACGTCGCTCGAGAAATTGTGGATCTTTTGGTGCCAGAATATTCGATCACTACCAACGCTGCCCCAGTCTCTCAAGTACTTGTCTATCACTGCCTGCAATGACATGTTCACGAGGTCGTGCAAAACAATCGGAGACCCAAACTGGCAAAAGATTGAACACGTTCCCAAGAAAGTTATTCATGGAAATTCGGAGGTACAACTGTAAATCCCTTTTGCTGCCTCCTTTTTCCATTTTGTGTTTGCAAAACGTTAATATGTAGCCTCCGTAAGTAAGAACTGTTACAAAGGCTGCTTATGTTTCTTAATCCATCTGCTTATGCAGACGGCGGGAGCTGAAGGAGATGGCCGTCCATTGCTGGAGCTTGAGACATCTGGACGCGCGGAGGGGAATTGAAGTTAAGCCTGCCGATCTACACAGGCTTGGCCGGATTGCTACTTGTGCGTGGACGTGTGCCTTTTATTTGGTGACTTGGTGTTGAACAGTTGATCTGTTGTTGCTGATTTGCGAGCGAACTGGATGCTGTACTCGTACGGTCATACATTGCATTACATACGACGTAAATGAGCACTAAATTTATCTGTTTCCCAATATTTGTGATATTGTGGAAATATTAGTACCCTTTTAAGTAATTTTGCTAACACTGTTTGATTGCTAGTTAGTGTGGGCATGCAAGAATTTGATAGTGTTTTGCGTATTGCTATGTGTTTTGTTGGAAAGCGTATTACGGGCCCAAGCCAAAACAAACCTTTTAGCCCATAATATCGAGTTCTGGCCAGTGCCCGAGCCGACAGCCGGAAAAGGGCTATCGTGGTTTGTTCACCACTCGCGATGGGAATGGAGACAGCAGTATCTGAGCAGAATAGCCATGCCAAAAAAATACTATTTAGTTTCAAAAAAAATACTATTTAGAGTTTCTGAGCAGTTGCAACTTGCAACTCCACACATACGTGTAACATTCCAAAAATTTGGAATATTGAAATATGAAAATTTGAATACTTTTAATGTCCATTGGTGTTATTCGAATTTTTTCTAGGATTTCCATTTGAGCAACTTGATTGGATTTTGTGTAGGACAAATCAATCGATAAAAGGAAACAATTTTTTTGAACCAATTAAAAAAATTGAAACTATCTACTTTTCGAAGGATTACTAAAATGAAGATCAAATTTAAATTCAAAATTCAAATTAAAAACCTGTAACACCCCATTTTTGGGGCTGTTCAAATTTGTGTGGCTCTTTCAAAAGCTAAGTACAAAATTTGTTTCTCAAACCGGTTTGAAATTTTCGGAAAAAAAAAACTCAAGTTTCTAGGCCGGCCCGGCCCATTCTCCCGGGAAAAAATTGATCATATACCCTCCATTTAGATGGAAATTGAGGATTTACCCTCCTGGCCCACGTGTCAGTGACTTATGATGACCCCACGTGTCATTGAGATGTGGAGGGTAAATCCTCAATTTCCCAACTAAAGGGAGGATATATGATCCAATCTCCCTTCTCCCGGCCTTTCTCTTCTCTCCGCCCAGCAGCAGCCGGCCCGGCTCCCCCCTCTTCTCTCTCTCCCCCTGCTCTTTGCCACTTCCTATGCCCGCCGCGCCCGGCGCGTGAGCCGGCCGCACTGCGCTTTGTTAAGTATTAGCTATTTGGGATCTCCTAGGTTAGATCTAGTGGGGTTTCATTTACGGGTTCGAGTTCTTGAGGCAATACCGAGAGGGAGAGAGAGAACTAACCGTCCGACGCGGAGGAGGAAGAGTTGGCCATCGCGGGGACGCTTGGTGAAGTCTGCGCACGGGCAGCGACGGTCGGGGAAGAGGTGCGGGGCTCCTCGGCGGCGGCGTGTCCCGGGCGGCGGCGACCTCCCTGGCGGCGGCGATCTGGCGGTGGTGCTTCCCGTCGCTGAAGCGCTCCCTCTTAGATCGGGTCTAGGGTTTGTCGGTGGGGATGGCGGCGGCACGGTAAACCTTGGTGTTCGTGCCGCCCCGGCCCCCACCTCTATTTATGTGGCGCTGGCGATAGGGGCCCACCAGCCTATTGGGCTGAGCACCCCCGATCAGGGCGCGGTCAAGGGGAGAGGGGGGGCATTTGGCCGTTGGGCCAAATGCCCTGAGATCACATTCTAACATTCTCCCCCTTGATCTCAATCTATGCTTTATCTTTAATTACTTTTGCCTTTACACATTCCATTACAGATTAGTGCATAGAACATGTCTCATCGTCACGGTCAATCGCCGATAGATTCAACAGCTACAATACACCTCTCTGTTCTGAAATAGTTACTTTAATCTTTTGGGCCATCTTTTAGTCCAGGAATCACAGGCTTTCCCTTAAACCCATGCCGGCTACATGTTCTCTGAACACGTTGGGTGGTAAGCCTTTTGTAAGCGGATCCGCTAACATCTTTGCGGTACTTATATGCTCAAGACTTATAATTTGATCCCGAACTTTATCTTTCACAACATAGTACTTTATGTCAATGTGTTTGGCAGCACCACTTGACTTATTGTTGTGGGCATACGTTACTGCGGGTTCATTATCGCAGTACAACTTAAGTGGTCTATTGATGTCGTCAACCACTTTTAAACCGGGTATAAACTTCTTTAGCCAATTCACCTGCCCCGTAGCCTCATAACATGCTACAAACTCAGCATACATTGTGGACGATGTAGTGATGGTTTGCTTTGAGCTTTTCCACGATATAGCTCCTCCTGCGAGAGTGAACACATATCCGAATGTAGACTTTCTATCATCTCCCGCAATATCAGAATCTGTATACCCCACTATATGGAGTGAATCTGATCTTCTGTATGTCATCATGAGGCCTTTTGTTCCTTGCAAATAATGCAAGACTTTCTTTATCAATTTCCAATGTTCTATTCCAGGATTGCTCTGGAATCTGCCAAGTAACCCGGTAACAAATGTTAAGTCAGGGCGTGTGCACACTTGAGCATACTGTAAGCTTCCGACAGCTGAAGCATATGGAACCGCTTTCATTTGATCAATCTCATACTGGTTCCTGGGGCATTGAAAATCCCCATATCTGTCGCCCTTGACTATAGGTGCAGGTGAAGGACTACATTTATGCATACCAAATTTCTTCAAGACTTTCTCTATGTATGCCTTTTGTGACAGTCCCAATACCCCTTTGTTTCTATCTCGGTGAATTTCGATCCCTAGAACGAACGAAGATCTTTCATATCAAAGTTTGAGGACAAAAACTTCTTTGTCTCCAGTAGCAGACTGACATCACTACTAGCTAGTAGGATATCATCCACATACAGGATTAGGAAGATAAACTTCCCATCTTTAAACTTTGCATAAACACAGTTGTCCTCTACATTCTCTTTAAACCCAAATTTTCTTATTGTACTGTCAAACTTCAAGTACCACTGTCTTGAAGCTTGCTTTAACCCATAAATCGATTTCTTTAGGCGGCATCCCATTCTTTCATTTCCTTCCACGACAAAACCTTTCGGTTGTGCCATGTAAACATTTTCCTCCAAATCCCCATTAAGAAATGTCGTCTTTACATCCATCTGATGCAACTCTAAATCATAATGTGCTACTAATGCCATTATGATTCTGAAGGAATCTTTACATGAGACTGGAGAAAAAGTCTCAGTGTAATCAATCCCTTCTCTTTGCGTAAAGCCTTTTGCCACAAGTCGCGCTTTGTATCTTTCTACATTCCCTTGGGAGTCAAGCTTTGTCTTGTAGACCCATTTACAGCCTACTGTTTTGGCTCCTTTAGGAATAATTTCCAAGTCCCAGACTTTATGTAACATCCCAAATAGGGAATTACTGTAATTGCGAAAAACGTAAAATCTTTTAATCGTTTTCTTGGGTTTTTCAAAAATCTTTGGTGTACTTGAATCTCTCGAATTGGATTTTCTTGCCGAGAGCCCAATTAATAAAATTCAAAATCTTGGGATCAAGAACCAAGTTTGAAAATCAAATCGAGAAAATCCAAGTTCCCTTGGAAGCATTAGTCTCAAAATTTAAAATTTAAAAATGGTTATCCCAGGCCAACAATAGAAATTATCAAATCAATATAAAACCCTTCTATCCAATTTTGGCAAAACCCGAGGATCTCAAAAATCAAAATGGTTGAATTCAAAAATCTAAATCTAGCTTTCAAATTCAAAATCTAGTCACAAATCTAAAATTAGAAATTCTGAAATAAATATTTTTTTTCGGGCCCAGCCCATTTCTTCCTTTCCCTCTCCCGGCCCATTCTCTTCTCAGCCCGATTCGGCCGCCCTTTTTTTTCCTCTGGCCTTTGGCCCACCCGACGCCGTGGCTTCTTCTTCCTTCCCCTGTTTTCTTCCGCCTCCTCCCCCATGCTCATGGCGTCGCCCCAGGCCGACGGCCCAGCCCGCGCTCCGCCCACTGGTTTCGTCAGCTGCACCCCGGTTTCGCCTCCGTACGCGCAATCACGACCCTACCACCGGCCTAGCTCCGCGCGCGCTGCTCCCTACCCCGGCGTTACTCCTCAGCGTCGCCTCCGCCCAGCATTACTTCGCCTGCGTGTCTTCAATGCCGGCGTTACTCCACTGCGCCCGGCTTCAACGACGCCCAGCTGTCCGCCACCTTCGCCCGCCTATAAGGAGCCGGCCGAACCCCACTTGCTCCCCTTCTCCCTCGCTTCCAGCCGAGCCACCCTGGGCTTGCGCCACCGGCCACCACCCGTCCCGACCACCTCCGGCGAGCGCCTCGCAAGCTAATCGCGTCACGGCATGCCCCAGGTCGCCCTCTACCTCCCCACTTGAGTAATAGAAAAATCGCCGCCCGAGAACGACGCGCGCACCCTTTTTCCCTTTCCGGTCGATCGTCGCTATTTCCGCCGCCGCCCTCACCTCGGTCGGTCCCGGGGCGATTCCACGCGGCGGGAGCGGCACCTCGGCACCCCAAGGCTTCCCAAGCCGACGGCCTGCGCTCTCCCCCGCCGACGCGACCCCGCCACGGTTGTCTCCCCGCGCCGCCACTGGTGCTCGTCGCTGGTCCACTGCAGCCTCTCTCCGACCGGTTCAGTCGCCCAGGTGAGCTATCCGTACTCCCCTCATGCTCAGGCGCGCCTCCTTTCCTTCCCCCTCGCACTCGGCCGCCGGCGCCTCTCTTCTTCCTCACCGCCGGCCGCCTAGGACTGCTGCCCACCCGCTTTGGCGCCGCCCCGGCCGAAGCCCTGTTACCGGGAGCCTCCTCGTCGCCAGGGCGTTCCGTTTTGCCGGTCGCCGCCCCCCTCCGGCCGCTCCTCACCGGCGTCAGCGTCGCCCAGCTCCGGCGCCTCCCTCCTCTGCTCCGGTTCTGCTCTGTTCCCTGCCAAACCGATCCCTTCTTCTCTGTCTCCTTTTTGTATGACTTGTGGACCCACTAAAGTTTAGCATCTGGTAATTGTGGGTCACTTGCATTTCCCTCAACCCAGTTGCAGCAGACTTCTTAAAATATAAATTATAAATAAAAATGGGAACAAAAAAAAATTGAATTGTGGGATTTAACTAAGAAGGGTAGGAAATGAAATAAAAAGAAAGAAGAATCTAAGTTTGATTAAATTGCATGTAAAGAGACATTGTGCATAAGAATAATAATAAGGAATTATTTATGAATTCATAATGAAAAGATTTACGCAATTAAATTAAAAACTTAACCTGAGTTAACTATATTCCAATTGAGATTAATATATTAATACTCATGTAAAATTAAAACAAGTTATGCATGATCTATCTTTTTAGGGCAAGTAATTGCCATGGCTTCCATGGATATTAATGTTAGAAATCAAAAAGGTGAAACTAAGTAAAAGATCATCTTTTATAAATCAAAGGTACTAGAAGGTAATCCTAAATAATTAAAAACACATGTATGAAGCCTTAGAAATATAATTTCAATCTCTCCAAACTTTACTCTGGAAACTCGAATAATAACCTTAATCGTATCTCGAGTGGTTAGACACTATCTTTCATCCGTCCATCTAAATATATTTAAGCAAACTGAGTAAATCAATTTGGCAAGGTTTTGCTACATAAAATAGCAACCATGAATCACTCATTCAATAAAAGACAGATCACTAATAATAAGATTGGTTAGTTGAGGAAATAATCCACCTTGTGCATAATAATAAGTGGTTAGACAATTAGATTTCATATCTTAATTAAGTTGTTAAAATCAATGATTCATTGAGTTGGCCGTTGCTATCCCTGATAAGTTTTGCCACATGAAATATTAAAGTTACACCGAATATTTAATTATACTCACTTTACGTATCCGTATCCTAAAATCCTAAAATCATGTTTCCCTTTTGCTACCATCGATACTCTCCTTCATTTGTCCATGAGTCCTGCCTGACTCATGGAACTTTCTTGATAAATATAAAACAATTTAAAGAAAGTCATCAAATAAAAGTTCGAGTCTCGCCTTTTCCCAATCAGTTGCGTAGATAATTCCTGAAGATGCATCTTCACTTTTGATCCCTCGATCCCCTAAAATTTTCCCTCACGGTAAAGCTATTCAGACAACTCATTCTTTTGTTTAAATCCAGCTACCACTGTATTCACGGCACGCTAATCCGAATTCTCTTTCTATCTCCAAATCGTAATGAATTTGCAATTTAAATTTAATCGGGCATTTGTAGTGTTTAGTTTTATTGGTCTTCCTTTTATTTTCTGCGTATTAGAATTTGAAGACTCGACAAGGCGACGGATTCGAGCAGTAAGACTGGGTAAAAGCGAGGGCCAGTAATTCAAAGTCATTGATTGAGAAGGCTTTGAGTTGAATCAAGGACCATGGTAAACCAAGCAAGGCAAGTCATCACTTTGATCATATTGCTCCCACATTTTATGCAAATTTATGTTCCTTTAAATTATCAACCTGCATGCTTAATTTAATATGCAAATGTATGTCAAAACTTAAGGTAGCTACATGCCCATTTGCTGTGTATTAAATTTAATATGCCTTTACTTGACACTTGAATCACTTAGTCCTTGTCGCCATAGATAATAATGATAATCTGTACTAGCTGTAGATTACATTACAATACTATGCTAGTCCGGTCAAGTCCAGGGCGCTAGTCGCCCTGATCATCAATCTTTACAACAAAAGAATTTATTTTGGGACAGTCATGGGATGTACGTGGCTGAGTATTTTGTTACGACTGTTTTATGCTTCTCAAAACCCTCAAAATCTGCTCTACCTGTTTGGGCGGTTGGTGAGAGTGGATGGTGCCGATGTCGCACGAGAACCCGTGGTTTGTGGTAAGAACCGCCTGGACAAATTAAGGACTGAATCTGGTGATGACCTCCTTGTGTAAAACAGTACAACCACAAGTCTATATGGGTACGACCTAGCTAATTAACTTGCAAAGGTTTAGTTAGATATCACCAGTGGAAAGTGGGTACCAGGGCATACTGGTTTACTCACAGTGAGGCACAGGGATTTACTGTACTCATACGGCGCAAGAGGGGGCTTCTGACTGTGGTGGATTTAACCCTTCAGCGGTGAAACCTCAGCGGGTGATGTCTAGCTAGACTGGAGTAAGGTAAAGGCTTTGTGATAAATTATCTGGGCCTCATGCCTAAGGAAGCATGCTGGCTATTAGGATGATTTATCTCTTGTGGGTAAAGTGTACAACCTCTGCAGAGTGTAAAACTATTCGAATAGCCGTGCCTACGGTCAAGGGCGGACATGGGAACTTACTTGAGTTAGTTCAATTTCCAAAAATATTTGTGGGTGGGATAAAACCTATCAGAGGGAAGTACTCTGACTTTGATTTTTTTTCTGGAGGGAAGTACTCCAGTGGCAAAAACTAGCATTCGAGAAGGTAATCATGCACTATAAAAGGTGGATGTAACCTACACTACAATTATTATCGCATTCTCACAATCAATTTCATAAAATTCTGTTTCAGTTAAAATTGCTAAGTCTCAGGAGTTTTCCTATTTATTGTAATTCCAAAACACTGATTTTAGCAAATAAAAGAGCCTCAAGCCTCCCTTGACAGCTTTGCATCTAATATTACTGCATCCTGTGTGGTGGCTTGCTGAGTATCATCGTACTCATTCTTGCTTAATTGCTACCATTCAGTCAGAAAGAACAGGAATGTCAAGCCCTGCGACGCTAAAAAGGGGTCGACAGAGCTAGAAGACGAAGAGGCCATGGACTAGGTCGCGAACCCCAGTTGGCTGCCTATGGGCAAGTCCTGAGGGTCCCACCTGTGTGGAGTTTCCGCTGCTGCATTTTATTGATTTCGGCCTAACCGGCCCATGGGTAAGTATTACTGTATTATTTAAGCTTCCGCATGATATGCTTTTGATATACGGTAATGTATCTGTGAGAACTATCTACTGATCCAGGGAATAGTGCGGTGGAATCACAGAGGATCTGGGTTTTGCTAACCCAAGGTCCGACACTTTATTAGCCTTCATGGACTTCATTTCCTCTTCCATGGCCTCAAGCCACTTTGATGAATTTTGGCTTCTCATGGCTTCTTCAAATGAGGTGGGATCATCCTCCATTTGAAATTCCTCTGTATGATAAATCTGATAATCATCAGAAATAGCTGATCTTCTTACTCTTTGAGACCTCCTCGGGGCCTCCTCATTTGGTACATCTTCTATTTGAGGCTGTTGTTGCTCCCCCTCATCTGTGGCAATGGGTTCTATAGGATCCTGAAGAACAGGTTCATCATTCTCATTCATTATTGCCACAGGAGGAACAATAACAGGTGCTGGCACCGCAGTGTCTTGCACCGTCGGTGCAGCGACAGCAGGTAGTGTGAAGAATGGCTCTTGAATCATCGGAGTGGGCGCATACACCCGCTTCTCTTCAAGGTCGATCTCTCGAGCTACCATGCTCCCCCTCATCATTTCATCCTCTAAGAAGACAGCGTGTCTCGTTTCTACAAACTTTGTATATCTGTCTGGACAGTAGAAACGAAAACCTTTTGACTTTTCAGGGTAGCCAATGAAATGGCAACTTACTGTTTTGGGATCAAGCTTCCCAAGGTTTGGGTTAAATACTTTAGCCTCAGCAGGACTCCCCCACACACGTAAGTGGTTTAGCGAGGGAACTCTTCCTGTCCACAACTCGTACGGTGTTTTGGGCACCGACTTACTAGGCACTCTGTTGAGAATATGAATGGCGGTTTTCAACGCCTCCATCCATAAACTCAATGGCAATGTGGAATAGCTCATCATGCTTTGCACCATATCCATCAGGGTACGGTTGCGTCTTTCAGCCACTCCATTTTGTTGAGGTTCGCCCGGTGTAGAATACTGGGCCACTATGCCATTTTCCTGTAAAAACCTTGCAAAAGGTCCAGGAACTTGTCCATATGGGGTATGTCGACCGTAGTACTCCCCCCACGGCCAGATCGGACTATCTTAATCTTTAAATCGTGTTGGTTTTCAACTTCAGCCTTAAATATCTTGAATTTATCCAAGGCTTCATTTCTTTCTTTGATTGGATAAATATATCCATAACGGGAGTAATCATCCGTGAATGTTATGAACGAGTCATATCCATCCACACTTTTCACAGGAAAAGGACCACAAATGTCTGTGTAAATAATTTGTAGAACTCCTGTGCTTCTTTTGGCGTCTTTCTTAATCTTCTTTACATATTTTCCTTTAATGCATTCTCTGCATTGTTCTAAGTCTGAGAACTCTAATGGAGGAAGAATATCATTCTTAACTAGTCTTTCTATTCTCCCCCTCGAAATATGGCCTAAACGACAATGCCATAATTTCGACGACGCATCTAGAGTTCTCTTTCGTTTCCTGTTTACATTCGTAGACGAGGATTCATTCACTTTCTCGCACGCGACGTTCCCATTATCGCATACGACATTCACATCATCACGTAATGATAACAAATAAAGCTCATTTTGTAAGATGACAAGACCAACACATTCTTTATTAAACATTATTTCACACTTGCCATTTCCAAAATGACAATCATAACCATCATTGTCCAAACATGAAACACTAATCAAATTCCTCTGTAAAGAGGGAACATAAAGAACATCTCTAAGTAAAAGAATGAAGCCATCTGCTAGCTCTAATGAAAGATCTCCAACGGCTTCAACTTCAGCTTGGACTCCATTTGCAACTTTAATGCATCTTTCGTTTCTTTGCATAGTCCTCGTCGAACGGAATCCCTATAAAGAATTAGCAATATGAATAGTTGCTCCTGAGTCAATCCACCAAGTGGATTTCGAATATTGCACATACAGGGATTCATTTATAAAGGTAATAATGTTCTCACCTTTCTTTGCCATTATCATCTTTAAATAATCAGGACAATTCTTCTTGTAGTGTCCCGTCGTCTTGCAGTGAAGACACTGATCTTTGTCTACAGCAAATTTATTCTGTTGAGGCTGATGGACAGAGGCTTTTCCCTTGTTCTTTGAGAAGGGGTTACTGTTGAAGTTCTTTTTCTTATTGTCCTTCACATAGTTGATAGAACCACCATGTGAGGATTTGATTCTTTCCTCCTCTTGCACACACATAGCAATGCACTTTTCCAAGTCCCATTTCTCGGGCTGCATGTTGTAGTTGACAACAAAAGTGTCAAACTCTTTAGGCAAGGAAGCAAAAACCAAATGAATAAGGAACTCATCCTTGAGAGCCAAATCCATTGGTTTAAGCTTGGATGCCAAGTTGCTCATCCGCAGTATGTGCTCTCTTATGCCACTGCCACCACCAGAGTACCTCTCTGTCACAAGCTGTTTAATCAGCTGTGTAGCATAAGTCTTTGAAGAGCCAGTAAACTGACTCTTTATTCTCTCAAGGTACTCTGTGACAGTGTCACACTCTGCGATTGAGCCCACAATAGCAGGCTCAATCGTGTTCTTTATCACAGCCATACATTTCTTATTGGCTGTGGTCCATTTCTTATGCTCAAGGTCATAAGACATTTGTAAGGGAGCATGATCCCTCTGTCTTTTCTGCCAAGCAGTATCATCCTCATTTTGATCCCTCACTGGTGCCATAGGCTCAGTGGGACGTGCTGTAGTGAGGACCCAGTCCACCTCAGCTAAGATAAACGCCAAGTCTATCTTTTTCTTCCACTCCCCATAATTATCTCCTTTAAGAGTGGGGATCTCTCTGATACAACTCATTAAGTTGTATCCGCCTGAAAAATATTTCAAATAAAGTGAGAACATAACAGGAAAATTATATGCCTTATTTCCAACGTTGGTCAAAAATACGACATACAATTTAAATCAATTTTATCTATACATTAAATCTACATCACCGTTGGGCAGAAATAGAAATAATGCATAAAATCATCAATTAAAAAATTATAATACTGTTATTATCAACGTTGGTCAGAAAATAACAATATCATAATTATCTGGGATTTATTTCTATTTTCCAAAATTAAATTCTCCCGTTGGTTCGAATTTAATAATGAAAATCAATTAACATTAACTTTTGCAGCGGAAACTGTAATTATTCTAAAAATAATTCATTATTCAGAAGCATTAAACTGTACACATTTAATCTCTGAAAAAATTAACACGTTGGTGCAAAATTTACAGAGATTTTAAATCAAATTTCATTGAAATTCACTCATAAATGCTTCTGGAAAAAATTAAATTCAATTTCTGGGTTTCACTGTGCAAACAGGCATTTCGGCCTGTTCGGCCTGGCCCACGGCCCACGGCGGCCTGCCCGCCCGCGGCCTCGGCGGCCTGCTCACGCGCGGCCCAGCCGGCCTCACGCGCGCGTGCCCGCGGCCTTACGCGCTGCCGCTCGCTCCCCCGCGCCGCAACGGTCTCAGCCGTTGGATGCGAATCCAACGGCTTCAATCCCACTCGGCCGCGGCCTTTTGCGCCTCTGCGCGATCCATCAGCCGTCGGATTCGCATCCGACGGCTCTCGTTCCTCGCGGCCGATCGCGCTCGCGCGCAACCTGGGCCTGGGCCGTGAAACCACTCGCCCGCCTGGGCCGAAAGCCAGCCCACGCGATCTCAGCCGTCCGATCGCATCCAACGGCTGCGCGGCGTTCTCGTCGGATCAAAACCGGCTCGCGGCGGACGCCCCCGAAACCCTAGTTCATTCTCTCCTCTCCCTCTCCCCTCGCGCCCGAGCGAACTCAGCGGCGGCGGCGACTGCGTCCACGCCGCCGGAGAAGGAGAAGAAGACCGACGCCGCCATGGGCCCTCTCGCCGGCGTGCGCGCTCCCCTGAGAGGGAGCGCGCCGCCGTCGAGCGGCTCCGTGTCGGCGCCCCTCCGAGCGCGCGCACTCGGATCTGTCTCGCGCGTCGACGGTGGCCCGTACGTGGAGCGCCGGCGAGCCCACGGCCCGATCGGTCTCCCGCACGCCAGCGACGACGGCCAGGTAAGCCCAGCCGTTTCTTTTCTAGGGTTAGGGTTCGGGTTAGGGTTCGTCCTTCCCCTCTTTTCTTTCTTTTCTTTTCCCCATCTAAATCTACGTCTAGGCGCTCTGATACCATTGTTAAGTATTAGCTATTTGGGATCTCCTAGGTTAGATCTAGTGGGGTTTCATTTACGGGTTCGAGTTCTTGAGGCAATACCGAGAGGGAGAGAGAGAACTAACCGTCCGACGCAGAGGAGGAAGAGTTGGCCATCGCGGGGACGCTTGGTGAAGTCTGCGCACGGGCAGCGACGGTCGGGGAAGAGGTGCGGGGCTCCTCGGCGGCGGCGTGTCCCGGGCGGCGGCGACCTCCCTAGCGGCGGCGATCTGGCAGTGGTGCTTCCCGTCGCTGAAGCGCCCCCTCTTAGATCGGGTCTAGGGTTTGTCGGTGGGGATGGCGGCGGCAAGGTAAACCTTGGTGTTCATGCCGCCCCGGCCCCCACCTCTATTTATGTGGCGCTGGCGACAGGGGCCCACCAGCCTATTGGGCTGAGCGCCCCCGATCAGGGCGCGGTCAAGGGGAGAGGGGGGGCATTTGGCCGTTGGGCCAAATGCCCTGAGATCACATTCTAACACGCTTGTCCAGCGGTGTCGCCCGCCGACCTTCCTCCGCACCCAGCCTAGCTTCCCTACGGCCGTTCTCGGCCGGCCGTTGCCCTCCCCTTGCTCTCCATCACCTCCCCTCTACTTCCCCTACCTCCCTGAGCTCGTCATCACCTCCGCCGGAGCATTCCTCGGCCATCACCGCTGCCAGCCTCACCCGATGAGGCCCAAGCCTCCCTAGGCCTTCCCCTGTGCTCGCCCTATCCTTCTTCCTCTCTCGTGCCTTATCGGCCTCCCGTTCCTCGCAGACCACCGGCGACCCTCGTTTTCTCCAACTCTGGCGCCCCACCGCCCTGTCGCTTCACTGCTTCCCCGTCCAATTGCCCAATCATGGAGTTTCACTCGGACATCCCGAAGGCACCCCAACCACCGCCAGGCTGCATCTTCCCCTCCGACGAGCCCGTGCCATCATCTACCTCGCCGCCGTACCGGCTCTCGTCGCCAGTTCCGCTCCGCCATCCCCAACCTCGGCCGCCCTTCCCGGTGAGCTCCTCTCCCCCTCTTGAAGTTCCTCTTGCCCGGAATCAGCCTTGACATCGTGCTCCGCCGCAATGCCATGAGCGTCGTACCTCCTCCGCCAAGCATTGCCGACGACCGAGGTAGGCACCAAATCGGCCCGCGCCGCCTCGTCCCGAGTCCGCGTTACGTCGTAGGCTCCATTTCGCGCACGGCCTCCGGCGCCGTGCCTCCTCTCGTCGTCGGTGGGCCTCACCGCCTCTCGGTCGGGAGGACTGTAGCGGTGCCATTAGCCACTAATTGCTTTTGCTTAGGGGCTAATGACCGCCTTAACCCAGGGTTAAGCAGTCCCTGACATGTGCCCCCCTTTATTTAAAGGTTCTGTTGGACTGACAAGTGGGCCACCCTCTGATTTAAAATTCTTTTAAATCTCAGTTTTAAAATCTAAGTCACTGACATACGGCCCCAAGCACTTTTGTACCTCCCATCCAAGAACATTGAAACTAACAACACCATAAGTCAGCATCGACTGGAATACTCTCTTAGCATCTTGCATGGAATTGCATTTAGCATACATCATGAGGAGAGAATTACGAACCAGTACATTGTTGTGAAGACTTAATTGCAATACCATGGCATGAACCATTCTGCCATCCATCAAGGCTCCTGGACTCGAACACACTCCTAGAGCGCTGGAAATGTCATGTGAAAGTAAAAATGGATAAATACACATCAATCGAGGGCTATGCGCAATCCACAATGCAATAGTCATTCTGCACATAGGATCCGATCACAGTGTTCCATGATATTAGATCCCTACTGCTCATGTTCCAGAACAGAAACTCAGCATCACTCAATTTCCCAGCAGCAGCAGCATACGCATTCACTAGGGCATTAATTATGGGAATACACGGCCTATTTTTTTTAAAAGTTTATAGCTTTTGACTGTGGCTTATGGTTTTTGGATGTTCATGTAAGAGATTACAAAATAATAGAAACTCACGTGCGGTTTTTACCGATATAAATGAAGTCAGTATAATATGTACTATAATTAACTAGCAGATCTTATCTTGAAAAGATATTCTGTTTAAAAGTTAATTAGTGTAGAAAAATCAAAAAGTAGCTTTTAAAAACTAAAAAGAACGTAGCCATAAGAATGCAGACCACTCTTGAGACAAAGGGAACGAATTCCGCTTCCGTGCTCGACATGATCTGAGGAGGCACAGACAGAAATCAAGCTGCACAGAGTTATTGCATCAGGCGGCCTTAATAGCCCACCATGACGCATATCTAAAAAAAACAGAACATTTGCTACGGATTCCTTTATGTTAGTGTCGCGCTCCTCCATTTGATCAAAGAGCCTCTCAGCATCCTGCACCCTTCCCAGGTAACCAAACATGGTGATCAGTGAATTTGCCACACGTGGGCGAGCGCGTGGATTGCTGCCCCACACGCACGGCCCTCCTCCCCCAAGCGTTCGCACGAGGTAACGAGGCTGGTGAGTGTGAATCCGCCGAGCGGGACCTCATGGCCCCGCATGCCCCACAGAAGATCGAACGCATCGACATCGCGGCCGCAGCCGGAGACGGTGGTGTACCAGGATGAAGGGGTCTGGCGTAAAATTTTTGCTTTTTAGCCCAAAATTTTAAAGTTTTTTACATATAGACTCCTGGAGAAAAGATTTGCAAAAATGGACCCCTAGCACGGCGTCAACTCACATGGTGCCCATGGTACACGTCACGGCGCCATATTCTTTGGCGCCGTGAGTGGACACGTAGGATCCACGGTGGCACACCACGGCGCCATGTGCACATGGCGCCATGACATTCATTCACGGCGCTAACGGTCGTGGCGCCGTTTCCTGGGACTTAACACCGAGCGCAGTCCCCGGCCCCCCACCACCCCCTCAGTGCTCTGTTCGAACAGACCGAACAAAGAGCAGCCTCCGCCGCCGCCCCTCTCTCCCCCCTCAAAATCCACCCCAATCCATCGATTTTTTTCGTGATTTTGCTTCCAAACCGAGAAAGCAAGGTGAGATCCCTCTCCTCGTTTGATTTGTTGCAGTAGATATGGATTATTTGAGATACATTTCGTAGGGTAAAAGTTGAAACCCTAGATGAAATTAGTTGGATTTGGCTCGGTTTTAGGTTCGATTCATATGCGTAATGTATTAGCAATAATGTGTATAGATCCATTTTTAGGGTTGAAATTAGTTGGATTAGGGTTTGATTTGGGTAACTAGCTAACCTAGGGTTAGAAACGAGAAAAATTATAAATCTTATTCGTTTCGCATTTTAGGTTGTCATGGGCTTCACTCGTTTGCCACCTCCATCCGGTGTTCCCGTACCGATGTGTTATTGCGGCGATCCTTGCAAAGTGGAAAGGTCGGATGATCCGGATACATATAGGCAGAGGTACTGGATGTGCGCCAACTGGGCGTTCGATCCGCCACGTGGCGCCGTTGTCCTCGGCAAGATGGTATGTTGTATTGTCGATTCATCGAATTGGTATTAATTCTATTGGTTTAACGAATGCGTACATTTGCAGGAGCCTCCACCGCTTTATGATTTTGAGCAGTGGATCGACACTGCGATCGCTGAGGATGACAAAAAAAATCTTGACGCCAATAAGAAGTGGGTTGAGGAACGAAAGGAGAGGTGGAAAAGGGAGAAGAAACAGGAGAAGGCCGCGAAGGAACACCATGAGGAGGAGCGTAGGAGGGCCGCGGCAAAGCGCAATGGAGAAAGGCAGAAGAAGTTAGAGAGAACGCGGCGTGCCAAGGCAGCCCTTGAGCAGTACCCTGATGCTCAGAGGAAGGGGAAGTGGCCTCGATACACTCAGTAGGTTATTGCTATGTATATTTATGTTTGATGTATGTGGACGTATGTATTTTCTGAAAATTTATAAACTATGTATGTGGACTATGTATGTATGTGGACGTATGCACTCAGTATGTTATTTTGGGCTGTGCTTATTCATTTGGTGAATGTCAATTAGTATTGTTTGTGCGGATGGAACGAAACAACTAGGCCGAGCTTGCAGTTTTAATGCAAGTGCAGTAATCACGGCGCCAAACACTCCAGCGCCGAGATATTGAACTACAGCGCGTAAAACTTTGGCGCCAAATACTGGCGCCAAAGTTCCTGGCGCCGTATTTCAATATCTCGGCGCCGGAATGTTTGGCGCCGTGCTACGAAAACCTACAGAAAAAACAGCAAAGAGTTGTCTGTTTCTGCATATACAAAACACATGCACACATATACATACATTCACATATAAAACACATACACATAACTGTCAATAAAGTTTAGATGCATACATTTTACATATATATATATCTCAAATCATACATACATACATATATGCACACATACACATATAAAATACACATACACATACATATATGCACACATACATCGTCATGCACACATATAAAATACACATACACATACACACAACTCTCATCATCATGGGTTGGAGGACGCAGTATGGGAATCATCGTGAGCTTGCCGCGGTGCTCTCTGTCGTAGAACTTGTCCACCAGCCGGTACCTCGCCATCCTGTGCATTCAAAATTACGTTAGTGATAAAAATAACAAAATATCTAAAAATTATGCTCTCTAGACCTAACGCTGCTAACCTGAGTGGAACGACGTTGACACGTCCGTGAATTGTGACCCAATAGACCACACATACCGCAGAGTGTCTCCTGTGGGTCCTCAACGAAGGGATTTTCCCTACCCCTCTTGGTGCGACCAGGTATCCGATCCATGTCCATCTTGTACCTTGACCGCTTCCTACTGCCCCTCTTGTGCCAACGTAACCCCGCGTCCGCTATGTACCTGGGACCCGAGTAAAGTGGCCACTCGCTTTCATCACGATATGGCTCGAACCGTGGGGCCCATGTCCTCACCAACGCATCCACGCTGAATAGTCTCGGGATTTTGGTCTCAACATCGACATTCCGGGCCCTACATGCGGTCACCATGTGGGAGCATAGAAAATGGAACTTGTCGGGAACACCGCATGTGCATGTGAAGGATGTAATCATGACCTTATGCTTTCGGGCCTCTCGGAGCTCTCCATTCTCGGTTGTCCCTCCACCCTCAACAACCTCATACGTGCCCGTCACATGGTCAAAACAGTGGTACTCCTGTTCATTGGCTTGCATATTCGCTTTGGTAATGAAGCCGTGAGGACGAGGTGGCCAACGTGCATGTGCCTTTAACATGTCTGAGGCTTCCCGGTGCCAGTTGACAAACCATGCAACACACTTGTAGAAAGTGAACGCCGCAATTGCGGTAACTGGCAATCCACGTGCCCCCTTAAGCAGCCCGTTGAAGCATTCTGCCATGTTGCTAGTCATGAACCCATACCTCCTTCCCAATGGGTCATGAGCCCTTGACCATTTGTGCACATCCCTCATTAAACCCCTTATCCAATCACGACCCTCGGCATTAGTTTTCGTTTTCAACTCCTCTAACTTCTCATCGAACAGCTTTACCTCCCTCTGGCGACATACCTCCTCGAAAACTGCAAAGTTGGCCTTCACCCCATCTTTTTTGAACAAGTTCTCTGCAAGGTGCCTTGTGCACCAACGATGATGTACATGTAAATGTCCTGGTATCACTTCCTTAACGGCGCTCAAGATCCCAGCGTGCCTATCAGACAACACACATACCTCCCTCCCCGGGCCAACCACATGGATCCGTACAAGCCGTAGAAACCAAGCCCAGCTAGATTTGTCCTCCTTCTCCACCAAAGCAAAAGCCAATGGCACAAGCGAGTTGTCCGCATCACAGCCAATAGAAATCAACAACGTTCCCTCATACTTGCCCAACAGGAACGTCCCATCAATTGACAGAACAGGCCTACATTGTTTGAAAGCCTCGACACACTGACCAAAGCACCAGAATGCTCGAAAAAAATCTATCTTCCATTAACCCATACATCGGGCTTAGGCACGTACTCATACTGCATTCCTGCATTGGCCGCTTTCATTGCGTTCAACATGGCCGGCAAACGCTCATACGCCTCCTCCCAATCACCATAAATCAACTTCAAAGCACGTTGTTGCGCCCTCCATGCTTTCCCATACTTGATTGTGTAGTGCCACTTTAGTTTAACGGCCTCTATCACTGCTGCCACGCGCATCGTCGGCATGTGCTTTATCATGGGGTACAGGCGGGTTGCAATGAACCGAGAAGTCAACTGACGATGTTTCTGGCTGGGCTCGGAAGACCCACAGCTGTGCGGTCCATCCACAGTTGTAATCTTAAACCTCTCCGTACCCTTCACCTTCCTGGCACAGACTTTCCATGCACACCCTGTGCTCTCACATTTGATGGTGTACTGACGTTTGGCGTATGAGTTCTTAACCCGGTATGGACGGTTGTGCACGATCGAGTACTCTTTCAACCACATCTTCAATGCCGACATATCCTCAAAGACATGACCCTTCTGAATTATGATACTAGCCCCAGGCCTAGGTACGTCCCTCTGCATTTGCCCTCCATCCGCGACAGCCCTATGTGCGTTGCTTAGGTCATTATAATCGGACACTAGTGGATCACGGCCAGGAAACATTCTTCTCAACATCTCAATTTCGCTAGACGTCAAACCTGTGACTGGTCTGTCATCATCTGAGTCCACAGCCCTCGCATCCTCATAAGCAGCCTTGTCTCCTGCAAGCTGTACATCCACCCTGTTAGATGCTACACAAACCATGGGTTCCTCAAACACTGTCTCCTCGTCGAATCCACCAACAAAGCGGTCATCGACATCCTCAGAGTCAGCTTCTACCTGAGTCAATGGAACCTCACATACTTGAGCCGAGGATACAACTTGCACCTCGACCTCTTCATGATCTAGTGACCCAACCAACGGTGAGTCATTGGGATCCAATGCAGCCCTAGGAGGTGATTGATCTCTCACCACCCTCTGCACAAACAAGTCAGGTGCTCTGACCTCTGAGTCCAAAACAGTGGCCACATAGTTATCCCATTCACCGTCGCTGCCAATCGAAACCAATCTCTTTATACGCGGCCCCTTTGACGACCCAACATCAATCAATCCTTGCATAACGACATCACCATGCTCATCTGTCCATCCCAACCTCTCTTTCAAGCGATAAATGACCTCACCATACGACGGATGTGAACTAAATAGCAATGTGGTCTCTTCCATGCCCTCCAAATCAACACCCCCATTGTCATTTCTCTTCACAGTACCACCATGGTGCAAAGTCACAACCTTATCCATCTATAGCACAACAAACAAACATACCTCAGTCATTACGTACAATAATCAAACACTACAAACAGATCTATACACATTATTGCTAATACATTACGCATATCTATTGCGAATCGAACCTAAAACCGAGCCAAATCCAACTAATTTCATCTAGGGTTTCAACTTTTGCCCTACGAAATGTATCTCAAATAATCCATATCTACTGCAACAAATCAAAGGAGGAGAGGGAGCTCACCTTGCTTTCTCGGTATGGAAGCAAAATCGCAAGAAAATTCGTTGGATTGGGATGGATTTGGGGAGGGGAGAGAGGGGCGGCGGCGGAGGCTGCTCTCTGTTCGGTCTGTTCGAACAGAGCACTGAGGGGGTGGTGGGGGGCCGGGGGCTGCGCTCGGTGTTAAGTCCCAGGAAACGGCGCCACGACCGTTAGCGCCGTGAATGAATGTCACGGCGCCATGTGCTTTGGCGCCGTGGTGTGCCACCGTGGATCCTACGTGTCCACTCACGGCGCCAAAGAATATGGCGCCGTGACGTGTACCATGGGCGCCATGTGAGTTGGCGCCGTGCTAGGGGTCCATTTTTGCAAATCTTTTCTCCAGGGGTCCATATGCAAAAAACATTAAAATTTTGGGCTAAAAAGCAAAAATTTTACGGGTCCGGTCGGGTATTGCGTCGAACAAGTGGAGCGCGGCGGCCGGGGAGCGGTGCCAGAAATAGAAGGCGCGGAGGGTGTTGCGGTGGAAGGCGCTGAGCGGGAGCGCGCAGTGGAGGGAGAGAGCGTGGATGGCGAGCGCTAGGAGGGGCGATCGGCGAGGTGGGAGAAGCCGGTGTGCGGGAACAGCGCGACGGCGGGGTTCGTGTGGTCGGCGAGAGGGTAGGCAGAGGCAGTGGGTCGAGTGGGCATGGCGCGGTGGTGGAGAGGCGGCTGGAGGGGGAAGCGGCTAGGCGGGGCGGTGGTCGCTTGGTGTAGTACTTGGCGGCCAGTTTGGTCAGTGGTTCGTCGGAAAAGAGATTGTATGAGCGGCGGCCGGCTGCGACCAAGGAGAGTGAAACGGCAGTGCGTGTTTGTTCTCGGGCCAATTCAGCCTATCGGAATTTGGACCGGAAATCCAATTCAGCCCATCCAGATTTTGATAGCAGATAAGATTCGCGATCCAATCGGCCCATCTAAATTTGTATGTCACGTCCCATGGTAGTGTAACTTGCGGCCCATATTTTGGACCATCAGTATTCTTAGAGTCTGTTTGTATTAACTTTTGACTTTTAATTAAGGCTGGTAAATAGTTGTGGTTAATGAATAATATAACCGATAGAAGCAGCTTTTAGCTGTGACTGTTGAATAGTAGTGAATTGTGACATACTAAAATACAATGTGCATTATAACATGCGAAAGCATAAAAATAGTAGCTGATGAATAAAAGTGACTGATAGAAGTTAAGACGTTTATATTAACTTTGACTTCTAAAAACAAAACCTAGGAAGCTATAATCAATAAGAAAAGGCCTTTAGGCTGGGCTCACAAGCCAAGCCCAGTTGAGCAGCTCAACCCATAATTTCCAGTGGTCGAGCCACCACAAGCTCTCGTCTTCGTCTGGTCCACTCCACATGCCGCAGCAACATGTCTCAAAGATCCCAAAGATCACCGGCGATTCACACCGCAATCTCGTCCAAAAAACAAACACAGATGATCACAACCATTGACAAAAACTTAGTTTAAACATACATGGTCATAACATGGCCACAACCACAAATTAATCTGTTTCAGACATTAACATACAAGAACTTAGTTCAAAAATAGCCTTGGTGACAAACCCAAATTATTCTGGTTCAAACATAGACATACATAATATTTCAGTCCACCATAACCAACCGCAAATAGAGGAATACAATAAAACATTGATAAAAAGAACATAAAGAAAGCTTTAGTTCTTCCTCCGGTCTTGATACATCCTCCTGAGCCGAGCAACCCTTCCATGACTGGACTCTATGAACTGAAAAACTGCTCGATATTCATGTTTAATAAAGAGCTTTGATGCAATAAAATATTCATCACTCCCTTCCTCTGCTCCAGATTGGATAGCCATCCGCATGTGCTATATAATCTCATTCTCAGCTTGATCACTACAATGGCCTTTCTCTTTGCCGGGCCGTTCGGTTCCTTCTCGGTTGCCTTATTTGCCCCTCTACAATGGCCACATCATCATCTTTGTCAGCATCATCTGAACCAACACTTTGTACAGTTGTGACTTCTTCAGTGATTCCAGGGATAACAATTGATTGAGGCGTGAGATTAGCATTCTGGAACATGATTTTAAGCTCATTTAGGTTCTCAAGTGGTGCTTTCTTAAATTTGGTGTACTTCGTGTTTCCGCGAGAGAAATATTTAAATTTCTCTGTATTGTCGTTACGAAGTGCGGGTGTGCCCGTATACGATTGTATACAATTAAATAAATACAACAGAGGCAATAAATGACATAGGAAACTCGTATTTTATTAATATTTTGAAAATTTACAAGTATCTTGTTTTCCCATACATCTATTGTGTTGCGCTTGAATATGTAGACGATTGTGTAGTTCCTAATTCTTAGTCTCATGGGGATTCCAGCTAATTATATCTGTGGGTTTAAACCCATAGAAAACCTCCGATTAAGCTGGGCCAAACGGTTGTCATCATCAAGTCTCATGATTCACGTTTTTTTTTGTAGATGCAGATTCCGGCCTCGTCGGTCACGGAAGAAAGTGAATCGAAGGAGATTTATGATGAATCTCCGACCAGTTCGATGTAGACGGCAAGATAGCAAACAGAGCGTGATGGACTCATCTTTTGGAGTAGAACTCCACACGTACAAGTGAACAATAACTCCATATTTTATTAGGAGCAGTCTGCTCTTATGGACACGAATGCTGCTGCCGCAAAGGAATTTTTGTAGACTATCCTGCTTGTACAGCGCGTACTTACTGCCCTAGCGACGCCATGAACTTTGTAGACGATTGCCGTGTAGAGTCGCTAGACACATGTATGTCGCCACCATGGTGACCTGAAATTTGTAGGCTACCGTATAGAAATGCTAGGTGCATGTACGAACGGCTCGAAATTTGCAGGTTGCCGTGTAGAGCTACTGGACGCACATGCGCCGCTGTTGGAACGGCACGAAAGTTTGTGGAGTAGAAGTGGGCATGTGTGTGCCGTTGTCAGAACGGCCCAAGAATTTGTAGAGTAGACGATCATGCTAGGCACGTATGCGCCTGTGAAAGAGGAAAGAAGCTCATGTGCTCCTGTAAATTACCATCGGGCTAAAGCTGACTTATACAAAGACCCCTTATTGATTATGTAGATTGTAGAGAAGGTTGTGCGTGCGTACGCAACCGGACTACGGAGACGACGGTGTACCAGGAGGAAGGGATCCGGTCGGGCATTGCGTCGAACAGGTGGAGTGAGGCAGCAGGGGAGCGGTAGCGCAAGTAGAAAGTGAGGAGGGTGTTGTGGCGGAATGTGCTGAGCAAAGGTGCACGGCGGCGGGTGAGGGGTCCGTCGGAGAAGGGCGTATGCGATAGAGGCGGCCAGCTGCGACCGAAGGAGAGAGAACGTCTCTATTATTGGCCCAATTAAGACCATCATAATTCGGCCTAGAGCATCTCCAACAATGTCCTCTAAATCTCATCCCCTAAATCACTTTTTAGAGGACACAATCTAGAATATAGAAGACTAAAAATATGTAACCTCCAACAAGTCCCCTAAATATGGTCCCCTAAATTAAAATCTGAGTCCACAAAAACTACCAACCAAAGAATTTAGGGGATCGGACGACGCAGGAGCGTTGGGCATCTCCGATCTAGCGCGCGACAAAAACGACGGCCGATTTAGGGGATAGTGTGCGTCCTCCATATATAGGGGACGAAAAATCAGGGATGGACTCCTCTATATTTTTGGGTACCACTTAGGGGATCTGTTGGAACCTTTTTTTTTACCTTTTCTTCTAAAATATAAGAGATAGAAGTACTTTAGAAGATTTGTTGGAGATGCTCTAAGAGCATCTCCAACAATGTCCTCTAAATCTCATCCTCTAAATCACTTTTTAGAGGACACAATCTAGAAAATAGAAAACTAAAAATATGTAACCTCCAACAAGTCCCCTAAATATGGTTCCCTAAATTAAAATCTGGGTCCACAACAACTACCAACCAATCTAAGATGCTCGGGAAGGCAGCAGCAGTGGAGGATATGCAAATCGAGGCGGCAGTGCGGCAGACGGCGCGGGCGCTCGGGAGGCGGACGGCGCGGGTGTGAGGGCAGGCACGAGGGAGCCAGACGGAGAAGCCGAGGCGGCGGGGTGCGGATAGCCTCGGGTGGCGGCAGTAGTGTTGGGCATCTCCAATGTAGCGTGGGACAAAACCGCGAAGGCTTTTGGGGATGGCATGCGTCCTCCATATTTGGGGGACGAAAAATCAGGGATAGAGTCCTCTATATTTTTAGGTATCATTTAGAAGAGCTGTTGGAGCTTTTTTTTATCTCTTCTTCTAAAATATAGAGGATAGGAGCATTATAGAAGATTTGTTGGAGATGCTCCAAGACCTTGGATGGCAGGTAAGATTCGCGATCCAATTCAGCCCATGAAAATTTGTACCCCGGACAAGATTACAGGACCCATGTCCATGTCACATCCATGGTAGTCTAACTTGCGGGTGGCTCATCTTTATTCTTTGTCCGGGCTCATCCATCCCACGGTTAGTGTTTTCACCCCACAGCACAAATTAAAATTTGCTCATCTTTATTCTTTGTCCGGGCTCATCCATCCCACGGTTAGTGTTTTCACCCCACAGCACAAATTAAAATTTTCTACCGTATAAATCAAAAAGCTATGTAAGTAAAAGACCATGGATAGTTACCACTAGACGCACAGTGTAGCGAAAGTAGAATTGAAGTAGCCGATTCAACGAAGAGCGCATCGGTGTAGTGGTAGTACTCGATCGTCCTCCGGCCAACTGTCTCCTCCTCATGATCGTCCCGATCAGTGCCGTAGTCGCAGCAGCGCCTCTAGCAAATTCCACACGTCAAGGGATGGAACACCATACATCGGCATGCTAGCACCAATGCGCACGGCAAGGGGTTATGAAAGGTGGCGGCTAGGGTTTCGATGGGTGTATTTTGGGATACCTCCATCGGCCCCGCACCTCTCTTTATATAGCCTCCAATCAGATCCTTATCCGATATGAGATCGAATCCCATTCAGAAACTATCATCCGGATCCTTATTGTTCTAACCTATTAAGGCTGCTTAATTCTTAATCCATCTGCTCATGCAGATGGTGGGAGCTGAAGGAGATGGCCGTCCATCGCTGGAGCTTGAGACATCCGGACGCACGGAGGGGAAATGAAGTTGAAATCCGTGAGCCATCCTACCGATCTACACAGGCTTGGCCGGATTGCGACTTGTGCGTGGACGTGTGCCTTTTATTTGGTGACTTGGTGTTGAACAGTTGATCTGTTGTTGCTGATTTGCGAGTGAACTGGATGCTGTACTCGTACGGTCATACATTGCATTACGTACGACGTAAATGAGTACTAAATTTATCTGTTTCCCAATATTTGTGATATTGTGGAAATATTAGTACCCTTTTGAGTAATTTTGCTAACACTGTTTGATGGCTAGTTAGCATGGGCATGCAAGGATTCGATAGTGTTTTCTCTGTTCAGAGTTTCTCCTTTCTTGGCCCAAGCCTATTGCTATGTGTTTTGTTGGAAAGCGTATCACGGGCCCAAGCCAAAACAAACCTTTCAGCCCATAATATCGACTTCTGGGCTGACAGCCGGAGAAGGGCTGTCGTGGTTTGTTCACCACTCGCGATGGGAACGGAGACAGCAGTATCTGAGCAGTATAGCCATGCCAAAATACTATTTAGGGCTGTTCTTTTTAGCTTTTAAAAACTGCTTTTTAATTTTTTTTACAGTAACTAACTTTTAAAAGAAGTATATTTTCATGATAGAGTCTACTAGTTAATTGTAGTACATACTGTACCGACTTCATTTATATCGGCAAAAACCGCACGTGAGTTTCCGTTACTCTATAATCTTTTGTATGAATAGCCTAAAAACCACAAGCTGCAACCAAAATCCGTAAGCTTGAGCCAAAAAGAACAGGCTCTTAGAGTATCTGAGCAGTTGCAACTTGCAACTCTACACATACGTGTAACATTTCAAAAAATTTGGAATATTGAAATATGAAAGTTCGAAACTTTTAATGCCCATTGGTGTTATTTGAATTTTTTCTAGGATTTCCATTTGAGCAACTTGATTGGATTTTGTGTCGGACAAATCAATCAATAAAAGGGAACAAAATTTTTTGAACCAATTCAAAAAAATTGAAACTATATACTTTTCGAAGGTTTGCTAAAATGAAGATCAAATTTAAATTCAAAATTCAAATTAAAAACCTGTAACACCTCATTTTTGGGGCTGTTCAAATTTGTGTGGCTATTTCAAAAGCTAAGTTCAAAATTTGTTTTTTCAAACCGGTTTGAAATTTCCGAAATTCTAAAAAAAACTCAAGTTTCTGAGCAGTTGCAACTTGCAACTCCACACATACGTGTAACATTTCAAAAATTTGGAATATTGAAATATGAAAATTCGAAACTTTTAATGCTCATTGGTGTTATTCGAATTTTTTTCTAGGATTTCCATTTGAGCAACTTGATTGGATTTTGTGTCAGAATAATCTTCGAAGGTTTGCTAAAATGAAGATCAAATTTAAATTCAAAATTCAAATTAAAAACCTGTAACACCTCAATTTGGGGCTGTTCAAATTTATGTGGCTATTTCAAAAGCTAAGTTCAAAATTTGTTTTTCAAACCGGTTTGAAATTTCCGAAATTCTCAAAAAAAAACTCAAGTTTCTAGGCCGGCCCGGCCCATTCTACCGGCCTTTCTCTTTTCTCTTCTCTCGGCCCAGCAGCAGCCGGCCCGGCTCCCCCCTCCTCTCTCTCCCCCTGCTCTTTGCCTCTGCCCGCCGCACCGCGCTTGTCCAGCGGTGTCGCCCGCCGACCTTCCTCCGCGCCCAGCCTAGCTTCCCTGCGGCCGTTCTAGGCCGGTCGTTGCCCTTCCCTTGCTCTCCATCACCTTCCCTCTACTTCCCCTACCTCCCTGAGCACGCCATCACCTCCGCCGGAGCATTCCTTGGTCATCACCGCTGCCAGCCTCACCCGGTGAGCCCCAAGCCTCCCTAGTCCTTCCCCTGTGCTCGCCCTATCCTTCTTCCTCTCTCAGGCCTAATCGGCCTCCCGTTCCTCGCAGACCACCGGCGACCCTCGTCTTCTCCAACTCTGGCGCCCCACCGCCCTGTCGCTTCACTGCTTCCTCGTCCAATTGCCCACTCATGGAGTTTCACTCGGACATCCCGAAGGCACCCCAACCACCGCCAGGCAGCATCCTCCCCTCCGACGAGCCCGTGCCATCATCCACCTCGCCGCCGTACGGGCTCTTGTCGCCAGTTCCGCTCCGCCATCCCCAACCTCGGCCGCCCTTCCCGGTGAGCTCCTTTCCCCCTCTTGAAGCTCCTCTTGCCCGGAATCAGCCTTGGACACCATGCTCCGCCGCAATGCCATGACCGCCGTACCTCCTCCGCCGAGCATTGCCGACGACCGAGCTAGGCACCAAATCGCGCTACGTCGTAGGCTCCATTTCGCGCATGGCCTCCGGCTGCCGTGCCTCCTCTCGTCCAGTGGCGGAACCAGCAAAATGATAAAGGGGGGGCCAGACAAATACGGCCGATGGGATGGCGATTGACAGCCTGATGCGGTGACGCCTCGACGCCTCTGCTCTCCGCCACTGTCTGCTGATCGCGCAGAGAACTGGAAGCGACGCGAGTGGCGACTGGCGAGTCACGCGACTACGCGAGGCGCTGAGTTTATGATGTTTCCTCTCTACGACGTTTCTACTTGAGCCCGGCGAAGCCGCGCCACAGAAGCGAGAGCGCGAACTAACCAACCAACGAGGCATTGATGGTACAGTGACTGCAGACAGCAATGTTGATCTACTCCTGGAAAGGCAGCGCAGAGCAGGAGTGGACGATTTGACTCTTGAATTCAGGCTGGTTTGACAATCGGCCCAGCGCTGGTACAAAGTCTTGCTGAGAGATGCAGTTTTTTTTGGTTGAACTTTCCTACAGAGTTTACAAAATCTGAACTGAATCTCCCAATATTTGCTTACAAATAAGCTGCAGCATCATGAATTACACTAAGTGACCACAACAGAAGACACAACGCTCAAAAAAATTTGGCCGCTTGGGGGGGGGGGCCGCGGCCCCTGCTGGCCCCCCTAGTTCCGCCACTGCTCTCGTCGTCGGTGGGCCTCGCCGCCTCTCGGTCGGGAGGACTGTAGCGGTGCCATTAGCCACTAATTGCTTTTGATTTGGGGCTAATGACCGCCTTAACCCAGGGTTAAGCAGTCCCTGACATGTGCCCCCCTTTATTTAAAGGTTCTGTTGGACTGACAAGTGGTCCCCCTCTCATTTAAAATTCTTTTGAATCCTAGTTTTAAAATCTAAGTCACTGACATACGGCCCCAAGCACCTTTGTACCTCTCATCCAAGAAAATACTCGCATTACCTTCGTACCATCCTCAACCCCTGCATAGCCCCAGTAAGAACATTGCAACCAACAACACCATAAGTCAGCATCGACTGGAATACTCTCTTACCATCTTGCATGGAATGCATTTAGCATACATCATGAGGAGAGAATTACCGACCAGTACAGTGTTGTGAAGACTTAATTGCAATACCATGGCATGAACCATTCTGCCATCCATCAAGACTCCTGGACTTGAACACGCTCCTAAAGCGCTGGAAAGTAAATATGGATAAATAACACATAAATTGAGGGCTATGCGCAACGCATCAATGCAATAATCATTCTGCACATAGGATCCGATCATACTGTTCCATGATATTATATCCCTACTGCTCATGTTCCAGAACAGAAACTCAGCATCACTCAATTTCCCAGCAGCAGCAGCATACATATTTATCAGGGCATTGATCATGGGAATATACGAATGCAGACCACTCCTGAGACACAGGGAATGAATTCCGCTTCCATGCCCGACATGATCTAAGGAGGCACAGACAGAAACCAAGCTGCACAAATTTGTTGCATCAGGTCTTAATAACCCACAATGACGCATATCTGAAAATAACAGAAAACATTTGCTACAGATTCCTTCATGATAGTGTCGCGCTCCTCCATTTGATCAAAGAGCCACTCAGCATCCTGCACCTTTCCTAGGTTACTAAACATGGTAATCAGTGAATTTGCCACACGTGGGCGAGTGCGTGGATAGCTGCCCCGCACGCACGGCCCTCCTCTCCCCAGCGTTCGCACGAAGTGACGAGGCTGGCGAGCGCGAAGCGGCTGAGCGGGACCTCATGGCCCCGTATGCCTCGCAGAAGATCGAACGCGTCGGCGTCGAGACCGCAGCGGACGCAGCCGGAGAGGGCGGTGTACCAGGAGGGAGGGGTCCGGTCGGGCATTGCATCGAACAGGTGGAGCACGTCGGTGGGGGAGCGGTGCCGGAAGTAGAAGGCGAGGAGGGTGCTGCGGTGGAAGGCGCCAAGTGGGAGCGCGCGGCGGCGGGGGAGGAGGGGCCGGTCGGCGAGGTGGGAGAAGCCGGTGTGCGGGAACTGCGCGACGGCGGGGTTCGGGTGGTCGGCCAGGAGGCCGAGGGGGTGAGGCGGAGGCGGCGGGTCGAGTGGGCATGGCGAGGTGGTGGAGAGGCGGCGGGAGGGGGAAGCAGCGAGCATTGGCGGATCTACAGGGTATGCCGGGTGGGCCCCGGCATACCCTGTGGCGGTGGGACTCGGTTGAAGTACCGGGCACGTGACGTCGTGACGCGCCGCTCAATCGGTCGATCCTCAGCACGCGTTCGCTCCCGCCTGCCGCACGTGTGACGCGCCGCTCGATTCGTTGAGACGCTGACGGTTCGCCTTCGCCCAGTCGCCCTTCGCCTCGCCTGCCAGCTGCCGCACGCGTGACGCGCCGCTCGCCCGCTCCGCTTGAATCTCAATCCTCAGGCCTCAGCGTTCCAGACTTCCAGTCGTCGTCTCGTCGATCGATCGTTCGCCGCCGCCGCATGAGAGACGTCGTCAGGTAATCAACTACTTCGTTTTTCAACTACTTCGATCATACGATTCAACTTCTTCGTTTTTTAACTACTTCGATCATACGAATCATAAATTAATGAAATTAATGAATTTCATACCCTGTAGTTTGTAGAGTGTAGATCAACTTCTTCGTTTTTCAGTTGTTCTGGTCATCGATCACATGGTAATTAAATCCATTAATTTCATTAATTTATTGGCTTCGATGTACCGTATACGACAGTATTGCATAGTGAAAACTGAAGAAAAGACAGAGCAGCCATGAAATTAAGATCCGTATCACAAGTTGCCATGGCGATGTAGTTTTAGTTACTAACAAACAAACAATTAAACCACGAGACTTGCATACTGCTATACTAGTACCTGGTTGGCCGAGGTACCTGGTTGTTTTAGGTAAAACCATAAGAACATAGTCACAGATCTTGAAGTCTTGCTCTTGCATTACTTCTATAATAGAAACATACGGCCAAGAAAAGTTCTGGCATTCAAATTTCAAAATGATATATAATATTCTTTATTCTCTTGCAGGGCCGGAGCAATTGTTTTTTTGGAATTGTTCAGTTATGAAGAGAAGCGGAGACATTGCATCTCTTTTTCAGAAACATGCAGCCAAGAAGGCGGCGGCTGCTACTTCAAATCCTGCCCCATCTCCAGTTGAAATTGTGGCGGAAAAGCAAACTCAAGAACAAGAGAGAGTAATTGATAAAAATTGTGAATTCTATGCCCCCGCCCCCGCCCCCGCCACCGCCGCCGGTTTATGACATCAATCGCCTTCCGCATGATCCAGGTGATAGACAGCCCATTGAAAGTTATTCTGTTAATGATCAAGATGCAATTCGAAGAGCATATATTATTAAAGGTCCATTCCAACCTTATGCACATTATTTTCCAAAAAGAAAGATTGGAGATAGAGATCGTCAATTCAATTTTGTATGGTTTCATAAACATGAGGAGTGGCTTGAATATAGTATCAAGAAGGATTCTGTGCTTTGCTTTATATGCTACTTGTTTAAGAAGGGTACTGGGTCAGATAAATTTACTGTTGATGGCTGGAGAAATTGGAATATAGGAGAGAAAGCGCTTCTCAAACATCTGGGTTCTAAGGCACATAATGCAGCTCAAGAGAGATACATTGGCTTTAAGAATCCCAAGGTAGCAATTGATTATCACATTGAGAAGTGGACTGATGAGGATCTTCGTCTTTACAAGAAAAGGTTGACTTATTCACTTAGATGTATCAAGTTTCTTTTGCATCAAGGATTGGCATTTCGTGGACATGACAAAGGCAAAGAATCTAGCAACAGAGGGAACTTCATCGAACTTTTGAAGTTTCTTGCAGGAAATAGTGAAGAAGTGAACAAGTATGTTTTGGACAATGCTCCAGGTAATTGTACCTTAACTAGCCCAGATATACAAAAGCAAATTATTCACTGTTGTGCCATGGAAACTAGAAAGAAAATAATTGAAGAACTTGGTGATGAGCCCTATGCAATTTTAGCTGATGAGTCTAGTGATATATCACATAAAGAACAACTAGCTCTTTGCTTGCGCTATGTTGATAAATTGGGAAGGCCATGTGAGCATTTTATTGGAGTTGTTCATGTAGATGATACTACCTCTTTATCACTTAAGGGTGCCATTGAAACTTTACTTGTTAGTCATGGCTTGATTATGACTAAAATTCGTGGTCAAGGATATGATGGGGCTAGCAACATGAAAGGGGATATTAAAGGGCTGAAAACATTGATCATGCAAGAATCACCTTCTGCTTATTATATACATTGTTTTGCACATCAACTTCAACTAGTTCTTGTTGCTGTTGCCAAGGGCAATACTGATTGTAAGGGTTTTTTTGATCAAGTATCCCTCTTGTTGAATATTGTTGGAGTTTCTTGTAAGCGTCATGGCATGCTTCGAAATGCTAGGCTTGAGAATATCAAGAAAGCACTTGCTTGTGGTGAACTTGAATCTGGAAGTGGATTAAATCAAGAAATGGGTTTGCCTAGGCCTGGTGAGACTCGATGGGGTTCTCATTACAAAACTGTGTGCAGCATCATCACTATGTATCAAGCAATCCATGATGTATTTATCGATCTTGGTGATGATAATTTACATAAGGATGATTGGACCAAAATACATTTTGTGCTTGGAGCATTTGAGACCTTTGAGTTTGTTTTCTTTGCACACTTAATGTATGTTATTCTTGGATACACAAACGAGTTATCCGAGTGTTTGCAAAGAAGGGAGCAAGATATTATTAATGCAATCTCACTTGTTAATGTGGCAAAAAATAGAATGCAACAATTGAGGTCTGATGGTTGGGATCAATTTCTTGAGAGGGTCACTTCATTTTGTGATAAACATGGTGTTGAAGTTCCTGCTATGAATGGTGATTATGTGCCTTATGGAAAATCAGCAAGGTATGCTCGTGCCCGAAAGCAAACAAATGATGATCACTTCAGAAGAGAAGTATATATTGGTGTCATTGATCAAATTAGTCAAGAACTTGATAATCGGTTTGACGAGATTAATATGGAGCTGCTCTCTTGTATGTCAGCCTTCAATCCTTCCAACTCATTTGCTTCTTTTGATGCACAGAAGCTACGTAGACTGGCTGAGTTCTACCCAAAAGAGTTCTCGAATAATTATTTGCTAAAACTTGAATTGTAACTTGATAATTATATCGATGACATGAGACAAAATGATAGCTTCAAAGGTCTAGACAATATTGTTGATCTCTCAGTTAAGCTTGTTGAAACACAGAGGCATAAAGTGTATGATATGGTTTACTTGCTTCTCAAATTGGTATTGCTTCTACCGGTGGCAACAGCAAGTGTTGAAAGGGTATTTTCTGCAATGGTTTTAGTGAAAACAAAGTTAAGAAACAAGATGGGTGATAGTCTTTTGGATGATTGTCTAGTCACTTTCATTGAGCGGGATATTTTCTTTGAAGTGGATGAAAATGATATAATCGAGACATTCATGTCCCTTAGAAAGCGTCGGCTAAAAAAGTTAGATAAGTAGTATTGTAAGTCTCTTACTCTCTTTTATGCCTACATTTTGAACTATCAGTATAGCGTTTGAACTATTCATATTGTAATTTGTGGATGTTTTCAACTTAATCTTCAAATTTAAGACTTATCGTGTTATTTAGTGCATATATGTCGAATTACGTTGCAAATTTTACAACTGTTACTGAATTGCCAAATGGTTTTACCGAATTGTATATGAAAATTTTTAGACGGTATACCCTTAGGTAAAATTCTGGATCCGCCACTGACAGCGAGGCGGGGCGGTGGTCGCTTGGTGCAGTACTTGGCGGCCAGTTTGGTCGGTGCTTCGTCGGAAAAGATCAAAGAGAGAGTGCGGCCTCTTCACGAATCGGCCCACCCATGTGTGCGTGACATCCCATGGTAGTGTAACTTGCGGCCCATGTTGTTCGCAACAATAGTTGGAATTTCCGGTGTGATGCCTGTCTTCTCTGGAAGTTCCCAGATATTTCATCTGATAGAGAAATCTGCGAAGTTTCCACATCTGATAGAGAAATCTGCGAAGTTTGTGGCCTGTGGGGGTTCAGAAACCGGACCGAAGACATTGTGGTCAGTCATCCTGCTTTTCTGAATTAGTCAAGTTAATTCTTCTACTAAAGGGAAATTGGCTTGGGCGATACGCAAATTGCTAAGAGCAATCAAGAACCCGCAGCCTAGCCCTCTTTCCCCTCTATTCTCTCTAATGGCGGATCCGGTGACCATTGGTGCTGCAGTGGGCTGGGGCATGAAAGCGGTAGGGTGGGTCGTCTCGCCCATCATCTCTAAGCTCCTCAACAAAGGCTTCTCCTACCTCGGCTTTGATAGATCAGAGAAGCTGAAAGAGCTTGAGACCAAAGTTTTACAGCTGGAACTGACGCTGGAAGCAGTTGAGGAGAGTCCTCACAGTGATCGTTTGGAGAAATGGTTAAAGGAGCTTAGATCTGCTTTCTATGAAGCCGAAGACATCTTGGATGATGTTGAGTATTACCGTCTCGAAAGGCAGATCGTATCTCTGCCTGATGACAAGTTGGAGTCAGACACCATGTCCCCTCATAGGAGTAATTGGGTGAAGAAGCTCCAGTCTGGCCTGCCCAAGAGTTCCCGACTGAAAAACCAGGTACTTTCCTGCCTCAGGCCCTCTAAACTCTTAGATACTATTGGCATATCATGTTGTGCCATGATATGCCAATATATGTTGCCTGTTAGATAACTATTTGTTGTGAAACATCCTAAGCCTAAATTTCACTTAAAGCCTAGACTCCACGTGGGAATAAGGGATGAGCATATGCGAACACAGCAACTTACTTGGGCTTTTGTCCACGCTCAGCCTAAAGGGGTAACCCAGAGGTGCTATGTTTAGACGAATGGGCATTAGCTGCCGGTCCAACTCACTTTAAACTAGCACACATATCACCACACACTTATACAACACGTATACACACACGCAAGTGCGCCCCCTAACACACACCTATAATTGAGGAGGTTAGGATAAATCCGTGGTCTCACAGTGCACGCTTTCCTAATGAATGGAGTCGTACTCCCAAGTCTTTACCAACCAACAAACATGTGGTTCCCTCTACTACTAATGTTCGAACACTGGATATGACTACTCAGCATATGATTGCTGCCTCCATTTTGAAACAAATGTCATTTTAGGCACTGACATGGTCTTCAATATAAACATTGGATCAATAAATTTGTTATTAATATGTTGATAAAAACTATAAAACATAATATTTTGGAAGCATTTTTTTTACAAAAATTGTATTATTTTCTAACTAATCTAAGTACTTTTGCATATATTGGTGATCAATGTATATAAAGTTTGATTGCTCGTATTGCAACAGAACAACTATCTTGAAATGGAAGTAGTATTACTTTTGCACTTGTGGCTCTCCCCAACAGTCATCGTGGCTTTCCCAACTCAGGTTGCATCTACTCCATAGACTTGATGCATAATGAAGTTTAGCAGTCAGTCTTGGAGGGAAATGCGAAAGTTATATTTTCTTCAAAGAAATCTTCTAAGACATGATATGTATTAAGACAAAAAAATGTAGGGGTGTTAACAAATTTCCCTAAGTTTTCTTAGGGTTTTTCTTATGTTGGGGTGACCGGTGAATCCTCTTAAAAAATCCTCATCAAAAGCCTAACCTGTTATTTTTGTTTTACAGGCGAGTGGTACCACGTCAGATGATGTACCGCCTGATATGTCAAAAATGGAGTTGAAGAAAATCTTAGAAAAGATAGAAAATATTATCAATGAAGCACACAAAATTTTGCAACTTATGAACTTGCCAAGCCACAGTAACATTGACAAGGGACAGACTGTTGCTGCCAATCCACGTGGTGCAGTCACTACCGCGGCTCCTCCACCAGTAGTAATTGGCCGAGATGAAGATCGAGATGAGATCATAGCTATGCTTCATGGGACAGTAGGTGATGGTCAACCAGAATCCAACAGTGCTCTATCCTATTCTATAATTGGCATTCATGGCATCCCCGGCTCCGGGAAATCTACCCTTGCACAGTATGTTTGTGCCCGTGAGAAAAAGGACGGCCATTTCGACCTTGTTATGTGGATCCATGTTTCTCAGAATTTCAGTGTTCATACCATTTTCAGGGAGATGCTTGAGGAGGCTACAGGGAACCCGTCCCCTGAATTCAAGAGCCTTAACACCCTAGAACAGAAGGTGGAAGAGGCACTGAGTGGAAAACGGTTTCTCTTGGTACTAGATGATGTCTGGTACAATAAGGATGTGAGTCATCAGCAGGAGCTACAACAGATAATCTCCCCATTGAAGGTTCGGGAGGCAGGAAGCAAGATCCTAGTGACTAGTCGAACATGGGATGCATTGTTAGCATTGTTAACTTTGGGTGCTGTGAGATGTATTCCCATGCCTGACTTGGATGAGAATGCCTTCCTTGAATTGTTCATGCATTATGCACTTGGAGGTGCAATGATAGACGACCAAAATCGAAGAATATTTGAAATGATTGGGGCTGACATTGCAAAAAAGCTGAAGAGATCACCTCTAGCAGCAAGAACAGTGGGAGGACAGCTACGTATAAGACCGAAGGTTGAGTTTTGGAAACGTGTTGGGGATCGGGACGTGCTGACTGATACCACGGGAGCTCTGTGGTGGAGCTACAAGCACCTTGATGAGCAGGCCAGGCGATGCTTTGCTTACTGCAGTATTTTTCCCAGAAGACATCGTTTGGAACGTGATAAATTAGTAAACTTTTGGGTGGCAGAAGGGTTTATAAAGACAACAGAAATAGAAGAGGAAATGGAAGGTATTGCTCAGGATTACTTTGATCAATTAGTGTCAACATCATTTCTGCAACTAGGAGGAAAGAACCACCTGGACAGGGACTACTATACAATTCATGATCTGCATCATGATTTAGCAGAGAAGGTAGCAGGAAGTGATTGCTTCAGAATTGAGAATGGCTGGACAGGAGAAGTTCCTCGAGATGTTCGCCATCTTTTCGTTACGACTTGTAATAGAGCATTGATGGCTGAGAAGATACTTAAATTGGAAAATTTACGCACTCTGTTCATCGATAGGGGTACAATGAAAGAAGAAATTGAAGACGAAGACTTTGAGAGTATGTTCACGAGGCTAAGGAAATTGCGGATACTGAGCGTACAAGTAATCCGAAGACGGTTCAGCCAATTCTCAATCCCAGCATCTATTGGCCAGTTAAAGCATATACGCTATCTTGCAATTAAGACGAGCTACTTTTTGCAGCTAATTTTACCAAGCACATTTAGGAAGCTTTACCATATGCAGGTGCTAGATTTCGGTTCTTGCAGTGAATTGGTGTTTTACCCTGGTCAAGATATGATGAGTAAATTTATCAACTTGCGGCATATATTGACCTTATCATATCTGAATCTTCCGAACATTATCAGGCTGATGTCACTCCAAACGTTACCTTTCTTCCGAGTAAGGAAGGAACAGGGGTACGAGTTACGGCTGCTGAGGGACCTAAACAAGCTTCGAGGAACGCTAGTGATCGATGGGCTTGAGAATGTTGGAAGCAAAGAGGAAGCTCTTGAAGCCAATCTAGCTGGCAAGGAACGCATCACAGAACTTGATTTATTGTGGAGCTGGGATCGATTACACATCAATGCAGACCTTGAAGCAGAGATACTTGAAGGTCTTTGCCCTCCGATGGGCCTTGACAAACTGGAAATCCACAGCTACGAAGGATCGAGGTACCCAGATTGGATTGTTGGTGTGCCACGACTTCTACTCTGGAGGTGCAGCCCGTTGGGAGCTATTCCTGATAGAAACGAGTTCTTCGTTCATCTTCGTGAGCTCACAATTTGGGGCTGCAGCTGGGACGCCTTGCCAAATTATATGGAGCACCTCACGTCGCTCAAGGAACTGATTATCGTTCGCTGCGAGAAAATTCAATCACTACCAACACTGCCCCAGTCTCTCGAGTACTTTGAACTCTCTGGCTGCAATGACGTGTTCATGACGTCGTGCAATACACAAGGAGAAGCAAATTGGGAAAAGATTATACACGTTCGCAATAAAGTTATATTAAAAGTTACTTAATCCAAGTTACTCTCCTTTACAGCAACAGCTTGGAAATCCCTTTGGTCCACTCCTTTTTCTTTTTATCTTGTTACTTAAGAGCCACCAGGCACCATTTCCGGACTTGTTTAATGTGAGCAGTTAGCTACAACGTAGTATTATTTTCTTTACACGTATTTTGTTCGTGTTGTACTTCTACTTATATCTCTTATGGTGAAATTCGAATTCAAATTCAAATACAAAAAGTCTAAGAGGTTACATTTATATTCTTCTTGTGTTTGAATTAAATAAACTCTAATTGGATAATGTCACGATATTTGAGAAATCATGAACATTACTATGTTGGCGCAGACAAATATCAAGCTGCAAAGAGTTATCGCATCAGGCGTAAACAATTTGCTGCAGATTGCTTCATGCGAGTACATGGGCATCATTGCGTCCCATGACATAGTGTCGCGTCCCTCCATTCGATCAAATTAAGAGCTTGCCAGCATCCTGAAACCTGTCTTTGGAGGTCAGAAACCACGATATGGGAAGCAACCTGAAGCCCGGCCACCTTGTTCTCGAGGGACTCACACAAGCAGTTGCGAATGCATTTACGCCACATCTGACAGAAATGCTACTCGGAGGATAGCATTGGTTTGTGTTAGGAAACCTGGGCCCAGACCAGCAGAGCTGACCCATTATGGGCATCTTACCGCAGACTATAAAAAAGGAGCCATACTGGCATATTTTGTACAGATGAATGAAAAGTAATAAAGAAAGATCAATAAAGAAAGATCAAGAGTTCTCTCTACCTCTCTCTGTGTGTTCAATCTATTATTGTCTTCTGTGATTGATTCGATTTGTTCTAAACAGAGGAATCGATCGGACTAGTCGCCAGCGACGGTTCCTCAACACGTTATCAGCACAAGATCGCTCCGGTGAATTAAAGGTAATCATTGAAGCCCTAATAGATTGAATTTTCTAGATCGCTTTAATATCAAAGTTTTTGCATTTTACATTGAATCTCTACGGTGCAAATCCGCCCTAATCTACCGCGAGCAGACCTGAAGTCACCGACACAATGTCGATCGGTAGATTGAATCATGGGGTAGATGTTGATTGCACTGTAGATTAGAATCAAAAAAATGAGGAAAATTTTTGCATCGGTCTCTGCACGGAAAAAAAATTGGTGCCGGCCGACGGCCTGCCGCCGGCCACCAGCCCGCTGCCGACCGAACCTTGGCTCTGCGCCCGAAGCGCCGGCTGCCGGCCCTGCATGGTTGGCCGCCCCGTTTGGCGCCACCGCCGTGTGTGCTTGGCCCGAAGATCGAAGCACCTAGGCCGCAGCCCGGCGTTCCCCGAAGCAGTGCCGCTGGCGCTGGAGGATCACTACTGCGCTCGCATGCGCATCTCCCCAAGCCGCTGTCGCTTTGGTCCACGTGCCTGCACGCGCATCACTGAAGGCTGCCACTTGTTGCACCGCCGCACACCAGTCCACGCAGCAGCAGCTGACCCGCAGCCGTGCCGACCCGACCTGCGCCCGTATGCGCGCCGCCCCTTCGGCTTCTGAGCACCGCCGCGCGAAGCGCCGGCCGCCACCCTAGGGAGATGCGGCCCGAAGCCGCGCCGGCATCGCCTTCCCATGCCGACGGCCCGAAGCCGCGCTGGCATCGCCTTCCCACGCCGGCGGCCCGATACCGCGCCGGCGCCCGCCTCCGCGCCCGACTTCCATAGATGGCGCTCCGCCATCTCGCACGAGGGCGCCAGCCCGCAGACCGCGCCACCTCGCCTCTCGGTAAGCACACCCGCCGCGCCGCCGCCACAAAGAAATCGGGCAGGAAAACCCTACCGCATGAGGGTTGAGTCGGCCGGGTGGGTCGTCTGGGCCCGTGGGCCGTGTCGGGTGAGAGGAACAGGCTGTATGTGCCAAATTGTGACAGGCCGAAGGAGGGAAAGCCTAGCCTGGGGGAGGGGACCGGTAACTTTGCGAAAACCCCCTTTAAGATCTAGAAATCACCGAACAATCAATAAAACTTGCATACGGGTCTTGATTATTGAAGAAAGGGCCTCGTAGTTCCAAAAATTACAAATAAGGCCTTAAATTTACCAGCGGGTCCAGAATTTTGCAGAAAACCCCTCGGTAAATCAGAAAATTGTGCAAATTTTTCTCTGAAATGAAAATTTGCGTAGAAACCTCCAGAAATTGCAGAATTCGATGAAAATTCATATTCTAGCATAAAAGGGCCTCGGGAATCCGAATTTTGAATTATTTTTAGCATTTGAAGCTTATTTATTTTTGCCATTATTATTTTCTATATCTATTTACTGTTTTGGTTAATTGTAATTGGTTAAATTGCTTTTAATCACTAAAAATAGCGGTAAAATTTATAGAAAATGCATAGAAAATTCTGGAACATTACGAGAACCTTTTGTACCATTTATTTACCCGCAGTAAATTATTCCGTGCGTGTTTACCAGTAGTAAACTTATACACATGTAGATGACTGGAATCACAAACTGGGATTCGAGGAGCTGGTCCAGAATGGCCAAACCATCTGACTTGGGCATCGATGTTGTGATAGTACTTGGAACCAAAAAGCTCCACGCAGCTATTGGGGTTAGCACACCGCATGACACCCAACCCACTCCTGAAGAGAATGATCAGGCACTTCATTTTCTCAGGCACCACCTCTGCCTCACTCTCAAGAATGAGTATATGGCGGAGAAAAGCACGCTAGCACTCTGGACCGCACTCAAGAAGCGGTTTGAGAGGCTAAAATACACCATTCTTCCTCAAGCAGAGCAGGAGTGGATCAGACTGAGGTTGGCCGACTTTAAGATGATCGGGGAGTACAATTCTGCCTTGCACAAGATTTGTACCAATCTTCAACTCTGTGGCAAGAAGATCATAAACAAGCAGAAAATTGAGAAAATCCTATCCACCTTCCACCCCAATGCAGTACAAATCCGCACGCAACTATCGTCAAGATGGCTACAAGGAGTATGCCGAATTGATTGATATGATGCAGGTTGCGGAGGCTCAGGACGAATTTCTCCGCAAGAATTACGTCACTTAGCCACCTGGGAGCTCCGCTGGCCATAAAGCCAACGCCGGGAGCAATAAGGTGCGAAAACCCTTGATGAAGAGAAGGGGAATGAAGGGTAAGGCCGCAACACAGAAAGGCAAATCAGATGCTCCACATGAGAATAAGGCTAGCAAGCCAAAATGGGATGGCAAAGGGCAGCATGAAGCCCACTTTGCATCGGTTGACGGGGAGAGTTCTGAGTAGCTGCCCGCATTTATGGAGGTTGAAACCATCACGACAGTAGCACCCCCTCTTGACCTAGAAGCAGCCACCATCATGATTTCTCTTGAAGAGAATGCCACCCCCGAGAAAATAACAGAAGAAGTCTAGTGCACATAATGCATTTAGACTTTAATTGTCATTCATTTTGTGTGGAAGAATATGTTAGAATTTGCATGGATGGTACTTAAGAATTGTTATTTTCTCGTGATGGTTGGATGATTTTTGGAATAATTCATTCATTTATTCGGTTTATAATGGCATGATATGTTCTGATATTGAAGTATTTTATTTATGTGTTGATTGCCTTCTCATGCATATTAATAAAATACCCTATATTAGAACACATGTGGCGTCCTATTAAGGAAGTGTGCTTAGCTAGCAGCGGCACAATGAATACCATCTTAAGAGAGAAACGATGCATGTATAATTGGTTTAGGAAGAGCCACAGTTATACTCCCAATGGGCACAACTTTGGTCATTGAAGAAGCCTTATTGTACCCAGAATCGACTAGAACTTTCATAAGTTTTAAGGATATTCACGCCAATGGTTTTCACGTTGAGACTGAGGAAGAGTACGGTAAGGAATACCTGCTCATTACGAAGCGTGAAGAGAATAGAAAAGGGTATTAGAAAACTTCCTTCACTAGAAACTGGGCTATATTATACCAACATCAAGGCACCTGCAGCCTGCACTGTCCTGAAGACAATATTTAGAAGCTCTGAACTATTCTGTTTTTGGCATGAAAGATTAGGTCACCCAGGTCTTCGAACAATGAGAAATATAATCAATAATTTCCAAGGGCATAATATTAATGTGAAGAATTTTCCGAATCATGAAGATTTTGTATGCCCTACATGTGCCACCGGGAAATTAATTTCTAGACCCTCCACTCTGAAAGTGAAGGATGAAGTCCCTGCATTCCTGGAGCGCATCTAGGGAGACACTTGCGATCTCATTCAGCCTATTTCAGGGCCATTTAAGTATTTCATGGTGCTCATTGACGCTTCCTCGAAGTGGTCATATGTGGGTCTGTTGTCTACAAGAAACCATGCTTTCGCAAAATTGATCTCACAGTTCATTCGCATCAGAAATGTGTTCCCTGATCATCACATCAAGTCCATCAGAATGGACAACGCCGGAGAATTTACTTCAAAGGCATTTGATGATTATTGCATGGCGATGGAGATTGCAGTTGAGCATTCGATACCGCATGTCCATACCCAGAATGGTTTGGCAGAGGCTTTAATCAAGAGAATTAAATTTATTGCCCGACCTCTTTTGCAGAATTGTAATTTGCCAGCTACATGTTGGGGACACGCAGTCCTACATGCAGCGAATCTCATCAACTTTAGACCTTCGGCCTACAACATCCATTCACCTATTCAATTAGCACAAGGGTCACCACCGAAAATTTCTCATCTCAGGAGGTTTGGATGCAAGGTTTATGTACTTATACCCCCTCCGCAGCATACTGCAATGGGCCCTCTTCGTAAGACTGGGATATATGTTGGTTATGAGACTGAATCCATAATCAGGTATTTAGAACCCATGTAAGGATATTTGCATACCACCCGCTTCGCTGATTGTATTTTTGATGAGGATAATTTCCCAACATTAGGGGAGGAAATCAACCCCTTGATGAAAAATGTCGGGAAATTACGTGGCAAGCCACGGGAATCCATGCAAATGACCCACGTACTAGTGAAGCAAATAGAGAAGTCCAGAAGACAAGAGAAATCTAAAAGACAAGAGAAGTCCAGAAGACAAGAGAAATCCAGAAGACAATCGATTTGCAAGCACTAGCAAATCAACTGTCTAATCACTTTAGTGATTTGAAGAGCGTGACTAAGTCGCATGTGCCTGCACGCACTGCATCGGAGAGGGTTGAAATACCAAAGAAGGCAGAAGGTATCCCTAATCTTGTCCAGAGGCCTCACAAAAAAAAGAGGGCGAGAACTCCGGCTCCTCGAATCCCACGTAACCGGGGACGCCCAGTGAAAAGGATAAGAAGGACTTATCACAGTCGATCACTGAAGTCCCCCGGAATGAGAAGAGGAGCCAGTTGAGACCTGGCACCAGTATGGCACCCTCAGAAAAAGGCATACCGGATTTGAACATTCCCCTGCAGGGAGAAACCGGCATGGATGTGTGCGCACACATCGGAGCCGAAAAACTAAAGGGACTTACCACCGCAATTGAAAGAAGCGATGCGCAAGGTGAAGCTCCAGAAGAAGCAATCACTCCAGAAGAAGCAACTCATGAAGAAATAGCTATAAATTATGTGCACACGGGAGAGTCCCTGAATAGGACAATTGCCAATATCGATATCTACTTCGCAAAGAAAATTGCCACCATCATCGATCTTGATCCTGAGCCTGCATCGCTCGCTGAATGTAAGAAAAGAGCAGATTAGGAAGATTGGAAGAAGGAAATAGCAACTGAATTACTATCTTTGAACAAAAGAGAGGTGTTTGGACCCGTATGCCGCACACCTCCCCATGTGCGCTCGGTAGGGCACAAGTGGGTATTTGTTCGAATGAGAAATGAAAGAAATGAAGTGGTGAGATACAAAGCAAGACTGGTAGCACAAGGTTTCATTCAACATCCTGGAGTTGATTATGAAGAAACCTACTCCCTAGTCATGAATGGAATTACCTTTAGATATTTGATCTCAATGGCAGTGAACTTGAACTTAGAAATGAAATTGATAGATGTGGTGATTGCATACCTTTATGGTAACTTGGATTCGGAGATTTATATGAAAATCCTTGAAGGAATCCCTCTCCTGAACCAAGACAGAGCAAATAGAAATCTGTACAGTGTGAAACTCAGAAAGTCACTGTATGGACTGAAGTAATCTAGAAGAATATGGTATAATCGCTTAAGCAACTTTCTTTGCAAGAAAGGCTACACGAACAATGAAGACTGTCCTTATATATTTATACAGCGATCCCAGAATGGATTCTGCATAATCTCTGTGTATGTAGATGATCTGAACATCATCGGGACAGTGGAAGACATAAAAGAAACAAGCTCCTACTTGGAGTCAGAATTTGAAATGAAAGATTTGGGCAAGACCAAGTTCTGCTTAGGCCTGCAGCTTGAGCATGTCCGTGAAGGAATCTTGGTACATCAGTCAGCCTACACCCAGAAGGTGCTAGAAAGGTTTGGCTTTGAGAAGGTATTCCCATCGAAAGTACCGATGATCGGGAGGTTTTTACAGCAAGAAAAAAAATCCTTTTCGACCTAGGGAAGAGGGAGAGGAAGTCCTGGGACCGAAATTCCCATACTTGAGTGCAGTGGGAGCACTCATATACTTAGCAAACTGCACTACATCAAACATTGCATTTGCCGTGAACCTCTTAGCAAGGTACAGTACAGAGCCCACCAAAGGCATTGGCAGGACATAAAGGACATCTTCCGATACCTCCAAGGAAGCAAGGACCTTGGATTGTTCTATAGAAAGAATCAAGATCTGAACTTGATTGGCTATACAGATGCTGGGTACCTGTCTGACCTACATACCGCAAGGTCACAAATAGGTTATGTATTCCTGTGTGGTGGAACTGCAATTTCTTGGAAATCGTCTAAGCAAAGCCTTGTAGCTACTTCGATGAACCACTTAGAAATTATAGTGCTGTATGAAGCCGCACGAGAATGCGTTTGGCTCCGCCGAATGGTTCGCCATATCCAGCAGTCATGTGGGATGAACATTGTGCAAACCCCCACAATTATCTATGAAGATAATGCAGCTTGCTTTGCACAGGTGCAAACGGGCTATGTGAAGAGTCATCTCACAAAGCATATCAACCCCAAGTTCTTCTACGCTCATGAATTGCAAAAGATGGACGAAATTAAAGTACTGCATACTAAGTCTTGTGAAAATCTAGCAGATTTGTTCACTAAGTCACTCCCCGCATCTAGCTTTGAAAGATGCGTGCGAGGAATTGGAATGATGAGACTTAGAAAAGTGCAGAATTCAGGGGGAGAATTCTCTCAAGCCCGCTAGTAAATCTTGATCATGAAGATTAAGTACCCAAAGGAATAAAGTCCTGAAGACTAAATGAAATTGGGTGAATTGTACTCTTTTTCCCTTGACAAGTTTTCCTGAAGTTTCTCGACCAAGGTTTTTAACGAGGCAATTCGTGCATCGCAGCATAACATGTTTCATGCACTCTTTCTCAAAATTTTTCCCACTGGGTGTTTATGGAGTTTTAACGAGGTATAAATGTGTCAGATGAGTGCCCAAGGGGGAGTGTTAGGAAACCTGGGCCCAGGCTAGTAGACCTGGCCCATTATGGGCACCTCACCGGAAACTATAAATAGGGAGCCATACCGGTATATTTTGTACACATGAATGAAAAGTAATAAAGAAAGATCAGGAGTTTTCTCTACCTCTCTCTGTGTGTTCAATCTATTATTGTCTTCTATGATTGATTCGATTTGTTCTAAACAGAGGAATCGATCGGACTGGTCGTCAGCGATGATTCCTCAACAGTTTGGACCACTTGAAAAAATTCCTAGCGGGATAGTGGAGGAAAGGTTTGAGCTCATGCATGAAATCCTAAAACAAGTGGAGGAAAGGAAAGTTTCCTATCGCTGAAGATGATGGCTGTCTATCGCTGGAGCTTCAGACATCCAGACGCATGGAGTGTAAATGAAGTTGAAATCCGTGAGCCTTCCTGCCGACCTACACAGGCTTGGCCGGATTGTGACTTGCGCGTGGACGTGTGCCTTTTATTGAACAGTTGATTTTTTGTTCTTACGTCTGTACTCATACTGTCATGCATTGTATTACGAACCCAAAATGTCAAGACTGCGATTGATGAACACTAAATTTGTTTGTTTCCTAATATTTGTGATATTGTGGACATATTAATACCCTTTTTGAGCTATTTTGGTAGCGCTATTTAATTGCTAGTTAGCGTGAGCATGCAAGAATTCGAATAGTGTTTTCCCTTGTGCTGTTCGGATTTTCTATTTTGTTGGTCCAAACTTATTGCTACGTGTTTTGTTTGGGAAGCATATTAGGCGCCCACTCAAACCATTAAGCCCATACTCTCGAGCTCTGGGCCGGTACCCGACCCGACAGCCGGCGTAGGCAAGTCAGTCGCAGTGAAACCACCTACCCACCGCTTCTCCTCAAAAGGCGCTTTGGGCTCGGCGGAAGGGCATAATCCCGGCGATTGACCACTGGGCCACCTCCGACGGCGGGCACATGGATTCAGGCAGTTTAGCACACACCCTAGAGAGATTGCAAGCTTGGAGCTTTTGCATGTTTCACTGTAAATCTCTCGTTTTCTTCTCTTCCTCTATGTGCAAGGAGCTAGCTATGTCCCTCCCCAAATCAAGAATACATCGTCCCCACTCCAACTGGCTTCTACAGCGGGCTTATGGTTTCGGACTTATTTTTTGTCTTTTTTGGATTTATCTTTCTTTTTATTTCTTTGATTATCCATTATGATATCATATTTTTTTTAATACATCGATAATTAGTGACAAATAAAAAAAATAAATTGTCAACAGCTACAATATAATTTTAGCTATAAACTATCCACCCACAGCCAGTTGGAGCGCCACCTTGGCTTCTGGCATGTTCCACTGAGTAGCAGCTGGAGGCTGTGATCGTTGTGACCGACCCTAGGGGTATCCACGGGGCCTGTGTGTGAATTGAAGCCAATGCAACCTGTGAGTACACCACAGACTTCCTGTTTCGCATTCACAGCACGTTTATGTTACATAGACGGATATTCTATTGCATGCTTCATTTGTGGTTTGGTGTTTGTGATCGTTTCTGATCTGTGAGCAGAATGGTGCCGACTTTAAGCTGGCATTTTTCTCTTCTTGCTATTTGAACGATTTTGGCTATTCTTACTAGCGGACGCATAGGGCACAGAGGCAATAGGTAAGGGGTAACAGATAGGAGCTGGTTGCTTTGGGACTGAATTTTGTCGACCGGTTCCAACTAATATTTGACTACAACTCGAACTTGCAAGATAAGAGGCATAGTACATAACTGAATCTTCCGAGTAGTTTTTTTTTTTGAAATAAACACTTCGGAGAAGTTTCCTTTGCAATATTCATCCCCTTGGCACACTGAATGATAGGGCTGATGACTTGCAACAGGTACTGTAGAAAATATGCATTGATCGCCCCCATCAATTTACGACGTGAGGATTAGTAAAACGAAATGGCCAGTCGTGACTATTGCATTTCTAAGGGTATTTTCGTAATTTCTCAATTGAGAAAAGAAAAAAAAGAAGGGCAGGACCTGTTATGAATATTGTGCATGTATTCACAAGGCCCACAGGGCAATATATATAGAGGTACAAGAGGGATATACAGAAGGAATATAAGGCATATTAGGAAACAAATAACAGACCTAATCTATTTCGTATTCTATCCTTAACACCCCCCTCAAACTCATGGTGGATCACACACACTGAGTTTGGAGAGAAAATACAAATGTTGTGCCCTAGTCTGTGGCTTCGTGAAGAAGTCAGCAATCTGTAACTCTGAGGACACAAACTGAAGAGCAAGTACACCCTCCTGCACCTAGGAGCGAGTGTATGAAGCATCCACACCAATGTGCTTGGTGAGCTCATGCTTCACTGGATCATGAGCAATGCTGATAGCTCCTGTACTGTCAGTCATAAGAGTAGTAGGTCCCCTCACAGGTACACCAAAGTCTGCAAGTAACCATCTCAACCAAGTAATCTCTGTTGTCACAGCTGCCATAGCTCTCAACTCAACCTCTGCACTCGAACGGGAAACTGCAGTCTGCTTCTTTGTCTTCCAGGCAATCAGGGAGGAGCCAAGAAAAACACAGTAAGCAGAAAGAGAACGACGATCAGAAGGATCACTAGCCCAGGTCGCATCAGAGTACGCCTGAAGCTGGAGTGGGGTGGAGCTAGGGAAAAACAAGCGATGAGAGATGGTCCCACTCAAGTAGTGAAGAACATGAAGAAGATGACTGTAGTGAAGATGAGTAGGACAAGCTATGAACTGACTCAAGATATGGACAGCATGAGCAATATCAGGACGAGTGCTCACAAGATACACCAAACTACCAACAAGATGGCGATACCGAGTAGGATCCTCAAGAGGATCACCATCAGTAGCACAGAGCTGAAGAGAGAGCTCCATAGGAGTCTCAGCAGTGCGAGTATCAGTCAGACCAGACCGATCAAGAAGATCCCGGACATACTTCTGTTGGGAGAGGTAGTAACCCTCAGGCTGACAGAAACCTCAATCCCAAGAAAGTATGTAAGAAAACCAAGATCAGTCATCAGAAACTGCTCACTGAGATGCTTCTTTACATATGCAATGAACAAGGGATCATCACCAGTAATGAGCATATCATCCACATATAGAAGAAGAAGTGTCCTACCTCGAGGTGAGACATGGATAAATAGAGCAGGATCATGGGCACTGACAGTGAAACCGACAACGGTGATCACTGAGGTAAAACGCGCAAACCAGGCACGAGGGGCCTGTTTGAGACCATAAAGAGCACGACGAAGACGACAGACATGACCAGCTGGAACAGAATACCCGGGTGGTGGCTGCATGTAAACCTCCTCATGCAAAACGCCATTAAGAAAGGCATTCTTAACATCCAGCTGAGAGATAGACCACCGGTGGAAAGAAGCAACCGCAACAAGAGTGTGAACAGTGGTCATATGAGCAGCAGGAGCAAATGTCTCATCATAATCTCGACCACACTCCTGCTGAAAACCACGAGCCACAAGATGAGCCATGTAGTGCTCAATGGTACCATCAGACCTGGTCTTAATCTTGTACACCCACTTGCACGTGATAGGGCAAGCGTGCACAGGTGTCGGGACAATATCCCAAGTCTTCGTACGACGAAGCGCATCAAGCTCCTCTGCCATAGCGAGCTGCCACTCAGAATGAGAAGCAGCCTCACGATAAGAACTAGGCTCAGTGACAGAAAGAGCATGAGCTGGCGAACCAAAACCAAGACGAGCAGGAGGCCGAATGGTTGCCCGGTCACGAAGGGCGTAATGAGGAGCATCATCAGATGAATCAGACGTCGGTGTCGGCAAGAGACCAGGAGAGGGATCTGGTGAAGGACGAGGACGTCTGGAGTAGTACACCCCAGAGAAACGAGACGGTAGTGCCATAGGAGTAGGAGGCGGTGCTACAGGAGGCAACATAGGAGGTGAAGGTACCGAAGGTGGGGAAAGAGGCGAAATGGGTGAGGAGTCAGGGAGAGACAACCAGGAGATTGTCTCGATGGTGGAAGCAGTGTGAGGAGCCGAATCTCGATAGAAGAAAGGTCGAGATTCGTCAAAGACAACATCTCGTGAGATCCTAATCCGTCGAGTAGAAGGATCATAACAACGATAACCCTTATGCTCAGAATTGTACCCAAGAAACACACACTCGACTGATTGGGCTGTCAGTTTAGTGCGCTCACGAGGCGACAGCAGGACAAAATAGGTGCAGCCAAAAACACGAAGGTGATCGTACTGGGGGGGCTCTAGAGTAGAGACGCTCTATAGGACTGACATCCTTAAGAGCAGTGGAAGGCTGCATATTAATGAGATATGCAGCCGTAGAAACAGCCTCAGCCCAGAACTGTGGGGGAACGTGAGAAGCAAGAAGAAGGGTGCGAGCAGTCTCAATCAGATGACGATCCTTGCGTTCAGCAACCCCATTCTGAGCATGGGCACCAGGACAAGAAGATTGATAAAGAGTGCCCTATTCAGAAAGAAATTGTCTGAACGCACTAGAACAATACTCGCCAGCAGAATCACAGCGAAAAGTACGAATAGAGGACTCAAACTGAGTACGAACCATCATGGTAAAGCTACGATAGATCGCAAGAAACTGACAACAATTAGACATAGGGAAAAGCCAAGTAAAATGGGAATAGTCATCAATGAAAATAACATAGAATTTATGCCCGCCTTTGGAGATAATAGGCGCAGGTCCCCATACATCTGAATGAACTAAATCAAAAGGACGAGAAGACAATGACTCACTAGAATGATAAGGAAGTTGGAGCTGCTTGCCCAGCTTACAACCTCGACAAAACATGGACGTGTCAACAGTAACATGTCCAAGGACACCCTGACGAACTAACGACGAAAGACGAGACCCACACAGGTGACCTAAACGGTGATGCCACTGCGCAAAAACTCCAGGGGTGGTGGCAGCAGTGGCAGTGGAGGTAGACGTGGCGGGAGACATGGTAGGAGCAACTGAAGTGGACGGAAGATGAAGACGGTCGAGAATGTAGAGACCCTGACGATCCCTACGGTGCCGGCCAGTCCCAAGTATCGTCCCTGTCTGTCGATCCTGAACAAAACAGGTGTGAGAGTCAAAACCAACCCTACAACCAAGGTCAGTGAGCTGTCCCACTGAAAGAAGCTGCATGGTTAGTTGGGGAACATGAGAAATAGCTGGAACAGAAAAATCAGTGGTCAAAAGAGTGCCCTGACAGTTAACAGACAAAGAAGTACCATCCGCAGTCTGTACAGAGATAGGAAGGGCAGGAGGTCCTACTGAAATGAGAGATGTGGAATCCGGTGTCATGTGAAAAGAGGCACCAGAATCTAGAACCCAAGAGATACCTGGGGGAGACGTCTGAGCTAGACTGGCAGAACCCGCTGAGCTGTGAGAGAGCTGCTGAAGAAGAGCCTGGCAAAGCTGCTGAACAGTCACCTCGCTGAGATCCTGATGAGCTGGTCTGTCCTCCTGTGAAGGAAGGGCCTCCCTGCCCCCCTTGGAGTGTCCATTCCCACGCGCCTTATTCTGCTTTTTTCGCATCGCACAACTCTGGTAGTCATGCCCGAAGTTTTTGCAGTAGTTGCATTGAACTCCAGTTGGTGCAAAAGCAGGAGCGAAAACAGGCACTTGGGAAGGAGCTGTAGTCGTAGCAGGAACCGTCGGTGTAGTCGAAGGAGCAACAAGCACAGTCGGAACGGACTGTGCAACTAGTCCGAGGCGAAGCTCCTCAGCCCGAAGTGTCTCGGTAACAGTCGGTCGTGGCGAGCGGCTCAGTAGTTGAGCTCTGATAGGCTCAAACTCTGGGCGAAGACTGCAGACGAAATCATAAAGACAGAGACGATCATGATCTACCTTTTGAACTTTGTGGCATTCCTGGCGCAGTGGAGAAGCCAGCTCATCTAGCTGTCGCCAGATACTAGCCAAGGCTCGGAAGAAGTCATCGACGGAAGAATCTCCCTGGCAAAGCATCTCCAACTCACGCTGAAGCGAAAAGAATTGAGCATCACTGCTCTGCTGGTATCGCTCACGCAAGTACTCCCAGATCTGTCGAGTAGACCGCAGACCAACAATATCTAGCTGAATGGAGTCGTCGACACTGACCACAAGGATGGCACGAACACGGGCCTCATCAGCACACCAGCGCTAAAAAGCGTCAATGGCATTTTGAAAAGCCTCATCAGCAGCGTCAGCAGTAGCAGCATCAGCCTCTGCCTTCTTCTTAGTAGCTTCATCTGCCCCAGGAGGTGCAGAAGTAGGCTGCCTAGGGGGAGGCTGAACCGACGGTGGCGGAGAAGGACGAGCACCGGTAACATGTCCCCAAAGGTGGAGACCATCGAGCGTGATCTCCATGAGGGAAGACCATAACCTGTAGTTCGTTCCATGAAGCTTTGTTCCCGAGAATGGGATCACAGCAGACGGAACAGAAGCCATCGGTAGGCGGCACTGGACGGCGCGGCGACCAAGGCAACGAAGTCTAACAGGCGGCGCTGGACGACGCGGCGGTTAGAACAACGTTTTTTTTGTTTTTTCTTCTTTTTTTTGTTTTTTTGCTCTTTTTTTTAACTACAAAAGGTTGGCTGAAGTGGAGTGAATCACTTCAGACCAAAAGACCACTGGCGGTAAAGCTCTGTGGTCGACGCGGCGGCCCGGTGGCGACCCAGCACAGGCGGCGGCCTGGTGGCGACCCGGCGCAGGTGCAAGCGGCATCCCGGCGCAGGCACGGCCCGGTGCACGCGGCGGCGCGGCCCAGTGCACGCAGCGCAGGCGCGGCCCAGCGGCCCAGCGCACGCAGTGGCCCTGTGCAGGCGGCGCCCGAAGAGGCCGGCAGTAGCCCGACGCTGAACGGCGTCAGATCCGGCGGCGGCGGTGTAAGATCTGATGGCGGCGACGTCAAATCTTGTGGCGGCGGTGGCCGCTTAAGGCGATTCGGGCGGCGACGGCGTCAGATCTGATGGCGTCGATGGCAGCTTGAGGTGATCTGGGCAGCAGCGGTAGCACGACCCAAACAGCGGCAGCGGCCCAGTCGGCGGCGGCGGCGGCCCAATTCTGCGGCGGCGGCGGCTCAGAGGCAGCGGAAGAAAACTAGGTCAGAGCCCTAACCCTAACCTTCGCTCTAATACCATGTTATGAATATTGTGCATGTATTCATAAGGCCCAAAGGGCAATATATATAGAGGTACAAGGGGGGATATACAGAAGGAATACAAGGCATATTAGGAAACAAATAACAGACCTAATCTATTTCGTATTCTATCCTTAACAGGACCCACCTATCGGTGGGCCGATATGCGGGGATAAGGGGAGTCTCCTCCCATGTGCCAATGCATTCGGTTGGAGCTGGTCTACCATGGCGGCGGCAGAGGGGTATTGTATTTCCGTTTACCATACTCCTCTCGCGGTGGCATAGAGGGACGCTAGGTTTTCTGGGTTAGCACCTTCGGGTGTGCCTTGCCTAGTTCATGCCAACTAATCTCTTACCGCCGGCTTGGTTTACTTCTAGACGACTTCGAGTGTTGTCTGCGCCATGAGTATTTCAGTTCTTTTGATTGCAAACATTGTGGGTTGTGCTTGTTCTTTAATTTCTTATTTAAGTTCAAGTACTGGGAGACTATGTTTGCTTGTGGGCTCGGTTCAAATGCTTTGTGATGAAATTGTCGAATACTGAGATTGATCTGGATAACTAGCGTAGATTTGAGCTCAATTGGGTTGCTTACTACTGTACCATAGTTATTTGCGTTACCTCTTTCGGTTGGTCAGATTTGTTAACTAGCACTGTGATTATTTGACATGCAATAGTTATATCCTTTGTTTAGTGCGGTTCAGAAGAGAACCTTTCCTCTCTGATATTCTTCATATGTGATTGTATTTTCAATCATCTAGATATTGTCTGTCAGAATACTGTTCTATAATTATGTGCACGTGAACATTTATTATACTACAATAAAGTTAGAGTTTGCTATCCATTGTATATGCAAGTTTGTGACAGTAGGAGCATAAATTAGAACTCAAATCTTGATTACTAGTTGACTGATCATTAGTGGAGAGTTTCGACAGTAGCATAAGAAGGCCAAGATCTAAAGTCTTGAGCAACTGTGTTATGAGAGCACTAATCAAACTAATCCTGAGCTTTATGCTAGTGTTGGTATACATCCCTGGTTCATGGAAATGCTTAATATGTACATTTCGGCACTAATTTGGATATATGGATTGGGTATATGCTCTTATATAAATGATTTGATAGAATTACATGTTTATATGTAATTTATGTCGTTTATATAGTGCTTGCAATATTCTTTAATTATGCTTTATTATGCTGAAGTTAAATTTAAATATATGCTTAAACCGCATTATGTACAACACGGAGTGGCATTTGAGCCTGCACATCGCTATCGTTGTTATGTCCTGGGATGTGTACCCAATAGCAAATAGGATTAACTTGATTTGAGCTTTGCTTGAATATAGATGTGTACGAGCTTGAGCTTGTGCTCACTTGAGCATCACCTTTGTCCTGGTAATCTTGTGTTTCAAATTATTTTCAAGGCAATTGAGTTGAGATAAATCCAATTCGAGCTTTATTTGGAGTTTGGTCTTAGCTCATGCTTGTTCACAGTCCTAGATGACTTGCAACTCTTCCTATCCAAACGAACAGGGTGAAAAGAAAATAGAACGCAGAGAATACGCACTGCCGGCGTGAATCATGAAGTGGAAATGAGTGGAGGAGGGTGTCGAAGAATAGTACTCATCGTTAAGTCTTACACGGCATTGGAGAAAAATGAGTGGAGGCCGGGTCTTACACGGCATTGTTTAAAGGCTTATGCTTTAAAAGTTTTAAATTTTAGTTGTTTATGATGGAGATTACGGAGAGAGATACTCGTTTGTGATTTTATATGTTATAGATATTGGGCTTTTAACATGTATTAAAATTTTTAAATTTTAGTTATTTATGATGGAGATTACGGAGAGAGATACTTATTAGTGATTTTAGATGCTATAAATATTGGGCTTTTAACATGTATTATAATTAATTTGTAGATTCTATTTTAAAAAATATTCTGTTTAAAAGTTAGATATTATAATGAAAAATCAAAAATCAGTTTTAAAAATCGAAAAGAACTGGCTACAAGTCTTACACGGCATTGTTGAGTCCTCGAACGGCAGCATGTTTGCATATTGCTAAGAGCTACCAAGACTATAGGTCCTTCTTCCCTCTGCTCTCTCCCTTGCTCTCCTTTTCTGAAAAGCATCCCATGGCGAGTGCCTGGCGTGTTGCAGGGATGGGCTGGGGCGTAACCGTAGTAGGTTGGTTGCTCTCGCCCATCATCGGCTTGCTCCTGAACAAATTCCTTTCCTACCTCGGATTTGACGCATCGAAAAAGCTCCAAGACCTGGAGATTCACACTATCACAAAACTGAAGCTGACGCTGAGCGAAGTAGAGGAACAGAGGATGCTGAGGGAAGCAAGAAAGGAGATATCTAATGTGAAAATACTCGACAAACTGGCAAGTATGCTAAGGTCTGCTTTGTACGAAGCGGAAGACATCCTGGATCTCATCGATTATCACCAAATCGAGAAGAAGATCGTCGGTGATGACAGCAGCTGGCGGCAGTGGTGGGTGCAGCGCCTCTACGACGCTGTCCGCACGTGCGTTGCTCGCTGCAGTAGGAGCTGGTTGGGGCGATGCGTACGCATCAACCGAGGTAGATCAGCTGCGCTACTGCGGTGGGTGCAGCAGAGCTTGTGCTGGTTGGGGCGATGCGTGCGCGCCACCCTGCGCAGATCAGCTGCGCTGCTACCCATTTCTCGTGCACCCTCGGTTTCCTCGGTGCAGAGGATCCCTTGCTGGTCCGGGTCCTTCGATTTCAGAAACTGCTGCAGATCCATATTCGCTTGGTCAGCCAATGCGATTGCGGTTGCCCGTTCTTACCAAAACTGGTCCTATGAGGAGGTTGGCATCACAAGTTACCAGGTACTATATTTCTGACCCTCATCCAAGCTACTAGCACTCTAGCAGAAATGTATGAGCCGTGATTAGCGGTTGAAACGGATGGAATATGAATCGAAAATGTTTTTATCATATTCATATTAACGATGTGTTATCCTCGTATAGTCACGTTTAATCATTTTAATTCATTTATTTCACATAAAAAATACAAATTCACATTGAATTAAAAAAATATGTCTAATTAATTAGCTATATTACAATAAAATATGTAGATTGTTTCACCGGATACAGATTCGAATAGTTCAGATAAAATAATATTTTGGGTGGTAAAAGTTCATACCATATTTGTATCCTTATTTTTTATGCAAATTCGAAAACAAATACAAATAGAAGAGAAATTGTTAATCGGATAAAAATCTATACCGTATTCGTATACTACCGAATACAGTAAACAGATAATTCGTATCTATTTCCCATTTTATGCTGCAGGCGCCTTAATGTTGGTATAATATAGCCCAGTTTCAAGTGAAGGAAATTTTTTCTAATACACTTTTCCATTCTCTTCGCGCTTCGTAATGAGCAGGTATTCCTTACCGTACTCTTCTTCAGTCTCAACGAGAAAACCATTGGCGCGAATATCCTTAAAACTTAGGAGAGTTCTAGTCGATTTTGGGTACAATAAAGCTTCTTCAATAACCATAAGTTGTGCCCATTGTGGCTCTTCGTGAACCAATTATTCATGCATTGCTTCTGGCGATTGTCGTAAGGCTGCTAGTGCTCTTACGAATCGACTGAGAATACCCATTCATTTATCCATATTCGCCTGGTCAGCCAGTGCGATTGCGGTTGCCCGTTCTTACCGAAACTGGTCCTATGAGGAGGTTGGCATCACAAGTTACCAGGTACTATATATCTGACCCTCATCTTGAATTCCTAGCTACTAGCACCCTAGCAGAAATGTATGTGATGTGATTAGAGGTGGAAACGGATGGAATATGAATTGAAAATGCTTTTATCATATTCCTATTTTGTAAATTAATATGAATTTGAATATTCTTAAATACGAATTTAACATTGTAACAAATACAAATACGAATAAAATATTTACTCAATTCGGTCGGGTCCGAATATTCTTATAACTTATGTAGTGTAAAGATATTAATAGCATTTTATCCTCGTACAGTCGCGTTTAATCATTCTAATTCATTTATATCATTCTAATTCATTTATTTCATATAAAGAAATATGAATTCACATTGAATTAAAAAAAACTTGTCCAACTAATTAGTCGTATTGCAATAAAATATGTATATTGCTTCGCCGAATACGAATACGGATTCGAATAGTCTGGATAAAATAACATTTCAGATGGTAAAAAGTCCATATCATATTTGTATCCATATTTTTATGTGAATTCGAATACAAATAGAAGATAAATTGTTAATCGGATAGAAAAATCTATACCATATTTGTATACTACCGAATACAATAACTGAATAATACGGATAATTCGTATTTATTTCTCACCCCTAGCTGTGATCTTGGTGGAAGTGCCAGCATCACGTTGGATTTGATCTGAGCTACTTTGTCAAATATGGCTCAACACACGCAATAGCAATAACGCACATGACATGTACGGAAACATGAGCAAAGGTCTTAGGCGTGACAGATAGGTGGGCGTGGCCAGAGGGGGTTCCATCACGATGGTGCCATGGTTAAGGCTGACAATGGCGGCACTGGTAGCAGGGCGAGAGACAGAACGAGAGGGGTAGGGAAAGAGGTGCATAGGAAGGTTATCTCTGGCTTATGGAATAAAAGATAAAATACCAAGAGCAAGTTACATGGCGGGTTGTTAAACTTATAGTGCTGGTTCAATTGGTTCATCCACACGTCATAAGTGGCCAGTTGATACCGTAGTTGAGACCCTAGATGATCGACTCCGACGACAACTCTAGTCGTGATCGTCTCCGAGCTCCATGCTACTGTCACACATTCTAGAACGAACGTCTTTCTGAAACAGAGGTAGTACTCAATAGAGAATACTAGTGAAATATGTAGCTTGCAAACCATTTGAGATTTTGCTTCTTGAAGGACGATGCTGTTCCGGTAGATTCTTTCCTGCCTACTATTGCTAGACGGAAGTTGAAGACACTACTACAGAAAGGCTAATAGTAGACGGCAAATCACAGACGGTTTTGTGAAACCGTCTGTAATGTACACTATTACAGACGGTTTTAATTTGAAGGGCGTCTGTGGTATTTGTGGCGGGAAAAAGGAGTATCATAGACGGTTCTTACTGGATTATCACAGACGGTTTTTAATACAAACCGTCTGTGATAATCTGGGATTATCACAGACGGTTTTTTATTAACAACCGTCTGTGTTATTCGACTATCACAGACGGTTGTTGTTAAGAACCGTCTGTGTATGTTTACAGACGGTTTTTAACAAGAACGGTCTGTGATGTCCCTTTGTCTGTCGTATCCTAGATCAGAGGTTAATATATAAGTACACATTGCTTCTAATAACTTAACTACAGAACTACTGAGACAAGAGATCACAAATTTAAGGCAAATTTATTAATTTCAATTAGAGACAAATTTATTACAAAAGTCGCACAGGTACAGAGTTTCCCAGATTGTAATCTTTTGGGCTTCGTACGCTTCTTCTTCGACTTTGGGACTTGGAGGATCAGCCGCTGAATTCTCGAACGCTGTTAAGATTGCCCTTGTCCTCTGCACTTCCTCGTGCAGCCTGGGCAAATGATCAGCAGCATCCATCATGTCGTACATGATAGCATTAAAACATTCCTCACAATCTGCTGTTTCTGCATGAGCGGCAAGGCTATCCATCAGTCTGTGCAATGCGAGTAGAGCTTCTTCCGCATTGCGCACATTGTGGAGAAGAACCAGGGTGAGAGCTGTTTCCCTTTCTTGAGCGGCAGCGAGACGCCTCCGTCGACGGCGGAGGATCAGGTCAAGCTGACGGATGCAAGAAAGTCGGGGAAGGAGAGCAGGGCGGGTGCGGAGAAGCTGCTCCAGATGCAAATTGCTGGCCGCCTGTGTAAGGTTCCGGCCGAACAATTCGTGATGAACAGATGAGAGGAAGGAGATGATCACAAGAACAGTAGTAGAAGCCATGTTGTATTGTATATTGTATTGTACGTACGTAGAAGACTTGGATTAGGAGCGCATATTTAACCTGTAGCACAAACGGTTCGTATACCCAAACATTAATGATATAGACGCTTCGTATAACGATCGAGAGACGTTAATTAGACGATCGAAACACGAAGCGTTCTGGCATCGAAACACGCGCGAAGCAGTTCTGGTATGAAGCTTATGACAGACGGTTTTTAATAAAAAACCGTCTGTGATAATTCTTATCACAGACGGTTTTTAAGAAAAAACCGCCTGTGATAAGAATTATCACAGACGGTTTGTTATTAAAAACCGTCTGTGATAATGACCGGCATTTATTGCGCTGGTCAGACCGCATCTGTCTTCATTTCGATCCAGATCTAGCCACTGCTGCGCACTTTTTCACTCGGGAGGAAGCTAGGCGATTTCAGGCCAGTTAATTTGGTGGGAAGTGGAAGAGATTGAGCTTTGAAGATTCATACTTTGCTGGTTGCTCTAGATATGGTTAGTAATGCAATTTATTTTTTCTTTAATTGCATTACAATTTAGTTCTAAGTAATCAATGAGTGGTTTGAAGATGGTTAATTTGCAAAATTGTTGGTTATATAATAGCTGTTGTGTTTGTAATATGAATCTAGCAAATAAAGTCTCAATATAATAAATGTGGCCGGTATATATGTAGTTATAATGAGTTAATCTAGATTTTAATACTAAGTTGTTATATATGTACGTAACGTAGGACCGAAGCTGGATGTATGCCGCGAGCTGTGTGAGTGAAGAGTACATTAATGGCGTTTCTGCTTTTATAAGAGCTGCCGAGGAGGATATGTTGAATAAGGGGGCGGAATATATGTGCTGTCCATGCACTGACTGCGAGAATGTGAAGATGTTTAAGAACCGAGGGCAAATTCAATCGCACTTGATTCGGAGGGGTTTCAAAAAGGATTATACGTGTTGGACCAGTCATGGCGAAGTGAATGATCATATGCCGCCGGATGACATCGCTGGTGAAGTGAATGATATGCCCCCGGATGACATCGCCTGTGAACTGAATGACATGCCGCCGGCTGATGTCGATTGTGGCTCGGATTCGGATAGGTTGCACGATGATAATCTGGATCAGATGCTTCGCGATGTTGAAGAGAACTATGATGATAGAGAGTATGTTAAATTCCGTGGCTTGATGGAGGACTCAGAGAAACCTTTGTACACGGGATGCAAGTACACAAGGTTGTCGGCCGTGCTTGAACTGTTGAAATTGAAGGCAAGCAACGGTTGGTCGGACAAGAGTTTCACGGCGCTGCTAGGTCTTTTAGCGGACATGCTTCCGGAGGGAAATGAGTTGCCTAAAACCACGTATAAAGCCAAGAAGGTTCTTTGTCCGTTGGGAATGGAAGTAGAAAGAATACATGCATGCCCGAACGATTGTATCCTCTACCGTAAAGAGTATGCAAACATGCATGTATGTCCGGTGTGCAACGCATCCCGATACAAACGTAACAATCAATCAGATGATGGCGAGGGAACAGAGGCGAAGAAAGGACCTCCTGCTAAGGTGACATGGTATTTTCCTATAATTCCCCGTTTGAAAAGGTTTTTTGCAAATCCAAAGGAGGCAAAACTGCTGATTTGGCACTCGGAGGAGCGCAAGAAGGATGGAATGATAAGACACCTTGCTGATTCCGCGCAGTGGAGAAACATCGATAGGAGTTTTGCAGAGTTCGGTGCAGAACCAAGGAATATAAGGTTTGGACTGAGTACAGATGGAATGAATCCTTTCAGTAGCATGAGCAGTCGACATAGCACATGGCCCGTGACTCTCTGCATCTATAACCTTCCTCCTTGGTTGTGTATGAAGCGAAAGTATATTTTGCTGTCGATACTTATCCAAGGGCCAAAACAACCTGGGAATGATATCGATGTGTTCCTAGCACCGTTGGTGGAAGATCTAAAAGTAATGTGGAATGAAGGGGTACAGGTATGGGATGCGTACAAACGAGAGAACTTCACTCTGCGCTCCTTATTGTTCTGCACCATAAATGATTATCCTGCCCTTGGTAACCTATCGGGCCATAGTACAAAAGGTGCCAAAGCTTGTACTCACTGTTTAGATGGTACCGAGAGTGTGTGGCTGAGACACTCACGCAAAACCGTCTACATGCGTCACCGCCGGTTCCTTCGGAGGGCTCACCCATACCGCAAGATGAAGAAACAATTTGACGGAGAGAAGGAAGATGGTTCAGCTCCAAGGCATTTAAGGGGACGCGAGGTTTATGATATGGTTAAGGATTTAGATGTTGTCCTCGGAAAGGGACGTAAATTGAGGGCTCATGAGAAGAACACCTGGAAGAAGAGATCAATATTTTGGGACTTACCTTATTGGGAGTACCTAGATGTTCGGCACTGCATCGACGTCATGCACGTAGAAAAGAATGTGTGCGATAGCTTGATTGGTCTCTTACTGAACATCCGTGATAAAACAAAGGACGGTGTCAACGCACGGCTTGACTTGGCTGACATGGACATCAGGCCTGAGTTAGCACCGACAAGCACTGATAATGGACGAACGTACCTTCCCCCTGCGTGTTACACTCTGTCCAAGGCTGAGAAAACAGAACTGTGCCAGTGCTTGCATGGTGTGAAAGTTCCGTCTGGTTACTCCGGCAACGTGAAGAAACTTGTTTCGATGCAAGATTTGAAGTTAAATGGCATGAAGTCTCATGATTGTCATGTGCTGATGACACAGATGCTCCCTATTGCAATTAGAAATATTTTGCCGATCAAAGTCCGAGAGACAGTCATGAGGCTATGTTATTTCTTTAACACAATTGCTCAGAAGGTCATCGATCCCGAAGGACTAGATGCTCTGCAGGACGAGGTGGTGATGACTCTATGTCACCTTGAAATGTATTTCCCTCCTTCGTTTTTCGATATCATGGTCCATCTCATTGTTCACGTTGTGTGGGAGATAAAAATGTGCGGGCCCGTATTCCTACGCAGCATGTACCCATTTGAGAGGTTCATGGGAATTCTCAAGTCCTACGTACGGAATCGTTCTCGGCCAGAGGGCAGCATCGTCGAAGGTTATGCAAGCGAAGAGGTGATTGAGTTTTGTGTCGATTATATGGCTCAGATTCAATCGATAGGTGTCCCTCAATCTCGTCATGAAGGGAGGCTGAAGGGTCTCGGAACTATCGGAAGGAAAGCAATCACTCCAGATATGGACACGTATACTCAAGCCCATTTCACGGTGTTGCAACACATGACTGAAGTGGCGCCTTATATGGACCAGCACAAGGATGTGCTTCGGCAACAGAATCCAGAGCGGCCGGATGTTTGGATCATGAGGCAACACAACCGTTGGTTCAACCAATGGTTGAAGGAGCAAATCGCTAGGAGCTCGCCGAGTGAGACGCTGAGATGGTTGGCAAAAGGGCCGACATTTACAGTTGTGACATGGCAAGGATATGACATAAATGGGTACACATTCTATACGCAGGCTCAGGATGTCAAGAGCACTAACCAGAACAGCGGAGTCCGCATAGATGCATTCAGTACCGATGGGTCGAGAAACTCGTACTATGGCTTCATAGAAGAGATTTGGGAGCTCGACTATGTGGTTTTCAAGATCCCCTTATTTCGCTGCCGTTGGGTGCATCTCTCACAGGTGAAGGTTGACAAGTACGGTGTCACGACCGTGGACCTCCAACGTGTCGGGTACAAAGACGAACCATTCGTACTCGCCAATCAAGTTGTTCAAGTTTTCTATGTAACCGACCCGGCAAATAAGAAACGCCATGTAGTTCTTCATGGAAAAAGGAGAATTGTCGGAGTGGAGAATGTAGTGGACGAGGAGGAATACAATCAATTTGACGAGTTACCTCCTTTTGGAAATGGCATAAGGGTCGACGATGTACAACGTGACGAATCTAGTTACGTACGCATTGATCATGATGAAGGGTTAATTTTTAAAGGAAATAAGCAAGTACAATAAGAATGTATATGTGAAAATGTGTGACAATTAATTTTGAGATGTACATGTGAAAATGTGTGATGTAGTCAATTTTGAGATGTATATGTGAAAATGTGTGACAAAATGTACATATGTGAAAATGTGTGACAAAATGTATATGTGATGTATTTGAGAATGACAAAATGTATGAAGAAATACACTGTGTTAATGCAGCTGGTTGGTGTTGATTATGAATGCAGCTGTTTGGTGGTTGATATGAATGCTGTGTAGTTATTGGTGTTTTCGTAATAAGAACAGCCGGGAAGGGCTTATCACAGACGGTTCTAAACTTAGAACCGTCTGTGAAAGTAAATTATCACAGACGGTTCTAAACTTAGAACCGTCTGTGAAAGTAAATTATCACAGACGGTTCAACACTTAGAACCGTCTGTGATATGATATCACAGACGGTTCTAAACTTAGAACCGTCTGTGATAATCTCCCTTCATATACCCTCTCGCTAGGGTTTTCTTGTGCGCCTGCAGTTATTCGATTAGATCTAAATCCCGAGCCCGTCGTCGCCGCCTCCTCCCCGAGCCCTCGCCGGCCGCCTCCCCGGACGAAGACGTCGCCCCAGCCTCCTCCTCCGTCGCCGCCTCCTCGAGCCCGTCGCCTCCTCCTCCTCCGTCGCCGCCGCCTCCTCCTCCTCCGTCGCCGCCTCCCCGAGCTCGTCGCCTCCTCCTCCTCCGTCGCCGCCTCCCCGAGCCCGTCGCCTCCTCCTCCTCCGTCGCCGCCTCCCCGAGCCCATCGCCTCCTCCTCCTGCGTCGCCGCCTCCTCCTCCTCCGTCGCCGCCGCCGCCTCCTCCTTCGTCGCCGCCTCCTCCTTCCTCAGTATGCTTGATGCTTCATACTTAGGGTTATGGTTGATGCTTGATGCTTACTGTTATGGTATATGCTTACTGTATATTCATGTTTGTTATGCTTACTGTTAGGGTTTAGGGTTGATGTTTCATGCTTCATACTTAGGGTTATGGTTGATGCTTGATGCTTACTGTTATGCTTGATGCTTACTGTATATTCAAGTTTGTTATGCTTACTGTTAGGGTTTAGGATTGATGCTTGATGCTTCATACTTAGGGTTATGGTTGATGCTTCATACTGTATATTCAAGTTTGTTATGCTTACTGAGATTGCCTGTGGGATTTACAGTTGCTCGATGATGATAAAATCATATACTGAGATTGGTTCATTCAGTGTTTGAGCTCTAATAGCTGTCGGTTCATGCAGTTTTCAGGTTATAGCATGTTATTAATTTGATCTGTTAGGATTTAATCTTGACAAGTTAAAAGACTTAATTATTGGGCAAAGTTAACTTGTGTGGTCTTGATCTGTATGAATACTGCTGTTTGAATATATGCATGCTGAATATATCTTGATCTTGAGATTTTAGAGTTTGTATCTAGAGCTCAAAATACTGAATTCATTATTTGGCATAACCAATCAAGGAAGAGTATATGATTTAGTAGCGGGACGGCCAAGATTAATCTTGTGCAACCCTACAATTTGAGAGCACATATTCATGTTGAGACTGTTATTGATTCTATTATTGATGCTTGTTGCTTGTTGCTTCATATTGCTACCATTATATATGTATATATGTAGGTATGTATATGTATATATGTAGGTATGTATATGTATATATGTAGGTATGTATATGTATATGTATGTATATACACATATAGTATGTAGTATATAGTATAGGCACATAACCCCTCTCTCTGTCCACATCACCCCCTCCCTTCTCCCCCTTCCCTCTACTCCTCTCCTCTCTTCCGAACATTGAGCATCATGTTTCACTTTTCATGCTTCCTCACTTTGAACATTGAGCTTCATAGAACTTTGTTTAGAGACCTTGTAGTAATAGTATACATTGACCATTTGGGTGGAAAGAAATACATTGTGTCGTCAGGCTCATGACTGACAATTTGAAGCATAGCATAGCATCCGAGGCACATCCAAGGCCTGCAGCTGTGTCTTGAGGAATGCCAAGAAGCTGTTCTTCAGATGTGGCTCTTCAGATGCCACATCTGAAGACCAGCTCTTGGCATTCCTCAAGACACAGCAGCAGGCCTTGGATGTGCCTCGGATGCTATGCTATGCTTCGAATTGGCAGTCATGCGCCTGACGAAACAGTTGATCTTTCCACCCAAATGCTCCATGTATCTAGACATCACCCCTACAATTTGAGAGAACACATTAAGCAATCAAGGACCACTCTAGTGTATATGCCACATAGACCTTCAAGGGGCATGAAGCAAGTGACACACTCTAGTGTATCACGTTCAATGAACCAGATACACTAGTTTGTGTCATTTGCTTCATAGAACTTTGTTTAGAGACCTTGTAGTAATAATATATGCCACATAGACATTCAAAGGGCATGAAGCAAGTGGGACACTCCAGTGTATCCGGTTCAACGAACTTGATACACTGGTTTGTTCCATTTGCTTCGTAGAACTTTGTTTAGGGACTTTGCTATTTGGTTTATAGTATTAGCAACTAAAGTACGCAGCTGCACAGGACATCGCCCCGCCATTTTCCAATATCCCGGATGACCGCGCTCGAAATTGGATTAGAGCAAGGTCATCTACAACGACATCGGGGGACATCACCTTTCGAAACCCTGCAGACCAGCAAGTGTCCCAGCGCCTGGTAAGATATCGATACAACTACGTAGCTTGTAATTACTCCACAACTTCGTATGAATTGAAATGACATGTCGTGCTGTTGCAGGAAGAGCTGAGTTTTGAATCTACCCTAGGATCATTCCAGGGAACAAGGGAGAATGATATGCTCTCCGTGGCCCTGGGAAACAAGGAGCACCCGGGTCGTACGAGAGGCCTTGGGCTTTACGTTCCTTGGAAACATGGTTTCCAAGATGACTCCGGAATGTATCGGCGTAGGAAGAGAAGCAAAGCCGAGCGTGACGCACAGCTACGAGAAGAGATCAAGGAATCTCTTCGAGATGAGCTATTAGCTCAGATGGGTGATAAAATCAGAGAAGAGGTGCGAAAACAGACAGAAAGTCAGCAGGCCGCCACCGCCGCTGCTATGCTAGGTAGCCCGCACAACCGTCCGAGTAGTTGCGCGTCCAATCCGACGCATACCCAGTCCAAATTTCCTGTGGACGACATCCTGGTAATAATTATTACCTCTCGAATGCTTGCTCCATTGGTAGGCCTATTCGAGTAGCTAATTTTGTATCGTTATGTAGGAGCCTACGAACTGCAAGCTCCAAGTGAGATATGGCTCCATTCCCTTGTACGCTGCTTGGGGTCAGGCATATTCGTCTGGTAACGGGGCCATGGTGCACGGCCAAGCTTTAGCGCCAGGCTTCGCAAAAGTTAATGTAGATGGTGTGTATGCCAATTTTGAGGTGGTCCCGCTACCGAAGCCCCCGACCGACGAGATCATGACTCTAGGACAGGCCATTGGAACATTCATCCAGTGGCCCAAAAGCGACATCTCCCTGGAGGCTTCTTCACCGGTGGCAGGACCAGAAGTGCAGTGCGAACCACAGCAACTTGCACTGGTGCCATCTCCACACGGGCAGTGTGAACCACAGCTACCTACACCGGTGCTATCTCCACGGGTGCTATTCTCACTAGAGCAACTTGCACCGTCTATACCATTACAGTCGACTAGCATAAAGTCGCGCGACAATCGAGGCACTGGCCAGGGCAAATCAAAGATGGACGTTGACGATATCCCGTACATGCCATTGGCCCGCAAATTCATGCTAGGCGACCCGATGGTATTCAAGGAAGAGCTCCTAGAACTAGGACTTGGTTGCCAAAGATTCCACGCTTGGTATATGGAACAGTCCAATAAGCCAGAGGGAGAACGGCGCTCAGGTATCACTGTCAAATTCAAGCTGGAACATTTCATTCACGAAGTTCAGGAATGTGTCTTCGCGGTGACCTTCGATGATATATTTGAACTTTTCACGCTCAACGCTCTCGACGCCTCACTCGTTCGATGCTGGACGCTGTAAGTCTGTACAATCACAGTCTCTATTCACGTAATACCGATATATGTCACAATTTGTTGCTTTTCTGTGTTATATATAGATTTATGCTGACCGAAGCTAGATCATCGAAATCACCAATTGGTTTCCTGGACCCACGCTTGGTCGCCATTGATACCATCATCAAGGATGCATCCTTCGTCGAGGACTATATTGTAAAAGCACTGCTGGCTCACCAAGATAAGGAATTTGTTCTTATGCCATACAATGAGGAATTCCATTGGATTTTAATTGTAATTATACCAAAATGGAACAAGGCTATATACCTTGATTCTCTAAGTAAGAACAAATCCAAGTACACAGCTATCGCCCGAATACTCGATAGGTACGTACATTGTACATTGTACTCTTTCTTTCCTTCCGAATGACTAATCTAACTTTTTCGAATAACGAAGGTCGTTCGCCACATACGTTAAACAAACACGTGACTCGACGACAGGGGCCAAGCCCTTGAAACATGATCGCAAGTTTCCGGTATTCGCTAGCTACATATTAATTAATCATATACAACACATAGTAGTAATGCCACTTGATTTAACACATTCTATTTTTTGCAGTGCCACCAGCAGCAGCCGGGCAACACGTGTGGATACTACGTGTGCCACCATATGAGACTACTCCTCGATTCCAACAAGATCACTAATTCTAAGGTTTGTCAATCTTCCCACAATTATTTCATACATGTCAGGTGTTATATGTGCGCGCGTTGATATTCCTATCTACAGGTTGCGCCCATCTCTAAATCTGCATTGGAACAGGCGGACTTAGCAAAAATTCGAGGAGAGTTGCTTTGGTTTTTGTGGACTAAAGTCATCAAATCAGATGGAGAGTTCCACTGCGCAGATTGATTTTTTATTGCTCTTATCACTCTGTAATTGTGAATTTGTAAATGGATATTTTATTTCATTTCAATTAATTCATCTGCGAAATGGATGCCTTATGTCTGTGAATGAAATGTGATGTGAATTGGATGTTTGTCAAATGAATTGAGATGTGAATTGTATGTATACTTGTTTATCTGCTTGTTTTAGAGGGCATGGCTAGCATTTCCTGAGGCTAGCCAATAAACAGAAATAGATTCTGCTAGGGGGGAGGAACATCACAGACGGTTTTTAATGAAAAGCCGTCTGTGATTATCAGATATCACAGACGGTTTTTCATTACAAACCGTCTGTGATTATCCGATATCACAGACGGTTGTTTAGTAAAAACCGTCTGTGATTATCGGATATCACAGACGGTTTTTTATTAAAAACCGTCTGTGATTTTTCAATATCACAGACGGTTTTTAATAAGAAACCGTCTGTGATATCGGATAATCACAGACGGGTTGTAATGAAAAACCGTCTGTGATATCCGATAATCACAGACGGTTCGAAAACCGTCTGTGATAACTTGGATTATCACTGACCCATTATTTCAGACGGTTCAGAAAACCGTCTGTGATGACGTTTCTGAACCGTCTCTAATGTGGATTTCTGTACTAGTGAGAAAAGAATAGAGGGGCTAGAAAAGACTGTAACTGACGTGAAGAAATCAGATCTGTTGAACCAGGAAAGAAGCAGTGCACTGAAAATTATTGCCAACATGAATAGGAGGGGCATTAGATCAACCGCTTCACGGAAGGTATTCGGTCGAGACAACGAGCGTGACAAGATAACAAAGATGCTTCGTGAGGGAGCAGATGACTATGCACCAAGCTCCAGTACCAGTCCATGTTATTCTGTGATTGGCATATATGGCATTGCAGGGTCCGGGAAGACTACACTGGCAGAATATGTTCGTGACTATGAAAAGGAGGCTAAACACAAACATTTCGACCCTATCATGTGCATTCATGTGTCTGAGACTTTCAGAGTGGATGATATATTTCATGATATGCTCAAAGAGATAACGAATAACCGGCACTCCAATATTACAGATTGTGAAGAACTAAAAGCGAAGTTGATGGAAGAATTGAGAGGCAGACGTTTCTTGTTGGTATTGGATGATCTCTGGGTCAAGGATGAGAATTACCAGGAACAGGAGGAGCTACTTTCTCCACTAAATGTTGGGAGTAGAGGAAGCAAGATCCTGGTGACAGCTCGAACGGAAAATGCAGTTATAGTTCTACGTGCTAGGAAACCTATTGCAATACCTGATTTGGACGAGGATCAATACTTCAAAATGTTCATGCATTATGCTGACATGAATGATCGAAAATATGAGCATGTTGGGAGGAAGATTGCCGAAAAGCTACGCAGGTCACCTATTGCAGCAGTAACAGTGGCAGCACGACTTCGGGGAATCACAAATATCAACGAGTGGGAGAGCACCGCAGAGCTTAACCAGTTGAATGAGACCATGGGAGCTCTGTGGTGGAGCTATCAACAACTTGACGCGGACGTCAGGCGATGTTTTGAATACTGTAGTATTTTCCCCAGAAGATATGCGCTGGAACGAGATGAGTTAGTTCGCATGTGGATAGCACAAGGGTTTGTAAAGACCAATAACGCAACAGATGACATGGAAGATGTAGGTCACAAGTACTGTGACGAATTACTGTCATGCTCATTTCTGCAACTAGGAGAAAAGAGCTACCCGGGCAGCGAATACTATACAATTCATGATCTGTTGCATGATTTAGCAGAGAAGGTAGCAAGAAGTGACTGCTTCAGAATTGAGAATGGCTGGACAGGAGAAGTTCCTCGAGATGTTCGCCATCTTTTCGTTACGTCTTTTAATAGAGCATTGTTGGCTGAGAAGATATTCAAATTGGAAAATCTACGCACTCTGATCATTGATAGTGGTACAATGATAGAAAAATTTGAGGACGAAGACTTTGAGAGTATGTTCACGGGGCTGAGGAAATTGCGGATACTGAGCGTAAGAGTCCAGAGACAGTCCAGAGTGTTAGAGATATATGTATAGTTTGTTATTCCCCATTGTTATGAGGGGTTATTTGCATATTTACCACCTGTACCTTGTGTATATATACTGGCCCATTGGCCTCATATGAATACATGCGCTATTCATAACATGGTATCAGAGCGTACCTAGGGTTTCCCGTTGCTTCGGCGCCGCCGCCGACTCTAGGGTTTCCCGTCGCTTCGCCGCTACCGCACCTTCCGCCGTCGGCTCCGCCCGACTCCGCCCGAGCCTGCCCGCTCGAGCTCACCGCCGTCGGCCCCGCCGTCTCCCGCGTGCCGCCTCTGCCGTACCTGCCGCCGTCGGCCCCGCCCGACTCCATCTTCCGCCGCCCGGTCTCGGCTTGCTGCCTCCGCCCGCCCGCCTGGCCCCGGCCGTCTCCCGCTCGGCGCCCGCTCGCCTCTGAGGCTGCCGGCCACCACTCCGCCCGAGGCTGCCGTCGCCGTCGTCGCCCGCCGCCGTAGTCGCCGCCTCGCCGGGACACCTCCGCCCGCGCCGGGCCGCCGCCGCCTGCGCCGACCCCGATCCGCTCGGAGCCGCCGCCGGCTGCTCTTCCCCCGCCCGAGGCCGCCGCCGCCGGCTGCTCCTCCCCCGTCTGAGGCCGCCGCCGCCGGCTGCTCCTTCCCCGTCTGAGGCCGCCGCCGCCGGCTGCTCCTCCCCCGCCCGAGGCCGCCGCCGCCGGCTGCTCCTCCCCCGTCTGAGGCCGCCGCCGCCGGCTGCTCCTTCCCCGTCTGAGGCCGCCGCCGCCGGCTGCTCCTCCCCCGCCCGAGGTCGCCGCCGGCTGCTCCTCCCCCGTCGCTGCCGCCGCCGCCTCCGCCGATTCTGCCGCCTCTGCCCGAGTCCGACTGAGGCTCGGTCGGCTTTGAGGCTTAGTCGGTTTTGTAAACCGACCGAAGAAAAAAAAAGCAAAAAAAAAACGTCGATCTAACCGCCGCGCCGTCCAGCGCCACCTGTTAGACTTCGTTACCTTGGTCGCCGCGCCGTCCAGCGCCGCCTACCAATGGGCACCGTTTCCCTCCCTCGCTGTCCGGTGATTTTTGATGGTGTTAATTACACCGACTTTGTGTCTCACATGCGTGGTCTTCGTCTCTGGGGCGTCCTCTCTGGCGATGTCACCTGCCCGCCTTGCCCTATTCCTCCGACGGAGCCTACGCCTGTTGCATTGCCCCCGACAGCTGATAAGGCTGCTGCTGAGGCCGCTGATGATAAAGCTGCCTCTGCCTACCAGGAGGCTCTGGATTCCTACAAGGATTGTCTGACCGTCTACACTCAGTGGTACGATGACGACGCTCGGGCTGCTGCTGTCCTCATCGCCAGTGTCCAGCCTCAGTTCTCTTCTGAGGTTGTGGGACTCTCTTCGGCTTTCCAGATGTGGACTCATCTTCGTCAGCGCTACGAGCCCTCTGGTGATGCCCTGTACCTGTCCGTGGTCCGCCAGGAGCACTCTCTTAAGCAGGGTGATGCTACTGTTGACGCTTTCTATGCTCAGAGTTCTGCTGTCTGGCGTCAGTTGGACTCACTTCGCACTGCCGGCTGTCGTACCTGTCCGTGCTGCCTGGATATCTGTGCTGACCTGGAGTTTCAGCGGGTTTACGAGTTCCTTACTCGCCTTCGTCCTGAGTTCGAGCAAAGGCGTGCCCAGCTCCTTGCACGCCACCCTCGTGTCACTCTCCTGGAGGCTCTTACCGAGATACGCGCGGAGGAGACTCGTCTGAGTGGTGCTGGTCTGATGCCACTCCCCTCTGTGCTCGCCGCTCGTCCGCCTGCTACACTGCCTCCTCCAGCGGCTACCACAGGTGGTGGTGGCCGTCCTCCGTCTGGAGGTGGCCGTCCTCACTGTTCCTACTGCGACAAGGATGGCCACACTGAGTCCCAGTGCTACAAGAAGAAGCGACATCTTTCACGCCGTTCTTCAACTGGCACTAGTGCCTCTACGATGACGTCTGCCTCGACTTCTTCAGCAGTTTCTCTCACCGAGCAGGAGATAGCCAGACTTCGACGCCTACTTGCCGCTTCAGGTTCTCCCTCGACAGGTTCTGCAGGTTCTGCTACTGACTCTTCGGGCACTGAGAGACCACCTCCTACACAGTCAGGTACCTCCCCGTGGATTCTTGATTCTGGAGCATCCTTTCACATGACTCCTGATCCTTCCACTCTGTCTTCTATTACACCTCTTGATTCTCCTGTCAGTGTTCTTACTGCTGATGGTACATCTCTTTCTGTCTCTGGTCGAGGATCTCTTAGCAACTCCTCTTTTCATGTTCCTTCTGTTGCTCATGTTCCTCGCCTTACCTTGCAGCTTCTTTCTGCTGGGCAGATTACTGACCTTGGTTATCGGGTTATTCTCGACTCTGACTCTTGTTGTGTTCAAGACTGCCACACGGGAGCTCTGGTTGGTTCTGGCCCTCGGCGCCGTGACTCACAGCGTCTCTGGGAGCTTGACTGGCTTCACCTTCCTTCCGCTGCCACCATCGGCGCCAGTCTCTCCGCTTCTGCCACTTCGTCTACCGGCTCTTTCCAGCAGTGGCATCACCGTCTTGGCCATCTGTGTGGATCCCGTCTGTCGTCCTTAGTTCGTCGTGGTCTTCTGGGGTCTGTCTTAGGAGACGTGTCTTTAGATTGTCAGGGCTGTAAGTTAGGTAAACAGATTCAGCTTCCTTATCCTCATAGTGAGACTGTGTCTCAGCGTCCTTTTGATCTTGTTCATTCAGATGTTTGGGGTCCGGCTCCCTTCGTTTCGAAAGGGGGTCATCGTTATTATATTATTTTTATAGATGATTTCTCTCGCCACACTTGGATATATTTCATGTCTTCTCGTAGTGAGGTCTTACCTATCTATAAACAATTTGCCACTATGATACACACACAGTTCTCCACTCCTATTCATGTCTTTAGAGCTGATTCTGCTGGCGAGTACCTCTCTCGTCACCTGCGCAGCTTCCTTGCTGAGCAGGGCACTCTCGCTCAGTTCTCTTGTCCTGGTGCTCATGCTCAGAATGGTGTCGCTGAGCGCAAGCATCGTCACCTCCTTGAGACGGCTCGTGCTCTGATGATCGCCGCCTCTATTCCACCTCACTTTTGGGCCGAGGCTGTTTCCACTGCCACCTATCTCGTCAACATACAGCCCTCTTCTGCTCTTAAGGGTGCGATCCCTGTTGAGCGTCTCTGTGGTCTTCTTCCTGACTACTCTGCCCTTCATCTGTTTGGCTGCGTTTGCTACGTTCTCCTTGCCCCTCGAGAACGCACCAAACTGACCGCTCAGTTTGTTGAGTGTGTTTTTCTGGGATATAGCGCCGAGCACAAGTGCTATCGGTGCTGGGATCCTATTGGTCGACGGATGCGGGTTTCTCGGGATGTGACTTTCGACGAGTCTCGTCCATTCTACCCACGTCCTGCCTCTCCTTCGGCTTCCTCTGTGGAGCCTCTGTCTTTCTTGACTTTTCCAGATACACCTATATCTGTTTTGCCCTCGTCCACCTGTTCCACTGAGTCTCCACATATTCCCCCTGTGGCATCTTCACCGTTGTCGCCGCCTGTGTCGTCTCCTACGACTCCGCAGGTTCCTCCCACTACAGTTCCTTCTCCCCTTATCGTCTACACTCGTCGACCTCGTATTGAGGACCTTCCAGATGAGCCTTCTTCTTCTGATGTTCCATCTTCTTCTGATGCTCCCTCGTCCCCTGATGGGTCATCTTCTCCTCGCTACGCTCTCCGCGATCGCCAGTCGATTCGGCCTCCTGCCCGTTTTTCCTTTGCTGGCGCAGCTACTCGTGAGCCTGTCTCCTACCGGGATGCTGTTACTCACCCTGAGTGGCAGCTTGCCATGGCTGAGGAGATTGCTGCCCTCGAGCGTACTGGTACTTGGGATCTTGTTCCTTTGCCATCTCATTCTCATCCCATCACATGTAAGTGGGTCTATAAGATTAAGACTCGCTCTGATGGCTCTCTTGAGCGCTATAAGGCGCGTCTTGTTGCTCGTGGCTTCCAGCAGGAGCATGGTGTTGACTACGACGAGACTTTTGCTCCTGTGGCCCACATGACCACTGTTTGCACTCTTCTTTCGGTGGCGTCTGCTCGCCACTGGTCTGTTTCTCAGCTTGATGTCAAGAATGCCTTTCTTAATGGCGAGTTGCGTGAGGAGGTCTATATGCATCCGCCACCTGGGTATTCTGTTCCTGAGGGCATGGTTTGTCGCCTTCGCCGCTCTCTCTATGGCCTTAAACAAGCCCCTCGTGCTTGGTTTGAGCGCTTCTCCTCTGTGGTCACTGCTGCTGGTTTTTCAGCTAGTGATCATGATCCTGCGCTCTTTGTCCACACTTCGTCTCGTGGTCGGACTCTTCTTCTTCTGTATGTTGATGATATGATCATTACGGGAGATGATTCTGAGTACATTGCCTTTGTCAAGGCTCGTCTTAGTGAGCAGTTCCTTATGTCGGATCTTGGTCCTATTCATTACTTCCTTGGGATTGAGGTTACTTCCACTCCAGATGGTTTCTTTATGTCCCAAGAGAAATATATTCAGGATCTTCTTGATCGCGCCTCTCTCACTGATCAGCGTACTATTGAGACTCCCATGGAGCTCAATGCTCACCTCCGACCCTCTGATGGCGAGCCTCTTTCTGATCCGACTCGCTATCGTCATCTTGTTGGGAGTCTTGTCTACCTTGCTGTTACTCATCCGGATATCACTTATCCAGTTCATATTCTGAGTTAATTTGTTTCAGCTCCCACTCAGGTTCACTACAGCCACCTTCTTCGAGTTCTGCGATACCTTCGTGGGACTATCTCTCGCCGTCTCTTCTTTCCACGTTCCAGCTCGTTACAGCTTCAGGCCTATTCGGATGCTACTTGGGCTAGCGATCCCTCTGATCGCCGGTCTATCTCTGCTTACTGTGTTTTTCTTGGTGGTTCTCTTATTGCCTGGAAGACGAAGAAACAGACTGCAGTGTCCCGTTCGAGTGCAGAGGCTGAGTTGCGAGCTATGGCTCTCTTGACAGCAGAGATTACTTGGCTACGGTGGTTACTTGAGGATTTTGGTGTTTCTGTCACTACACCGACCCCTCTTTTGTCAGACAGTACAGGTGCTATTAGTATTGCTCGTGATCCTGTGAAGCATGAGCTCACCAAGCACATTGGTGTTGATGCTTCTTTTATGAGGACTTGTGTGCATGATCAGGTGATTACTCTTCAGTATGTGCCTTCGGAGCTTCAAATAGCGGATTTCTTCACGAAGGCCCAGACTCGAGCACAGCACAGCTTCTACCTCTCCAAACTCAGTGTTGTTGATCCACCATGAGTTTGAGGGGGGTGTTAGAGATATATGTATAGTTTGTTATTCCCCATTGTTATGAGGGGTTCTTTGCATATTTACCACCTGTACCTTGTGTATATATACTGGCCCATTGGCCTCATATGAATACATGCGCTATTCATAACACAGAGAATTCTCAGTCCCAGCATCTATTGGCCAATTAAAGCATATACGCTATCTTGCAATTAAGACTCAGCACTCCTTGAAGCTAATTTTACCCAGCACATGTAGCAAGCTTTACAATATGCAGGTGCTAGATTTCGGTTTTTGCAGTGAACTGGTGTTTTACCCTGGTCAAGATATGATGAGTAACCTCATCAACTTGCGTCATATATTGGCCTTATCAGATCTGAATCTTCCGAACATTATCAGGCTGACGTCACTCCAAACGTTACCTATCTTCCGAGTAAGGAAGGAACCTCGGTACGAGTTAGGACAGCTGAGGGACCTAAACAAGCTTCGAGGAAGGCTACGGATCTTTGGTCTTGAGAATGTTGGAAGCAAAGAGGAAGCGCTTGAAGCCAATCTAGCCGGCAAGGAACGCATCACAGAACTTTACTTAATATGGGACTGGGATCGAGAACAGAGCTGCAGTGCAAACCTTGAAGCAGAGATACTTGAGGGCCTTTGCCCTCCGATGGGCCTTGAAACACTGCGAATCGACGGCTACAAAGGGTCGAGGTACCCTGATTGGATGGTTGGTAACAAGAATGGACCGAAGCACCTGCAACGACTAGAACTCTGGAGGTGCAGCCCGTTGGGAGCTATACCTGATAGAAATGCGTTTTTCGTTCATCTTCGTCAACTCATACTTTTCGAGTGCAGGTGGGTCGCCTTGCCAGATAATATGAAACGCCTCCCCTCACTCAAGGAATTGTGGATCGTTCTCTGCTGTGGGAATATTCGATCGCTACCAACACTGCCCCAGTGTCTCGAGTACTTGAATATCGATCGCTGCAATGACGTGTTCATGAGGTCGTGCGAAACAACCGGAAACCCAAACTGGGAAAAGATTAAACACGTTCCCAAGAAAGATATAGGATATTTGTATACTGAATATCCACGCTTTGAAGGTACAACTGTAAATCTCTTTTGCTGCCTCCTTTTTCCATTTTGTGTTTGCAAAAGGTTACTATGTAGCCTGCGTAATTAAGAACTGTTACAAAAGCTGCTTACTTTGTTAATCCATCTGCTGTCAAAAACCGGCTTCATGCAGAGGGCGGGAGCTGAAGGAGTTGGACAGTTGATCTGTTGCTGCTGAGCTGCGAGTGAACCGGATGCTGTACTCGTACTGTCATACATTACATTATGTACGATGTGAATGAGCACTAAATTTATTTGTTTCCTAACAGCCCTTTTGAGTAATCTTGCTAACACTGTTTGATTGCTAATTAGTGTGGGCATGCAAGAATTCTGTAGTGTTTCTGCTGTTCAGAGTTTTTTCTTTGACTTATTGCTATGTGTTTTGTTGGTAAGCGTATTCCGGGCCCAAGCCCACTCGAACCTCTCAGCCCATAATCTCGAGTTCTGGGCCGGTACCCGAGCCGACAGCCGGAGAAGGGCTGTCGTGAAACGACCCACCGCTTCTCCGCGGAGCTCGCGGACAAGGGCAGAGTCCCGGCGATTCCCTACCGTAATCCGCTTAGGCCCTGTTTGGAATGCGGGAATTTTTCTCGATTCCTGCGGGAATTGAACTGTTTCCTGCAAAATTCCTGCAAAATTCCTGTGAAATTCCTCTGTTCCAAACAGGCCCTTAGAGGCTGCGCCAACTTCGACGGTGGCCACATGGATTCGGGCATGTTAGCACACCCTAGCAAGCTTGGAGCCTTTGCATGTTCCACTGTAAATCTCTCGTTTTTCTTCTCCATTTTTCTATGTGCAAGGAGCTAGCTATGTCGCTTCCCCAAATCAAGAATACGTCGATTGATTTGCTCACCCACCAAGTTGGCTTCAGGCATGGGGGGTTGAAAGGAGTAGCTGCTGGAGGCAGTGATCGTTGTGACCCACCCTAGGGGGCTGCACCAGTGGCGGACGCAGGAATATTGGAATGAGTGTTCGAAGTTGTAAAAACATTTTTCAGTACAAAACATAAAGATCTACAGTAGCAATAGTTAACATACCAGCTGTAGCTCATTATCAATGGAAGGAGAATTCGTCTCATTCTGAATTTGGCTTTTATTAGAAATCGGTTTTGCCATCAAGGTGGATGCAATCTTCTGTGTCTTTCTAGCTCTCTCCCACATAGATTTCAGATTTGTGGACTTCTTCATTTTTTATAGCTCAAAGATCTACAAAATCATAAAATACAAATGTTACAAGATTCATTAAAATTATCAGTTGGACGTCGGACAATGTGTGATCATTGATGAATAATATGAAGCGCATACTCACATACAAGCATTGCTCATTTTAATCCATTACTGACATACAGGATATAGCACCAACACCACATCCAATCATCCATTGTAATTTGTAAATTACAAGTTATATAGCCATTTAGCGGTTTAGCCAACTAGTTCCAATTCTCATAACCACTAACCAGTCTACTGTATTGCAAGTTAACAACTAATAAGCATGCACATTGCAGTATTGCACAGACATTACAAGTTAACATTTTAACAAGCATGCACATTGCAGTATTGCACAGAGCCACAGATATTACAAGTTAACAACTAACAAGCATGGTAGCATGCACATTGCAGATTTGCAGTATTGCATAGAACCACAAACAGTCAGACATTACAAGTTCAGAGCCCGGACTGCCCACTACTCACCGCGGTCGCCGGAGCAGCGGAGCCGGAGCTGACGCAAGGGCGGAGCGGACGGCCCACGGCCGGAGCGGAGGCCGGACGCCCGGCCCAGATCTGGCGGTCGGGCGCGGTGCCGGGCTGCCGGCGGGCGGCGGAGGGCCGGAGCGGAGGGGATGGCCGGAGCGGACAGCGGAGGGCGGAGCGCCGGAGCGGCGGAGTTGAGGCCGGACCGCCGGAGAGCCCAGATCTGGCCTTTGGCGGTCGCGCGCGGTGCCGACGGGCGGGCGGGCGGCGGAGGGCCGGAGCGGAGCGAAGGGCCAGCGTAGCGCGGAGGCGAGCTTTGGGTGGCCGGCACTGCTCGCAGCACTCGACGGCACGCCCGCTCGCTAGGGTTACGCTCAGGTCTCGCCGTCTCGGTCGCGCGCTCGGGCAGCAGCCGCCAGCCAGCAGGTTTCTACGCCGCGCCCGCCGTAAATGGGCTGCCGGACGAATGGCGGAACGGGCCACGCGCAGGCGGGACCGCGCGAGGCCGCGAGTTGAGGCCCAGGCGATGAGGTGGAACGTCGGGCCGGCCGAACTCCGAAGGAGGCTGAAATCTGTATTTTTGAACCTTATATATATATATATTATACCTCATATATACTAGATTTTTTGTCAAAAAAATTAGGTGTTCAGCTGAACACCTATGAACCACTGTAGATCCGCCCCTGGGCCGCACGCTGCCGCCGCACTCACTACTACCTCCACGGGGCCTGTTGTGAATTGAAGCCAATGCAAATTGTGAGTACACCACAGACTTCATGTTTCGCATTCACAGCACGTTTATGTTACATAGACGGATATTCTAAAGTGTGCTTCATTTGTGGTTTGGTGTTTGTGATGGTTTCTGATCTGTGAGCAGAATGGTGCCGACTTTAAGCTGGCATTTTTCTCTTCTCGCTATTTGAACGATTTTGGCTATTCCTTACTAGCAGACCCATGGGGCACAGAGGCAGTTGGTAAGTGGTAAGGGGCAGGTTGAGCTTACTGTAACAGATAGGAGCTGGTTGCTTTGGGACTGAATTTTGTCGACCGGTTCCAACTAATATTTGACTACAACTCGAACTTGTGAGATGAGAGGCATAGTACATAATTGAGTCTTCCGAGAAGATTTTTTTTTATGAAATAAAGTCTTCGGAGAAGTTTCCTTTGCAATATTCATCCCTCTTGACACATTGAATGATAGGGCTGATGACTTGCAACAGGTGCTGTAGAAAATATGCATTGATCGCCCCTGACAAGATTCCGAAGTATTATCAAATTTAGAAGCGCTGTGAGGAAAAACATCTAAATAGTTTGCATGATTCTCGAAGATATGAATATGATCAGCCTATACATTTGGCGATCTAGGTCCAAACAGAACTTGTGTCCTGCTCATAAACTTGGCCACCTCATCTCCACATCTAAATGTTGCACTTGGCAAAAAAAATGATCAATTGATCATTATTCATTACTAGCCCCTGATAGCAGGCCTTGGTTAGGATGAGATTAATCTTTTGCACTAAATATCTGATTTCTCTCTTACAAGCAGATAATCATGCCAAGAATGATGAAGAAAAGAACAACACATACGCAGATGACAGATGGAATTTAATAAGTAGGATTACCTTGGATCAGAAAACAACAGATGCAACCTGTAAGTATGAGCAATGGCTTCATAGTCTGCAGGAGTATTTTCAGGAGATATCGCTTGCTCGCAAAATGGATGATTATGATATTCCGATGATTGCTCAGTTTCAACAAAACTGATTCCTGCATGCATTTAACATATTATAGATTAATAAGTAACTTTTTTTAGGAGACCTAGAGTTTCAGATTAATGACAGCAATGTTGTAGCCAATCCATCGAGGAAAACACAAAAAACACCACGTATAACGGATTTGAAACAGAAAAAACTTGAGATCTACTCAAGACGGCTCAAATCAGAGCTCCAATTGAAAAGCGCGAGAGAAAACAAATCAAACCCAAAAGGCCAAAAACACAGAACTGATTCGGCTCCCACACTTCTCTCTGGCAAAGAACACTACGGATCTGCTCCCACACCTCGCAGATCTCGCACCTAACTCAAAAATGGCTGGTGTGTCTCGATCCATACCTCGATGGAGAAGAACGAAAGGTCCTCTCTGCCCAGATCCTTCCCTACTTTTAGGGCATCTCCAATGGTTATAGCTAGCAACTAACTATAAAACTTCCACATCATTTATATAGTACACACTAAGGCCCTGTTTGGCACAGCTTCACCAACAGCTTCATGAGCTGTTGTGAGCTGTTTTTTGCCAAACACCCATTTTGCAAATAGCTTCACCCATGAAGCTCCTTTTTTTGTGCTCTCACAAAGGAATAGGGAGAGGTGAAGCTGAAAAAAGTAGCTTTTCACAGCTCTCTCCCTCAGGCCCATATTCCTAGGAAGTGAATGCCCCTCTAGTTCACAAGAATTTACACGCATTTGCCACTCTCTCGCGTACGCACTGCTCAGTTCACAAAAATCGCGTACGCACTGCCCATATTCGTAATGATTTAATTTTTTTTATTTTTTTATTTTTTAATTCATACTCATTCAAATATATTATTTTTTAATTCATATGACCATATACAAATATACAACTCCAAATGTTAGAATAAATCAGGTAGACAGGGGCATCTTGGACAATAACCTCTCTCAGCCATGCATGAAGCTGTTGGTGAAGCTGTTTTGTCAAACAGTTTTCTAAAATAGCTTTAGCTTCACCGGTGAAGCTGCTCGTGAAGCTGAAACTAAAAAAAACAGCTTCACTAGTGAAGCTGAGCTGTGCCAAACGGGGCCTAAAGCTAGCATTCTAAAGAACTATCTATAAGGATAGCTATTTGATGCTTACATGCACACGCAGAATTTATAGAGGCTGCCTCGTTTGGCGTTATAGACTAGTGCTTAAGGAAAAGCTGGCTCGATTTTTTTTCATAATCTCTTTCCTCCACATAGGATATATGCTGATGTGTACATGTATATAGCTAGCTGACTCAGACCATTGGAGATGCCCTTATCACTCGGTCTCCTCTCTCCCTCCGCTGCCTCTCCCGTCTGATGGGTGAGAAATAAAGAGAGCAGCACGTAGAAAATGAAGATGGCTGGACGACGCCACGCCGCCGCGCGTTGCTATCGCAATAGGGGGCTTGGCCCGCTGGGACTTTTTTTACTCTACCCTAGGTGGCACAAAAAAAATCCCCTGTATGTGCTTAGGGGCATGTTCTTTTCCTCCGAAGCTGACGGTTTTCAGTTTTTGCTACAGTACCTAATTTTTAAACAGAGTATTTTCTCAAGACGGGGTCTACAGGTTAAATGATATATACGTTAAAACCCCAAAAATATACCAACCAAAATTACAAGTGAGTATCTCTCTCTCCATAATCTGTACCATAAACAATCAAAATTCAAAAAATTTAGCCAAAGGCCATAAGCCACAGCTGTTGCCAAACAGGTCCCTAGCAACTCTAGAAAAAAATAGAATATAAAGATGGGCTAACATGTGCGTTCTGTAGCAAGATAACTGTCGTCCACCCTCCTGCAAAATCAAGCTTTATGCTTTATACCTTCCTTGCCTCTATTGCAACGCAATTCCTTCCTTGCCTCTATTGCAAAGATCTAATCTTTTTTTAATGATATTCCTCCCTTTTTCAGGGTTTATTACAATAGCTAGCCATGCTTGCCAGCTAGCCACGTACAATGATCTCAAACATGCTATATATATGGACTCGGCTCAGGTGCAGGGGCCCTGCACATAGCTGTGTGCAGGGACGCCCAGGATGTGACACGTGTCCCTTAAAAATTAAAAAAATACTTAACATTTTGAAAAATTCAAAAAAATACTTAAAAATCTGAAAATAGTAAAAAAGTATATTTTTAGTATAAAAGCAACTTTTTACATTTTTAAGTATTTTTTATTTTTACTTTTATTAAAAAGTATTGTTAAGTACTTAAAAATACTTTTTAATAAAAGTATTTTTTCACTACTTAAAAAATACTTTTTAATAAAAGTATTTTTCACTACTTAAAAAAATACTTTTTTGAATTTTTCAGAAGTTTTTAAGTATTTTTTGTTTTTAAGGGACGTGTGTCACATCTTGGGCGCACCTGCACATTGCTATGTGCAGGGAGCCCAGGATGCGATACGTGTCCCTCAAAAATTAAAAAAAACTTAAAAATTCAAAAAAATACAAAAAAATACTTAAAATCTGAAAAATTGTAAAAAAAAGAGTATTTTTTAAGTATAAAAAGCAACTTTTTACAATTTTAAGTATTTTTTATTTTTACTTTTATTAAAAAAATATTTTCATTACTTAAAAAAATACTTTTTTGAAATTTTTAAGTATTTTTTATTTTTAAGGGACGCGTGTCACAATCTGAGCGCCCCTGGCCCTGCACCTGAGCCGAGTCCTATATATATAAGGTCTCGTCAGTTCTTCGACCCATATTTGCATCTGCGTTCAGTGCAATAGATAACAAAGACACGTTCAATATAATTAGCATCAATCAAATCCCTTTTCTGCAGCCGGCGGGCAGTCCACGATTGGATTGGATGTCGAGTGTAGTTGACATCGAGGAGGCGCTCGACGACTTCCACGAGTGTAGAGGTGTTGCCATCACCGTTGAACAAGCGCCTGAGCAGCAACTGCTGACACCAGGTAGCGTACGTAGCCTTGGTCTCTTTCACCGTGACATGCCATCAAATTTAATTATATATAAAGTTATTTTTATTGGTCATGTGAATATGATAGTCCACGCGATTGCAAATCTTTGTAATTTTGAATATTGCTGTAGTCACTAAAGTATCACTTTGATCGCTAATTACTGTCATAATATGATATTAGTGTGTTAGAAATCATGAAAAAATTATATGGTGATGTCTAAGAACTACTTGAGTGCTTTGTTACTTGAGTGCTTTGTTGCTAAACAGTACTCAAATTTTAAGTCATCAGATTTAGATCCAATGGATGGAATCAATTTGCCTCCTACCCTCCCATTCGAGTACTATTTTATCAAGGAGTACCCATTTATTTAGACGTTGAATGTATATATGCCCCCGTCCACTAGTTTACTCATTAGTTACTAGTTTGCGATGTGATACATTGAGAAATGCTCCAATACATATTATTCTTTTGTGCGTAGCCTTTTTATATCAATTACATACTAGTTTTACACACATTAAATTATGCAAAAAAAAATATGCGACAGTGTAGCACCCCACATACCAATATGAGATACTACTATGGAATGTCATAGCCAAAGTAAGGAATAAATAAGAACAACATTGGAAATTACAAATAAATTAAAATTTTAAGAGAGAACCAATGGAAGTTGAAATAAATGTTTCAAATATAGGACCAGTCCACTTCTAACGAAATAAGAGCAAAGAAAACAACAAAATAATAGCAAGCCACAGTGCTGAAAACTCAAGTGCTCCCACCCATGTATGATGCTATCACTCCACTGGCCTTTTACCTGAGAAAGAAAAGAGCAAGCATGAAATTTGAAAATCTCAACAAGTACCCAACAACGGTCGCAACATGGTGAGTAATGGACAGGAAATGTAAGCAAGTAATTGACACATGTTAATTGCAATAAAACCAGGTTACCGGAAACACTGATAAATGTTAGGGATAGAGGTGGCAGGATCAATAGAATAAAAGGTAATTGTTATTTAGCAAGTTATGGCAATGACACCGGCAATCACTTTCGACATACCTAGTTATATGAGAATAGTCAGGCATGTCACTGTCCTCAACTGTATAACCACTGATGGAGTATAATATCCTAAGTAATGAGAGTGTACGACCCCCCCCCCCCCCGGTACGTTGTCAGGTGGGTGGTAATCTCCCCTATATGTGGATAACCCCAGGCCAAATAATTGTTATATCGTTAACATATTGTATGATATGAATTTAAGGGAACTAAGGAAAGACTAAGATAAAGTTATGAGAAATGAAAAGGTTTGCTAAGGTTGGAAATAGAGAGACATAATTTCTGATATGAGGGCGATGTGGAATGATGACGTGGTGATAGTGATATGGGAGTTATCCTAAAGAGGTAATATAATATAACTCACACAATATTATCAACCATTCCAGTTTTATTATGTGATAAATGATTATTAGTCAGATTAACAGTTTTAATGCATACATCCTTCATAGCTCAAAAACAACATCATACAATTAATGGATCATGATATTAAGAAACTAAAACATAACAGCACTAATGTCAAAGGAGTGCTAATAATTTAAACCTAAATTAAAACATTTTCATCTGCTACCCCCATTAATGATTTAAGCATGAATTCTAAAACACTAATTAAAAGCATAAATTCTATAACATTTTAACTAAGCATCCTAATAAACATAAAAAACATGTGAAACAAGATAATCTAAAACATCATGGTATGAATACAGTATTAAAAGTCTATAACCATGCAAGTATTAGTATACGATAACAATTAGGAAAGTATTGGTGATGTGATAATAACCAAGTAAGGTTTAGTAATATGCCAATAGCTTGGTAACTTTAGTGATATGATATTAGCCAGGTAACTTTAATGATATGATATCAGACAGGTAACTTTAATGATTAGGTACTAGGTAACTTTAGTGATATGATATCAGACAGGTAACTTTAGTGATATGATATCAGACAGGTAACTTTAATGATTAGGTAACTTTAGTGATATGATATCAGACATGTAACTTTAATAATATGATATTAACCAGGTAACTTTAGTGATATGATATCAGCCAGGTAACTTTAGTGATAGGATATCAGCTAGGTAACTTTAGTGATACGATATCAGTCAGGTAACTTTAATGATATGATATCAGCCAGGTAACTTTAGTGATACGATATCAGCCAGGTAACATTAGTGATACAATATCAGCCAGGTTGATATGGATGGGAGAGAAAGAGAGGAAGATAGATAGAGAGGTAGAGATAAGGAAGGGAGAGATATAAGAGAGAGAGAGAGAGAGATTAGAGATAAGAGATAGAGTTTTTCAGGGTGCTACAGATAGTTTGTAAAAAAAAAAGAGAACAAAACAAACTATAAGGAACACAACAAAAACTACATATGAAGACCTACTTGTTCGTTTATGTTGCGGCTCCCAACAATCCTAAACAAATTGATTACTTCCTTGTCATATTGTCCACCCAGAGAAAAAAATCAGAGAGTCAAAGTAAAGCACAATGTGGACTACAAAGCAATATCCGATTGATGAAAAAACTAAGTACTTACAAACACAAAAAAAATACTCAAGTGCCATTTAGAAAATTCCAAATTATATACTACGAAAGTATACATATTTTATCTTGCTAATTCCAAACTATGAGTGGGTTCTTTTAGGCTATAGTTTTTGGCTTTTGGCTTAAATTTTTGAATTCTGACGGTTTATGTGAGAGAGTACGGATAGAGAGATACTCACATACAATTTTGGCCGATATAGATGAAATTAAGACAATATGTATCACAATCCATCTATATACCTTATCTTGAAAAGATACTCTGTTTGAAAGTTAATTACTGTAGCAAAAGTGATAAGCACAAGCAAATGTACTGCTATCACAATATACTAATAATTACTGTTTCTGGACAATATAGTAATAGTTTTTGAGCTTTTTTCCTAACTTGTTACTATGAAAAATTGACGGCCAAAGAAATACATAAGAGACGGCATCTATTTTCTGTTACAAATGTGGACAATATTTTAATTCCAAATTTTACGAGAAGACAAAAACAATAAACTAATGATGCAAAACTTACTACTAACAACAGGCTACTCATCATACTTCATAATATACTCAAGAAAATTTAGTAACTAAGTCGCGAACGACTTACTTGTTAGTCTGATGAAGAATAGGAAGCCGTGTAGGCTTGATGCAGTGCAGAACGTAGATGCCGCAGTGCAGTGAGCAGTCGCGCAGATGTGCTGCCCAGAAACCTTATTGCCGCCCCGTGTAGGTACTCTCTGCGGCAACGGTTTGGAGATAGCCACTCTCCCTCCTTCCAGGTGCAAGCCGGGAAAAAAGATCGACGAGATTCAGACAACACAGCACAACAGCAGAGCAAAAAGTAGAGGAAGAATGGAGGTGCAGAATTATCTCTCTTTTCCTAGACGTCTCCAGGCCCTTTTAAGGCGCTGTAGTTATTCACTAGTAACTGCTGCATTTCAAACAAAATTATGCATTGGTAACTGATGAATTAAGCAGTGTAAATTCACTTGTAACTGCCACGTTTCAAACAGAATTATGCACTGGTAACTAATGAATTAAGCAGTGTAAATTCACTTGTAACTGCCCCATTCAAATGTTTGAATCTCATTCAAACAGAGAGAGAGAGTGGTGCAGGGTTCAGCAAAAAAACATAGACTTAGTCTGCCAAGTAGCGTCGCAAGTCACAAGTCACGCGAATACATGCACGCGTGCGTGCGCGCGTGTGTGACTAGACAGAACTCTCCTCATACCATCTCTATCCATATTCAAGAAGTGGTGAGGACTCCCTTATAAATCGGCATTTCTCACTTTATCTTAGTAATATGGTACTAAACCATGCATGCTTTGAAATTAAGGAAATGGAATATAAATAAATGGGCCAATTTCTAACATTTTCGAGTGGAGGGGTAAATATGAAATCATGCAAAATCAAATTGCAGCAGACGGCAGTGTAGGCGGCTGCTGGACGTGGCTGCCGGAAGAAGAGATCCGCAGGGAGAAGGCGGACAAATGGAGGGCGTGCATCTACCAGGTACCAACGCGCATGAGGGATCAGAACAAAAGCAACTACTCACCGCAGATGGTGTCCTTGGGTCCGTTCCACCACCGCGACGAGCACCTCCAGCCGATGCTGGTCCATAAACGGAGGGCGCTGGTGCACTTCCTCCACCGGGCTCGCAAGCCGATACAGGATTTTATCGAAGCCATGAATGAAGTGGCGGAGAAGCTTGAGTCCATGTACAATGACCTGCCCGTGCAAAACCGGGAACGCTTCGTCGAGATGATGATCACGGACGGCTCCTTCATGCTGGAGGTGGTGAGGATGGCCATCGGGAGAGAGGGCTACGATTATGACGACGACGATCCCATCTTCGGCTGGCACGCTCACGTGAATACGCTGCCGTACGTCCGTCGGGACATGCTCTTAATCGAGAACCAGTTGCCGCTGCTTGTTCTGGAGAAGCTTGTCGCTGTTGAGAGCAATAAACAACCGCCGGTGCGTACATTACTTTTATGTACATTCACCTTTGTTTTTACAGTACAGCATCATGACAAATTAGATCTCTACATGCAGTTGATTAATGATTACTGTTGAGAGTGAAATTAATTTTAATAGTACCACATTGCATACGGACGTTCTTTTGATGACTAAATCTAAAAAAATTGCACACAATACACGTGGAAACAATCAATTTTAGATCATAGTGCCCTGCCACGCACCATAAAGCCTAAATTAATTAAACTATACGTGTAGGAAAATGATTTCATACGCATGGAAGAACATAATCCTGCCTCTCATATACTATTTATACATATGTGTTACACTTTTTTACCACTTCGAATATACTTCAATAGAAATTCAAGGATACTTTGAAGTAAATTGCTCAAAAATTTCAATCAATGACCATATTTTTAGTATAATTTGTGTATATACCCTTTTTATGTATGAAAAAAAGGAATATAGCAACACTATTACAAAAAAGCTATACCGGACACCTCATCGTAGATAATTCCTCAAAATCGTCAGTGTTATAATTGTCACAGACGGTTTCACAAGCGTGACCGTCTATGATAATATCGATCCATACAATCATCTGTGATACATCATTATCATGGATGGATTTTTTAAGAACCGTCCATGACACTTCACGGACGGTTCGAATTACAAACCATCTATGATGTATCAAATTATTGCAGACGTTTCTTATTAAGAATCGTCCAAGATACTTCACAGACAGTTCATATTACAAACCGTCTGTGATATCTCTAATTATCAAAAATGGTTCTTACTAAGAACCGTATGGGTAGTATCACAGACAGTTCTTAACAAGAACCATCTTGAATATTCTGAATTATCACAGAGGTTTTTATTTAAGACAGTTTGTGATACACATCACAGACAATCTGTCTGTGATGTGTATTATCAAGAAATATATTTCTAATTCCTATTGATATAGACAATGTTTAAACGAGAACTTTTACAAAAGAACTTTTACAAGAGAAGTTATTTCATTGATATATGGCCAAAAAGTGTGGCTAGTCACTTTTACAAAAGGACTTTCACGAAGTCATAAGAAAAATAAATTCCTAGATCTTGATCGTCTGGGCTTCGTAGACTTCTTCGTTTCTGGAGTAGGAGGATCAAAGTCTATGTCCTCGAATGTCTTCCAGAGTTACCTTCTTCTCTTAACGAATCAACCGACATGTCTGCCCTTTTATTTTAAAAAACTTACAAACAAGATTTGCTAAATGTTACCTACCTACAACAATTGTCATTTACCCCACAATTATTTCCATCGGATTAATAAAATAGTTATATATTTTTTAAAATCGTCCAACTGTTGGGCGAGTTAGACTAGTCGCTCAACCAGGTTGGGCCTCTAGGGTCTTGTCGCCCAATGGTTGGGCGACTTGGCTACGTGTCCCCAACTGTTGGGCGACTAGTCCAAGTCATCCAACCGTGGAGCGATATATGGTCAAAATTATAAAAAAAATTAAAAAAACATTTATAATACTATAATTCAAACTTAAAATTAGTTATTTAAAAAATCCAATGGAGGCCATCACAAAGCAGCCGCCTTGCTACCAACACAAAATCCGAGCATCCCTCTGCTCCAAGGTTGTTAGAATCGTGATACCAGGTAGGATCGTTTTTCGTCTGACGGGATTGGATTGTAGGATTGGATCGTAGAATCATGATACTATCAAATTTTTTAAAACATATATATTTTATACAAAAATTGAATCATATGGTAGTCTATAGTAGATTTTTAAATTTAATTTTATAATTTGAGTACACTTATTCATGTTATATTGAATTAAGGTTGATTTCTGAAACTTATTTAATTATTTTTTATAAACTAATAATATAAAAATGCAATATGTTAAATATAATACTTTTTTACCTTAGAACAACATGTAAACAACAAAACAAAGCAAATTAAACTACTGCAACTTAAATTAACAATAGGTAATATCAAAATTTATATGCTTTATAGTTTGTTATCAGGATCATGATTCTACCGTGATCCTAACGATACTACGAGCTAGATCGTGATCCCACCACATTACTACTTGATTCCGATCCGCATTGCAATACGTGTCATCCACCTCTGGTAGGATCGTACGATACTACGATACGTATCATGATACTGATAACCCTGCTCTGCTCCCATCAATTGAGCAAATCCCTCATCGACTAACTCCGATCAGCTTCACTGCATCGCTTCCTCTTCCTCATCGTCGCGTGGCAGAGAGGTGAGAACAAGCACCATAGTAGCACATGGTGATAACCCAGGCACAAGTAGGAGCAGCGCGACGTTGTTGTTGAGGTAGTGTGCAGCGCTGGGCAAGGTGGGTGCGAGCCTGGGCGTATTGGTGCACGTTGGCTTGGCACAGCAATGAAGAACTCACAAAATAATGGTCAAATCTACACTTCAGGGGTAGCAATTTTGTTAGCCTAGTGTTCATCCTCGTCCGTATTGTCTGTGATAGACTAACATGTTTTTTCTATTTTTAATTTTTAAATTATTTATATCAAATAAATCACCATCAATTATAATAAAAAAACTATAAATCATCATCAAACTGAGCGCCCTTAGCAAACCAATGCAATGCTGCTAGCCTTAGGGGGCTATGCCGACCCAAGTTGTAGTGGGCCCGGCCCCATGTCAGCGCTGGTAGGGTATTCCCCGCATGACAATGTATTTATTTTCAGTGTTACTGTGCATCACAGCATGAGAGCTAGATTTGACGTTTAGACAAATCTAGATTAATTAATTTGATTGGCCTGAATGCTTGCAGGGTGAGTGTGGGCCCGTCCATAAAATTAGCGAGCTGGTGCTCAAGTTCTTGTCACCAAGCACCAAATGGCATGAGAACCTGGAACCACTGCTACACCCCCTCGACGTTTTCCGCCATAGCCGCATCCGTCACGAGTCACCAAAAGCTCATGATGATGACGGCCAGGAACGTGACTTGCAATCGTCGCCGACCAACGATATATCCGCGACGGCGATACACGACGCAGGCATCCACCTGAGGAAGCTGGACAACAAGAACGTGAATGACATCAAATTCGTCGGCCGCACACTCAGCCTACCGATCCTCACAGTGAATGAATTAACTGAGTCCATCTTCACTAACCAGATTGCATTTGAGCGGCTCCATGTTCCCTTGGGAGCATCACAGACGTCCTTCTCGGTCACCGCTTATGTCTTCTTCATGTCCCACATCATCACGTCAGCTGAGGACGTCAGCTTGCTGGTGTCCAGAGGGATCATTAGGAATGCTCTGGGCAACGAGCACAAGGTGGTCGAGATGTTCATGAATCTGTCGAATGACCTACACGTTTATCCCCAGAACAGCCCATTGATGGAGGTGCACCGGCGGATGGGCAAACATTGCCAGAAGAAATGGAGCATTTGGCGGGCGTACATAGCCCGTACGTACTTCAGGAGCCCGTGGGCACCGATCTCCCTCGCTGGCAGTGCCTTCTTCCTCTTGATAACTGTCTTGCGCAACATCTACAGCTTGACACAACACCGAGAGTTGGTCGACTAATCGATTGATGAGAATGGACTCATTCCTCAACATTTTGATCTGCATGCCGGCATCGACGTACGTGACTTTGTGTTATGTGTTTGATCAATTGTTCTGTTCTTATTTTGCGTTAAACTAGGGAGTTATTTATTTGTCTGAATAATGTTACATTGAAAAACAATGTGTAATGAATTTGGTGTGCGTGATCTTACATTTCCCATGATCTAATATTCCCCTTAATATGAATACTGGTAAATTAATGGGACAATCGGATATTTGCCACTCTAAAGATACCAAACAGGATGTAATCAGTTTAATGCCACTACAAAGACATTAAAATTCATTATTTGCCCTCTAAAATGACGCTCATGCCCTTCCATCTCTTCGTCCCCCTACTTCACGATCTTCTCTTCCTTCCAAAAACAGAGGCTACACGTGGGATAAGGAGGAAATCACAGAAACAAAACCATCAGCAATACCACATAAAAAAGCATTGTGTTGCTGCCGGAAAATTTCCTGACGGCAGCACCGCATCCTATCGAGTGTGCTCCTTGGTGATATATGCAATGTGGTAACCAATTTTTTTAGTAAATTGTCAAAGTCGATGATATATGTAATTCAAAGATTGATCAACACATTGAAGTGGATCAGATGCCTAAGAGAGAGGGTGAATTGGATTTCTTTTTGCTGATTACCAAATAAAATTATAATCTTTTCTATCCCAACTAAGCCAAAACTTTTATTTATAGTAAACAATATCTTGATTTCACGAAACTAGGAAAGTGGGACTGACATGGAGTAGAACAGCGTCCACTCGTGGACACCCAGATGCACGGCATTCCCGATGGCCCACACATCCGTAGTGAAACCCATTAGCCCACCCTGGCCAAATAGACGAACGTCTACGTAAAAATTTGATATTTTTCCGCATGGCCTTCAATGGCGTTCTGCAGGAAAGAACAACATTGTTTCCTGCTTCCATTATTGCCGTCTTGATCTTGGTACGTATAATGTATATTCAGTTGCATGTGTTTCTAGATCCGTTCCAGCGGCCAGTCCATTATTTGTGTTTAAGCCATTGGTTGGTACTCTGATTAGGGCATTGGAAAACTTGTGATTATGAGATAGTAGTCCATGAGATTAAACCTTAAGAAACTTAGCTTAAATCACTTTGTAGACTGATATAATTTGATTATCGAAGAAGTCGGAATTATTGATCTGAATAAAATAATGGCTTTAACAATTTGGTCGCGATGTCTAGCCATGGCAGGTTTTATCTTCATTAATTCTATGTACACTTGTATAGTCATCTATTTGTATGCACTATTTTAATGATAGGAAATACAAACGAAGGTGTATTTTTGATATTTTCTTGTTTGTAGATGGTGCAGTAAAATATGATAATTGTTCTTGCATATGTTGGAGGGAAAATTGAATATTGAGCAACTGGTGCTCAGTACAATATTCCTCCCAAAATCACTTTTCCTGCTTCTGATTTGACCACGTATCAAGATGTGAAGAATGATATTTACGAAGGACTTGGATACTCCGAGGATCAATATAGATTGGGTATCCAAGCCCGGTTTCATGTTGGAGCTCTAGGACCACATTATTTTCAGCTGATTCCAGTGTATGAAGAGAGAGGATGGAGCAGGATTTTTGAAAAGACACGAGCACGATCTACATGACAAATAGTAGAGTTGCATTTTGACTTGTCATCAACCTAAGTCGGTTGTAGTCAAAATAACCATGCAAGCAACATATATGAAACCAGTAGTCAAGTCGGTTCTACATTTGGAGTGTACTACACATCATTCAGAAGTACATGATACATCTCATGATGTGTTACTCAATTCAAATACATATGCACATGACTTTAATCCCTCTGTGGTCATATTCTCTACCTACCAACTATGTCGATGTAACAGTTGGAGTGCAGACAAATATTAGGGAGGATACGTATGTTGGAGAGGACACAAATGCTGGAATGACATGCATGTTGCCCTCGCCACCGGCAACACCTCTGTTTCGGCCAGAACAAACACCCTCCTTTGTTCTCTTCATGTGAGTGTGCTGCTTCTCTTCTTCACATGACACGTGAGCCCAACTTGTTAAATGTCTAGCTAAGTTGCTTGTATGTCTATATGTTCATTTCTCATGTAATCAACTTTAGCACTCAAGTATTCAAAAATTATTCAAATAAAATTTTGATAAAAATATAATTTACGAATAATCATAAAGATGAAAGTCTAGTTATGAAATTAGAATAAGGGCCCATGCAAGAATTTAAGTTTGCATAGTACCATGAAATGGAAATTTGATAAAATATGATTTATAAATAAAAATGAGAATAAAATTTAATTATAAATTATAATGAAAGTTATGCCAATTGATAATACTAGAGACTTAACCTTGATTAATATTATGTTAACCAAGAAATTAGCAAGATAATTGTTATAAGAATAATTAAACAGTGAATCAGGACAATCTCTAGTAGTAACACCTGCAAGTGTGTATATATCCCCAGGTGGCGAACTCACTTCTAAGCAAATATACAGTGCGAGTGCTTATCTCGGGCTATAAGAGTATAGGATCCGAATGCACATAATTGTAATAAGGACAATCTATAGTAGTAACTAGCTGCGTAAGCGCGGCGCACGCCGTGCTAGCTACCGTGTGGACTGAAGCAAAAGAGACGATAATTCATGGCGAGTTTCTTAAAAAAAATCGAGGACACATACGTAATTTCGGAAAAATCAAAGGCCTTTTTCGTAAAAAAAAACCAAGGACCTGTAAGGACCTATACGTAATTTTAGAAACCCGCGGGGCGCTATCCAACAATGAATACGCAATTTTGGTGAAGTGGAGGGTTCTTTCCGAAAAAACCTGACAGGGACCTTTTCGCGAGAACGGAGGACCTTTACATAATTTCGGAAAACACAGGGACCTTTTTGTATAAATGATGATGTGGACACGGTGAGAGCAGAGGAATCCCCCGGCTATAATATAGGTATTATACCTGCAAGCGTGTATATCCCCGAGTGGCGAACTCACCTCTAAGCAAATATACAGTGAGAGTGCCCATCTCGGGTTCGACAGTCCGGTAACCCTGCACTAACAAGTCTTGCTACTTTACCACTATGCGGGTGCTATGGGAATCCGCGAATAAGACAATAGACTACTCTGTAATGGCCACTTTATGTATATAAGATTTTCTCATGCAAGACAAAGTGGGTACATGGAGCACAACATATACCAAATTACCACAAAAGAAAACTCTGAAACCGTTGGTCGGGCAGCCATGTGGTAGCCATGCGCAGCTCTTCGGCTTCAAGTCAGTGGAGAGTAGGGATGACAATTGTGCCCGTTTACCCGTATGCCCGCGGGTAAATACCCTAATGGAGTCGGGTATGGGATGCATTCTTTGCCCACGGGTATGAAAATGGGGGGAAATCTCTGCCCATCGGGTAAATGGGTACGGGTATGAGTTAGCTCTACCCGTACCCGTCTCGCCCGTTTACCCGTGAAATACAATGACATGTGGGCCATCCTAAAATAATAAACCTAACTTCCCTGCCCGCCCAGATACTCTTCGCCCGCCGCCCCCCCTCGGTCCCTCTCTCATCTCCGCCCTCTCGCACTTTCCTCCTTCATCCGTCGATTCCGCCTGCAACTCCGCCCCCCACCTGGCCGCCGGCGCCTCCGCCCCCCAGATCCGCCGCCTCCTCCTCCTCCGCCCCCAACTCGCGCACTCGCTTCATCCTCCACCGCCTCCGGCTCGAGCCCCCCACCCGGCCAGATCCGGCTCCGCCCCCCTCTCGCTTCATCCGCCGCCTCCGGCCCCGGCCCCTGCCCCCACCCGGCCAGATCCGGCTCCGCCCCCCTCTCGCTTCATCCGCCACCTCGGCCCCCAGCCCCCCACCCGGCTAGATCCGGCTCTGCCCCCCTCTCGCTTCATCCGCCGCCTCTGCCCCCAGCCCCCACTGGCCAAATCCGGCTCCGCCCCCAATCCCACTCGCTCGCGAGGACGAAGATGAGGGAGATCTTGCACATCGTCTCGCTCGCCGTCCTCATGGACCTCGAGCCCGTCACCATGGACTCGGTGCGCTCCGGCCCCTATGGCCACATCTTCCGCCCCGACAACTTCGTCTTCGGCTAGTCCGGCGTCGGCAACAACTGGGCCAAGGGGCACTACACCTAGGGCGCCGAGCTCATCGACTCCATCCTCGACGTCGTCCGCAAGGAGGCTAAGAACTGCGACTGCCTCCAAGGTCAGTGTGCCTCTACTTTCTTCATCTACCCCTCGATGGATCTGGATCTGGAAAACACACACACAGTATTTGTACCTCTTCCATTTGTAATAGAGTACCATCGCAATGTTCATGTTTTTGGAACATAGTATTTGTGTTCAATAATTGATTCAATAGAAACATAGAAGTTCTCATATTTGTGTTCAATTCAACATAGAACTTCAATTCTCATATTTGTGACTTTGATTCTCAACATTAATATTATATTGGTATTCCAACCAGTTACTTCCGGTGGTACTTAGCCAATGCACATATGACCAGTACCCCTTTGTATTTGCTGATGGCCCTTGTTACTTATATAGCATGCTGAGCTGTTAACATCTCTTCTGAAGTGATTGTTTCCTTCTTGTCTTCATGGATGCAGGCATCAATGGATGTTAGTCCATTCAATAAAGGCAAAGAAAGCATTGTTTGGGGTGTTTCACTCATGCTTGGTTATCTTGGGTACAACTTCTGCTTGTCTGCTACATATTTCCACGCTGAAGAAAATAACCAACAATGTTTAAACTTATGAGGCAGCTCATGATATCCTGCAATGGCTCAGCTTTGTGAAATTTTATGATTTCACAGCTCTATGTGACATGCAAACTGCTTTTATTTGCCCTCACAATATCACTCTGTTCTCTTCCAAATGTATTAATGTTGGCATGCTATATCTATACTTTATTCCTTATATACGTACCAAATACATGTATTGCTATGAAGCATGTATTCCTTAATTTAATTGTAAATAAATGTATTGCTATGTTTGAATGTGTGATGCATTGGTGATATATTTCGCGGGTAAACGGGTATGCCCGCGGGCGACGGGTATGGGCGAGGTTTTTTACCCGTGGTCCTTCGCGGGTATGCCCGCGGGCGTAAATCGGGGTCGCGGGTACGGGTATAGGCGAGTACTACCCGTACCCGCCGCGCCCGATTGCCATCCCTAGTGGAGAGGGGGTGACATGGCCAGCCGGTGTGGATCGATGGGCCGGCTGGTGTACGTGGACGGGCGTGATGGAGCGGAGATGGCACGAAACCAAGTCACCCGGTGTGGCTGACTCTCATTTTAGCTTTGGTTTCTGACTTTTGGCTTATTTTTTGCTATTCATAAATTTTATCTTTTTTTGAACTTTTGACTTTTTTTGAGCTTTTTTGCCAGTTCTTTTTTTCCTGTATTTGTTTGCGTTGTCCGTGATGAGCTAGCATAATTTTTCTGTTTTTAATTTTTTTAAATTTAATTACGCCAAATAAGCAATCTTCAGTTACAGTGAAATTTCAACCGCTATAGTGTAATTTCAGCCATAAACCACAGCTTTTCAGCCTAACCGAGCAGGGCCTTAAGGCCAAGTCCTGGCTTGACTTGGTTAAGTCGGTGGCGGCTTGGGCCAAGGTGGCTGGGCTGGCCAAGGTCCCGAGCAAAACTGAGTTGCAGATTCCCTCCAAGTGTCCGTTGTACAACAAAATATTTTGCACAGATGATAGTAGAATAACTCAGCACGAACACACACTTACCCAAGACTGGATACCTGTGGACTTGTTCAGTTTTGATTGTTGAAGGCTGTTAAAGAGTTGAACGGCACGATGATCTAACCGATTTACAAGCCTCCGTTCTGGTTTTTTTTTTCCCTCAAGAGTTTTGATGAGTGACAGGTAAAAAGACATCCTCAAGGCAAATAAGACTTCTTTGAAAATTTGGCTCACTCTCTTTATTGCTCTAAAAGTGTTTCATTCCTCACCTGGCTTTTGACAAGCCGAAACCTATATATACCTACACAATTGGTCCCCACTAGCTAAATTCACTGCCATACGGTGAAACCATATTATCTCTATTATTTAGAACCTTTGGATGAAAATTTAGTGCTAACTGCTAAGATTTGCAAGAACCCAGCACCAGCAACATCCGTCCTTCCTGCTCAGATTCGGGGCCCATTTTCACTTCTGCCCTCTCGCCACCACTCCTCATCCCAGCCCATTTCTGCTACTCTACTCCCACCACCTTCGGCGGTGACCGCAATTTTTTCCAACAGTAATATTGAATCCCACGGAGTATATCATTTCTGCTACTTAAAAAAGAGAGTTGATGAGTAATAGATATTGATGATCATCGTCTGGATATTTTTTTCTTAACTATTATGACTATTAAATTATAGATCTAACAGCCATAAATTCTCCCCTTCTCTCTCCAAAAAAATCTTCCTCTCCTCCAAAAAAACTCTCCCTCCTAAAAAAGAGGGTCATTAGATCTATAATCCAACAATTCTAAATTTAAATAATTATTAAAAAAATATCTAAATGATACCTAGACACACTCTTGTGTAATGGAGTAGCTCTTTCTCCTCCTCGTCTCTTCTCGTAAAAACATTCGCATGTGGCTCCATCCGTAGAATAGATTTCCCTCTTTGCATCTTACCCATCCACGTTAGGTCTCCAGAGCATTCCTTTCTTCCCATCCAGAGCAAATTCACTGATCACCATGTTTGGTAACCTGGGAAGGGTGCAGGATGCTGAGAAGTTCTTTGATCATGGAGGACCGCGTGGATAGCTGCCCCGCACGCACGGCCCTCCTCTCCCCAGCGTTCGCACGAGGTGACGAGGCTGGCGAGCGCGAACCCGCTGAGCGGGACCTTATGACCCCGTATGCCTCGCAGAAGATCGAACGCGTCGGCGTCGAGACCGCAGCGGACGCAGCCGGAGAGGGCGTTGTACCAGAAGGGAGGGGTCCGGTCGGGCATTGCGTCGAACAGGTGGGGCGCGGCGGCGGGGGAGCGGTGCCGGAAGTAGAAGGCGAGGAGGGTGCTGCGGTGGAAGGTGCCAAGCGGGAGCGCGCGGCGGAGGGCGAGAGGTGGATGGCGCGCGCTAGGAGGGGGCGGTTGGCGAGGTGGGAGAAGCCGGTGTGCGGGAACTGCGCGACGGCGGGGTTCCGGTGGGCGGTTTGTGGCCTGTAGGACCGAAGACATTATGGTCAGTCATCCTCCTTGTCTGAATTAGTCAAATTAATTGTTCTACTAAAGGGAAATTGGCTTGGGCGATCCGCAAATTGCTAAGAGCAATCAAGAACCTGCAGCCTAGCCCTCTTTCCCCTCTCTCTCTTTCTGCGAGCTTCTAATGCCGGATCCGGTGACCATAGGTGCCGCAGTGGGCTGGGGCATATCTGCCGTAGGGTGGGTCGTCTCTGTTAGAGATATGTATAGTTTGTTATTCCCCATTGTTATGAGGGGTTCTTTGCATATTTACCACTTGTACTTTGTGTATATATTCTGGCCCATTGGCCTCATATGAATATAAGCGCTATTCATAACATGGTATCAGAGCGTACCTAGGGTTTCCCGTCGCTCCGCTTGACGCCTCGCCGCCGCTGCCGTCGACTCCCCCGTTGGGCTCGCCGACTCCCCCGTCGTCGTCGCCGCCGTCGACTCCCCTGCCGCTGTCGGCCCCGCCGACTCCCCTGCCGCCTCTGGATCCAATCTGGAGGTCGCATCATCCTCTGCGTCTCCATCGCCGTCGCCGCGTCGTCGTCCCGCCGACGACTCCAACCGCTGCCGATCCACCGTCGTCGCCGAAGCGCGCCGCTCGGCCTCCACCGCCGTTGCCGCCTGCTCGGCCGCTCAGCCGGCGCCGTCGTCGCGCCGTCGCGCGCCGCTCCCGACGCTGGTTGCCCCTGCCGGGGCCCGCCGCCCGTACAGCCGCCGACCACCGGCCGCCTACCCGACCCGGCCCCGCCGCCGCTGGTTGCCCCTACCGGGGCCCGCCGCCCGTCGCCGCTGTGGCCGCCCGGCCGATCCGCTCAAGGAGGCTGCGGCCCGATCGGTTCTGAGGGCACAGCGGCGTTAGCTTCTCTTAGAAGCCAAGGAAAAAAAAGCAAAAAAAAAAGGCAAAAAAAAAACGTCGTTCTAACCGCCGCGCCGTCCAGCGCCGCCTGTTAGACTTTGTTGTCTTGGTCGCCGCGCCGTCCAGCGCCGCCTACCAATGGGCACCGTTTCCCTCCCTCGCTGCCCGGTGATCTTTGATGGTGTTAATTACACCGACTTCGTGTCTCACATGCGCATCCACATGCGTGGTCTTCGTCTCTGGGGCGTCCTCTCTGGCGATGTCACCTGCCCGCCTTGCCCTATTCCTCCGACGGAGCCTACGCCTGTTGCATTGCCTTCGACAGCCGATAAGGCTGCTACTGAGGCCGCTCGCCTTGCTGATGATGACGCTGCCTCTACCTACCAGGAGGATCTGGAATCCTACAAGGATCGTCTGACCGTCTACACTCAGTGGTACGATGACGACGCTCGGGCTGCTGCTGTCTTCATCGCCAGTGTCCAGCCTCAGTTCTCTTCTGAGGTGGTGGGACTCCCTTTGGCTTTCCAGATGTGGACTCATCTTCGTCAGCGCTATGAGTTACGCGCAGAGGAGACTCGTTTGAGTGGTGTTGGTCTGATGCCACTCCCCTCTGTGCTCGCCGCTCGTCCGCCTGCTACACTGCCTCCTCCAGCGGCTACCACAGGTGGTGGTGGCCGTCCTCCGTCTGGAGGTGGCCGTCCTCACTGTTCCTACTGCGACAAGGATGGTCACACTGTGTCCCAGTGCTACAAGAAGAAGCGGCATCTTTCACGCCGTTCTTCTACTGGCACTAGTGCTTCTACGACGACGTCTGCCTCGACTTCTTCAGCAGCTTCTCTCACCGAGCAGGAGATAGCCAGACTTCGACGCCTACTTGCCGCTTCAGGTTCTCCCTCGACAGGTTCTGCAGGTTCTGCTACTGACTCTTCGGGCACTGAGAGACCACCTCCTACACAGTCAGGCACCTCCCCGTGGATTCTTGATTCTGGAGCATCTTTTCACATGACTCCTGATCCTTCCACTCTGTCTTCTATTACACCTCTTGATTCTCCTGTCAGTGTTCTTACTGCTGATGGTACATCTCTTTCTGTCTCTGGTCGAGGATCTCTTAGCAACTCATCCTTTCATGTTCCTTCTGTTGCTCATGTTCCTCGCCTTACCTTACAGCTTCTTTCTGCTGGGCAGATTACTGACCTTGGTTATCGGGTCATTCTCGACTCTGACTCTTGTTGTGTTCAGGATCGCCACACGGGAGCTCTGGTTGGTTCTGGCCCTCGGCGCCGTGACTCACAGCGTCTTTGGGAGCTTGACTGGCTTCACCTTCCTTCCGCTGCCACCGCCGCCGCCAGTCTCTCCGCTTCTGCCACTTCGTCTACCGGCTCTTTCCAGCAGTGGCATCACCGTCTTGGCCATCTGTGTGGATCCCGTCTGTCGTCCCTAGTTCATCGTGGTCTTCTGGGGTCTGTCTCAGGAGACGTATCTTTAGATTGTCAGGGCTGTAAGTTAGGTAAACAGATTCAGCTTCCTTATCCTCATAGTGAGTCTGTGTCTCAGCGTCCTTTTGATCTTATTCATTCAGACGTTTGGGGTCCGGCTCCCTTTGTTTCGAAAGGGGGTCATCGTTATTATATTATTTTTATAGATGATTTCTCTCGCCACACTTGGATATATTTCATGTCTTCTCGTAGTGAGGCCTTGCCTATCTATAAACAATTTGCCACTATGATACACACACAGTTCTCCACTCCTATTCGTGTCCTTCGTGCTGACTCTGCTGGCGAGTACCTCTCTCGTCACCTGCGCAGCTTCCTTGCTGAGCAGGGCACTCTCGCTCAGTTCTCTTGTCCTGGTGCTCATGCTCAGAATGGTGTCGCTGAGCGCAAGCATCGGCACCTCCTTGAGACGGCTCGTGCTCTGATGATCGCCGCCTCTATTCCACCTCACTTTTGGGCCGAGGCTGTTTCCACTGCCACCTATCTCGTCAACATCCAACCCTTTTCTGCTCTTAAGGGTGCGATCCCTGTTGAGCGTCTCTGTGGTCTTCTTCCTGACTACTCTGCCCTTCATCTGTTTGGCTGCGTTTGCTACGTTCTCCTCGCCCCTCGAGAACGCACCAAACTGACCGCTCAGTCTGTTGAGTGTGTCTTTCTGGGATACAGTGCCGAGCACAAGGGCTATCGGTGTTGGGATCCTGTTGGTCGTCGGATGCGGGTTTCTCGGGATGTGACTTTCGACGAGTCTCGTCCATTCTACCCACGTCCTGCCTCTCCTTCGGCTTCCTCTGTGGAGTCTCTGTCTTTCTTGACCTTTCCAGATACACCTATATCTGTTTTGCCCTCGTCCACCTGTCCCACTGAGTCTCCACATATTCCTCCTGTGGCCTCTCCGCCGTTGTCGCCGTTTGTGTCGTCTCCTACGACTCCCCAGGCTCCTCCTACTACAGTACCTCCTCCTCTTATCTTCTACACTCGTCGACCTCGTTTTGAGGATCTTCCAGCTGAGCCATCTTCTTCTGATGTTCCCTCTTCTTCTGATGCTCCATCTTCCCCTGATGGGCCATCTTCTCCTCGCTACGCTCTCCGCGATCGCCAGTTGATTCGGCCTCCTGCCCGTTTTGACTTTGCTGGCGCGGCTACTCGTGAGCCTGTCTCCTACCGGGATGCTGTTACTCGTCCATCATCTCTAAGCTCCTCAACAAAGGCTTTTCCTACCTCGGCTTTGATGGATCAGAGAAGCTGAAAGAGCTTGAGACCAAAATTTTACAGCTGGAACTGACGCTTGAAGCAGTTGAGGAGAGTCCTCACAGGGATCGTTTGGAGAAATGGTTAAAGGAGCTTAGATCTGCTTTCTATGAAGCCGAAGACATCTTGGATGATGTTGAGTATTACCGTCTCGAAAGGCAGATCGTATCTCTGCCTGATGACAAGTTGGAGTCAGACACCATGCCGCCTCATAGGAGGAATTGGGTGAAGAAGCTCCAGTCTGCCCTGCCCAAGAGCTCCCGACTGAAAAACCAGGTACCTTCCTGCTTCAGGCCCTCTAAACATTGTTGTGCCATGATATGCCAATATATGTTGCCTGTTATTACTGCTCTAACTCTTAGATACTATTGGTTGTGAAACATCTTAAGCCTAAATTTTGCTTAAAGCCTAGCCTCCACATGGGGATATGGGATGAACATAAGTGGACACAGCACCTTGGTTGGGCTTTTGTCCATGCTCAGCCTAACGGGTAACCCAGAGGTGCTATCTTTAGACCAATGGGCATTAGATGCCAGTGTTACTCACTTTAAACTAGCACACATATCACCACACACTTATACTACACGTATACACACACGCAAGTGTGTCCCCTAGCACACACCTATAATAGAGGAGGCTAGATATAAATCCGTGGCATCACGATGCATGCTTTCCTATTGATGTGTACTTGCGTATGAATAAAGGTGGAAAAGTAAGATTCGAGACCTGGTGAATGGAGTCATACTCCCAAGTCTCTACCAACCGACAAACATGTGGTTCCCTCTACTAATGTTCGAACACTGGATATGACTACTCAGCATATGACTACTGCCTCCGTTTTGAAACAAATGTCATTTTAGGCACTGACATGGTTTTTTTTATTAATATGTTGATAAAACTATAAAACATTGTATTTTGGAAGCATTTTTTTTACAAAAATTGTATTATTTTCTAACTAATCTAAGTACTTTTGCGTATATTGGTGATCAATGTATATAAAGTTTGATTGCTCGTATTGCAACAGAACAACTATCTTGAAATGGAAGTAGTATTACTTTTGCACTTGTGGCTCTCCCCAACAGTCATCGTGGCTTTCCCAACTCAAGTTGCATCTACTCCATAGACTTGATGCATAATGAAGTTTAGCAATCAGTCTTGGAGGGAAATGCAAAAGTTATATTTTCTTCAAAGAAATCTTCTAAGGCATGATATGTATTAAGACAAAAAAAATGTAGGGGTGTTAGCAAATTTCCCTAAGTTATCTTAGGCTCTCTTATGTTGGGGTGACCGGTGAATCCTCATAAAAAAATCTTCATCGAAAGCCTAACCTGTTATTTTTGTTTTACAGGCGAGTGGTACCACGTTAGATGACGTACCCCCTGATATGTCAAAAATGGAGTTGAAGAAAATCCTAGAGAAGATAGAAAATATTATCAACGAAGCACACAAAATTTTGCAACTTCTGAACTTGCAAAGCCACAGTAACGTTGACAAGAGACAAGCTGTTGCTGCCAATCCACGTGGTGCAGTCACTACGGCGGCTCCTCCACCAGTAGTAATTGGCCGAGATGAAGATCGTGATAAGATCATGGCTATGCTTCATGGGACAGTAGATGATGGTCAACCAGAATCCAACAGTGCTCTATCCTATTCTATAATTGGCATTCATGGCATCCCCGGCTCTGGGAAATCTACCCTTGCACAGTATGTTTGTGCTCATGAGAAAAGGACAAGCTAGAGGAAAAGGAAGGCCATTTCGACCTTGTTATGTGGGTTCATGTTTCGCAGAATTTTAGTGTGCATACCATTTTGAGTGAGATGATTGAGCAGGCTACAGGGAAACTGTGCTCTCAATTCAAGGGTCTTGATGCCCTACAAAATTATTTGAAGGAGGAACTGCGTGGAAAATTGTTTCTCTTGGTGCTGGATGATGTCTGGTACAATGAGGATGTGAGGCGTCAGCAGGAGCTACAACATATAGTCTCCCCATTGGAGGTTGGGAAGGCAGGAAGCAAGATCCTAGTGACTAGTCGAACATCGGATGCATTGTTAGCTTTGGGTGCTGTGAGATGTATTCCCATGCCTGAGTTGGATGAGAATGCCTTCCTTGAATTGTTCATGCATTATGCACTTGAAGGTGCAATAAAAGATAACCAATATAGAAGAAAACTCGAAAGGATTGGGGTTGACATTGCAAAAAAGCTGAAGAGATCACCTCTAGCAGCCAGAACAGTGGGAGGACAGCTACGTTTAAGATCGAAGGTTGAGTTTTGGAAACGTGTTGGGGATCGGGACGTGCTGACTGATACCATGGGATCTCTGTGGTGGAGCTACCAGCACCTTGATGACCAGGCCAGGCGATGCTTTGCTTACTGCAGTATTTTCCCCAGAAGACATCGTTTGAAACGCGATGAGTTAGTGAACTTGTGGGTAGCAGAAGGGTTTATAAAGACAGCAGAAATAGGAGAGAAAATGGAAGGTATTGCTCAGGATTACTTTGATGAATTAGTGTCAACCTCATTTCTTCAACTAGGAGGAAAGAACTACCAGGACAGGGACTACTATACAATTCATGATCTGCTACATGATTTAGCAGAGAAGGTAGCAGGAAGTGATTGCTTCAGAATTGAGAATGGCTGGACAGGAGAATTTCCTCGAGATGTTCGCCATCTTTTCGTTACGACTTGTAATAGAGCATTGTTGTCTGAGAAGATATTCAAATTGGAAAATTTACGCACTCTAATCATTGATAGTGGTACAATGATAGAAAATTTTGAGGATGAAGACTTTGAGAGTATGTTCACGGGGCTAAGGAAATTGCGGATACTGAGCGTAGAAGTCCGGAGACAGTCCAGCCAATTTTCAATCCCAGCATCTATTGGCCAGTTAAAGCATATACGCTATCTTGCAATTAAGACGGGCTACTTTTTCAAGCTAATTTTACCAGGCACATTTACGAAGCTTTACCATATGGAGGTGCTAGATTTCGGTTCTTGCAGTGAATTGGTGTTTTACCCTGGTCAAGATATGATGAGTAACCTCATCAACTTGCGTCATGTATTGACCTTATCAGATCTGAATCTTCCGAACATTATCAGGCTGACGTCACTCCAAACGTTACCTATCTTGCGAGTAAGGAAGGAACCTAGGTACGAGTTACGGCAGCTGAGGGACCTAAACAAGCTTTGAGGAAGGCTAGGGATCTATGGTCTTGAGAATGTTGGAAGCAAAGAGGAAGCTCTTGAAGCCAATCTAGCTGGCAAGGAACGCATCACAGAACTTCACTTAAAGTGGGGCCGGAATAGCTGCAGTGCATACAGTGGCTGGCTTGATTGTTTGTTTCAAGCAGAGACCCTTGAGGGCCTTTGCCGTCCGATGGGCCTTGATACACTGATTATCGATGGCTACAAAGGGTCGAGGTATCCAGATTGGATGGTTGGTAACAAGAATAGACCGAAGCACCTGGAACGACTTGTACTCCGTAACTGCGGCCAGTTGAGAGCTATTCCTGGCAGAAATGAGTTTTTCGTTCATCTTCGTAGTCTCTCGCTAACGTGCTGCAAGTGGGACTTCTTGCCAGATAATATGGAGCACCTCACGTCGCTTAAGGAATTAAGTATCGTTTGCTGCGAGAATATTCGATCACTACCAACACTGCCGCAGTCTCTCGAGTACTTGAATATTGATCGCTGCGATGACGTGTTCACGAGGTCGTGCAAAACAATCGGAGACCCAAACTGGCAAAAGATTGAACACGTTCCCAATAAAGATATTTAATGGTAATTGAGTCGCTTTCCCAACAAGAGCAACGGCTTGGAAGGTACAACTGTAAATCCCTTTTTGCTGCCTCATTTTCCACTCTGTGTTTGCAAAACGTTACCATGTAGCCTCCGTAATTAAGAACTGTTACAAAGGCTGTTTATGTTTTTTTAATCCAGCTGCTTATGCAGACGGCGGGAGCTGAAGGAGATGGCCGTCCATCGCTGGAGCTTCAGACATCCAGACGCATGGAGGGGAAATGAAGTTGAAACCCGTGAGCCTTTCTGCTGATCTACACAGGCTTGGCCGGACTGCGAAAAACAACAGTAGCAAGGTATGCACGTACTGAGGAACACCGGATTTCTCCTGTATCTTGGTATAGTTGGTGAAGTTGACCATGTATGGAGAGTCGACTGGTCTATAATATGATTTAGCATTTGCATGTAACCCCTTCCCTCGTCTATAATATGGTAAGCTCCCAATGCCTCTTCGGGGCAGGGTTCAGTTCACAATATCGGTCGATGATCGTCGAAAATCGGTTTTACCAGACACTCTCAGTTAGAATACAAAATATTCTCAAATATTTTGACCAAATTTGAATTTGCACCGATTTACACTGAGTTATACCAATTTAAGGCCTATTCTTTTTTACTGCAGTTTGTGGCTTTTGGGCTGCTTGTACGAGAGATTACAGAGTAACAAAAACTTGTGTGCGTTTTTTGCTAATATAAATGAAGTCAGTAAAGTATGTACTACAATTAACTAGTAACCCTATCTTAAAAAATACTCCGTTTAAAAGTTAGTTACTGTAGAAAAGCCGAAAAGTAGGTTTTAGAAGTTGAAAAGAACAGGGTTATATGCCGATTTGCTTTGAAAATTTTGGCCCAAAACCTCCGATATTTTCTGATTTTTGGCCGATTTTTTTAATTATGATTTTGATTTGAAATTTTTGGGTTAAAATCCTCCCAAAAAATTTTATTATTGGAGAAATCGGTCTAACCGGATCCTTAGTAAAAATTTCAAACCGTTTCAAAACCCTGATTCCGGTACCCGTTCAACCACAATACCACCGTCAACCGTCCACGACACGACATTTCGCTCCGGCATCTCCCAAAATAATCTCTGCGCGTCCAACACAGGCGTACAAGTGTAGAGACAGAGTGCTGTCCTGATGTATACGTGATACGTTACTCATACGCCCGGGCTTGTGGGTGAGCCGTAGAATAGACGGCGGTGCGTGCGGCGCAACGCTCGCACGCGGTCACCCCGCTAAGCTGGACGCCTTGCTAAAGCATGGTCCACATCAGATCGAACGCGGCGCCGTCGCGGCCGCAGCGTACGCATCCGGTCTACGGAGACGACGGTGTACCAGGAGGAAGGGATCCTGTCGGGCATTGCGTCGAACAGGTGGAGCACGGCGGCTGGGGAGCGGTAGCGCAAGTAGAAAGCGAGGAGGGTGTTGTGGCGGAATGCGCTAAGCAGAGGTGCGCGGCGGCGGGCGAGGGGTCGGTTGGAGAAGGGCGTATGTGATAGAGGCGGCCAGCTGCGACCGAAGGAGAAAGAGAAAACGTCTCTGCTATTGGCCCAATTAAGACCATCAGAATTCGGCCTATAAGACCTTGGATCCAATTTAGCCCATGAAAATTTGTATCCCGGACAAGATCACAGGACCCCATGTCCATGTCTAACTTGCGGCACGCCACTGCAGGGATGAAGTAGACGAAGCAGCGCGGTGCAACAGAGGAAGAAGGCAATGCCGTTTCTCTTCTTTGCATTGGGCAGAGAGGACTTCTCTTAGGCCAGTCTCAATGGGGGTTTCAAAAGAGTTTCATTCTCATTTAATGCAGTGACACATCAGCAAATTTGCTGAGTTGGCAAGAAATTTATGAGGAGAGAGAGCAACAGAGTTTCATCAGGATGAAACCCATCCGTCCCGGTTACCAACACGATGAAACCCAGTGAAACCCCCACTGAGACCGGGTCGTTTCGTTCTCAGGCGCTCCCGAGGATCTGCTGTGCATTCATATATATGCGAATGTACTCATGAATATTGGATTAATTAATATATTTTATTTGACCATGATTATTTGTCGGCATGAGATATATTGTAGTTACCAAAGTGACTATGTTTAGTTTAGATATATTTTCAAACGGCTACATAGTTTACATGGCACATAGGATCACAACATCATGCATACATTAATTGCTGCAGCTTGTCTATGAAACAGTGAAATGAAACCCCCCACTGAGAGATCCAGTTTCATTTCTCAATCCAAGTCTGCAAAGCTGACATGGCAGTCTTGGAAACTGGGAAATGAAACCCACCACTGAGACTGGCCTTATAGTCACTCAAAAGTTTGGAAGGAAACCACATTAAATATGACAAAAAATTAGAACATAATTAATTTGTGCCATAAACGGCCCCGCAGGATTAGTGCAACGTTTGAACCATTCTCATCCCAACGTAGAGATGCCACATCATCGTGCAGAGTTAGAGCAAGGCTAATAATACAGCCTTCAGCTGGCTGTATAGACACTTACAACCCATTTATCAGCCTATTCATATAGTAGTTGGCTCACCTATGACCCAGCCCTTTCTCTCACAAAGTTTCTTGGTTTTTGTGCTTCAGCTGGCTGTAAACTTATAGCCCACCTCTCTTCTCTCTCCTTATCTCTCTCCTACACCTCAGCATACAGCCTACTAACAGCCTCTTATTATACTTGCTCTTATAAGGTGCAAAAAGAAGTTGTAGCTCCGCACACAGCCAAACCTGAAATTGCTGCACCATTCATGCGGATGCCATACACCGATACACGAGCGGGCGATGGCAAGGCAAGCAAGCCACCACACGTGTGTGTTCTTTTTTTGCTTGCTTCAACTAGGCATGAACATGCTCTCACCTATAAATAAATGTCCCTCCACCTAGAGTAGAAATGTGGTACTAAGTTTCATATCTTCCACCATGCAAGAGTGAGTCTTTGGGGTTTTTTTTAAGTTTTATGGAGAATTTTATTTGGGCCAAACCCATATGCTCCAATAGATGGCTCGCACTACGAGGGGTTTGTTGGTGAGATGGGAGAAGCCAATGCGAGGGAACTGTGTGATGCCAGGGTTCAGGTGGTTGGTGAGATGGGAGAAGCCAGGCGAGGGAGCGGCGGCGGCGCGAGCGAGGGAGCGGCGGCGGCGCGGGGCAGGCGAGGGAGCGGCGGCGGGGCGGGGCGGGGCGAGCGGGGGGGGGGGGGGGGGGCGGCGCGGCCGGGCGAGGGGGCGGCGCGGCCAGGTGAGGAGGAAGAAGAAAGGCAAAAGGGTCATTTCGCGTGGAGAAAAATGCCTGAAAAATGGAAATGAAATTAAAATGGAAAAAAATCACACTCAACTCAGTCCTATATACTCAATTTTCCCTTGTTGTTATATCGCATCGAGAACCATGATCTTTAAACCAAATTTCAAACAGATTGGCAACATCATTTAGCACCAATATTGTGCTCTACAATTTTGAGCAAAAAAATGCATCTTAAGTTCATAGTTATTAACAGGTCCATTGGGGGGGGGGGGGGGGGGACTAACACGCCTTCCAATTTTAGGTAAGTGGAATAAAAAAGAAAGGAAAATTGTGCCAAACTAAAAGAGAATCCATGATTTCAAGTAGTAGATACTGCAATCAGCTCACCAATTTCTCCATGTGGCATTTGTGCATCAAGAAGACAATCCCATTCCCTTCTCGCACGTTTTTTCACGAGACTCCGTTTATTCGTATTGCCAATAACAAGATGCTTCGACCCCGCTCTCCGCCGCCATCGAGCTGAATCGGGGCGTCCTGCTTATTGTGCAAGGTCGCCATGGATGAGCACCAAACTCTATGGCGTGGTCCCCGCCGCCGCCGTCGACCATCCTCCTCGCGCCATGGGTCTATATCAAGCTGCTTCCATCTTCGTTCTGACAACACTGATGGCTGCCCGGGCGGAGGAGGACTACTCCGATTGAGCTTCTCCAGAACCCCACCGTGCTAATGATCACAACGCACGGGATAGTCATGCTGCTTGTTCGGTCAGACACATCAAAATCATGAAGACTCGAACATCGAGCACAAATCACATCTTCACAAGAAAATTTCTCCATGTAACGCCCTAGAATAAACCTGCTTAGGTTTAACCCCATTCTGAATAGGTCAAACACACATAGCAATCCGCTTGCACTTTTGTTCTCGTTTCGCGCAAAACAGTTAACCGAAGGTTTCTACCATTAGAATCTCTAGACTTATATGTTAGTGATTCTCAAGCTAAACTAGTAAAGTGGGACTAACCTATACCCTCATGTGCGCACACACATACATGTCATCATAGACCTAATTCGATATAAGCCGAGGTGTTACATATACCCCCTCAAAGGACTCGACGTCCTCATCAGCCTAACATACCCATATTGGGGCTAATGATCATAATCTCCCCTCTTGACACATGTCCGCACGTTCAGTGTCAGCACATATACCATATCGTGTGTCTACTTCAGGCCCCACACGTGTCATGCGCCATATGCTCGTGCCCTTGACCCGCACGCGCTCATGTAACCACGAGGGTCAGCTCTGATACCATTTGTAACGCCCTAGGGTCCAAACCGGTTTAGGTCTAACTCCATTCTGGATATGCCACGCACATGTAGCAACCCGCTTGCACTTTTGTCCTCGCTCGCACAAAACGGTTAACCGGAGGTTGCTATCATGGAAGCCCTAGGCTTATATGTTAGTATTCTCAAGTTAAATTAGTAAGGTAGGACTAACTCATATCCTCATATGCACACATATATACAGACCATTATGGGTCTAATTCGATATGGATCGAGGTGTTACACTCCACATCTTCCATTTGGGTACAAAACGTCTACGCAGTGAAAGCATAAAGGAGGGCACTCACATGTACATCCGGATGGATGTTTAGTCACAAGATGCATAAAATCCCTGACAACAAAAATAATAAACTTTGAAGTTTGCAGAGAAAAACTACTACAACCACAAAAGTCCTATCTTTTGCTGTAACCACCAGTTTTCTCTGTACGATCTTACATACTGAATCAATTGCCGTTTGTGTATGACTATCTCACCAAAAATCTGAACAAGAGCATAACCCACCTTTGAAATGGTGGAACCTATAAGGATCTCTCAGCACAATTTACCTGTTAAAAACCATGCTAACCAGCTTAGGCTCTGCACATTACGATTTGACCTTTTGACTTCTGGTTTATTTTTCACTATTAATAAATTTCGTCTTTTTCTGGTTTTTTAATTTTTAAGTTTTTTTGCCGGTTCTTTTTTTCCCGTATTCGTTTGTATTGTTTATGATGGGTTAACTTTTTTTTATTTTTAATTATTTTAAAATTTAGTTACGCTAAATAAGCCACTATCAGCTACAATGAAATTTTAGCTAACTACAGTACAATTTCAGTAATAAACCAGCTTATTTCAGCCCAACCGAGTGGCACCTAAATACCACATGGCAGTCTACACAGACCCTGAGATTCTTGAATATCCTTATTGTAGATCCTTCCGGAACAGTGATGAGGCCATATGCCAATGCAAGCTTCTCGCTGTAGTTCCAAAGGTTCTGCTGTTTTTGCTCTTCATCCGTATCATGCAGTGTAGATGAGGTATCAGCAATATAACCTACCTCCCTGAGCTTCAGCAGGATTTCATCTAACTTTGAATATACCTTTTCTGCATGCTCATGACTCCGGCCACCTATACCAAATGTGCTTACCTCATTTTTCAGCTTAAGCCAACTGCAAGCAGGTCATTTGTTTAAATTGATGGTCTTCATGTGATTTTCCCGCTTGTTTCAGCTTGAGCTTCTGGCTTATTTTGCACTATTCATAAATTTCATCTTTTTCTATACTTTTGGCTTTTTTTGCCGGTTCTTTTTTTCTCGTATTTGTTTGCATTATACATGATAGGCTAATATGTTTTTTCTATTTTTAATTTTTTTAAATTTAATTATGTTAAATAAGTCTTCGTCAGTTACAGTGTTTTTTCAACCAGTTACAATGTTTTTCAGCCATAAACCACTCAAACAACGCTCTTTTGAGCAGGTCTGTCAACATCCACCCATCTTGCATTTGTAGCATATAAGTTCGACAAAAAAGACATAAGCCGAGTCATCAAATGGATCCAATTCAAGAAGTTTCTTGGCGGCTTTCCTCTCAATGTCGAGATTTTTGTGAGTTCTACTAGGAGACAACAAACTCCACCATATTAGATCATTTGGTAAGACTGTCAAATTTTCAATAAATTTCTCCTTCTCGGTAAATCGCCCTAAACGCCCAAGGAGATCCACTATGCGAACACAATGTTTTATCGGAATTCAGCCTATCCAATTGTAGACTGGAAATCCAATTCGGGCCATCTGGATCTTGATAGAAGATAAGATTCGCGATCCAATTCGGTCCATCTAACTTTGTATGTGACATCCCATGGCCGTGTAACTTACGGCCTATATTCCGGCCCATCTGTGTCCTTGGCCAGGCTCACAGATCAAGCCCAATTGAGCAAAGTTTCCACATTTGATAGAGGATTCCGCAAAAATCTCATCCACCCAAGTGGCCCAGTGGTGTCTGGGGTTGTGGCCTGTGGGGTTCACAAACCGGACCAAAGACTACAGTCATAATAGTCATCCTGCTTGTATGAATTAGTCAAATTAATTCTTCGATTAAAGAGAAATTGGCTTGGTTGATCCGCTTAGTGAGATTGCTACTCAAGACAAATTCACCCTGTTAGGCCATTGTGCCAAACTGTGTCTCCGTCAGATCAATGGAAGATGATTTTCCACCCTATGGTTAACAAATAGCTATATTAATCTTGTATGAATTAGTCAAATTAATCACATACGGACATAGGGCGAGTATATTCAATGTTAGGTGCTGTCACGGTGGGGAAGTACTGGATATGTTATTCTTCTGAAGGAGCCGCTGGATGGAAAACACGTCATAAGGATTATGCAGATTGATTTTTACATTTTTTATAGGACGGACGGTTGCAAAATAAAATACAATACCGTTGCTTCTGAATGAACTGTATACCATTGAGATATGGTTGGAGATTACAAGATGGCAATGGTTAGTTGGAACAACTCCATCCTTATATGCAGACTATGTGAACGAGCTGTTTTCTTTTCTTGACTACAACTCAGCAAGTCCTAAACAGCTAAACAATTACTCGGACGCGGACTGATGACTTCCTAATATGGCCAGTGCAAAGAGGCTTGAGTCTTAGTAACTTAATATATGCAACTCTGGTTGCAAATTGCTAAGAGCAATCAAGAACCTTCAGCGTAGTCCTCCCCCCCCCCCCCCCCCCCCTCTCTCTCTCTGTGAGCTTCTAATGCCAGATCTGGTGACCATTGGTGCCGCAGTGGGCTGGGGCGTATCTACCGTAGGGTAGAGATTTTACTGTGTCACCATTGCACAGCCGACTTTGTGTCACAAGCCAATCCGAGGCAGACACGTGGGCAGAAAACACTGTAGCAATACTGTAGCTGTATGGAAATATTATTTTAAATGGCTGCTATAGTATTTATTGCCATGGTAGCTGTACGGAAATATTATGTTTTAATGGCTGCTACAGTATTTATGCCATGTGTCACCGTCTTATTGGCTTGTTACACAACCTCACATATACCCCCGTTTCATAATAAAATTTTCCTACCGGAGGGTGGGTCGTCTACCCTATTTAACCAGTGGCATTTCATGGCTAATGTGGGTGAACTTCCAGTGGGAATTTGATATACCCCTCCAGCAATGTAACATCCCAAATTTAGGAAATATTGAAATTATGAAAAATATAAAATTTTTAATTTCATTTTGGTGTTATTCAAATTTTTTCCTAGATTTTCAATTAGTTTTTGCCAAACAATTGCAAGTAGCAAAGATAAAAAATCAAGGATCAAGGAACAAAGCAATTAGAAATCACGCCAAACAGAATTTGAAATTCAAATCGAAAAATGAATTCCGAAACCAAAATAAATAAAAAGCAAAGGCAAAGCAATAGTAAAATTCTCATCCAAATGTTTGAGCCAAAAATTCAAATTTTGTATTCAATGCTATTTGAAACTCAGAAGTGGAATTTTGTATTCAATGCTATTTGAAGCCCAGTGGTGTGCGGGGTTCACAAACCAACCAAAGACTACAGTCATAATAGTCATCCTGCTTGTATGAATTAGTCAAATTAATTCTTCTACTAAAGAGATTGGCTTGGTTGATCCGCTTAGTGAGAGGGCTACTCAAGATAAATTCACCCTGTTATGCCATTGTGCCAAACGGTATCTCCGTCGGATCAATGGTAGATGATTTTCCATCCTATGGTTAACAAATAGCTATATTTAATCTTGTATGAATTAGTCAAATTAATCACATACGGACATAGGGCGAGTATATTCAATGTTAGGTGCTGTCACGGTGGGTAAGTACTGGATATGTTATTCTTCTGAAGGAGCCGCTGGATGGAAAACACGGCATAAGGATTATAAATCGCAACCATTTCCCTGTCACAGGACATCATGCAGCTTAATTTTTGTATTTTTATAGGACGGATGGTTGCAAAATAAAATACAATACCGTTTCTTCTGAATGAACTGTATACCATTGAGATATGGTTGGGGATTACAAGATGACAATGGTTAGTTGGAACAACTCCATCCTTATATGCACTGTATGAACGAGCTGTTTTCTTTCTTGACTACGACTCACCAAGTCCACAACAGCTTAAACTATTTACTCGAACGCGGACTGATGACTTCCTAATACGGCCAGTGCAAACAGGCTTGAGTCTTAGCAACTTACTATTGTTAGGAAACCTGAGTCTGGGTTTAAAGCCTTGCTCATGGTGGACATCTCACCACTAGGTTATAAATAGAGAATACTATTAGCTATTTTGTATAAAACAATCAGAAAGAAAGCAATAAAGAAAGATCAGGAGTTCTCTCTACCTCTCTGTGTTTTAAATCAACTATTTCTGTCTTCTGTGATTGATCTGGTTTTGCATAAGCAGAGGAATCGATCGGACTGGTCGCCAGCGACGGTTCCTCAACACGTTATCAGCACGACTCGCTTCGGTGAATCGAAAATAATCATCGAAGCACTATAAGATTGAATTGTCTGTATCTAGATCGCTCAAAATTTGTAGATTTTGCTTTCTAGATTATTTTTCTACGGTGCAAATCCGCTCTAATCTACCACGAGCAGACTTGAAGTCGCTGGCATAATGTCAATCGGTAGATTACATCGCAGAGTAGATGTTGATTGCACTATAGATTGAAAAAAAGAAAAAAAAATCCACGCAAGGCCGGCCCCGTACGGGCGCTGTACGCAAAATGGCCGTCGGCCTGCTGCTGGCCTCTCCTCGGTCACCGCCCGCCGGTCTGCCGCCGACGTCGCCCCGCACACGCGCCGCCTCGGCTCCTGCACGGTCGCCGACCGTGCCGCCTCCAGCCCTACATGGCTGGCCGCCCGCCGACCCCGCACCCGAGGAGGCAGCCCCGCATGGCTGCCTGCCGTCGGCTTCCGCTCGGAACCGCCGCTCATGATCGGCCCTGAAGCGCCGCTCGCCGACTGTCACCCGAGGAGGCTGCCCGCTCAGCTTTCACGCCCACAGCCGCCTGCGCCAACTGGCCCCGCCGTTGCGCTCTGTCAGCCTCCGCCGCTCGGCCCAGCCACCCCACCGCGTACCCGCCCGAGCCGACTTCCCGGCCTGCCACCACCACTAGCAAAACACGGGAAGGGGAAACCCTAACCTAGCTTCTTAAGCCAGCAGCGTGGGTCGTGTGGGCCGGTCGGCCGAAGAGGAAAATGGGCCGGAGGCCCGGCATGGAGGAGGTGTCAGCAGTTTTGCAGAAAGACCCTTTTGATTCCAAAAATTATGGAAAGACCCTCCGATTTACAGACGGGTCCTGAATTTTGCAGAAAGCCCCTCAAAAAATCAGAAAATTATGCGAAAATTTTCTCTAAACTGAAAATTTGCATATAGGCCCCCGGAAATTACAGAATTCGTTGAAAATTAATATTCCGGCATAAAATGGCCTCAAGAATCCAAATTTTGAATTATTTTTAGCATTCGAAGCATGTTTATTTCTATCATTATTATTTTCTGCATTTATTTACTATTTTGGTTAATCGTAATTATTTAAATTGCCTTTAATCATTAAAATTAACAGTAAAATTTGTAGAAAATGCATAGAAAATTCTGGAACATTATGAAAATCTTTTGTACCATTTATTTACCTGCAGTAAATTAATTCCATGCATGTTTACCAGCAGTAAACTTATTTATTCCTTTCATGCACATGTGGATGACTGGCATCACAAACTGGGAGTTCGAGGAGCTGGCCCAGCTTGACCAAAGCTATCTGACTTGGGCTTCCGATGTCGAGATAGTACTTGAAGCCAAGAAGCTCCGCGCTGCTATTGGGATTGACGCACTGCAAGACGCCCAACCCACCCCTGAGGAAAATGATTAGACACTTCACTTCCTCAGACACCATCTCTGTCTCACTCTCAAGAATGAGTACATGGCAGAGAAGAGCGCACTAGCATTATGGACTACACTCAAGAAGCGGTTCGAGAGGCTAAAGTACACCATCCTCCCTCAGGCAAAGCAAGAATGGATTCGACTGAGGTTTGCCAACTTCAAGACGGTCGGGGAGTACAATTCTGCCTTGCACAAAATTTGTACCAATCTTCAACTTTGTGGCAAGCAGATCACAAATTAGCAGAAGATTGAGAAGATCATATCCACCTTCCACCCCAATGCAGTGCAATCCACATGCAATTATCGTCAAGACGGCTACAAGGAGTATGCCGAATTGATTGATATGATGCAGATTGCAGAGGCTCAGGACGAAGTTTTCCATAAGAACTATGTCACATAGCCACCTGGGAGCTCCGCTGGCTATGAAGCCAATGCCGGGAGCTACAAGGTGCGAAAGCCCATGATGAAGAAAAGGGGAAGGAAGGGTAGGGCTGCAGCTTAGAAAAGCAAGACAGATGCTCCACGTGAGAATAAAGCAAGCAAGCCAAAGCGGGATGGCAAGGCTTATGGTCAGCAAGACCAATCCTGCTACAAGTGTGGCAAGTGGGGGCATTGGTCGCGGATCTGTAAAGAGTTGTAATATGTCATTGCTGCCTTCCAAGCCCAAAAGAAGACGGATGGCAAAGGGCAGCATGAAACCCACCTTGCATCTGTTGAGGGGGAGCATTCTGAGCAGCTACCTGCGCTGATGGAGGTTGAAACCATCCCGGCAGCAGCACCCCCTTTCGACCTTGCATCAGCTAGCACCATGATTTCTCTTGAAGAGCATAACACCCCCGAGAAAATAGCAGAAGAAGTCTCTGATTTCTTAGTAGATCCAGTCTAATGCACAGAATGCATTTAGACTTTAATTGTCATTTATTTTGTGTGGAAGAATAAGTTAGAATTTGCATGGGTGGTACTTAAGCAATTTTATTTTCTCGTGATGGTTGGATGATATTTGAATAATTCATTCATTTATTCAGTTTATAATGGCATGATATGTTCTGATATTGAAGTATTTTATTTATGTGTTGATTGCCTTCTCATACATATTAATAAAATACCCCATATTAGAACACGTGTGGCACCCTATGGAGGAAGTGTGCTTAGCCGACAGCGGCACAACAAATAAGATGAAGTATTTTCAATCAATTAGTAAGAATGCTGGCAACCTTACAACAATCGCTGGTAGCGATGCTTGTATAATAGGTTCAGGAAAAGCCACAATTATATTTCCAATGGGCATAACTTTAGTCATTCAAGAAGCCTTGTTGTACCCAAAATCAACTAAAACTCTCCTAAGTTTTAAGGATATTTGAGCCAATGGTTTCCACGTTGAGACTGAAGAAGAGTACGGTAACGAATACCTTCTCATTACGAAGCGCGAAGCGAATGAAAAAAGGGTATTAGAAAAACTTTCTTCATTAGAAACTGAGCTATACTACACCAATATCAAGGCACTTGTAGCCTATACTGCCCTGAAGATAGTATTTAGAAGTTCTGAACTTTTCTGTTTCTGGCATGACAGATTAGGCCACCCAGTTCTTAGAATGATGAGAAGTATAATCATCAATTCCTAAGGGTATAATATTAATGTAAAGAATTTCCCAAATCATGAAGATTTTGTGTGCCCTGCATGTGCCACCGGGAAATTAATTACTAGGCCTTCTACTCTGAAAGTGAAGGATGAAGTCCCTGCATTCCTGGATCACATCCAAGGAGACATTTGCAGTCCCATTCAGCCACTTTCAGGGCCATTTAAATATTTCACGGTGCTCATCGATGCTTCCTCGAAATGGTCGTACGTATGTTTATTGTCTATGAGACTATGAGAAACTATGCTTTCGCAAAGCTGATCTCGCTGATAATTCACATCAAAAATATTTTCCTTGATCATCACATAAAGTCCATCAGAATGGACAACACTGGAGAATTTAATTCAAAGGCATTTCATGATTATTGCATGGCAATTGGAATTACAGTCGAGCATTCTGTACCGCATGTCCACACCCAGAATGGTTTAGCAGAGGCATTAATCAAGAGAATTAAATTTATTGTCCAACCGCTTTTGCAGAATTGTAATTTGCCAGCTACATGTTGGGGACACGCAGTCCTACATGCAGCAAATCTCATCAACTTTAGACCATCGGCCTACAACATCCATTCACCTATGCAACTAGCGCAAGGGTCAGCACCGAAAATTTCTCATATCTGGAGGTTTGGATGCAAGGTTTATGTACCTATACCCTCTCCACAGCGTACTGCAATGGGTCCTATCCAAAAGACTGGGATATACGTTGGTTATGAGACAGCATCCATAATCAGGTATTTAGAACCCATGATAGCAGATTTGCATACTGCCCGCTTCACTGATTGCATATTTGATGAGGATAATTTCCCAACATTAGGGGGGAGGAAATCAACCGCTTGATGAAAAATATCAGAAAATTACGTTGCAAGCCACGGGAATCCATGCACATGACCCGCACACTAGTGACGCAAATAAAGAAGTCCAACAGATCATTGATTTGCAAGCATTAGCAAATCAACTGCCTGAACACTTTAGTGATTTGAAGAGCGTGACCAAGTCACATGTGCCTGCACGCAATGCACTGGAGAAGGTTGAAATACCAAAGAAAGTAGAAGATATCTCTAATCCTGTTTAGAGGCCTCAGAATAAAAGGACGAGAACTCCGGTCCCTTGAATCCTAAGTAACTGGGACGCTTGGTGAAGAAAGATAAGGACTTGGCACAGCCGATCACTGAAGTTTCCCAAAACGAGAAGGGGAGCCAGTTGACACCTGGCATTAGTATGACACATTCAAAAAAGGGCATGCCGGATCTGAACATCCCCATGTAAGAAGAAATTGGCACGGATGTGTGCGCACACATCGGAGCCGAAAAACTAAAGGGACTTGCCACTGCAACTGGAAGAAGCGATGAGCATGGAGAAGTTCCAGAAGAAGCAACTCATGAAGAAATAGCTATAAATTATGTGCACACGGGAGAATTCATGAATAGGACAACAACCAATGTTGATATCTACTTTGGAAAGAAAATTACCACAATCATCGATCTTGATCCCGGGCCTGCATCGCTCGCTGAATGTAAGAAGAGATCAGATTGGGAATGTTGGAGGAAGGCAATAGAAAATGAATTACTGTCTCTGAACAAAGAGAGGTGTTTGGGCCCGTAAGCCGCACAACTCCCCATGTGCACCCTGTAGGGCATAAGTGGGTATTTGTTTAAAAGAGAAATGAAAGAAATGAAGTCGTAAGATATAAAGAAAGGCTGGTAGCACAAGGTTTCACTCAATGTCCAGGAGTTGATTATGAAGAAACATACTCCCCAATTATGAGTGGAATCACCTTTAGATATTTGATCTCAATGGTAGTAAACTTGAATCTAGAAATGAAATTGATGGATGTAATAACTGCATACCTTTATGAAAACTTGGATTCGGAAATTTATATGAAGGTACTTGAAGGTATCCCTGTCCTGAACCAAGACAGAGTAAATAGAAATCTGTACAGTGTGAAGCTCAAGAAGTCACTGTACGGACACAAGCAATCAGGCAGGATGTAGTATAATCGCTTAAGCGACTTTCTATGCAAGAAAGGCTATATGAACAATAAAGATTATCCTTGTGTATTTATACGACGATCCCAGAATAGATTTTGTGTAACATCAGTATATGTAGATGATCTGAACATCACCGGGACAATGGAAGACATAAAAGAAGCAAGTTCTTACCTGGAGTCAGAATTTGAAATGAACAATTTGGATAAAACCAAATATTGCTTAGGCCTGCAGCTCGAGCATATCCCTGAAGGAATATTAGTACATCAGTTAGCCTACGCCTAGAAGGTGTTAGAAAGGTTCGGCTTTGAGAAGGCATACCCATTGAAAGTATCGATGATCGGGAGGTCTTTACAGCAAGAAAAAATCCATACCGACCTAGGGAAGAGGGGGAGGAAGTCCTGGGACCGGAATTCCCATACTTAAGTGCAATAGGAGCATTTATGTATTTAACAAACTGCACTAGACCGGACATTCTATTTGTCGTAAACCTATTAGTAAGGCATAGTGTAGAACCTACCAAAACGCATTGGCAGGGAATAAAGGACATCTTCCAGTACCTTCAAGGAAGCAAGAACATTGGATTATTCTACAGAAAGATTCAAGATTTGAACTTGACTGGCTATGCAGATGCTAGGTACCTATCGGACCCGCATACCGCAAGATCACAAACAGGCTATGTAATCCTGTGTGGTGAAACTACAATTTCATGGAAATCATCTAAGCAAAGTCTTGTAACGACTTCAATGAACCACTCAGAAATTACAGCACTGTATGAAGCTGCACGAGAATACGCTTGGCTCTGACGAACGATTCACCACATCCAGCAGTCATGTAGGATGAATATTGTGCAAGCTCCCACAATTATCTACGAAGATAATGCAGCTTGTGTTGCACAAGTGCTGACGGGCTATGTGAAGAGTCATCTCACAAAGCATATCAACCACAAGTTCTTCTATGCTCATGAATTGCAAAAGATGGACAAAATTAAGGTATTGCATACTAAGTCATGTGAGAATCTTGCAGATTTATTCAATAAGTCACTCCCAGCTTCTACTTTTGAAAGACCCTCGTAATGATCAGACTTAGAGAAGTGCAGAGTTCAGGGGGAGATTTCTCTCAAGCTTGTTATTAAAACTTGATCATGAAGATCGAGTACCCAAAGAATAAATCCTGAAGATTAAATGAAATTGGGTGGATTATACTATTTTTCCCTTGATGAGTTTTCCTGAAGTTTCTCGACCAAGGTTTTTAATGAGGCAATTCCTGCAACACAGCATAACATGTATCATGTACACTTTCTCCAAATTTTTCCACTTGGTTTTTATGGAGTTTTGATGTGGCATGAACATGTTGGATGATTGCCCAAGGGGGAGTGTTAGGAAACCTAGGCGTGGGCTTGAAGCCTTGGCCCATTGTGAGCACCTCACCACTAGGCTATAAATAGGCAGCACTGTTGGCTATTTTGTATATGACAATCAGAAAGAAAGCAATAAAGAAAAACCAGGAGTTCTCTCTACCTCTTTGTGTTTTCAATCTACTATTTCTGTCTTCTGTGATTGATCTGGTTTTGCATAAGCAGAGGAATTGATCGGACTGGTCGCCAGCGACGGTTCGTCAACAAATATATGCAACGCTAGTTGCAAATTGCTAAGAGCAATAAAGAACCTAAAGCCAAGCTCTTACCCCCACTGTATCTCTTTCTGCGAGCTTCTAATGCCGGATCCGATGACCATTCGTGCCGCAGTGGGCTGGGGCATATCTACCGTAGGGTGGATCGTCTACCCTATTTAACCAGTGGCATTTCGTGGGTAATGTGGGTGGACTTAGTGGGAATTTGATATACCCCTCCAGCAATGTAACATCCCAAATTTAGGAAATATTGAAATTATGAAATATTTAAAATTTTTATTTCATTTCGGTATTATTCAAAATTTTCCTAGATTTTTTATTTGGTTTTTGCCAAACAATTTCAAGTAGCAAAGATAAAAAAATCAAGGATCAAGGAACAAAGCAATTATAAATCACATCGAACAGAGTTTGAATTTGAAATCCAAATTAGAAATGGAATTCCAAAACCAAAATAAATAAAAAGCAAAGGCAAAGCAACAGTAAAATTCTCATCCAAATGTTTGAGCCAAAAAAGTCAATTTTTGAATTCAAATGCTATTTGAAACTCAAAAGTGAAATTTCAAATCAAAAATCAAATTCCAAAAATTCCTAGCTTTCTCTCTCTTCTTCCTTTCTCCGCCACCAAGCCCTATTCCTTCTTTCCTCTCCTCTTTCTTCTCCTCTCTCCCTCTCCTTATCTGCTTCTACTTCCCAGCACTGTGCGCGTGCTTGTCAACGCCTCATGTCGCGCACTGGCACTGCTGCACCATAGCACCCATGCTGCTGCGCCTGTGCTCGCACCACAAGCTCGACTGGAAGTCACGCGCACATGCGACCCCCGCTCGACGGACATGCCGCACCTCCGCGCACTAGCTTCATGCCATGCCATCCCCGCTACGCCGCCCTCCATTGTGGAATAACAGCGTTACACCGTGCCCCTTGCCTATTTTAAAGCCCTAGCTCACCTCTCACACCCCCGACCATTGCTCCTCCTCCCTCCATTTTCGAGCACCACCGTGCCTGCGCACCTGCCATCGCCTCCTTGTAGTTCTGGCAACTCCGGCGAGTTTCTTCCAAAAGTAATCACGTCACATCGAGTTCCACACTCCCTATTGTGATTCCCCTTAATCAATTTCAAGCATTGTCCACTGGAGTTCACCAGCGCTCCCTTCTTCCTCGGCCACCCCCACCTTCGCCATTTCCTATTCGGAGCTTCCCCCCTGATTCCTCCCTCTAAGGGCACCTCCACAATGCCTTTACATTCCCCAGCCGCCGAATTGAGCTTTCGTCCACCCAGCTCACCGGCACCACGAAGCTCCTGTGCTGTTGCCGGCTTCCGCCGCCGGGCTACCTTAGTTTCTCCCTGCCGTCGCCCAACACCCCGGTAAGTCTCCCTTGTCTACCTTCGGGTCATGTGCACCCCTCTTTGTGCCCTCTTCCTCTCCGACACCGGCATTGCATTTTTCTGCGTGCCTGGTTGCCTCAAGTCGTTGTTGGCTCTTGGCGCCGCCCCGAGCTATGATGTTGCCTCCCTTAGCTCCTCCCCCATCCCAGCGACCCATTTTGGTGGTTGACCTCGCCCCACCGTGGTCCAGCCATCGTCGACGAGCTTGCCCCGCTCTAGCATTGCCCCTCCCCTGCTCTGGCCGAAGACTACCTGTTGCTCTATGTTCCTCTCTCTGGTTGTATGCAGTGGGCCCAATACAACTAGGGTCCCATTTAAAGCATTTGGTTTAATTGAATTAGTACTTAATTCAAGCATGGCGATCTAAATTAAGGAGTATGGAAAATACACATTAGCCAACTATTTTTAAGATGCTAGGAAGGGCCCTTTTGTAAATAGTGGATAATTAATTATGAAGATTGGTTTAAATGATATGTCACCAATGTTTAATTAGCAATACAATATTTACAAATAATTATCTTAGGAAAGAATTAGATGTTAATAATTAGTATAAGACCAAATTTATAATTCAAATATTTAATTCAATTAGAGCTATGGCGAAATATGATTTAAGTACATATAAAATAAGAATAAAATTAATTATGGAATTAGATTATGGACTTTTTTAAATTAAGAACTAGCACGATTAGCTGCAAGCCAACAATGTTTAGCATATTAATTAAATGGCTAGAAACAATCAATGTAGGATTAAGCCATGTGAAATATAAATTAATTGTATATTCCAAATAACATAACAAGCCTTACTTTGTAAGTGTAAACAATAATTAAAAGTCACAAAGAGGGGTAAGTGTAATTAATTGTATATTCCAATTAAAGGTAATTAGCTAATAGGTCTCTGTCACGTAAATTAAAAGTCATGTTAAAGTTAAGGCGATGATAAAAATGTAATTTTGTAAGTGTAAACAATAATCAAGGATACCAAGGGTTAGGATAAAATACAATCTTGCCTAAATAATAATCATCCTGTCATTATCCTTAAATTTAAAATCACCGATGATAATTGAGAGTAGTTATTGTACCAATTATTTAAGGCACAGCTTTAAAAGAGAACCCTATTGAAATATAACTCCTTGCTTGAATAACGTGCGAACTGTTGGCCATTAATAACAATTCCACTAATTGACAAAATGACAAATTATGTGCATAATAGCAATTTGGTTAAATAACAAATCCCACATTTTGAATTAATCATTTGATTAAATGGAAATAAAACCTCATATATTATTACATCTTGAATTACCAGAAATATAAACTCTAGGGATAATTTGGCTAACTAAAATTATACCGAACACATGTAAATCCTCTTATCTTTCATAGGTCCTACCAAACTCATAGAACTTACTTAATAAATATAAAATAACAGAAGAAGCTATTAAATTAAAGATCGAGCCATGATATTCCATGCTCAGGATACGTCTCGCCATCTTTGAACTTAAAGCAGGATATTCCTAGGAATATTCCTTCATCATTAATCATTCTTTGATCTCTTTAGCAGAGTTTCTTAGCCATTTCCCACCTTTTGCTTAAACTTCGTGTGACTTTGTCTAGCGTCTCGCACTTGCTAAACCTTATCTCATATCCCCAACTCAATGATAATAAAACTTAATTAAATTCATTCAAATTTCTTTGGATTTTTGAAGTTCTTTGGATTTTGATTGTTTATCACGTAATTAGAAATTAAAGTCATGAAGACGCAGCAGTTAGACCGAGACCAAGACCCAGATAAAGACAAAGACAAAGAGTTTCGAAATCATTGACTGAGAAGGCTTTGTGTAAGAATAAAGCCACAATAAATTGAGTGAGGCAAGCCATTACTTTGATCATATTACACCACCTTTTAAACACAAGTTATTTTATTTGAATGTATCTGTTGTAGATGTGGCCCAACCCCCCGTGAGGTGGCCTTGCAACTGGCTCAATATGTAATAGGCCCAATAGTATAAAGGAACGTACCAGTGTACCCTCACCTTTTGTAATTATCAAAGGTAGTATAAAAATTTCATATCCTATCCCAAACATGTATATAAACCCCCAAGAGGGGTATAAGAGGGGCAGATCCACTCATTTTCATCACTAGCTCTGTCTAGCTCTTTTGGTGCTACGTCTCAACAGTTGCTGCCGTCCATGGGGACTTGCGCAAGAAGTTGCGCAAGGGAAAGTGCTAGAGAAGCATGGCAGCAATAATAGTTGAAGTAGGATCATGCGGGGCTGGCGGTCAGAAGTAGTGTGAGAAGCTAACCTCGACGCCAGTATTCACACAACCGTCGACCATGACACCCACACCGGCACGACTGCTAACCACGACGCTTACGTCGGCATGATCACGACACCAGGGAGTCGACGCTGATGGTCACATCGCGATCAAGTCTTCATCGATGCTCATTCGACCACTTCCTAGTTGAGCATTTGTTGACATCTACAACATGCCTCGCTCAACTTTTTGCTGACAGCGTGGGGATGGAGCGCACGCTCCGAAATCTTCACCCCGCTGCCAACTTCGTCGACACCTATCACACCTTCGGTGACGTCGCTCAACCCCTTGGGGTCAAAACTTAGCCCGACCACTTCATCGGCCCTCAACCAACTCATGGTTGACCTTATCAATTCTCTACCAGACTTCACACGAGCTTCGTTGGACTCTGTACGGTCTTTGCCAGAATTCACTCGATCTTCGTTGGACCTCACGTTGGCTCCGCTGGCCTGTGTACTCTCCGGCCTCCGACTTCACCGGCCTCGGCTTCACGCGCTCGAACATTTCGTGATTGTAGAGCATTTCTTCGACCAAGATATAGTCGTGCGCCTAGCCATGACCATCTCCTGGTCGTAGGCCCCTTGTACAAACATGCTGTGGTCGGGTGTCTTGCCATGCTCACCGCATGATCGCAAGCTTGTCTATAGACACGGTAGGGTCATCGTCTTTCCGTAGATCACGTCGTGACCATATACCCTCTCCTCGACCATAGTATGGTCGCGACAGTACCCCAAATAAATTTCATGGTGGTCTCGTGCCCCGATGTACTCTATGGAGTATAAAGTGCCTGGAACTTAGCCGACCAAGGCAACTCTACATAATATAAAAAATCACATGGTGGCCATGTGCCCTGACGTACTTTGCAGAGTATAAATTGCTTGGAACTTAGCCAACCAGGGTAACTCTACGGAGTATACAAAATTGCACGGTGGCCCCGTGCCCCAGCGTACTCTATGGAGTATAAAGCGCCTAGAACTTAGTCGTCCAGGGAAACTCTACGAGGTATAGAAAAATTGCACGGTGGCCTCGTGCCCCGGCGTACTCTATGGAGTATAAAGCGCCTCCAGCTTAGCCGTCCAGGGTAATTCTATGGAGTATAAAACAATAACCCTCGCGAGCCATGTGTGCTTCGCGCGTCTGTCGGATCCTAGAGCAATAACTCCAGAACCCTCTATGTAAATCGCACTAGTCCAGGATCAGCTAGTGCACATAGTGATAACGGGGATACATATCATACATATCAAGCACAATGACAAACTTTATTTAACTAAATGTGGGCCTAATGGCCAAAGTTTACATCCACGGCACATAAGCCAAAATTAAATATAGGCGGTGGAAGGAAGAACTAAAGCGGAAGAAGCCCACTAAGCCTGCCCACAGGCAAACGACAGTAAGACGCGGCCTATACATCCTGATCCTCACCAAAGTTGAAGCAGTTCTCTGGCAATAGAATTAAGCAAGGTGAGCACATAAAATGTACTCTGCAAGTTACACAGGAAAATGGACAATGATGCAAGGTTGATACGTGAAGGCACATAGGGTTATTTGAGCATAAAACAACATTTAAGAAATACAGTAAATAGATTGAAGTTGTTGAATTTAATACAGTAGGTAAAAAACATTGTAATTAAAATAGATACCGTTATTGCAGGTCCATTTGCCACACCAACCTATCTACGGGCATCTCACCCGGACCATCTTTTCCAAGAAGATCTCATATGAATTCCATCCATCCATATGCTTTTTAATCTCTCACGGATTCCATCCATCCATAAGGTTTTCATAAACCATTTTTAAATACAAAGTCTAATCTATGAAAAACTTTACTTAGCTTGCTCATGACCGTGGGCACGGCTATCCAGGATAGATTATACACTCTGCAGAGGTTGTACAACTTTACCCACAAGACATGATCATCTCATATTGCCATCCAATTAACACACTTCCTTAGTTGTGCGGCGGAAAGATCATGACAAAGCTTTTACAATGCAAAGCCTTCAACCTAGCCAAGCTAACACTAAGGTTTCACCCCAGTAAGGAATCCACCAGACCAGGACCCCCTCTTAAGCCGAGTGAGACTTCTCATGGCCTACGCCACGCTCACTTTCAACCTACAGCGAGACTCAGGTGTGGACCCGCAAATTAATCAGCCAGGACTGTCCCATACTAGCCTTGTGGTAGTACAAAAGGGCTTTACAATAGTAGGTCACAGACTGGTCCTTAATTTGACTTAGGCACCAACCATATATCCCTCGTGCCTGGCAATCAGCATTGTGTCATCAAACAACAATGCATACCAGCAAGCACCCACCACCTAACTATTTGCCTAATTCTAAACCAAATTTTTGTATCTTGTTTTGAAATAATTTATAAACTTTCTTGACTCACCGAAGTCAAGAGTACATTTCAAAAACTTATCATTTTTTGTGAAAAAGTTACCCCAAAACAAAAATTATGTCTAAGCGAGTATAAGCATTTGATACAAAAATTCTTTAGTCCATACTAGTGTACTAACCAGAGTTTTATTATAGGGTGACAAAATATACGGTAATTAATGTCAAATGAGGTATTAACAAGTACGCAATAACTAAGTTTAAAACTGAATTGAAATACATTGAATAAAAATATGCATGTAGAATAATTTAAAACAAAATAATTTTATTTGCAAACTATGATTAACATGGTCAAGGTGTATAACTTGCCTTGCTTGAAGTCCTGGTGCTGCGAATCGTCGAAATCATATTCTCCGGAATAGTCGTAATCTACACGTGCAAATAACCAAATAAAAACAAACAAATCCATATAAAATCCAAGAAATTATAAAATTATAAAAATATATACTAAGAGATAGATTATGAATTTATATGAATTTAGAAAAAATAATCAATGGATTCGGAGTTCGGACGATGAAGAACGAGTCATCGAAAGATCGGTTGGAAATAAAATTGTTGGAAAATATCAAACGAAGGAATAGTTCTCGAAATCTTCTTTTTGGCTAGATTTCTGGTTTGCTAGTGTGCAACACAAGTGTGGGATGAGGAGAGCAGGTTGTGGTTCAATTTATAGGCTAAAAGGAGGAAGAGAATGGCTGGAATTGAATACCGAAGTAATGGCTGGAATTATGGTGGTAGTTTTTTTCGTATTTAAAGAGCATTAACAAGGATGAAAATAGCCTAAAACTGATGGAAATTAATTTCTAGCAAAGGTGGGAGAGGTTACTATTGCATACCAATTAATTTGGTGGAAGGAATTGATTTTGCTTATCTGCATGCATGGCTCATGGTGGCTTTAGGTGAAAAACAGAGTGTTTCTTGGCCCGATGCGTGGAGATGAACAGCAAAGGAAGGAAGTAGAAATATTAGGCTAAATGGGAATAATCGAAATGCCTGAAAAGAATCTATGGCACTGGGTGTGGTGAGAACTTTGGGTTAAGCGTGCTCGAACAAAAGAAGACTTTGGCTTGGGAGGGAAATCTCATTATTTTAAAAAAAGGGAAGTGCCAAGGAAAATATTTGGACCTAGAAAAATAGAATGGATATTTTTATGGAGATTTTGAATTTTGCAAGTTTTGAATTTGAATTTTGAAAGTGAACTGAAAATTTTGAATGGAACTGAGGCTTGAAAAAAGCTAGGGTTTGGAATTTGAAATTTAAAATTTTGGATTACCAAATAAACTTTAAATATTCAAAATAATTGTAGAAATAGATATATTGGAATTTTTTAGGAATTTATAAATTTGAATGGGTCCAATTGGAGTTAAAATGAAGAAATACGGGCTCCCGGAAGTTTGAAATCAAAGAAAAAGAATAAATCTAATTTTCTGGAATTACTTTTGAACAGAAAATTTGATTTTTGACATCAGCAGAGGAAATGATTTTTGATGGAATTATTTTTCTACGAAAAAAGAAATTTATGGCGTCAGGGTGATGCCAGCAAGAGAAATGAATTTTTGGCCAATTTATTTTTGAACAGAAAAGGGTCTTAGTCACTAACAGGTGGGACTGGGTTGATGGTGGACTGGGTTCATGGACCAGGGAGGTGGCCGAGGTAGCAGGGAGGTGGCATGGCGCTTGTGTGGATCACGGCCGCTGGGGTGGCGCACGTGTGGCTACCAGTTGGCTGCCACGTCATCGATGCGGCTGACGTGGCGGTGCCGATGTGCTGTGGCACTCGGGGCCCAAGGGTCGCCAGCGCTATGGCAAGCAGCAGCGACTGGTGACTGGTGCGTGAGCGAAGGGGATGAGGGGAACTCGATGGTACCTCCCTTGAAGCTGAGGGAGGAACAGAGGCGGCCGGCGATGTGGAGGAGGTGGTGGCGGCGGGCTGCTCCTGGTGCGGTGGCGCTCCGGTGGTGGAGAAACTTGGTCGAGGGATGGCTGGAGTAATTTCTCGCCAGAGTTTAATGGTGCCAGTGATAGAATGGGAAATTAAGTGGGGTTAAGAAGGGAGAAACAGGCAGCGTGAATGCGGAGTGGCTGGGAAAGGTTAATGCGCAAATGCTCGGGAGGTAAGCAGGTGAAAACAGAAGCTTTCAAGACTCGGCCCATGGTGTTAATGGCGGCGGTCGGGGGATGAAGAAGGGGAGGTAGAAGTTGGGCTGATAGGCGGGCCCCACATGTCAGTGAGAGAGAAGAGAGGAGGGAGGAGTGGGCGGATAGATATACGATGCGTGGCGAGGGAACCAATCCGGCTGTCAGCTGAGTTAAGTGATGATGGACACACGGGATTAGATTGGGTGGCGGGCATGAAATCAAGGCCGTTGGCTAAGGAACGAAGGGGTAAGTGGGAGCAGGCAGTTGAGATCAAATCAGGCGGGGAAGATTGGATCTGAGCATGACACTTGTCAGCACGAGAAGAAAGAGGGTTTAAATTATATTTTTAATTTTCAGAAATACTAGGAAGCTTTAAAACACTTAGAAAATAGCATATAGAGTCCAAAAATTTCAGAAAAATTCATAGAAATTCCTGGAGATGTTTTAGACTTAGCAAAAATATTTCCAAAATAAAGTTGGTCTTTTAATTTTTTTACAAAAATATTGTTTAGCTTTGAAATTGATTTTAAAATCTAGAAAAACTCAAAAAAACCAAATAAAAGCCAATTGCTTTCAAATAATTAATTTGTGCTATTATTTTTTAAAATTCAAAATACTCTTTATTTAATAATATTTTTATGTTTTTAGTTAAATTACTTTTTAGAAAAGCCTTTTTAAAAAAACTGAAAACAGGCAAATAAAATCTCAAAAAGTCAAGCAACCAAAGAATACTTGATTTTATTTTAAATTAAATTAAATTTTAATTTTTTTACTAAAAATTTTGAAATAAACAGCTGGGCTGTTACAACGTCTCACCAGGGAGTCGCCATGTTTGAGACTAGGTCCGACCACCTTGTGTTTGTAGACCCTTCGTCTGACCACCTCATGGTCGTGACTTCATCCGACCATGTCTTGGTTGTAGAGGCTTCATCTGACCGCGTTGTGGGCATAGAGGCTTCGTTCGGCCACCTTGTGGTCGTGGACACTTGGTCCAACCGCGTAGTGGTCGTGATTTCGTCCAACCACGTCTTGGTCATAAACGTGTGGCCTGACCACCTCGTGGTCGTAGATGCTTGGTCCAACCACCTGGTGGTCGTAGACACTTGGTTCGACCACCTGGTGGTCATAGACACTTTGTCCGACTATGTTGTGGTCGTACACGCTTCATTCGACCACTTCGTGGTCGTAGACACTTGGTCTGGCCACCTCGTGGTCGTCGATGCTTGCTCCGACCACTCCATGGTCGTCACTCCGTTCGACCGCTCTGTGGTCGTGACATGGTCTGACCACCTCGTGGTCGTAGACCCTTCGTCCGACCACCTCTTGTTCGTGATTTCATCCGACTACATGGTGGTCGTAGACCCTTCATCTGACCACTTCGTGGTCATGACATGATCCGACCACGTTTAGTCATAGACCTTTCATCTGAGTACCTCATGGTTGTGACTTCATCCGACCATGTATTAGTCACAAACGCTTTGTCCGACCACCTCGTGGTCGTAGACCCTTCGTCTAACCACCTCGTGGTCGTGATTTTGTCCGATCACGTCTTCGTCGTAGACACTTCATCCGACCACCTCGTGGTCATTGACCCTTTGCATGACCACCTCGTGGTAGTGACTCCTTCCAATCACCTCATGGTCATCACTTGGTGCGACCACTTAGTGGTCATGACTTCGTCCAACCACATCTTGGTCGTAGACATTTCATTCAACAACCTGGTGGTCGTGGCTTCATCTGACCACCTCATGGTCGTAGATGCTTGGTCCGACCACCTGGTGGTCATAGACACTTTGTTCGACCGCGTCATGGTTGTAGATGCTTCGTCCGACCACTTTGTGATCATAGACATTTGGTCCAGCCACATCATTGTCATAGACACCTGCTCTGACCACTTCGTGGTCATGACTCCGTTCAACCGCTTCGTGGTCGTGACTTGGTCCGGACACCTCGTGGTCGCAGAGTCCCAACTTCGTCAACGTCAAGTCCGATGAGCGGGGGACAGGCCATGTGCATTAGCCCTTCACCCTGCCGCCGACTTCGTTGACGCCACGGGCGGCGCACATCAGGCCTTCATCTTTTTGTCAACCTCGTCGACGCCAAGTCCAAAGGGTGGGGGACGGGCCGCGAGCGTTAGACCTTCGTCCCGCCGCCGACTTCGTTGATGCCAGGTCCAAAGGGTGGAGGACGGATCGCACACGTCAAGCTTTCATCTCGTTGTCGACTTCGTCGATGCCAATTCTGAAGGGTGGGAGAAGGCCCGCGCATGTCAGGCTTTTGCCTCGTCGCCAACTTCATTAACGCCAGGTCTGAAGGATGGGAGATGGGCCATGCACGTCAGGCCATTTACCCCGAAGGGGTGGCTCGACCCACGATTTCGCCTCTATGTGCCGCTCACGTCAGACACCAGACCCTGACGAGATGGATGTGGCTTTGGCACCGGACGACACCAGACTTCATCGCAAGCATCTATGCACAGACTACGTCTGAGGCACAACCTCAATGTGGTGGCTTAGGCTACGTCAAGGGACTCCATCGCACTCATAGCACGCGTTGCACCGGCCCCGCTTCCGCACGTGGCCTGCATCTGAGGCACGATCTCGATGTGCTGCCTCTGGACCTGTTGGAGGACTTCGCTGACCTCTTCGTATGACTTGCCTCGGAGGGGCGGCAACGCCCCTGCTCCGCCTCCACAAATTGTCCGTGGACTCTATGGCTACGTTATCATCAGTAAAGGAAGAACCCTATTCCAGGGGATGCAAGCTACCAGCCGTATTGGCTCACCAGTTGGCACCCTCGCGCTTCCTGATGGGGGACAGGGGGCTGGGATAGTTGCTCATGTCAGCTCGCCCATCAGGACCTCTGCGCTTGCTATCGAGGGTGTACTGTTGTAGAGGTGGCCCAACCCCTCGTGAAGGGGCCTTGTAACTGGCCCAATATGTAATAGGCCCAATAGTATAAAGGAATGAACCAGTGTACCCTCACCTTTTGTAATTATCAAAGGGTAGGATAAGAATTTCCCATCCTATCCCAATCATGTATATAGACCCCCAAGAGGGGTATGAGAGGGGCATATCCACTCATTTTCATCACTTGCTCTCTCTCTCTAGCTCTCTTGATGCTACGTCTCTCATGGAGAAGGGTAACCTCTACAACAGTATCAAATTGCATGCTTTATTTTATTATACAAATTATGTTCGCATTAGCTCATAGTTAACTTTCTATGGATAATTGCTTACTTATACCCCACTCCTTGGCATTGGACATAAATCCTTGTCATCCTAGAATTAATGGTAAACATACTCATTATAAGTTTGTATTTAAGCGTCGTATTTAGCCTTGCTTACATACTCAGGGGCATTAATTTGTCCTGACATCATTTCAAACATGAAACTAAATTTGGATAGATACTGGTGGAAAGTGGTTGGTATGTTGAACTACATTATTTTATGCTCCCAAAAACTCTAAAACTTGTTTAAATGTCTAGACGGATGGTAAGTAGGACTTGTGTGGTTGGAGCACAAATGTGTGGTTTGTGATAGAACCACCTAGATAACCCTAAGGACTGAATCTGGTAACTCCTTTCCAATGTAAAATAGTGCAGCCACAAGTCTATAATAGATACGATCTGGCTAACTAATTTGCATAGACTCAATGCGATTGCGCCAAAAAGGTTGAACATGGGCCGAGAGCTGATCAGGAGTCTCCGTGCGGTGCAAGAAGGGGCTTTCGAAGAGGGTGGTTAAAACCCCACGACGGTGAAAATTTTAGTGGGCGTAGCCCGTTAGAAATATGCATTGTGAAGGCTTTGTGGTGATCTCCTTTATTCACATGTCTAAAAAAATGTGTGAAACATAACAAGTTGATTATCTCTTGTAGGTAAAGTGTATGACCTCTGCGGGGTGAAAATTATTTTAACAGTTGAGCCCACGGTCATGGGTGGACATGGGAACTTACTCAAGTTAGTTTCTGTTTATAAAATGATTGAGTTAGTGTCTATTTATAAAATAATCTTTGTGGTTGGAATGAAAAACAGAATGGGTGATGGGAACCTGACTTTGATTTCTTCTGGGTGATTGGAAACTAATGATTATGAAGGGTATTAGAACCCAAGAAACAACTATAGCATATGGTGGTTGGAACCATGCACTGTAAAAGGTGAATGGAACTTGCACTACTATTATTACATTCTCTCAAATACTTTAAAACATGGTTTAGTTAATATGCTAAGTCTCAAGAATTTTCTATATTTGTATATCAAAATAATAGTGTTTTTTGCAAATAAAAGAACCGTAAGACTTCCATGATTAGCCTAGCATCTATTATGGATGCATTCTGTGTGGTGACTTACTGAGTATCTTTGTACTCATTGTTGCTCAATTACTATTATTTAGTAAGTTAGGAGAAAGTAAAGTCCTGTGATCATCTAAAGGAGTTGACAGAGCTAGAATATGATGAGGCCAATAATTAAATTGCGGACCCCAGTTGGCTGCCTATGGGTAGATCCTGAGGGTCCCACTTATGTGATATTTTTGTTTCCGTTGTTGCTTTTAATACATTCAACCTGATCGGGCTATGTGTAAATTACTACATATTATTTACGTTTTTGTAATATATGAATTTGATATTCAGTAATGTATCTGTGAGCACTATCTACTGATCTAGAAATATTATGGTGGAATCACAGAGAATTTTAAATTAACAAAATGTGGATCCAATGAGCAAAATGCCCAAAAAGCATATCGTACCTAGCTATTTTAGCTTTAGCTTTTGGCTTATTCCTAAAACTGCTTTGAAGCTGCTCCGTTTGGGGGTGGGGGAAGCCTTTGAAGCAGAAGCTGGCTTTAAGCCTCCCAAACAGGGCAGTCATCCTGCTTATATGAATTAGTTCTACTAAAGAGAAATTGGCTTGGGTGATCTGCTTAGTGTGCTTGCTACTCTAGATAAATTGATCCTGTTATGCCATTATGCCAAAACCGTATCTCCATCAGATCAATGGAAGATGATCCCCCCCCCCCCCAATGGTTAATAAATAGGTATATCTAATGTTGTCTGAATTAGTCAAATTAATCACGTACGGGCATTCTCTCACGGTGGGGAAGTAATGGATATATTATTCTTCTGAAGGAGCGCTGGATGGAAAACATGGCATAAGGATTATAAACCGCAATAATTGATCATATTATTCTTCACAGGACATCATGCAAATTGACGTTTGCGTTTTTATAGGACGGATGGTTGCAAAATACCATCGAGATACGGTTGGAGATTACAAGATGACAATGGTTAGTTGGAACAACTCCATCCTTATATGCACTGTATGAACGAGCTATTTTCTTTTCTTGACTACAACTCTCCAAGTCACAGCTCCGCTCGTTTCGGCTTCAGCTTCTGACTTCCAGCTTATTTTTCACTATTCATAAATTTCGTCTTTTTCTGAACTTTTGGCTTTTTGTTGAGCTTTTTTGCCGATTCTTTTTTCCCGTATTTGTTTGTATTATACGTAATGGGCTACATATATTTTATTTTTTTTAAATTTAATTATGCTAAATAAGCTTCTGTCAGCTACAGTATTTTTCAACCAGCTACAGTGCTTTTCAGCCATAAGCCACTAAAAGCCCAAATGACAGCTAAACTATTTACTCGGACGCGGACTGAGGCCTTCCTAATATGGCCGGTGCAAAGAGGCTTCCTCTTGAGTCTTAACAACTTAATATATGCAACTCTAGAGAGAGGGTTAGAGTTAGGGTTCACCGAGTTTAGAGGGAGAGGGGAGGCAGTGGGCTATGAAGGCGCCGGTGGTGGTGCCGGGAGTCATGGGGAAGGTGGGCCGGCGGGGTGGGGCCGACGGTGGAAGGCACGTTGGAGAGACCTCAGCTGCATGAGGAAGAACTCGGGGGCTCGACTGCGTGAGGGAGACAATGGCTCGACTGTGAGGTTAGCGCCGCACAACTAACGCGCTATCGCATCTATTTTTTCAAGAACTAGTAGGGTGGCCCATCCATTTGCGACTTTTAAGACATTGTAAATATTAGAAATGACAATAGAAGTTTGAAGAAAAATACAACTAAGAAACATAATTGAAGTACGAGCTTTTATGGAAGAAAATCATTGGTCACAATAAGTTATTTGGGTTCTTAGAACCATAACCACTCTCCATCATACGTGGATTATGTAGCTGCATGCATATATTCTTCCTCTATTAGTTAATTTTTTAAAAAATGTATGCATGCATATGTACTTTTATTTTAATATTAAGCAATATGTTGATTATGTGTGCAGCAAATTATCTTATTAGTTTTTATGGTATTAAAATACCTTGCTCACGCATACACCGATGCACCATGGACGATCTACCTTAAATTTATCTTCCCTTGTATGGCAGTTGTCCCACCAAACTATGTATTTTCTATCTCTTCTCACCGCCATAACTTTTCTGTTTCAACATTTGACAGCAAGCCCAATTCTTGATAGATCCCTCTTAGTTGCTACCCCTTTCAATACAATACTCTACTACATAATCATCTTTTACTTCTCTCCAATTATTACTTAATACTGACCGTTGTGACATCAAACATGCATACACATACAACTGTCACCGATCTCTGCCGGGGACACCAATCACACTCTCTCTGGTGACCCTGAGCCTATTCCCTACGGCTGCACCATCTCTACTTCGAGCTCTTGGCTTCTTTGAGTCTATTCCTTATGGCTGCGCCATGTCTACTCTGACCTCTTTGCTCCTCCGCTTTTGTACGTCCGTGTTTCTATTCGTACGGATAAATGATGTTATGCGCTCTTGATATTTTCTTCTCCCCTATTAGTCGCTCCTCTTCTTCGACATTGGTTAACTCAACACTGTAGTCTCACTAACCGCGGTGACCTCCCATATTCATTGATGTCGGTATGTCTGGTTTAGTCATTGTCTAATGATATGAATAACTTTCTCACCATTGCCAATGATGTCATACTTCTCACCAACGATGGCACATTTCTAACTACTTGATGGCCTCATATCATCCATAGCTTGTCTTTAATGCAAAACTTCATCTCTTATATGCCAGGGCTTCCCTATCATCGAGGTTCTTTAGCCATTGACTTCTTCAACAATACCGACGCTCACCACTCGTCATCATGGCCTTTGGCTCTTTTTGACTCCAGCTTTTCTTTTCAGCGGCTTCGGTAAGCGGCATGACATTGTGCTCGTCTAATTGCTAAGGTGAGTAGCATAACACTATCCCCATCTCTGCCATTGCCACCTCAGCACTTCGCTTTTCTCATAGGTCCATGTCTTTTAGCAATTGAACTATTTCGTGGTGTAGTTCCTAGTTGAGTTTGAGTAATAGGTTGCCCTTCGTGTTTTCCTACAAACTCTATAGTGTGAAAATGCGCAAAAAAAAAGAGTTATTTTAACTTAATTTCTATGAAATTCCGTTCTGAACAGAAAATTGGCAAGGATTTTCATAGGAATCGAACTGCTTCACGTAAAATTTCTGAGAAACATGTGTGTTCCAAACAGGGTCTAAACCAAGGAAAACTAAATTAGTATAGCAAGAGAATCCTTGATTAGGCTGTGCTCCGGAGATAAATTTATTCCTGAGAAATACGCATCATTAATTGGAGTCATGTAACCGCAGCCCAGAATTTATCTAGATTAAAAATAAAGGTTGGCGGATCATGCATAGGGGAACCACCTCTACCTTTGAAGCATAAAGATAAAGAATTTGCCTTTTCTTTGAAATCAATGGTTCGTTTAAATCGGACGGCTGGCGTTTGGTCAGCCATGTCACCTTATTATACGTTTAGCAGTTGTCATTGCTCTGTGCCTAAAAACTCCAAAGCAAAAGCAAATTAAGTATCCCCTCTCTGTACTCCATGCTCAGGCTTAGCTCGCCACTTCCCGCTTGATGACTATTGACTAGATGGGAATTGGGATGCCTTTTTTCATCCTGAAGCACAAGGGAACCACTTTTCTTAACTTTGTTGCCATCAAATATGAAATTGCTCAGTAAGTATGTGAGAGTTTAACATCCATCTCTCCTTCGTCATCCGAGCGGCCACGATCGCTTGACCCGGCGTCGGACTCCTTTCGCGGATGCACGCAGTGTGTCATCCCTTGCTAGTTGACACCACACAACCGCACCATCCCTTGGCTTCGCCAATGCTGCCCCTCGACACCATGACTCCACTCGAGATGTGCCTGTCCTTGACGGCGTCGACATTGCGACTGTGCTCGACAGCTCAACCTCTCAGCCACAGCCTGGGAGGGTTAGCAAAATCAGCCAAAAATTGGTTCTACTGGGCATTTCTGGTTAGACTATAAATCGGTCTAAAATATTTTGGTTTACACCGAATCACTCCAATTTATGACTGATTTAATACCGATTTAGACTGATTTTATTTGAATTTTTTTCTAAAAACTGCCGAAAATTTCCAAAAATCGGTGGAACTGTCCTACTGGACCTCTCCGGTAAAAATTTAAGACCGGTTTTGATATTCATACGCCTGGGCAGAGCAGCCAGAGCTTTGAGAAGCAATGAATGGCAATCAGGTTTCACGGACGTGAACATCCAGCCGCTAGCATGTTTGTTTGTACCATCTTTTTCTTCTTCTTTTGTATTCATCACTGTGTATAGAACATGCGCTTATCTAGGTTTTGCAATACAACTCTTCAACTCTTTGTTATTCTTCCATAATCTGAGAGTTGTATTTGTTATGGACTACTCAAAGCAATTTGATTAAGTTGACCCATCATAATCAATGCGTAGATCTTTATCTTTTTACTCCGATTAACATAGTAATTTTTATTTTCTAAGAATAAACATGGCAATTTCTTTTGCTTCTCCTTTACTATTATAATAAGTAGATACGTGTGGGTATCTTGAGGTACGCTCATCGCTCGAGTATATGTATCTGTATCCGAATTATCAATTATATGCATATTTCCTTATTTGCAGACTGTGAATTAGTTGCGTTGTTTCTTAATGTTATTTCGCTAAAAAAAAGTCCTCAACTATATTAGTATATTTGACATTTGCGCCACTAGGACACGCTGGAGAAGACAGCAACCTGTGAGAACCACCAATTTATTAGTTTATAATGCTGAGGAATCATTAATTTGAACAAGTCTCTCCGTGCTAGTTGAATGTAGTTATGTCATTTATCTGTAACACGCATTGATAGGTGATGCTTCGTCACAAATTGCGTTGAAGCTGCCTGTTTAAGTCTTACACGGCATTATTGAGTCCTCAAACGGCAGCATGTTTGCATATTGCTAAGAGCTACCAAGACTAGAGATCCTTCTTCCCTCTGTTCTGTCCCTGCTCTCCTTATCTGAAAAGCATTCCATGGCGAGTGCCTGGCGTGTTGCTAAGATAGGCTGGGGAATAACCGTATTAGGTTGGTTCCTCTCACCCATCATCACCTTGCTCCTGAACAAATTCCTTTCCTACCTCGGCTTCGACGCATCGCAAAAGCTCCGCGAGCTGGAGATTCACAATATCCCAAAACTGAAGCTGACGCTGAGGGAAGTAGAGGAGCAGAGGATGCTCAGGGAAGCAAGAAAGGAGAGATCTAATGTGGAAGTACTCAACAAACTGGCAAGCATGCTAAGGTCTGCTTTGTACGAAGCGGAAGACATCCTGGATCTCATCGATTATCACCAAATCGAGAAGAAGGTCGTCGGTGATGGTGAGTCCCATGACAGCAGCTGGCTGCAGTGGTGGGTGCAGTGCCTCTACGACGCTGTCGGCACCTGCGTTGCTTGCTGCAGCAGGAGCTGGTTGGGGCGATGCGTACACATCAACCGAGGCAGATCAGCTGCGCTACTGCGGTGGGTGCAGCAGAGCTTGTGCTGGTTGGGGCGATGCGTGCGCGCCACCCTGCGCAGATCAGCTGCGCTGCTACCCATTTCTGGTGCACCCTCGGGTTCCTCGGTGCAGAGGATCCGTTGCTGGTCCGGGTCCTTCGATTTCAGAAACTGCTGCAGATCCATCTTCGCTTGGTCAGCCAATGCGATTTCGGTTGCCCGTTCTTACCGAAACTGGTCTTATGACGTGGTTGGCATCACAAGTTACCAGGTACTATATATCTGACACTCGTCTTGAATTCCAGCTACTAGCACTCTAGCAGAAATGTATGTGCTGTGATCTTGGTGGAAGTACCAGCATCACGTTGGATCTGATCTGAGCTGCTTAGTCAAATATGGCTCCAACACACGTAATAACAATAATCCAGCATCACGTTGAAACATGAGCAAAGGTCGTAGGCGTGACAGATAGGTGGACGTGGCCGGAGGGGGTTCTAGGCTTCTAGCACACGATGGTGCCATGGTGAAGGCGGACAATGGCGGCACTGGTAGCAGGGCAGGAGAGAGATCGAGAGGGGTAGGGAAAGAGGTATATGAAACAAACCAAAATTTTGCAAAATTTTGAATTTTAGGCCAAGTTAGGAAACTTATCAAATTCGGAAACCTTTTGGCCAACTGTGTTTTCCCCATTCGGCTTCCCATCTTCCCCAATCGATGGTGCAATTTCGAAGTGCGCCTCCACCCCTGTTTCTTCCCTGCCACCCAGCACACTTTAGTTCACCGCCGCCACAGCCATGCTCACTACTGCCACTCTCGTCAATAGCCGTACCAACCTCTGCCACACTTTAACATCATCATTAAATGGCCGTCACTTCACCCCGGCCACACGCCACGGCTGCTCGAGCCAGCTTCGTCGCCGCCACCAAGCATAGCCTCCTTAGCCCGATGCACGTGCATGCAGTTGATCGTCATTAATCACACTCCGCTAGCACCAAGGGAGTGTTGTGGCTGAGGTGCCACCGCAACTGTCGACTTCGCCACTGCGACCACCAAATGCTCTCGTCTGCCACCTCACTGGCCACGCACCACCGCCCAAGCCGAGCCGCTACTGCTCCCACCGCCTTCTGAGGGCTATAAAGTCGTGCCAATTCCCCCATACACCTCCATTGGTTACCCTTCACACCCCCAACCCACTCTCTTCCACCTCCGACTGAATTTTCTCTAACGGTGAGCTCCAAATTCCCAATTCACCAATAGCCTCCATGAAACTCCGATTGCCTTCACCTCCAGCACCACTGAGGACCTAGAGTCTGACTGTAACTAACCTCGCCTTAGCCATTCCGAGTCCATAGAGCTTCAGCGATAAGCTCCACTGCCATGTGCACCACCTCACCGTGGATAGCCTCCCTCAAAACTTATGAGCCTAAGCCACTATTGCCCTAGCCTTCCCCATATGCCTGAGATACTCAAAACCCTCTTGCCCTTGATGCTTAACCTCTAGAACCCTATTGTGCCATGGGAAAGCTTCAGGGATCTCTTCTCATTGCCAACCACCTCCGTTGATCCGTAAACCTCCCAAAGCTCAAAAATGGAACCCTAGGGAGTCACTGAACCCAGTCATATGCCCTAGCTACCATTGGTGACCTTCGCCGGTGCCGCAATTGCTCGTCGTCGCCATTGCTCTTCTCAAGTGCACTGTAGTGTCGAAGAAGGAGGCAGATGACCAAGTAGGACTTAGGCCAGGCTGTTGTGGCCCAAAGGCCAAAAACAGTCGGGGCAAGTCACGGGCCAAGACAACACTGTAGCAAATCACTATTCACAACCCAATCTCGAATATTGTTTCCACGTATTACTATTCCTAGCCCGACCCGATGTGAATAGTGTAGACCCGTTACTGTTCGTAAAACCTGTTAACACATGTATACCCATTTCGACCATCTCGAGCTCATCTAACCTATTTCCTGTTGGAAATAATCTTATTTAAAAGTCATTTACGAAGTTTGGTCGTGATCGAAGTCGGTTTGCAATTGTAATCGGAAGTCAAAGTCGAAAACAGAGTAGAAGTCGTAGTCGAAAAGAGTTGTAGTCGGAGTTGGTTTGTAAGCCCGTGTTGAAATCGTAGAACCGGGTATAAAAGGGGTAGAGACTTGTAATCTGTTGTACCACCAAGCAATACGAGAAGTAAAAGAAGAGAAAAGCAAAACACAGAGTATCGAGTTCCATTGAGCAGTTTCACAGACGTAGTCGAAGTCGCTTACGACCACAGCAAACGTGGTCGTAAGGACTTACGACCACAGCAAAAGATCTTTAGATGTGGTCGAAAGGTGGACGATCACAGCAAAACTGGAAGAAGGCGTGGTCGGGAGGTGATACGACCACGGCAGAGGAAGATCGAAGGTGATCAGAAGGCGTACGATCGCAATGAACGAAGGAGGAAGAACGTGGTCATAAGGAGACTACGACCACATTGTGGAGTCGCAGAACATGGTTGAAGGAGGCTACGACCACGTTGTAAAGGGTTCGACCACGGTGAACGGTGATTGCCAGCATCACTGCGTGATCGAAGAGAGTTACGATAACGGTAACTCGAGTACGGCCGGAGGAAGGGTAGCGCAGTGGCAGAGAGAAGCGGTCGGAACTGGTCGTAAGCACCCAGAACCGGTCATAAACGATCTCAAGCGGTCATAAACGTCTTGGGCAAAGTCGTAAGACTTCCAACAGTTGGTATCAGAGCAAGAAGAACCATGGCAGAGACTCCAAAGTCGAAGGAAAGTGTGACGCTGTAGTACCCACTCCTCAGTTCGGATAATTATCCAGTCTGAGCGATGAAGATGAAGGTCAACATGATCGCTCAAGGTGTTTGGGGCGCGGTTGAACCAAAGGAGAAAGACAAGGTCATTGACGACCGATTAGACAAGATGGCAATGGCGGTGATCTATCAAGCTGTGCCCGACTCGATGATGCGGCAACTGGTCAGCAAGGAGACAGCGAGGGAAGTCTGGACTACTCTGCAGACAATGCATGAAGGAGTAGATCGAGTGAAGGAGGATCGATTCCAATCACTACGGAGCGAATTCAAAGTAATGAAGATGAGGAAGAACCAGACGGCGGAAGAATTATCTAGAAGATTCAATGAAGTCGTAAACGAGATCAAATCTCTTGCCGACGATCTGAAAGATGAGGTGGCTGTGAAGAAGTATCTGAGAATCCTACCAGAGAAATTTCTTCTAGTGGTGACTATGCTTACATATGCACAAGACCTCTCGAAGATGAATATAGAGGAAGTAACAGGGGCGCTCAGGGCACACGAGTAGCTTCTGAAAAGTTATCAAGCCGACAACGGAGAACAAGCCTTGCTCGTGAGAGAAGACACGAAGAATCAAGATGCAGACTCCTCATCAAGAGGAGGACGTGGTCGTGGCTCATCTTATGGCCGCGGCGCATCTAACGGTCATGGACAAGGGCGAGGAAATAGCCAGAGAGGTCGAGGCTTCCAGCCCGGAAGAGACGGAAGAGGAGGTTGTGGAGATAGAGCTAGTCGTGGAGGTGGCAACTATCAGCCCGACAAATCAAACGTCCAATGCTACGAGTGCGCGAAATTCGGCCATTACGCTGCCAAATGTCGAAGCCACATTCAGTGCCATAACTGCAAGAAGTATGGTCACTATGCAGCAAATTGCAGGAGCAAGAAGAAAGTGGAGGAAGCCAATTTCGCACAAACTTCTGAACATAAAGAACCGACATTGCTATTGTCGCTCTGTACTGAAGACAAACCGACAATGGTGCTCCTGAATGAGAGGAAAATATTTTTGAGTCTGATGGAGAAGGGAGAGCAGACTCAAGAGCAGTCTACCGACTGGTATCTCGACAACGGTGCTAGCAACCATATGACCGGCACACACTCAATGTTTCACGAGTTGAACGAGAATGTGGTCGGCAAGGTGCAGTTTGGAGACGGCTCAACCGTTCAGATCAAAGGCAAAGGCTCAATCCTTATGAAGTGCAAAGATGGCAGTGAGAGGCGGTTGTCGGATATATATACTATATACCCAGTCTGCGTAGCAATATCATAAGTCTGGGGCAATTGACCAAAGAAGGTTGTCGAATTGAGATGAAAGACAACTTTCTGAAGGTTTTTGACCACAAAGAACAGTTGCTAATGAGAGTGCAGAGGACCCCGAACCGTCTGTACAAAATCCAAATTGAAGTCGGCAAACCCAAGTGTTTGCAAAGCTCCACAGCTGACCCGACTTGGCTGTGGCATGCAAGATTCGGTCATATGAACTTCTAAAGTCTCAAAGAAATGGTAGAAAAGGAGATGGTGGTTGGACTACTAAGGATCGATCACCCAGAGCAAGTCTGCGAAGGCTGTCTAGTGGCAAAACAAACTCGTAGCAGTTTTCCATTGCAGACACAATATAGAGCATCACAGCCCTTGGAGCTAGTGCATGTCGATCTATGCGGACCGATCACACCGAGAATGGAGGCCGAGAATCAGCACTTCATGCTGATTGTGGACGACTACTCCAGAGCCATGTCGGTATACATGTTGAAGAGCAAAGGCGAAGCCAAGTCTAACTTTTAGAAGTTCATAGCTCTTGCCGAAAACAAGGTCAACCACAAAGTGAAGGCCGTCAGATCAGACCGAGGGGGAGAATTCCTCTCAAAAGAATTCGACTCGGTCTGTGAAAAGAGAGGCATTGCAAGATACTTCACAGTTCTGTACTTGCCTCAACAAAATGGAGTCGTAGAGAGAAGAAACCGAACTGTGATGGCCACAGCACGGAGTCTCCTGAAGAGTCGTTTTCTGCCCGAGAGGTTTTGGGCAAAAGCAGTGAGGCACGTAGTTTACCTTCTCAACCATGCCACCACATGATCATTGGATGGAATCACACCCTACAAACTGTGGTTGGGAACAAAGCCGAATGTCACGCATCTGAGAGTGTTCGGCTGCTTGGCACATGTGAAGCCATCCACGTACCTAAAGAAGCTAGACGACTGGAGCAAAAGGATGATTTACCTCGGGTCTGAGCCAGGCACCAAGGCATACAGGTGCTATGACCCGGTCGAAAAGAAGATACATGTGAGTAGAGATGTTGTCTTCCAAGAAGATAAGCACTGGGAGTGGGAAGAACACCAAGACATTGAGAAAGACATGTCAAAGTGGGTAACCTTCGATGTCGAAGCAGTCGATGCTGAAAATACATACTGGGAAGAAGGAGTTATGACCACATCTCAAAGCTCAAATCCAACCAATGCTGATGATCATGAAGCTTCACCTGAAGCAGAAGACTCTGATGAAGATGATTCAAACGGGAGAATACCGAAGATGAGGAGCATTAGAGAGATTTATGCACAAACTGAACCGGTGCAGTCCGAAGAGCTGTTGCTCTATACCACAGCTGAAGAACCTGAAAGCAACGAAGAAGCAAAGAAAGATGAACATTGGAGGGCGGCTATGCAAGAAGAGATGAAGTCGATCGAAGACAACGACACTTGGAAACTCACTGACTTGTCGAAGGGTCATTGGGCTATTGGTCTGAAGTGGGTTTACAAAGTAAAGAGAAACTCTCAAGGAGAGGTCGTAAAGCACAAGGCATGACTTGTGGCTAAAGGGTATGTTCAGAAACATGGAATAGATTACGAAGAAGTCTTTGTGCCGGTAGCTCGCATGGAGACAATCCGTGTTCTCATCAGCTTGTAGCTCATGATGGATGGGAGATTCACCACATGGACGTGAAACGGCATGCTTGAATGGAGACATTGAGGAAGAAGTGTACGTAGCGCAACCGCCAGGTTTCCAGTCCAAGAGACAAGCCGAGAAGGTGTTGAAGCTAAACAAAGCCCTCTACGGGCTCAAACAAGCTCCTAGAGCTTGAAATACGAAACTCGACAAAAGTGTGACATCGCTCGGGTTCAGGAGGAGCAACTGTGAACACGCCGTGTACACGAGAGGAGATGAGAAGACAAGACTGATCGTGGGTGTTTACGTGGACGATTTGATCATCACCGGATCAAATCCGAAGGAGATTATGAAATTCAAAGAAGAGATGAAGAAGCTATTCAAGATGACTGACTTGGGACTTCTGAGTTATTACCTTGGCATTGAGGTAAAACAAACCGACAACGGTATTACACTCTGTCAGTCAGCGTATGCTCAGAAAATTCTGGAGAAATGTGGTATGGGAGAGTGCAATCCATGCCAAGTCCCAACAGAGAATCATCTGCAGTTAAGCAAAACAGGCCCAGGATCTCCAGTTGATGCCACGAAGTACAGAAGCATTGTCGGAAGTCTACGCTATCTGGTACACACTCGTCGAGATATAGCGTTTGCAGTCGGATATGTGAGTCGTTTCATGGAGAAGCCTACTCAGGAGCATTTGAATGCTGTCAAACATATTCTGAGGTATTTAAAAGGTGCTGTGAACCTCAACATTCAGTACAAGAAAAGAGGCGAAAAAAGTTTGCAGCTAACGGGCTACAGTGACAGTGACATGGCGGGAGATGTTGACGATCGAAAGAACACAACAGGCGTGATGTTTGTGCTGGGAGGAAGTCCGGTCAGCTGGTAATCACAGAAGCAAAGAGTGGTAGCATTGTCGTCCTGTGAAGTAGAATACATAGCAGCGAGCGCTGCCTCATGCCAGGGAGTCTGGCTCGCTCGACTGTTAAGTCAATTGTCAGACGAAGAAGTTCAGAAGGTGGTGCTCAGGGTAGACAACAAATCAGCTATATCGCTGAGCAAAAATATGCTTCTACATGATAGAAGCAAGCATATAGACACTAGATATCATTATCTCAGAGACTGTGTCGAAGAAGGAATAATCGTAATCGAGTACATCAGTACAGAAGAGCAGAAGGTAGACATACTGACAAAACCACTCGGTCGAATCAAGTTCTCAGAGATGAGGAGGAAAATCAGCATGGTTGAAGTCGAAAAACAAGATTAGGGAGAGAATGTTGGAAATAATCTTGTTTAGAAGTCGTTTACGAAGTTTGGTCGTGATCGAAGTCAGTTTGCAATTGTAATCGAAGTCGAAGTCGGAAACAGAGTAGAAGTCGTAGTCGAAACAGAGTTGCGGTCGGAGTTGATTTGCAAGCCTGTGTTGAAATCATAGAACCAGGTATAAAAGGGGTAGAGACTTGTAATCTGTTGTACCACCAAGCAATACAAGAAGTAAAAGAAGAGAAAAGCAAAACACAGAGTATTGAGTTCCATTGAGCAGTTTCATAGATGTAGTCGAAGTCGCTTACGACCACAGTAAACGTGGTCGTAAGGACTTACAACCACGGCAAAAAGATCTTCAGGTGTGATCAAAAGGCGGACGATCACAGCAAAACCGGAAGAAGGCGTGGTCGGGAGGGAGGTGATACGACCACGGCAGAGGAAGATCGAAGGTGATCGGAAGGCGTACGATCGCAACGAATGAAGGAGGAAGAACGTGGTTGTAAGGAGACTACGACCATGTTGTAGAGTCGCAGAACGTGGTCGAAGGAGGCTACGACCACGTTGTAAAGGGTTCGACCACGGTGAACGGTGATCGCCAGCATCACTGCGTGATCGAAGAGAGTTACGATCACGGTAAATCGAGCGCGGCCGGAGGAAGGGCTGCGCAGCGGCAGAGAGAAGCGGTCGAACGGCTGTCAGAGTGGTCGAACGACAACAGGAAGCGGTCAAAATCGGTTGTAAACAATCTCAAGCGGTCGTAAACGTCCTGGGCGAAGTCGTAAGACTTCCAACATTTCCAACTCTGTTCAATCAAACAAAGCATTGCTTGAACCATATTCGCCCAAACCCATTTTTCTTATGTCTTTTTCTATTATTTTATTGTATTTTGTTCTCAGTTTGCATTCTGCAAAACAGGAACTTATTAGTCTTCGTTCTTTTACGCTAGCATCCAAATTCATCAAGTTGATCAATAAGGAAGCTACATGGGTAATTAAAGTAATCGAGGTTGATGAAAATAGAGTAATCCTCAAATTATTACATCATTATATATTTTTAAATATATCCCTTATTGATAAGGGAGAAATTTCATAGAGTGGTCATAAGCTCTCCTACAACTATCTCATAGTCATAAGCTCTTCTACGACTACCTGGTCTTAAATCCATATATGATCATCTCATAGTCGTAAGTACTCCTACGAGCATGAGTTAGTCATAAGTTATTCTATGACCACCCCATGGTCGTGGACTTTCCTACTACCAACTCATCTTCGATTGGTTTGTCTACGACAACCTACCATGTCATGGGTTTGTCTGATAGGCAGTTAGAACATGCGTTTATACTCAACAACTACACATGATCTCTCTCTGACAACAATCACTACACGGCAAATAGGCTACCACATCTCTCGAACAATAACTCCCATCGGACGGTTATCTCCCAAAGTGTTGAGACGTCTTTTGGCTCGAAACAACTACCACTGCTCCATAGGCTATTTAAAGGTTGATGTCAGAGGAGAAGAGATCCAATCCCCTATTGAATCTGCTCAAGGCAAGACATAGTGCAATGCTTTTTCGTATTACACTCTCAGTTGTAATCACTTCTCTGAGAAATAGCCACATAGAAAATAGGGTTATTATTCTCCCAGGAGAAGACCCGGTCTTGTATAAAAATTCTCGTGTCTTCTCTCTGTGTGCTCGTAGCTAGTTCCTTGAGAGTTTGCCCAAATCCAAACAAATCATACCTAAGATTGGTATTAAAACACCGACAGAGGTCCAACCTAGAACCTACCAAGAAGTGATCAATGACCTTGGATAAAGAGGTAAATCCTTATAATTGATTATATTGAACCTAGTTTTTAAATGCAGATATTTTGCTTTCAAATACAAATGCATGATTACCATTGTTATTTATGTAGATTACCTAGCTACACTATACAGTTGATACTTCTTATTTCCCTTCTTTGATAATACCTTTCCCTTGTCGCCATAGGATACTCATAATAGTAATAATGCCATATTATGCTTGTGCTTAGATATGCTCTAGCGGTAAAGTCAAATACAACACAAATATTGCCAACAAAATCTTGAAACATGATAATGTTTTATAAAATGGTGGAGATTGAGAATATTTTATAAAATGGTGGAGACTTGGGCGAGTGGTTGGTATGAGACCGACGTAGGGATGGCACCAAATTTGGAAAGTTAGTTTGTCTTGCCTGAGTCGATTAAGGGTCGAATAGTAATAACACTAGATTAAGGACCTAGCCAACTAATTTGCTTGACTTCGGTGTGGACTCCTATGCCATTCTAACAAAAATGAGAATGGCATGTAGGGTCATTGCCCAGGTAAAATGTGATGGGCGTGGACCTAAAGGGTCACTGCCTAGGAGTGGACCTAAAGGTCACTGCCATTATATAGAGTGTGCACTTGACCGATGAGGGGGAGACTCCCTAACAATGGGGATTCCTTAGCACTGAGGGTTATACCTCCGGAGTGGGAAAAGGCATTGGAACTAAGCATTGTAAAAACCTTGTTATAATTTCGCAGTCACATACCTGCAGACGTATGTAATAGCCATCATTATGAGTTAATCATATCTTGTGGATAAAGTTGTATAATTTCTACAGAGTGTTATAATCTATTCGAATAGCCGTCCCCCGGTCATGAGCAAAATGTGGAAATACAATAGTGTATAGTTTTCACAAAATGGTTACTGGTTAATGGTGCTTATGGACATGATATGGTGGTATAGAAATGGATATGGAATAGTGTCCGTGGATTGGACATGGTAAATAACCGTGAAGGGAGTTGCCCTCACGAACTTAATTGAGATTGGACATTTTGATTTCAGTTAGAAATGGCTAAGTCATAGGTTTGAAAACTAGCTATAATATGATATTTGGCAAATTAGCTTCATGCTAAAGAAATATAATACCATCCTTTGATCAAGATTTGCATATAAATAATAGTTCCTACAAATACATTATGCAATATGGACTTGCTGAGTACCTATTGTACTCAATTTTGCTTTATTTTCATCAGAGCAGATATTAGAAGAAGAAAGAATGCTTCAAAGTTTTTGTATTAAGGTTACGACTGTACTCAAGCGCTCATGTAGGAATTTCTTTGATTCTTTTGAATGTAAGTTAAATTTTGGGCTTGGACGCCTGTAAAGTTGTTAAAGTTTACTGTTAGGCCATATTTTAATCAAGTTAACTCTTTTCAGATATTCGTGAGTAGGTATGATATTCTTTCTATCCTAACTAAATTTCTGGGCTGTTATGGGAAATACGATGACCCTGTTCCTAAAAATAGGGTCATTTCAGTCCATAGGAAGGTTATCTCTTGCTTAAGGAATAAAAGATAAAATACCAAGTGCAAGTTACATAGCAGGTTGTTAAACCTATAGTCTGGTTCATATGGGTGACAGTTCTCTAAAAACCCATATTTAGGCCACTAATGTGCATTTAGTTGTTCATCCACAAGTCATAAGTGGCCAGCCTGGCTGAACATGCACGTGTGGCACCGCCACATCACAGCCTAGTCCCCCAGTTGAGACCCTAGCTGCTCGACTCCGACCACAACTTTAGTCGCGATGCTACTGTCACACATTCTAGAACGAACATCTTTCTGAAACAGGGGTAGTACTCAATAGAGAATACTAGTGAAATATGTAGCCTGCATAAACATTTGATATTTTGCTTCTTGCAGGACGATGACATTCCGGTAGATTCTTTCCTGCCTACTATTGCTAGATGGAACTTGAGAAAAAGAATAGAGAGGCTAGAAAATACCGTAACTGAAGTGAAGAAATCAGATCTGTTGAACCAGGAAAGAAGCAGTGCACCGAACAGTATTGCCAACATGAATAGGAGAGGCATTAGATCAACTGCTGCATGGAAGGTATTCGGTCGAGACAAGGAGCGTGACATGATAACAAAGATGCTTCGCGAGGGACCAGATGACTATGCACCGAGCTCCAGTAGCAGTAAGTGCTATTTTGCGATTGGCATATATGGCATTGCAGGGTCCGGGAAGACTACACTGGCACAACATGTTTGTGACTATGAAAAGGAGGCTGAAGACACACATTTCGACCCTATCATGTGCGTTCATGTGTCTGAGACTTTCAGAGTGGATGATATATTTCGTGATATGCTGGAGGAGATCACGCAAGATCGGCACTCCGATATTACAGGTGCTAGAGCACTAAAAGCGAAGTTGATGGAAGAATTGAGAGGTAGACGTTTCTTGTTGGTACTGGATGATCTCTGGGTCAAGGAAGAGAATTACCAGGAACGGGAGGAGCTACTTTCTCCACTCAATGTTGGGAGCAGAGGAAGCAAGATCCTGGTGACTGCTCGAACAGAATATGCAGTTAGAGCTCTAGGTGCTAAGAAACCTATTGCAATATCTGATTTGGACGAGGATCAATACTTCAAGATGTTCATGCATTATGCTGACATGAATGATGTAAAATATGAGCATGTTGGGAGGAAGATTGCCGAAAAGTTAGGCAGGTCACCCATTGCAGCAGTAACAGTGGCAGCACGACTTCGGGGAATCGCAAATATCGAAGGGTGGGAGAGCACCGCAAAGCTTGACCAGTTGAATGGGGCCATGGGAGCTCTGTGGTGGAGCTATCAGCAACTTGACGTTGATGTCAGGCGATGCTTTGAATACTGTAGTATTTTCCCCAGAAGATATGAGCTGGAACGAGATGAGTTAGTTCGCATGTGGATAGCGCAAGGGTTTGTAAAGACAAATAACACAACAGATGACATGGAAGATGTAGGTCACAGCTACTGTCACGAGTTACTGTCATGCTCATTTCTGCAAAGAAAACGTTTTGGTAGTGAGACTGAGTACTATACAATTCATGATCTGCTGCGTGATTTAGCAGAGAAGGTAGCAGGAAGTGATTGCTTCAGAATTGAGAATGGCTGGGCAGGAGAAGTTCCTCGAGATGTTCGCCATCTTTTCGTTACGACTTGTAATAGAGCAGTGATGGCTGAGAAGATACTCAAATTGGAAAATCTACGAACTCTGGTCGTTTACGACACGGCTATTGAGGAAAAAGTCTTTGAGGATATGTTCATGAGGCTGACGACATTGCGAGTACTGAGCGTAACACACCCGAAAACACATACGTTCTCATTCCCAGCATCTATTGGTCGGTTGAAGCATCTACGCCATCTTTCTTTTCAGAGTTACCGCAGCCCAATGGAGATAATTCTACCAATCACTTTTACCAGGCTTTACCATATGCAGGTTATAGGTTGTCCTACTATAGTATTTTCCTCCCGTGAAGATATGAATAAGCTCATCAACTTGCGGCATTTATTCAGCTTGGGATATCTTGATTTGCCGAACATAGGCAAACTGACGTCACTCCAAACATTATCAACCTTCAGGGTGAAGAAGGAGCCTGGGTACGAGTTAAGGCAGCTGAGGGACCTAAACAAGCTTCGAGGACGACTACAAATCGATGGTTTTCAGAATGTTGGAAGCGAAGAGGAAGCTCTTGAGGCCAATCTAGCTGCCAAGGAGCACCTCACACATCTAGTACTTGGGGGGGACCTTTGCCCTCCGAGCTGCAGTGCAGACCTCCAAGCAGATATACTTGAGGGCCTTTGCCCTCCGATGGGCCTTGAAACACTGCAAATCCACGACTACGAAGGGTCAAGGTACCCAGATTGGATGGTTGGTAACAAGAATGGACCGAAGCACCTGCAACGACTAGAACTCTGGGGGTGCAGCCCATTGAGAGCTATTCCTGACAGAAATGAGTTCTTCATTCATCTTCATGCCCTCGCTTTTAGGCGCTGCAGCTGGGTCGACTTGCCAGATAATATGGGGCACCTCACGTCGCTCAAGGAATTAAGAATCATTGCCTGCCTGAATATTCGATCACTACCAACACTGCCCCAGTCTCTCAAGTACTTTGGTATCTATCTCTGCAATGACGTGTTCACAAGGTCGTGCAAAACAATCGGACACCCAAACTGGCAAAAGATTGAAAAAGTTCCCAAGAAAGATTTTGGGCATGTTATTTTTGGCTGAAATTTATGATTTTTGACTGTGGCTTATGACTTTTAAACTGTTCCCAATAAAGATATTGAATGGTAATCAAGTCGCTCTTCCAATAAGAGCAACGGCTTGGAAGGTACAACTGTAAATCCCTTTTTCTGCGTCCTTTTTCCATTTTGTGTTTGCAAAACGTTACTATGTAGACTCCGTAAGTAAAACTGTTACAATGGCTGCTATGTTTCTTAATCCAGCTGCTTATGCAAACTGGCAAAAGATTGAACACGTTCCCAATAAAGATATTGTAAGTTAATTAATCCAAATCACTCTCCCCGTTACAGCAACAGCATGGAAATCAACTTATCGTTGCCTGCGAGAATATTCGATCACTACCAACATTGCCCCAGTCTCTCGAGTACTTTAACGAGTTCACGACGTGTGACTGCAATGACGTGTTCACGACGTCGTGCGAAACACCCGGAGACGTTCCCAATAAATATATTGCAACTGATTGGAAATCAAGTTATGGTGACGACGTCCACTCCTTTTTCTTTTTATCTTGTCTCGCCAGGCACCATTTTTAGACTTGTTTAATGTGAGCAGCTTAGCTACAACGTAGTATTATTTTCTTTACACGTATTTTCTTCGTGTTGTACTTGTACTTGTATCTCTTGCGGTGACATTCGAATTCAAATTCAAGTACAAAGAGTCTAAGAGGTTATGGTTCCACTCATTTCGGCTTGAGTTTCTGGCTTATTTTTTATTATTCCTAAATTTCTCGGGTCTGTTCTTTTTGGCTAGAGCTTATGACTTTTAGCTGTGGCTTGTGGTTTTTGAGCTGTTTATGCGAGAGGTTATAGAGTAACAGAAACTCACGTGCGATTTTTACTGATATAAATGAAGTCGGTACAGTATGTACTACAATTAACTAATAGACCCTATCTTACAAAAATACTCCGTTTAGAGCTAGTTACTGTAGAAAAGCCGAAAAGCAGCTTTTAGAAGCTGAAAAGAACAGAGCCATCTTTTTCTGGCTTTTTTAGCTTTTTTGCCAGTTCTTTTTTCAGTATTTGTTTGCATTATCTGTGATGGGTTAATCTGTTTTTTCATTTTCAATTTTTTTAAATTTAGTTATGCTACATAAGCCACTATCAGCTACAGTAAAATTTTAGCTAGCTACAGTGCAATTTCAGCCATAAGCCAGCTTTTTTAGCCTAACCGAGCGGCACATATAGGCCCTGCTCGGTTGGGCTGAAAAGCTATAACTTATGGCTGAAAATGCACTGTAGCTAGTTGAAATTTCACTGTAGCTTATTCGGTGTAATTAAATTTAAAAAAATTTAAAAATAGAAAAATATGTTAGCTCATCTCAGACAACGCAAATAATTACGGGGAAAAAAGAACCGACAAAAAAGCTCAAAAAAAGCAAAAAGTCAAAAAAGACGAAATTTATAAATAGTAAAAAATAAATCAGAAGTTAGAAGTTGAAACCGAAACGAGTGGAGCCTATATTTATATTCGCTTGTGTTGTCGCATCAGGCGTAAACAATAATACACCAGGACGCATACCTGAAAATAGCAGAAACAATTTGCTGCAGATTGCTTCATGTGAGTACATCGGCATCATTGCGTTCCACGATAGTGTCGCGCACGGCCAATCGATCAAAATTAAGAGCTTGTCAGCATCCTGCCACCTTCGCAGGTCACTGACCAGTGACCTGCCTTTGGAGGCCAGGAACCACATATGGGAAGCAACCTCAAGCCCGGCCACCTCGTTCTCGAAGGACCCACACAAACTGTTGCGAACGCATTTGCGTTGCACGTAACCCCTTGTTAGCGTAGCGTGGGCAAAAAGAAGAAGAAGTGGGGAGGAAGACAAGGTAGTATTGTTTGGCAGAGGTTCAGAAGTTGTTACAATCGACATGATGATCTCTCCTCCTCTCTAACACTTTTAAATACCCGACTATTACATCCACTCTGGGCCGGACACACGCAAGTTGGGTCTAAGCTTGCGAATGGGCCGGTTGACGGGTTCTGCTCCTGCGCTGGCTTCCTCAGGTGTTGTCGGATCAGGCACAGTGTTGACATTCCCTCCCCCATGAGAACCGGCATGTCCCCATGCCGGAGCGCGGGGAAATTGTTGGCGAAACTGTTCATAGGGCTCCCAAGTGGCAAGAGAGGCAGGCATCAACGACCATTTGACCGATACTTGTTCCACCGGGTGATCGCCAGACGTCCAGCGGCGCTGGAGAACCTGCTCAGGAACCTGAAACGCGACATCAGGAGAAGGCAAGGATTCAGTTACCGGGGTAGCGCCGTGTGACTTCTTGAGTTGTGACACATGGAAAACCGGATGCACAGCTGATGAAGGGGGCAAGGCCAGCTTGTAAGCCACGGCGCCAACTCGGTCAAGAATCTGGTATGGACCAAAGAACCTGAACGCAAGCTTCTGATGGGAGCGCCGAGCAACCGAAGCTTGTGCGTAGGGCTGTAACTTCAGGAAAACCCAATCACCGATCTGGAATTGGCGTTCAGTACGGTGCTTGTCCGACTGGCGCTTCATACGCTCTTACGCTCTGAGGAGGTGTTGCCTGACCAAGTCTTGCATCACGGAACGTTCAGAAAGCCAGGTGTTAAGGTCTGGAATATTAGCACCCACTAAGTCTGGGGACAGCCCAAAGTGCCGAGGGGAATAGCCATACAGCACTTCAAACGGCGTGCGGCCGAGAGCGGAATGAAAACTAGAGTTGTACCAGAACTCGGCAAGAGAGAGCCATTGCTTCCACTTGGTTGGACAAGCATGAACAAAGCAACGCAGATATGTCTCAAGACACTGATTCAAGCGTTCAGTCTGGCCGTCAGTTTGTGGGTGGTAAGCTGTGCTCATCCTAAGCTCCGTCCCCGCAAGCTTGAATAGCTGTTGCCAAAAGGTGCTAGTGAAGATGCGGTCTCGGTTAGAAATGATGGCAGTGGGCATGCCATGAAGGCGATACACCTGTTCCATAAACAGCCGAGCCACCGTGTTTGCGGAAAAGGGGTGATGCAGTGGAAGGAAGTGACCGAATTTGGTAAATTTGTCGATAACCACCAGAATGGCATTAGCTGATCCAGAGAGTGGCAACCCTTCAACCAAATCCATGGAAATGACATCCCACGCAGAAGAAGGAACTGGCAATGGCTGAAGAAGCCCAGGGTATTTGGTTCTGTCAGGCTTAGCTTGTTGACAAATAGCACATGATTGAACCATGGACCGAATGTCAGATCGCATCGTAGGCCAATAGAAAAACTGTTTGACTCGGTGGTAAGTAGCAGGTGCTCCAGAATGCCCCCCCAATGCACTGGAATGCAATGCTGCAAACACTCTGCTGTGGAGATCTGTATTGTTACCCAACCAAATCTTCCCATCATACCGTATAATGCCATTAACTAGGGAATAGTGAGGGTCAGCCACCGAACTAATGGAAAGCTGCGACAAGAGCTGTTGGGCCGTTTGGTCAGTCGCATAACCGTGCTGAATGTCAAGGAGCCACTGGGGTTGCGTAGAGGTTACTGCTAGTAGCTGGTCAGATGATGCACAGCGAGAGAGGGCATCAGCGGCAGTGTTGTCCACCCCCTTTTTATAAATGACCTTGTACTGTAACCCCAATAATTTGGTGAACACCTTCTGTTGCCAAGGAGTGTGCAACCTCTGTTCATTGAGATGAATCAAACTCTTTTGATCCGTATGTATGTAGAATTCTCCTTGTAACAAGTAATGCCTCCATTGATCCACAGCTACTAAAATAGCTAAGTATTCCTTCTCATAAGTTGATAGCCCTTGATTTCTTGGCCCTAATGTCTTGCTGATGTAAGCCAATGGATGACCATTCTGTAAGAGTACTGCTCCAACACCGGTGGCGCAAGCATCCGTCTCAATGTGAAAAGGCAGGGTAAAATCAGGAAGGGCGAGACAAGGAGAAGAATTGAGAGCTTTCTTCAAACTCTGAAAGGACTGATCATGATGTTCGGTCCACAAAAATGGGGTATCCTTGCTTAACAACTCAGTCAACGGCTTGGCAATAATGCCAAAGTGTCGGACAAACTTCCGGTAGTAGCCAGCTAAACCAAGGAACCCTCTGACCTCCTTCACACAACGTGGTGTGGGCCAATTTTGAATTGCCTCTACTTTGGCAGGATCAGTGGACAATCCAGAACCACTAATAACATGGCCTAAATAGGCAATTGATCCTTGCGCAAATTTACATTTGGAGAACTTAAGCCGCCACTGGTCGTGTGATAGCCACTGTAATACCTGGGACAAATGAGAAAGATGATCGTCGAAGGTTTTGCTATATACCAAAATATCATCAAAGAATACGAGAACAAACTTCCGAAGTCCAGGTGCTAATGTTGTGTTCATCGCGCCTTGGAAGGTTCCCGGGGCTCCAGTCAATCCAAAGGCCATTACTCTGAACTCATAATGTCCCAAATGAGTCTGAAAGGCAGTCTTGTGTTCCTCTCCTGGCTGAAGCAGAATCTGGTGGAAGCCAGCTCGAAGGTCCAATGTAGAGAACCACTGTGAATGTGCCAACTCATCCATCAACTGATCAAAAATTGGAACAGGGAACTTGGACTTTAGAGTTATCGCATTAAGCTGTCTGAAATCCACACAAAAGCGATAACTTCCATCCTTTTTCGGAACCATTAGGATAGGAGAGGAAAATAAGCTAGCACTAGGCTGTATCACACCTTGCTGTAGCATATCTTGCACTTGTCGTTCTATTTCATCCTTCAACTTTGGTGGATATCTGTAAGGCCTGATGGCAACGGGCTTAGAGCCGGGGATCAACGGAATTGCGTGATTACAGGCTCTGGTCGGTGGCAAACTAGTAGGTGGGTCAAAAAGGTGAGTGAAGGAATGTAGCAAGGGGCGGAGCTCTTCAGGTATGTTAGATAAATCCAAGTTAGATGTGTCCGAAGTAGCACAAGAGATCTGCAATAGCAAATTATCAGAAGCTACAGGATGTAACCCTTGTAAGATGGCATGAGACCCTTCATAAGGTATGAGAAGCCATTTCTGAGCCCAATGGACCAGCATAGGACTATATTTTTCCAACCAGTCCATACCAATAATCAAATCGTAATGTGTTAAGGACAATATCTTGAAATCTGACACAAACGTGCAATTGTCAACCGCCCACTTCATGCTATGCAGAACTCCGGGACTAACCAGAATGCCACCTCCAGCAACATGTACTGAAGTCGGTTGAGAAACCAATGTCTGAGAGCTCAGCTGCTTAAGCACCAAAGTACTGACAAATGAAGAAGAACTTCCAGAGTCCACAAGCGCTGTAATAGGAATGCCTTCTAAAGTGCCATAAAACTGGATAGTTCGTGGAGAAGGGGCGCCCGATACAGCTGCCTTGGAAATCGCTAAAAAAGTTGCTCAGAATTAGAACCTGAAGGATATTCCAACGGCGGTGATGCTTCCTCAAGAGATACAGATTCCCAAAGATCCCGGACAGCGTGTAAAACTTCAGGAGCACATTTGTGGTCCTTAGACCACTTTGCAGAGCACTTATAGCAGAGTCCCATGGCACGACGGTAAGCTTTCAGAGCTGCCAATTTGGAATCCGTCGCAGCATTGCTTGAGGGCAATTCATGGGCTCCAGGAACGGGCTTGTCAAACTTGGGTGGCGGGGGAAGGGGCAGTGGCGACTTCGACCAGGGTTTAGCCACTGGCGCCATCGGAACCCGAGGAGGATCACGCACTCCCCCAGCTTCTTCCTGCAATAAAGCCAACGTACAAGCAGCATCCAAGTTCTTTGGTCTTTGAACAAGTATAGTAGAACGGATGTCAGCGCGCAACCCATCTATGAACCTAGTGGTGAAATAGACTGGATCAACGTCACCTGCATAAGCAGTTAACTGATCCACCAACTCGGTGAATCGTGTGAAATACATGTAGAAATTTTCCTACAATTTTCCGTAACTTTTTAGTTGGAGTGCACCCCTATACTTGAAGGCATATGATATGTTGCAACGTAGCACAAGAAGTCAGGAAATTGTATTTATGACAGGCTTAATCGCTCCAGTATATGTATCTGTATCTGAATTATCAATTATATGCGTATTTCCTTATTTGCAGACTGTGAATTAGGTCCCGCTCGGTTAGGCTGAAAGCCTGTAGCTTATGGCTGAAATTGCACTGTAGCGGCTGAAATTTCACTGTAGCTGAAGATGGCTTATTTGACGTAATTAAATTTAAAAATAGAAAAAAATATGCTAACTCATCACGGACAATGCAAACGAATACGGGAAAAAAGAACCGGCAAAAAAACTCAAAAAAGCCAAAAGTTTAGAAAAAACGAAATTTATGAATAGTAAAAAATAAGACAGAAGTTAGAAGCTGAATCCAAAATGAGCGGAGCCACGTTATTTCGTAATGTTATTTCGCTAAAAAAAATGGCCCGAACTATATTAGTACACGCTGGAGAAGACGCGCAGTCAGCAACATGTGACAACCACCAACTACCAACCAATGCTATTTGAAACACGCATTGATAGGTGATGATTCGTCAGAAATTGCGTTGAAGCTGCCTTTTTAAGTTTTACACGGCATTGTTGAGTCCTCAAACGGCAGCCTGTTTGCATATTGCTAAGAGCTACCAAGACTAGAGATCCTTCTTCCCTCTGCTCTGTCCCTGCTCTCCTTATCTGAAAAGCATTCCATGGCGAATGCCTGGAATGTTGCAGGGATGGGCTGGGGCGTAACCGTATTAGGTTGGTTCCTCTCGCCCATCATCGGCTTGCTCCTGAACAAAATCCTTTCCTACCTCGGATTTGACGCATCCGAAAAGCTCCGAGAGCTGGAGATTCACACTATCCCAAAACTGAAGCAGACGCTGAGGGAAGTAGAGGAACAGAGGATGCTCAGGGAAGCAAGAAAGGAGAGATCTAATGTGGAAACACTCAACAAACTGGCAAGCATGCTAAGGTCTGCTTTGTACGAAGCGGAAGACATCCTGGATCTCATCGATTATCACCAAATCGAGAAGAAGGTCGTCGGTGATGGTGAGTCCCATGACAGCAGCTGGCTGCAGTGGTGGGTGCAGCGCCTCTACGACGCTGTGTCCGCACTTGCGTTGCTCGCTGCAGCAACCGAGGCAGATCAGCTGCGCTACTGCGGTGGGTGCAGCAGAGCTTGTGCTGGTTGGGGCGATGCGTGCGCGCCACCCTGCGCAGATCAGGTGCGCTGCTACCCATTTCTCGTGCACCCTCGGTTTCCTGGGTGCAGAGGATCCCTTGCTGGTCCGGGTCCTTCGACTTCAACAACTGCTGCAGATCCATATTCGCCTGGTCAGGCAATGCGATTGCGGTTGCCCGTTCTTACCGAAACTGGTCTTATGACGTGGTTGGCATCACAAGTTACCAGGTACTATATATCTGACACTCGTCTTGAATTCCAGCTACTAGCACTCTAGCAGAAATGTACGTGCTATGATCTTGGTGGAAGTACCAGCATCACGTTGGATCTGATCTGAGCTGCTTTGTCAAATATGGCTCCAACACACGTAATAACAATAATCCAGCATGACGTTGAAACATGAGCAAAGGTCGTAGCCGTGACAGATAGGTGGACATGGCCGGAGGGGTTCTAGCACGATGGGGGTGAAGGCGGACAATGGCGGCACTGGTAGCAGGGTAGGAGAGAGAACGAGAGGGGTAGGGAAAGGGGTATATGAAACAAACCAAAATTTTGCAAAATTTTAAATTTTAGGCCAAATTAAGAAACTTACCAAATTCAGAAACCTTTTGGCCAACTGTGTTTTCCTCATTCGGTTTCCCATCTTCCCCAATCGATGGTGCAGTTTCAAAGTACACCTCCACCCCTGTTTCTTCCCTGCCATCCGGATCCATCTTTCTTAGGCACTAAAATTACCGGAACAGCACAAGGACTAAGAGACTCACGCACATAACTTTTATCAAGCAGTTTTTGAACTTGACGCTGAATCTCCTAAGTTTCTTCCGGATTGGTCCTGTATGGCGCACGATTGGGCAAATATGCGCCGGGAATCAAATCAGTCTGGTGCTCAATCCCTCGCACTGGTGGTAGCCCTGGCGGCACGTCCTTTGGAAAGACATCCATATACTCCTGCAAAAGATTAGTAACAGTAGCAGGCACAGAAGAAGATACATCCTTGAATGAAAATAAAGATTATTTGCAAAGTAAAGCATAACAAACAGAAGTACTAGCGTCCAGCTCATTCACATTAGACTTAGTAGCAAGAAAACATGCACCTTTTAATTTAATCTCATCTTTCTTCTCATGAACATATTTTGAGCTTTTCTTTTTATGTTGCTCAAGTTCGTTTGCTACAATCTGATTTTCATTCCTATTATGCTCCTGATTTTTCTCTTTACTAGCTCTAGCAATCTCATCGTTTAAAATAGCTTCAGGAGACATAGAATGTAACACAATTTTCTTGTCATGATGCACAAAAGAATATTGGTTTGTTTTACCATGATGCAGAGAATTTTTATCATATTGCCACGGTCTACCTAACAGTATAGAGCATGCTTGCATAGGGACAACATCGTATTGTACAACATCATGATAAGAACCAATAGCAAAATTTACTCTCACCATTCGTGTTACCTTCACCTTGCCGCTGCTATTGAACCATTGAATGTAGTAAGGTTGTGGGTGTGGTTTGGTGTCCAGTGCAAGCTTTTCCACCATATCGGAGCTCGCCAAGTTGTTGTAGCTCCCTCCATCAATGATCACACGGCATGAGCGTTCCTTCACGACACACTTTGTTTGGAAAAAGGTGTGCCGCTGATTTTGCTCTGTCCTCTCCATTTGTGGACTCAACACACACTGCATAATGAGGCTCTCATAGCATTCTGCATCTTCAGCACCAATGTGCTCTTTTTCTTGCTCCTTCCCACTACCTGCATGGTCAGCTGCAAGCATAGCATATGTATTCTCATCCAAATCACTAGCAGAAGAATACTCACCATCGTCTCTCACAATCAAAATATGCTTGCTTGGGCATTCACTCCGCACATGGCCATACCCCTTGCATTGATGACATTGGATATCCCTCGTTCGTCCCGTAGATGCAACGGATGAAAAGTTCTTTGCATGTGCTTGGGCTGACCCTTTTGTCGCTTCAGATGCCCGAGATGCTGAATTTGACGATCAAAACCATGGCTTGCTGTTGGAGGAAGAAGGGGCAGTTGGTTGGCTTGATGGTGCAGCAGATGCACGTTGAGACCAAATGTTACCACAACCTGAAGAAACTTTAGTCCTAGTGCTCACGCGTCGTCCCTGTACTTCTCTTTCAGCTTTACAAGTAAGATGAAATAAACGAGTGATAGAATTATATTCCTTCACGATCCAAACCACCCATAAACCTAGCCATAGCAGCTTCCTCAGTTTCCTCTAAGTCACAACGTAGCATTCCTATTTGCAAATCTTGAAAATATTCCTCTATGCTTTTACTACCTTGCCTCAATTGTTGCAACTTATGTAACAAATCACGTGCATAATATGAAGGAACAAATCTAGCTCGCATGATTCGTTTTAATGCATCCCAAATTTGTGGTATGGTTAAAGGATTTTTCTTACAATATTCACTCCACCAAACAGACGCAAAGTCAGTAAACTCACTAGTAGCAGCCCTAACCCTTTTATTTTCAGGGAATGCATGACAAGCAAATTTCTGATTAACAGCTAATTCCCAAGTGATATAAGAATCAGGGTTATATTTTCCATCAAAAGGTGGCATAGTGAACTTAATCTTACCAAGTGATTCATCATCCTCAATGCGATTCCGACGTGGTTGACGATGACGGTGAGCGTCATCATCATCGATCTCAGTATCAACCGCATATTCGTCTCCACCGTTTTCGTCTACCCTGCTGCCCAAAACACCAATGTTGGCACGTGTACGCTGAGTTGGTGCAGCGGGAGTAGCCGTGGGGGATGCACGACCCATCTCATCAAGGCGTCTCAAAATCTCAGCAAGTGAGGTGTTGACGGTGCCAACGAAAGCCTCCAATGTTGCAAGCGCAGTGTTGGTGTCGATCTGCGTGGCCTCCAATTGACCAAGGTGTTCATTAGTGACCCGCACATCCTCGTCAAGTCCTTCAGTGTGCAGCCTCACTTGGCGCTCAAAGTGTTGTATGATGCCTCTAGTCCGAGGGGAATGTGGTGCAGCCCTCGGGTCCACTGGTTCTCCTGACATTGTTAGGAAAAACACACGAGAACAAACAAAGAAGGAAAAAATAATAAAACTGCAGGTTATGCCCTCACAACTACTGGGATGTGGTTAAATCAAGTCGCACACTTTCAATCTGTTCTTTCAAGTTCTTACAAGTTCTTACCATAGCGAGCAGGAGGTGATGCCAGCCGACAAGACAACAACTCCTGGAAATTGGTGTATCGTTGGCTCAGCAGCTAGTACCTGTGAGGTGGTAGCCAAATTTGTGGAGCTATAGGTGGGCTGAGAGTGAACAAAGGATAACTAGAACCACGTTAGTCAAAGCAAGTTGAATAATCGCTCAACGATGGTACTGAGCTGGTCCTAGGCTAGGCCGTACTAGAGACGCGAGCTTAGACCACAAACGAAAGCACCGCACAGAAAGAAACTAGATGACGTTGCACACGGAGTTCAGGAGCTCGAAAAATGATGCTGTCTACTCGGGGAACCTTAGAATCACTTGTAAAAGGTTCCTATCAATTTTGAGCAAATTCTGAGAAACTTGATTTTTCCTCGATTTGCGGGCCCGCTTTGAGGGCCTAAACGACGTTTTTTGGGGTCGAAGTTGCCGCGTGTGTGCCTGGAGGCTTACGCAGATCTAAAATCTCCAGATTTCCCAGACTTCTTTTTTCTCTCTATCTTCTCATTTCCTTTCCAACAGATCAATAATCGCCTCAATCGGAGGTCGTATGCAAAAGTTACACTTTTTTCTTTTTCTCTTTTTCTCTTTTTTTTCTTTTTTATTCACACACACGATGCTTTCCTGGTTGAATCCGAAACCTCCTTGGCCGAAATCGGGTCCTACTCCGAGACCAACTAGGGCAAAGCCTCCCTAGAATCCGACTGCAATGGTGCGACCAAAGCGTGAACAGAACTCGAAACTCTAAATGAACTAGACACTAAGACCAGCAAAGGACACGACGATGCAACCGAAAACTCAACAAACAAAGACTAAGTAGTAATAGAGTAAGGCTCAAATTGTTTCGGATTTTGGAGAAAAAATAACTAATCTACTATTTTTTTGGTTTTCTGGACTGTAGGTAAAAAAGATGCAGAAACTAAATAAGATATCTCACCGATCAACCTTGAGCTCTGATACCAACTGATGGCACTAGCGGTCCCGATCTTTCGATGAAAGTGGTAGATTCGATTGGGGAAGGAGATGACGTTGACGACCCGACTACAACCATCCAAGGACGTTGCGCCTTAGCGATCGATACACCAAATCTAGAGGTTGTTCATGACCTTGTCGGCGCACAATCAACCTAACCACGAGGGTACTTGTTCCTGCAAGTAATCGAAGAACAGGCAAGAACAAGATGAACAACAACTCAATTGCAAATAAACGATGTAGGATTCAATCTAAAATAGAAAGACGGTGGGGTTCCGAAGACAAGTATTCGGACGGTCTTGCCGACACGCGTGAGTATAAGGCGAAGTAGCAAAAGCTAACTTAGTCTATCAAAACCCAAACCCTAGAAGAGGGTGCGGCTGCCTATTTAAGAGAACACGGAAGGTGGAGGGTCGGCCAAAACACATGGAAGCCGAATAGGACTCGATTACAAGGCCCAAGGCCCACTTTGACTCGGACTGGAAACGTGGCGTGACTTGTTTGGCAGTTTTCAACCGACTCGAATGGAATTTGGAGGTAAGGCCAGATCCATCTGAAAGTAGACTTCAAGAGCTTTCCAACGAGTACTCATGGGCCCCGATAAACCTTCTGGATCAAAAGTTATGGCCGTTTGAAGTAGACGCTGTTAGGTAGGCCGAATCCGAATCAAACTCGCGAATAGGACTTGGATTGCGCTTGACGGTTCCGCTTCTATACTTGAGCTCATGTGGTTCTTCCCCATGGTTCCTAAGGACAATTAAATCATAACAAGAATTAAGTAGTATTCCATTTTTTGAAACATTTGTATGCAGACTTAGGAACGCATTCACCTGATGGTTAAGTTGACGTGCTCGTGCTCGAGTCATTGGTCCTTGTATTTCAGTTTATTGAGGTTGTTTTGGAGTTGGCACGGTTATATCCATGGAAAGGATGTCCTCATCATTACTGGTCTTCATTCTTCTACGCTAGTATCCGGATTCAACAAGTTGATCAACAAGGAAGCTACATGGGTAATTAAAGTAATCAAGGTTGACGAGGATAGAGTAATCCTCAAATTATTACATCATTATATTTTTTAAATATATCCCTTATTGATAAGAGAGAAATTTCACAGAGTGGTCTTAAGTCCTTATACGATCATCTCATGGTCGTAAGTACTCCTACGAGCATGAGTTAGTCATAAGTTGCCCTACGACCACCCCATGGTCGTGGACCTTCCTACTACCAGCTCATCTTTGATTGGTTTGTCTACGACAACCTACCATGTTGTGGGTTTGTCTGACAGGTAGTTAGAACATGAGTTTATTCTCAATAACTGCACATAATCTCTCTTTGACAATAATCACTACACGGCAAATGGGCTACCACATCTCTCTAACAATAAATCCCATCGAACAGTTATCTCCCAAAGCGTTGAGACATCTTTTGGCACGAAACAGCTCCGTTGCTCCTAGGCAATTTAAAGGTTAATGTCGAAGGAGAAGAGATCCGAACCCCTATTGAATTCGCTCAAGGCAAGACATAGTGCAAGGCTTTTTTGTATTCACTTCTCTGAGAAATATCCACATAGGAAGTAGGGTTCTTGTATAAAAATTCTCGTGTCTTCTCTCTATGTGCTCGTAGCCAGTTCCTTGAGAGTTTCCCCAAATCCAAACAAATCATACGTAAGATTGGTATTAAAATACCAACAGAGCTCCAACCTAGAACCTACCAAGAAGTGATTAATGACCTTGGATAAAGACATAAATCCTTATAATTGATTATATTGAATCTAGTTTTCAAATGCAGATATTTTGCTTTCAAATACAAATGCATGATTACCATTGTTATTTATGTAGATTACCTAGCTACACTATACAGTTGATACTTCTTATTTTCCTTCTTTGATAATACCTTTCCCTTGTCGCCATAGGATACTCATAATAGTAATAATGCCATACTATGCTTGTGCTTAGATATGCTCTAGCGGTAAAGTCAAATACAACACATATATTGCCAACAGAATCATGAAATATGATAATGGAATGGTAATGTGGGTTACCACAAGAAACTGAGAATGTTTTATAAAATGGTGGAGGCTTGGGCTAGTGGTTGGTATGAGACCGATGTAGGGATGGCACCAGATTTGGAAAGTTAGTTTGTCTCACCTGGGTCAATTAAGGACCGAATAGTAATAACGCTAGATTAAGGACCTGGCCAACTAATTTGCTTGACTTCGGTGTGGACTCCTATGCCATTGTAACAAAGTTGAGAATGGCCCATAGGGTCACTGCCTAGGAGTGGACCTAAAAGATCACTGCCCTTATATAGAGTGTGCACTTGATCCATGAGGGGGAGACTCCCTAATAATGGGGATTCCTCAGCACTGAGGGTTATACCTTTGGATTGGGAAAAAGTATCGGAACTAAGCATTGTAAAAACCTTGTTATAATTTCGCAATCACACACCTGCAGAAGTATGTAATAGCCATCATCATGAGTTAATCATATCTTATGGGTAAAGTTGTATAACTTCTGTAGAGTGTTATAATCTATTAGAATAGCCGTCCCCCGATCATGGGCAAAGTGTGGAAATACCACAGTGTATAGTTTTCACAAAATAGTTACTGGTTAATGGTACTTATGGACATGATATGGTGGTATAGAAATGGATATGGAATAGTGTCCGTGGATTGGACATGGTAAATAACCGTGAAGGGAGTTACCCTCATGAACTTAATTGAGATTGGACATTTTGATTTCAATTAGAAATGGCTAAGTCATAGGTTTAAAAACTAACTATAGTATGATAATTTGGCAAATTGGCTTCATGCTAAAGATATATAATACCATCCTTTGATCAAGCCTTGTATATAGATAATAGTTCCTACAAATACATTCTGCTATAGAGATTTGCTGAGTACCTATTGCACTCAATCTTGCTTTATTTTCATCAAATCAGATATCAGAACAAGAAAGAATACTTCAAACTTTTGTATTAATGTTACGACCGTACTCAAACGTTCCTATAGGGATTTCTTTGATTCTTCTGAATGTAAGTTAAATTTTGGGTTTGGATGCCCGTAAAGTTGTTAAAGTTTACCGTTAGGTCATATTTCAATCAAGTTAACTCTTTTCAGATATTCATGAGTTGGTATGATATTCTTTCAATCTATAACTAAATTTATGGGCAGTTGTTCAATCCATAGGAAGGTTATCTCTTGCTTAAGGAATAAAAGATAAAATACCAAGTGTTACATGGCAGGTTGTTAAACTTATAGTCTGGTTCATATGGGTGACAGTTCTCTAAAACCCATATTTAGGTCACTAATGTGCATTTAGTGGTTCATCCACAAGTCATAAGTGGCCATCCTGGCTGAATATGCACGTGTGGCACCGCCACATCACAGCCTACTCCCCAGTTGAGACCCTAGCTGCTCGACTCCGACCACAACTCTAGTTGCGATCGTCTCCGAGCTCGATGCTACTGTCACACATTCTAGAACGAACATCTTTCTGAAACAGGGGTAGTACTCAATAGAGAATACTAGTGAAATATGTAGCTTGCATAACCATTTGATATTTTGCTTCTGGCAGGACGATGGCATTCCGGTAGATTCTTTCCTGCCTACTATTGCTAGATGGAACTTGAGGAAAAGAATAGAGAGGCTAGAAAATACCGTAACTGAAGTGAAGAAATCGGATCTGTTGAACCAGGAAAGCAGCAGTGCACTGAACAGTATTGCCAACATGAATAGGAGAGGCATTAGATCAACTGCTGCACGGAAGGTATTCGGTCGAGACAAGGAGCGTGACATGATAACAAAGATGCTTCGCGAGGGACCAGATGACTATGCACCGAGCTCCAGTAGCAGTAAGTGCTATTCTGCGATTGGCATATATGGCATTGCCGGGTCCGGGAAGACTACCCTGGCAGAACATGTTCGTGACTATGAAAAGAAGGCTGAAGACAAACATTTCGACCCTATCATGTGCATTCATGTGTCTGAGACTTTCAGAGTGGATGATATATTTCGTGATATGCTGAAACAGATTATGAATGACCGGCACTCCGATATTACAGATCGTGAAGAACTAAAAGCGAAGATGGAAAAACTCGATAATATTACAGATTGTGAAGAACTAAAAGCGAAGTTGATCGAAGAATTGAGAGGCAGACGTTTCTTGTTGGTACTGGATGATCTCTGGGTCAAGGATGAGAATTACCAGGAACGGGAGGAGCTACTTTCTCCACTCAATGTTGGGAGCAGAGGAAGCAAGATCCTTGTGACAGCTCGAACAGAAAATGCAGTTAGAGCTCTAGGTGCTAAGAAACCTATTGCAATATCTGATTTGGACGAGGATCAATACTTCAAATTGTTCATGCATTATGCTGACATGAATGATCCAAAATATGAGCATGTTGGGCGGAAGATTGCCAAAAAGCTACGCAGGTCACCTATTGCAGCAGTAACAGTGGCAGCACGACTTCGGGGAATCACAAATATCAACGAGTGGGAGAGCACCGCAGAGCTTGACCAGTTGAATGAGACCATGGGAGCTCTGTGGTGGAGCTATCAGCAACTTGACGCGGACGTCAGGCGATGCTTTGAATACTGTAGTATTTTCCCTAGAAGATATAATCTGGGACGAGAAGAGTTAGTTCGCATGTGGATAGCACAAGGGTTTGTAAAGACCAGTAACGCAACAGATGAGATGGAAGATGTAGGTCACAAGTACTGTGACGAGTTACTGTCATGCTCATTTCTGCAACAAGGAGGAAAGAACTACCTGGACGACAGGGAATACTATACAATTCATGATCTGCTGCGTGATTTAGTAGAGAAGGTAGCAGGAAGTGACTGCTTCAGAATTGAGAATGGCTGGACAGGAGAAGTTCCTCGAGATGTTCGCCATCTTTTCGTTACGTCTTTTAATAGAGCATTGTTGGCTGAGAAGATACTCAAATTGGAAAATTTACGCACTCTGATCATTGGTAGTGGTGAAATGACAGAAGGAATTGAAGAAGACTTTGAGAGTATGTTCACGGGGCTGAGGAAATTGCGAATACTGAGCGTACAAGTCTTCACACCGTACGTCCAATTCTCAGTCCCAGCATCTATTGGCCAGTTAAAGCATATACGCTATCTTGCAATTAAGACTCAGCACTCCTTGAAGCTAATTTTACCCAGCACATTTAGCAAGCTTTACAATATGCAGGTGCTAGATTTCGGTTTTTGCAGTGAACTGGTGTTTTACCCTGGTCAAGATATGATGAGTAACCTCATCAACTTGCGTCATATATCATGTCGGAATCTTCCCAACATTATCAGGCTGACGTCACTCCAAATGTTACCTGTCTTCGACGTAAGGAAGGAACCTGGGTACGGGTTACGGCAGCTGAGGGACCTAAACAAGCTTCGAGGAAGGCTAGGGATCTATTTTCTTGAGAATGTTGGAAGCAAAGAGGAAGCACTTGAAGCCAATCTAGCTGGCAAGGAACGCATCACAGATCTTGTGTTATGTTGGCACTGGTATGAACACAGCTGCAGTGCAGACCTTGAAGCAGAGATACTTGAGGGCCTTTGCCCTCCGATGGGCCTTGAAAAACTGTACATCAACAGCTACAAAGGGTCGAGGTACCCAGATTGGGTGGTTGGTAACAAGAATGGACCGGAGCACCTGCAACGACTTGAACTCTGTCACTGCAGCCCGTTGGGAGCTATTCCTGATAGAAATGCGTTTTTCCTTCATCTTCGTGAACTCATACTTGCGTCCTGCAGCTGGGACGCTTTGCCAGATATGGAGCACCTCACGTCGCTCAAGGAATTAAGTATCCGTCGCTGCGAGAATATTCGATCACTACCAACACTGCCCCAGTCTCTTGAGTACTTGGCAATCTATGAGTGCGTGAATATTCGATCACTACCAAGACTGCCCCAGTCTCTCAGGAGCTTGAGTATCTCTTACTGCAATGACGTGTTCATGACGTCGTGCAAAACAACCGGAAACCCAAATTGGGAAAAGATTAAACACGTTCCCAAGAAAGATATAGAATATTTGTATACTGAACGGAGAGACAATATTCGATCGCTACCAACACTGCCCCGGTTTCTCGAGTACTTGGATATCGATCATGAGGTCGTGCGAAACAACCGGAGACCCAAACTGGGAAAAAGATTAAACACGTTCCCATGAAAGATATAGGATATTTGTATACTGGCTTAATATATTCGAGTCCCTCTACCGAAGGGGAAGACTTAATATATTCGAGTCCCTCTCCCAACAGCAGCAACGGCTTGGAAGGTACAACTCTAAATCTCTTTTGCTGCCTCTTTTTTCCATTTTGTGTTTGCAAAAGGTTACTATGTAGCCTGCGTAATTAAGAACTGTTACAAAGGCTGCTTACTTTGTTAATCCATCTGCTTTCAAAATTTAAATACCTGCTGATATCATAATTAGCCTTTTTCAGTACAAAACTAATTCCCAAAATCAGTCTTTTTTCTTTTTCGCTCTTTTTAAACTTCTGGAAGCCCGTATTTCCTCATTTTAACTCCAATTTGACCCGTTCAAATTTGTAAATTCTTATAAAATCCTAAACTACCCATTTTTAGACTCTTTTTGAATTTTATTTAATTTTTGTTTGAATTTTATTTATTTGGTTCTTCGCGTGTAGATTACGAAGACCTCGGAGAGAACGACTGCGATGACTTGAACGAAGACCCTGAGCAAGGCATGTTACACCTTTGACCATGTTGACCCCAATATTTTAAATTATTTATGTTGTTTTAAATTGATATGCATACGTAATTTTTATTCAAGTCTAGTTTAAATTCAGTTTTGAACTCTAGTTACGCCTAAATTCGTTGGACAGCCAAATTTGACATTGAATAACTTTATACCTTGTTAACCCTAGATAAAATCTAGTTAGTACATTAGCACTAACTAGAAATTTTGTAGAATTGCTTAGCCATGCTTAGAATGATTATAGGTTGGGATAATCTTTCACATGAAATGATAAACTTTAAAAATGAATTCTTGACTTTGGTGAGTCAAGAATGTTTATGAAATTATTTCCAAACAAAATATAAAACTTGGTTTAGACTTAGGCATTGGTATGGTGGTGGGTGCTTGCTGGCATGCATTGATGTTTGGTGACTCAATGTCGATTGCCAGGCACAAGGGGTAAGTGGTTAGGCCTAAATCAAGTTAAGGACCGGTCTGTGAGCTATGTTGCAAAGCTCTATCGTACTACCACAATTCTGGTATGGGACAGATCTGACCGAATAATTTGTGAAGTTCCAACTCGATCTCGCTATAGGCTGAATGTGAGCGCGGCGTAGGCTGTGAGAAGTCTCACGTAGCACAAGAGGGGGCTCCAACATGTGGATTCATATTGTGGTGAAACATTAGTGGCGGCATGATTAAGTTGACAACGGAACATTGTAAAAGTTTTGTCATGATATCCTCACCACACACCTAAGGAAGTGTGTTAATCCCGTGGCAATATGGGATGATCATGTCTTGTGGGTAAAGCTGTACAACCTCTACAGAGTTTATAATCTATCCTGGATAGCCGTGCCCGCGGTCATGGACAAACTGAGTAAAATTTTTCATGGATTAGACTTTTGTTTTCAAAATGGTTTATGAAAAACTTATGGATGGATGGAATCATAAGAGATTGAAAACCATATGGATGGACGGAATCCATATGAGATCTTTTCAGGAAAGGTGGTCCGGGTGGGATCCACGTGGATAGGTTGGTGTAGGGGATGGACCTGCACTAACGATATTTATTCTGATTACAATGTTGTTTTTACATACTGTATCAAATTTAGCTTTTGTACTTACTTTATGATGTTTACTCCAATGTTGTCTTTTATGCAAACTAACCATATTATGCCTTCCTTTGATACACTATATGCATGTATTGACTCTGTTAAACTCCTGGTGTAACTTGTGGAGTACTTTTGTACTCATGTTGCTCAACTTAACTTCTTTTCAGAGGAAGCCTTCGACAACTACGGTGAGGATTGCGAGTAGGCCACGTCTTACAATCATTCGCCTTGTGGAAAGGCTGGATGGGTTGCTGCTATATTCATCTTCCACTGTCTTCTTTTGTTTTGGCTTTATGCTGTTATTATATACCTTTGCTATATAATAAAGTGTGGTTGTATATGAGATATGCATCACTGTTGACCCTATGTGCACTAGCTTTTTCTGGGATAGTGCGATTAATACAGAGGGTCTTAGAATTGCTGCTTCGGGATCCGACAGAGTTGGACATTTGATATGTTGCTGCTGAGCTGCGAGTGAACCAGATGCTGTACTCGTACTGTCATACATTACATTATGTACGATGTGAATGAGCACTAAATTTATTTGTTTCCTAATATTAATGCCCTTTTGAGTAATTTTGCTAACACTGTTTGATTGCTAATAGTGTGGGCATGCAAGAATTCCGTAGTGTTTCCGCGCTGTTCAGAGTTTTTTCTTTGACTTATTGCTACTAGCCTCATAGGCGCGGCGACACGCCGCGCCAGCCACCGTGTGTACCGAAGTAAAAGAGGCGATAATCCGTGAGGAGTTTGTAAAAAAAAATTAAAAAAATCGAGGGCACATGTGTATTTTTGAAAAAGTAAAAGGGTTTTTTCGGAAAAAACCGAGGGCCTGTACGTAATAATGGGAAAGTCAAACGATTTTTTTGTAAAAAACCGAGGGTCTGTACGTAATAAACGAGGACCCGTACGTAATTTAGAAATCCGCGGGGCGCTATCCTGCAAAAATTTAGATGAAAAAAAATTACCAGGGACCTTTTCGCGAGGAAAAAGGACCTTTACGTAATTTTCGAAAAATATGAGGTAATCACCTCGCCCGGCCGTACCGAAATTTCCCCCGCCACGCGCCGGGCGACCGCGCGGGCGGGGGCGACGTGGATGCCCTGGGGGGGCCGGAATTCCCCAGGTTTGTTATCTGTAGGGATGAAAACGGAACGGAAATATCCCGTACCGAACCGCATCGTTTTCTACATTTGACCCGATCGAATTCGTATTTTCGGACAAATTCGAATTCGGTTCGAAATACGGAATACCAAATTCGAAAACGGAGCGGAAACGGTTTAGGTATTTTCCGACCGTTTTCTACTTTTCCACATTTTATTCGGAATATACCGTATTGTAAATACGGTTTAAACCGAATTTGAGCCACTTACAGCCCAACGTCACTCCGCCACCATCTTCCTCCACCAGCCGTTTCTCCACCCGCGCCTCCATCTCCAGATCCCTCTTTGCTTCACCGGACACATCGGCGCCTCCATCCCCTCTTTGCTTCTCTTTCTGCTCTAGCCCCATTGCTCCTCCCCAAATCCTCCTCGCCGCCATCACCTCCACATCTCCACCGCCGGCCAACTTTCTTTTCTCCCCCATCTCTTCCACCTCCGATTGCTGACCTCAACCGCGTCGCAGCTCCGCCACCCGGGTCGCCATCTCGCCGGTTGCCGAGCCTCCTCCCGTGCGCTGCGCCCCGTTGTTCTCCCTTCTTCTCCACGTCTGCCGCCCGCTCAGATCCACCTCGGCGCCGCCATCCTCACCAGCTCTTCCACCCAGGGGCGGACCTGCCCTTCGGGCGAGCCCGGGCGGCCGCCCGAGCTCCCCTCGCCGGCCGGACCCCCCCAGGCGGCTGCGGCCAGCGGAGGATGGGGGCGAGGCGCCGGCGATCTGCGCCGCGAACTGCACACAGTGCTCGGTACCGCTAAGTGGCAGGTGAATTATTTGCCCCCGGCCGTCGTTACCTGCTGACTTCTACATATAATCCGATTTAATGAGTAGCTGGTGAAAGATATGAATTGGTTGACAACTTGGCTTTCTCGTATTGCTCGAAAATGATATAATTTTGCTAGAAAAGATTTGGGTGTGTTGGCTTATAAATTTGATGCAAGAATAATCTAACAACGGTTATCCGTTCCATTCCTAGTATTTAGTGATTCTTGGAAAGAAAATGCTTCGATTTTCTTGTACATTCATCCTGCATATTGCTTGGTATTGTATATTTGCTTATATGGTTTGATCCTTCTTAACAAGCTACACAGTGTGAAGGTTGGTTTAGATATGGGATTTGCTCCATTTCTTATGTGCTATCATTCATGAACCATTCAAAAGATTGTATTTGGTACACATGGATGTGTTATGAGGTATTGAGCAGTCCAAAACTGGATCTTGGCCTCTTGTTCACAGAAGTGCAATTTGTTTTCTTTTTTCCTTTTGTTGAGATTTGAGAGAAAAAAGGTGCCATCTAATATCCTGTTGGATTGCTTGAAATGAAATGACTTTGCTCAAATCAAAATTTGATGTCTTGGCTTAGTATGTAAGAATAATACAAGTCCACAAACGGTTCTCTGAAATGCAAAGCTAGGATTTAGTGATTCTTAGAGCAAAATTCTTGGATCGTGATGCATATTTCCTGCATCATTACTGGTTTGGATGTATTTCTTTCATGGTATGCTCCTTGTTGACAAGCTGCAGTGCGTGATGATTGATTTCCGTATGGGGTTTGCTCCATTTCTGTGTGTGCTGGCATGCAGGAACCATTTGAAAGATTGTGTTCGGTACACAAGGATGTGTCATAGTATGTTGGGCAGTCCAAAACTGGATCTTAGCGTCTCGTTAACCAAAGTGCCATTTTGTTTTCTTGTGTCTTATGTTGGCAAAAAGGTGACATCTAATATCAGTAACACGACAGAAATTTAAGATGGCTAGCGCAAAGATCTATTTAAATACGGATGCTGATGATGAATTTTGATTTCTTCTGTCAGCTTGATGAGTTGGAGCGGGCCGTTAAATCGAATGATAGTGCTGTATTGGCTGGGGAAGATACTAGAGCACGGCATGATGATTTTATTTCGGCCATTGGGCATCGTATCTTTGAGGTGGAAAATTTCTTGAAAGAATCCAACACCGTTGAAGGGCGTGGCCCTCTTAGCTGGGTTCACTTGGATGAGGGTGAGCGGCATGAACTTGCTCTTTTCATGTCTGCAGGCTCTCTTCAAAAACGAGATGAGTTAGTTACAATTCCAGCTGTTGGGGACATTGAAGTGGGTAGCAATGCAAGAAGGGTGAAAAAGGACATTTCAGTTGACAGCTCGAATGATTCATCCGGTTCTGCTGAGTCAAGTTTGGTGTTAGTGAAAGAGGATACAACACCTGGGCATAGGAGAGCAGCTAGTGCTTATGTTGATATTGGATTGTGGAGTATTTTGGTTCCCATCGAGGGCAATGGCATAGCTGAGCAATCTTCTGTTGATCAGCACAAGGAACCTTTTGCAAAGAGCCCTAACTGTTCTATATTAATGAACACCTTGCAATCAAAGCCTAGAATGAAATACAAAGATGGAGCTAACAAGTGGGCAGGAGTGGTCACTTGTTAATTGTTATGCACTTGGTCCTACAGGTCGGTATTCCGTATTAAATTTTCGTATACCGACCGTGTTCGACATAATTCCGCTCGAATTGGTTCGTTTTCGAAATTCTCGATATTCCGTAAGTTCGCGTTCGTTTTCGTGTCCGGCTTTACCGCTTTCGTTTTCGTTTTCGTATTCAAATGTAGAAGTAGAAAACGGTTGAGGAGTTTTCCGACCGTTTCCGACCGTTTTCATCCCTAGTTATCTGTATGATGATGTGTTTTGTTGGTAAGCGTATCCCGGGCCCAAGCTCACTCGAACCTCTCAGCCCATAATCTCGAGTTCTGGGCCGGTACCCGAGCCGACAGCCGGAGAAGGGCTGTCGTGAAACCACCCACCGCTTCTCCGCGGAGCTCGCGGACAAGGGCAGAGTCCCGGCGATTCCCTACCGTAATCCGCTCAGAGGCTGCGCCAAGTCCGACGGTGGCCACATGGATTCCGGCATGTTAGCACACCCTAGCAAGCTTAGAGCCTTTGCATGTTCCACTGTAAATCTCTCGTTTTTCTTCTCCATTTTTCTATGTGCAAGGAGCTAGCTATGTCGCTTCCCCAAATCAAGAATACGTCGATTGATTTGCTCACCCACCAAGTTGGCTTCAGGCATGGGGGTTGAAAGGAGTAGCTACTGAAGGCGGTGATCATTGGACCCACCCTAGGGGGCCACACGCCACTGCCCCACTCACTACTACCTCCACGGGGCCTGTTGTGAATTGAAGCCAATGCAAACTGTGAGTACACCACTAAAACACCCCAAAATTTCAAACCTTTTTGAAATTTTCGTAAATCTTGTTTGAATGCAATTCCCTTCCCAATTTGGCAAGAACTTTCAAAACCCGCATTCCCTTTTCTCTCTTTCCGCCTTCGCTCTCCTCTGGCGCCCTCGCGCACGCACGCCTCTCCAGCGTCTTCCCGAAGACGCCACGCACGCATCGCTCCCTCCTCGCGCAAGATTGCGGTGTCGCTCTTCCCTCACCCAGCGTCAGCTCCTGTGCATCGGCCCCACAAGTCAGCCGCACGCCTTCTGCTCCTTCCCTCGCTCAACGCGCCGGCGCCTGCGTGCAGCTCTCGCCACCGCTACAGCTCACCTCCTTCTCGCGGTTTCCTCTCAAACGAAGTCAAACATTGGGCAGAGGACTGGCAGAGGCACAGTGCCACCTCCCCCTCACAGCCCCTGCGCCATTGCAGTGCACTCCCCCACTCTGCGCGGCGTGAGACGAATGTGACCGAAAATATCCCGCGAGAGAAACCGACTTACCCGGCCTATAAGAACCCCTAGCCACTGTGAAACTCCTTTAGACACTCCCACCCATCTCCACAAGCAACCGATTGCATCCCCATCGCCCGAGTCGCCGGCAATCGCCACCCCTGCGCCGGTGAGCCCTAAGAGTCGATCCACCGATTTTGTCGATTAGATTGCAATTCTTCGCACTGACACCATCTTTTATGCCTTCTAAACATTATGGCGTACTCCTCCGAGTTTGGGTGGTCGTCTAGGACTCCGGTGGCTGAAGCCACCCATGGCCGCAAGGCCCTCTTGTGGCCAGCTCATTTGAGCTTCTCCCAACCCCAAACCACACCGCAACCGAAGTCCCTAGGTCCTGTAGATGGTTGAAAAGCACTTAAATCAGTCAAAAGTCTACCGAAGACCAATGGCGCCACCGTGTTAACCGCCGCTTTCTCGACTGGCGCCGACCATCTCTGCTCACCCCCATTCCCCCAAAAGCCCCAAAATGGGATCATGGACTAGGGTCGCTCCCCTTTGCATAGCCACTCTTTCCTGGGGAGCCGCGACGGCGCCAATTCGACCGCGCCGCCGTACCTCTATTCCGCGAGGAAGGAAACAGCCCGAGGTAGACGAAGACCCCCATGTCTTCATCCTGTCCGTCCGCGCTATCGTTGTGGTGTAACTTGGACCGTCCGCTGAGATCGCATCAAAACCATTCATGGCCTTCATCTTACCCAATCCCAGCTGACCATAGCGGTTTAAGCGTTCATCCAGCCGTCCAAACCGATCTCCTCTAGGTCGTTCGATGCACATTCCACCGCCGCCGTCTGCCTGCGCGCGCGCGCTTGGCCTCTCGGCCGCACGCACCTGGGCCTCGACCTGCCGGCCCAAGTGGTCGTTTGCACGCGGGAAAGAGGCCGCCGGCCGGTTCAGCCACGTGAGAAAGGCCGGGCTGGGCCGCACTGTGCACCGGGCAAGCCCAACACTGTGCATATTATTTTAGAAAATCCAGAAAAATTCAGAAAAATCCCCAAAAATCCCAGAAAAATTCAAAAATACCAAAATACACCATTTTGACCAGTTTAATATTCTAAATTCAAATCTAATGTCCATTCTCCCAAATTTAAATTCTAAAAATTCAAATCTCATCATTTCACAAACCTAGCCTTACAAATTTAAATTCCATAAAATTCAAATTTACACTTTTCCACCAAAAATCACATCGTAATACTCTCCAACTATTTATTTGAGATTTTATGCAATTTACTCCTTTTTATTTAGATTACTTTCCCTAACTTGATTAGAATCAAGTTTGGACTTATGTTGTTATTTTATGTGTTTGAGTTAGCTTCCGAGATCGCCGAGGCCGTAGTCCCAGAGCCGGAGCCAGTTGCTCAGATATACGACATAGTTGAAATTCCCGATCAGCAAGGCAAGTTACATGTTTTTGATCATTTTGAATCCCATAAGATTTAAATTATTTAATTACAGTATTTCCATTAATGTTATTTGTGAAATAGTAATTGCTTAAAATAAAATGTTTAGAATGGCATGCTATTTAGATAAATCCTACCATTGAAAAATGCCCTACCTTGATTGATGGCCATATTTACCTTGACAACCATAGTAAAAAGTAAAATATTGTATAAATATTTACAGGATCATCTCATGCAACATTTTACACTACTAAGTGACTTAGGTCGTGGGCCTGTAGAATTTAAAAAGGATTGGATCTAAGGTAAAGAGGTTGTGGGGATCCGTGCGGCGGACTTCACCCACCGCTTTACTCTAGAGATTGGACTTTGGGTAGAGAGGTTGGTGGGAATCCGTGTGGCGAACTTAGCCCATCGCTTTATCCTGGAATAGGAGGCTGGTTGGTTTGGTGGTGGTGGGTGCTGTTGAGCACAGTGGAAGGTGTAGTTGAATGCCTCAGGTGAAAAATATAAGGACAAGAACCTTGTACCAAGTAAAAGATATAGTGATCGCTCAAACCACAGGAGTTGACTTGTCAACACTGGTTTAGTAGTTGCTCATTTCAATTGAAACTCTACATGATGATATGACAGGATGCCGGGAAGTTAGGTATGCTGCGGGTACCTAACAACGGTAATATTCACTTAAAACGGCAGTGGGAAGTTTATGTTTAATATTTGGCCGTGACTGAGTGATGCTACCGGGTAGAGCCTATATAGAGAATTGAGCAGTGAAATGACCTAGCTTTCTTAACTCAATCATGAGGGTTAAGGAATCGTGTGGGTAAAGTTGAGAAACTCTGCAGAGTGAAATAATGGTATTCGAATACGCCGTGCTTCCGGTTAATGAAGCTATGTTAATTGGGTGATTCCAACAACGAGGCATAAGTAGGGTTTGTGATGATTTTAATTTGGTTAATGATGAACTTTATCCGTTAACAAAACCCCCTGATCTTAAGGAGCAAATGTTTTAAATTTTATTTGTTTGCAAATAAAATTGCATCCACTCAAAGTAATAAACCCAATATATTCCCACCCTTTGAATATCCTTGCAAATAGTAAATTAGGGTTTACCCCTGTAACTTACTGGGTACGATTGTACTCATTACTTGCTAAACACAATTAACAGAAGGTCAAGGTTGGAAAGAAGAGCCTGTGGAAGATGAAGCTCCCGAAGAACCAATCTATTCTGAAGATGATTGGTCTTAGGTTTTAGCTTACGCTCAGGCCGTTTGGATCTTTTTGTAATGTATTGTGGTGTGTGGGCTTACGCGCCCGCTGTGTAAAATAATGATAACCTTATATTGTAATAAAGTCGGATCTTTTGTTGTAAGCTTGTACTGTTGTGATGATCACTCATATCTAAAGAACGTCGTAACTGTTCATCTTGTATGGTTACGATGTTCCGTATCGTTCCCAGAAATGGGGGCGTTACAACCACAGACTTCATGTTTCGCATTCGCAGCACGTTTATGTTACATAGACGGATATTCTAAAGTGTGCTTCATTTGTGGTTTGGTGTTTGTGATGGTTTCTGATCTGTGAGCAGAATGGTGCCGACTTTAAGCTGGCATTTTTCTCTTCTCGCTATTTGAACGATTTTGGCTATTCCTTACTAGCAGACGCATGGGCCACAGAGGCAGTTGGTAAGTGGTAAGGGGCAGCTTGAGCTTATTGTAACAGATAGGAGCTGGTTGCTTTGGGACTGAATTTTGTCGGCCGGTTCCAACTAATATTTGACTACAACTCGAACTTGTGAGATGAGAAGCATAGTACATAACTGAGTCTTCCGAGAAGTCTTTTTTGAAATAAACTCTTCGGAGAAGTTTCCTTTGCAATAGTCATCCCTCTTGACACACTGAATGATAGGGCTGATGACTTGCAACAGGTACTGTAGAAAATATGCATTGATCGCCCCTGTCAATTTACGATGTGACGATTAGGAAAACGAAATGGCGTGTGGGGACTGGCACTTGACTCTCCATATCGCTATCGTTGTTATGTCTTGGGTTGTGTACCCAATAGCAAATAGGATTAACTTGATTTGAGCTTTGCTCGAATATAGATGTGTACGAGCTTGAGCTTGTGCTCACTTGAGCATCACTTTTGTCCTTGTAATCTTGTGTTTCAAATTATTTTCATGGCCATTGAGTTGAGATCAATCCAATTCGAGCTTTATTTGGAGTTTGGTCTTAGCTCATGCTTGTTCACAGTCCTAGATGACTTGCAACTCTTCGTATCCAAACGAACAGGGCGAAAGAAGATAGAATGCAGAGAATACGCACTGCCAGTGTGAAATTCATTAAGTGGAAATGAGTGGAGGAGGGTGTACGAAGAATAGTACTCCTTATTGTTATTGTTGTGACTACGAATCAAACAGTAAATAAAGGATTAGTAGAGTGAATGTAGAAAATGAGCTGTCTCTCTCTCTACTTTCTCAGGGTTGTATATATACATGATATAACGACAGATTACAACAACACCCCTACAGTGACCTACTACGTTGGAGATGCAGGTGTCTTTTTACATGACTTAATAGGCTCTTGGCCCAGCAGACTGGATAGATGTAGATGGAGGTCACTCCTATAACAGTTATCACTATTGAGTCTTGAGTAGATAAGACACCAGAGGATGTTCACCATCAATGTCAATTCATGATGTTAAAATGATGAGGAAAAGAGGGTGTTAGTACTCCACATTGCTATTACGGGTCGTGTTTTAGTGTTGTCTTCACTAGGCAGTCAAATCATTTTGATAAAGTATACAACTATACATATGTACTTCATATCATAAAAAATATGAAGTTATACTGTTATATTATGGTATTTTGGTATCCCTTGTATGTTATACTGTTATATTATGGTATTTTGGTACCTTTTCTATCCATCAGTCATAAAAAAAATATTTACATAATATTATAATTTCATAAAATACTCTTTATATGTATTTTACTTTTGTAATGTTGTAGCCCTTGAAAACTACCAGGATATGTCAAGAATTCAGATTGAAGGCATTTGGCTAAATAAGGATCGATCGAAAAATATAAGTTACCTTATCAGCTTGCAGCATATAAGGACTTCCTCACCTTTGGATTTCCTGTTATCGGGAAGTTGAGGTCATTCAAGCGTAACTACCAAAATGAATTTTTTGTACGGATAATCTGTTTTTTATTCGAAAATACATAAATATACCCGCGACAAAATTTTTTACAAAAATAGTCTCCAGTCGCCCCCCCATTGGGCGACTTCTGCCTTTCGCCCAACCGGGAGGCGACACAATATCTGTCGCTGGTTCTTCGAGCGACTGCAAGTAGTCGCTTTCCCATTGGGCGACTGCATGGCAGTCGCCCAATGGATGGGCGACTTATAACGCAGTCGCCCAATGGAGGGGCGACTTTACTCAGTCCCCGTGATTTTGTAGAGTTTTGTCAATTTTGTAGTTTTAAACTGGAAAAAATATGGTGTAGTTGTAATAAAAGGTTATGTTTATTGTATGTTGTACGTGCATTAAAAATTTTGAGAAATATTTTTTAAGAACAATTGACTGTAGAACGTTTGATATATACATTGGTAAGTGATATTTTTATGTTACTAAGAATTAGTGTACGAAGAAAACTGGTATGTTAATATTGTTACATGATTTGCTATCTGAATCATTGAATGCGAACACACGAGATAATAACCTTATGTGAATTGAAATAAACTTCATAATACAGTTGGGAGTAACATGCCGCTTACAGTTTTATTACATGCATAACATATAACATGATATGCGACTAACCCACCCAACTGCTCGTACCACCTACTGTGTGGACCGGGGCCACTTTCCTCGCCACATTTTGTCTACTGGGTGTAGCGTGGTTGTTTCCCCTTTTTATCGCGCCTTGAAGATGGCTCCGCTGTATCCTTCTTCCTGTCACTCTTGGACTTGAGAGCTGCCTCACGAGCTTGAAACTCTTCCTCCTGACGCTTGATGGCTGCTTCACGCAGACTTAGCTGCTCCCGCCTCCTTTGCAGCTCATCCTCCTTGCCCTTCAGACGGATTTGGTCCACCCTCACGCGGCGCTCTTGCTCAAGCCGCATCTGTCGTTCCACCTCGCGAGCCTGAGTCATCTTGACAAAGTATTGTCCTTTGTTTTTGACCTCCGTAGGCCGGTTCCGTGGCCATGCCGGCGGCACCCGATCGACCCATTCGATGAACGTGCAAGCCTATGTGTGGCGTGGTAGATGTCACGGATCAAGTTGAAAAACGATAACAAGAAACAAAGGATTTAGTTGTCGTCGTTACCACGAAGTCGTCATCCAGGTCTAGACACTTGAAGAACCTACGACCGTAGTTTGCTCGTTGTACTGGATCTGTGCAGACGCCTAACATCGTCCTAAAGCCGCAATGGCACTTCGGGCGCTCATGCCACTCCGGCACTCCAAATGGGTCGGACCTCCAGGAAGACATTGTTGTGTAGTAGTATTGTGATGCCTTGAGGAGGAGATGTGGTATGGAAGACATAGGAGGGAGGCCTTTATGTAGGCAGGTTATCTGGTGCAGTGGACATAGTCTATGGAGAGGACGACATGGGAATCTGTTCAGGATTCCAGTGTAGCAATAAATGACCCTATGAAGACTTTTCAGAGCCTGTAGTCTCGTAATAAATTCATAGCAGGAAACAGTCCGTATGAAGGCTTTTCACTGCGCAAAGCTGGCATATTTTGTCATCTCACTGCACAAAGCTGCACCGTTTTGTCATGTCACTGAGCAAAAGCTGCCCCGTTTTGTCATGTCACTGAGCAAAGCTGCCCTCTTTTGTCATCTCCCTGAGCAAAAGCTGACCTCTTTTGTCATGTCACTGAGCAAAGTTGGGCCGTGTTGTTATGTCACTGAGCAAAAGCTGCACTCTATTGACATCTCACTGAGCAAAGCTGGCCTCTTTTGTCATCTCACTGAGCAAAAGCTGACCTCTTTTGTAATCTTTTTTTTTGTCACTACATGAAGCTACCCCGTTTTGCTATAAGTAGCAGGGTTGGGGTCTCATGACATTGTAAATCGAACATATCATGTCGGAAGCCGAGGGGCTAGTGGGATTTGGGTCACCGAAGGAAGACATTCCCTTAGAAAGGAGGGATATGTTCGGTCCACAGTACCGATTGATACCAAGCCGCCGTGCTCAACCAGCTTGGCCGAAATGCAGACACAATGAGTACGCGGTCGTGCAGATTTTGGATTCCCCAAACGATGGCGACCGACGTTTCTTCCGATGCTCACGTTCTGGGGTACAAATTAGTAATATTACAATTTTTATTGCTTATGGACCCTCGAAGTTTACCATCCTTTTTTTGCAGATGGCAAAATGCGATTTCTCTCGCTGGATCGACCCTCATGAACGGTATGTTGATCGTTATGTGGATACATTATGGGCTCGAATATGGGACTTGGAGTACCGGATGGAGAGTCTCACTGAGGAGAACAACGACCTCCGCGAACAGATGCAACGCGAGAGGGGCAACGAGGAGGTCGTGAATATAGGAAGCTCTTATGATCCCACATGTTGCTGCGCGAACCCGAGCTGCATATGTGCATGCCACTACCATGACGGCCAGCCACGTCCGAGGCGGCTCCCTCAGCAATTCTCCATGTGGGTGCCACGAGGCTCGTTTGGCATGTAGGTAACGAGGGTTATGGTTGTGTCATATTTTAGTTCATGTATTTGTTCATGTGTTGATGTTGTGGCAGTAGGACTGTTGTGTTGAATTAAAATGTTGGGTGTACTACTTTTCATAAATTCTGTATGTGTAATGTATGTGTTGTTTCGTGTTATAAGTGCGTGACGCCTTCATTTTCTGTGACCTTCGTTGAAACTTCTGGTGTTAAGCATGTGATGGATTGGTTGTTATCTTCATGGAGTTGTTATCACAAGCAATACTGAGCAAAGATGTCCACGAAATAAGTGCATTACAGAAAAGGAATGTAACATACAAGGTTAACAAATGGTACATGAAATTTAGCATCAACACCAACTACTGATCAGGACATGCATTGCATCGTCTAGCTATGTGCCCCTCCTGACCGCATCGCCCACAACGTGCACCAGATGTTCCAGCTTGTGATTCGTCCATGTCATTTCTAATACGTCGGCTCTGTCGCCGACCCTTCCCATCCTTTAGCATGTTAATATCCGGAATCCATGTCCTCGCTGAAATGTCCAAAGTGGTGAAGTTTCCCACCACCCTGAACCCCCGGAGCTCCCCACACCAAGCTTGCAGTATTCTCTCCTTGAAAAAGTACTCGGACATGAAGTTGGAAGGATCCATGCCCACGGTTCCGCATGCAGCGAGGACATGAGAGCATGGCCTGTGTAACAACTTAAGCTTATTGCATGTGCAGCTAGGTTCGTTTGCATGATCTCCAAGGCATACCTCGTGAGTAATAAGTGAACGAGATGTCCCAAATCCGGCTCTGTCACGGAGTATCACCTCGAAACGATGCTCCCTGTTGCCCATGCAATGCACTGTGTGCAATTGACCCTTCTGTGCCTTCGTCTCCATGTACGTAGTAATTTTTGACGAATACAGGGCTTCGGGATTGGCCGCATGAAGTGCGGCACTCACGTGCCTCTCCCTGAAGTAGCGGATTGTGCTGTGAAGAACACCTTCCACGATGGCGACAAGGGGCTGAGAACGGAGACCCCTGAGAACCCAATTGTACACCTCGGCAAGGTTAGTTGTCATTATTCCGTACCTTGCGCCATCCGTGTCGTGTAACAGCGACCACTTCTCCAATGGTTCCCCCTCGATCCACTGCGAGAAGCACTTGATGTTTCGCGCGCTCCTCCTTCTTGGACCACTTGGGTTAGACTGATCGATTGCTGGCAAGCATTGCGGTTGTGCCGCCCCAGGAGTGACCGGCCCCTTGCTCCTCTCGTCGACGTTCTTTCTGGTGTGCTCATCCAACAACCCCCATAAAGCATCAAATTTTCTCTGCTGGTTCTGCCTAGCCAGCCTCTTGAATAGCTTCATCAAAGATTGTTTCGGGAATTACTTGAAAAAGTTTGCCCCTAAGTGACGACTGCACCACCGGTTCCTCATGTCCGGCCAAGGAACGCTCTCCTCAGGGTCTTCTTGAAGTTTTCGTATCGCCTTTATAATACCGGCGTGGCGATCATGGATTACGCACACACCAGGACGGGTGCCTACAACTCCAGCCTTCACATGTCTTAGAAACCACAGCCAGCTCTCATAATTCTCACTCTCCACAAATGCAATAGCCAGCGGTAATATTTGATTGTTACCGTCAACGCCTATGGCCGTCAGGAGCTGCCCTTTGTATTTGCCTGTCAAGAAGGTCCCATCTACTGAGATCACTGGCAGCATGTGCTTGAATGCTTCAATGCTAGCACCAAATGCAAACAATACTCTCTGCAACACTGCAAATCCCGGTGGACTTACGGATGGCTTCTCGTGCACGGCGATGTACGTGCCCGGGTTCCTTTGTTGCAACACCTTAAGCATACGAGGAAGGTTGTCGTACGCCGCCTCGAAAGTGCCAAAACGTTTTTCCAACGCCTTTTGCTTGGCACGCCACGCCTTCGCGTAGCTAATCTTATACTTGAATTTATTCTCAATAGCTAGTACAATATGTGTTGCCGCAACATCTTTCTTCTCCACTATCTCCCCATACATCAAATTGGCTATAAATCCGGACGTCAGGTTACGATGCCTCGCCAAGACAGTGTTCAGAATGCAGGAGTGCGGCTCCACCTTGGACACAATCCAGTGAGTGTCATACTTGGGTCTACGTGTGTGCACCCTCCAAGGACAACCAGCTTGCTCGCACTTCACAGTGTACTGCTCCTGGCTTGATTTGACGACGTGAAATGTCCGTTGCATTAAAAGGGCCCAAAGTTTGATGGCATCCTGCAGCGCTTCCTTATCAGCAAACATAGCATGCACCCGAACCTCTGTCTCATGATACTCCCATGGTGATTCATGCTCATCATGTGCGGAAACACCCTCCGCATTAAACCAGTTCCATTCCTGGGGGATAGGAACTTCTTTATCATCGGAACTGTCCTCCTCGTCGTCCTCTACAGCTTGCTCTTCATCCCATGCCCTCTGGTCATCAGATTCCATCTGCTGCACGATATACTCATTATACTCTCCTTCATCAGCTTGCCCAGTTCCCTCTCTGGAGCTTGACGGCTGTAACTCTCCTCCATATACCGCATCGGCTTGCCCAGTTCCCCCTCTATAGCTTGACGGCTGTAACTCTCCTCCATGTACCGCATTGCCTTCATCCCGAGCAACTTCATCAGCTCCGCCATCGTGCTGCCCGCCCGAGCTGCTAGCACCTCCCGAAGCATAGGCGGACGCACGAGCTTGCGCAGCTGCTTGTAGTGAGCACGGTTGCACAAGCAGGACACACTCGTATCCACAACGACGCTGCACACCTCGGGGTCCAATGAAAAACTCTGGGTCAGCCAATGCTGCACATCTGTCATTCGAGCATTCTCGTCATCCGGAAGTACGAGAGTGACTTGCGGAAAATCGCTCAAATCCACACCATTCGGACCTTCACGAATCATTCCAGCACCATAATACACTCTCAATGTAGTACTGGCCATTAATGATGTAGGCCTACATGTATGATTGAAATTTACGACATGTCAAATATCATCGTTCAACACTAAACTAAACTTTCTATACTAAAAAGGGTAGTAAAATTTCTATACTACAAAATGTTCCATACTACAAAATGTATACTACATCTATAATTTTTACTAACACCAATATTTCATCTAAATAATAGTGTAAATACAACCTAATTAACGAAAATACCTGGATCCAAATCGATGGAATAGCTTGGACTCCTTCTTCCTCCCTCACCTCCTCCTTCAACCCTGTCCTCCTCTCCTTTTCTTCTCCCCTCCCCTCCTTTTCTTCCCCTCCCTCTCTTCTCCCCTTCTTTTCTTCCCCTTCCTCTCTTCTTCTTCTCTCTGGCTCTCTGCGCAGAATGAGGGAAATGTGGTTCTCTGGGCAGAATGAGGGAAAAGTGGTAGGTGGTAGTGGGCGGCAGTCGGTGGAATAATCGGATATCCACCCCTGTCGCCCTACCGTTAAGCGACTGAAATTGCAGTCACTCAACCGTACAGCGACTGCAATTTCAGTCACTCAACCGTACAGCGACTGCATATATCGCCCAACGGTTCAAACATTCCCATTGTGTCGCCTCCCGGTTGGGCGAAAGGCAGAAGTCGCCCAATGGGGGGGCGACTGGAGACTATTTTTGTAAAACATTTTGTCGCAGGTATATTTATGTATTTTCAAATAAAAAATGGATTATCCGTACAAAAAATTCCTACCAAAATACCTTTGACTTCAGACGTCTTTCTTTAACTCCATCTCTATCTTCATTTGAAAGCATCTCTATATATTTTGACATATAGCTCATAGTGCCCAATGACTAGCCATCATATTTTCACGCATTCAAACTCCCTCAAACTATCTCTACATGTATCGGCCTTATCACCATATGCACTAACTCATATCTCCACGATCATTGTCTTTTTTGTGCTTTCCGTTTGAACAACGTAGTCTCACTCGAACTTACACGACCACTCAAACCTCAGCTCCTCGCCTAGTCGTTGTCTATTGCTATCGACCATCACATCCTCCAAGCAACCTGCACATCTAAAGACTAAGCAACTATATGGAATACAAGTTCTATGCATGTAACACCCCACGTAACCATATGGGATATCACTATGGAACGTCATCGCCAAAGTGAAGAATAAATAAGTACAATAAAAGAAATCACAAAGAGTTTAAAACTTTATTAACTTTTTAATAGAGAACCAACAGAAGCTGGAATACATATTTAAAACATGGGACCGGTCCACTTCTAATCAAATAAAGAACGAATGAAACAACCAAACGGTGGCAAACCACGGTGCTGAAAACTCGAGTGCTCCCACCCATGCATGATGCTATCACTCCACTGGCCTTTTACCTGAGACTGAAAAGAGCAAGCGTGAGATTTGGAAATCTCAGCAAGTACCCAACTACGGTCGCAACACAAAAGTAAGACAGGTGATGCAACCATATGAAATAAAGGCAAACATGACAAGTAAGCAATGGACAAAAGGAAACCAACGAGCAACTGATATCGGGGATACTGTCATGATTAGGAGACGGATATTATGAGAACTGTGTATTAAAGATATTTGTAATGTGACAAGTTATAGCAAATTATAGCAAGGGTGCCGGCGACCTCATCCCACATACCCGGTTATACGAGAATAGCCAGGCACAACCTTGTCCTCGACTGTATAACCGCAGACGGGGTGTAATATCTTGTGTAACGAGAATGTACAGCCCCCCGTACGTTACCAGGTTGGGTGGAAATGACCCCTATATGTAGGTAGCCCCGGCATGATAACCTTTAGTTTGTTATTTAGTGAATTATCCATGATACAATTAGAGAGTTGTGATTGAATTAAGGTAAAGTTATGAGGGTAACGATTTAATACAATGATACCGAAGAGACAGGATTGATGATACTAGGTGATAAAGTAACTGATATATCATGGACAGATTATATAGAACAAAATTAAGATAACTAAGAGATGGTGAGGATAAGGCTATAATAAATTATGAGAAGCGAAAAGATTTGCTAAGGTTGAAAATGGAAAGACATAGTTTCTGATAAGAGGGCGATGTGGAATAATGATAAGATGATAGTGCTATAGTAATCAACCTAAAGAGGTAATATAATGTAGCTCACACAAGTTTATCAACCAATCAGGTTTTATTATGTGATAAGTGATTATTAGTCAAATTAACAGATTTAATACATATATTCTTCATGGCCCAAATACAACATCATACAATTAATGAAACATAATATTAGAAACTAAAACATAGCAGCCCTAGAATTAGAAGAGTGTCAATAATTTAACCCTAAATTAAAAGCATGTTCATATGCTACCCCCATTAACAATTTAAGCACAGATTCTAAGATACTAATTAAAAGCATGAACTCTAGAACATTTAACTGAACATCCTAATTACAGAGTGGTAGGTGAACTAAACTAATCTAGATCATCATGGCATGCATACAATATTAAACATCTATAAAGAGACAAACATGAACAATATGATAATAACCAGACGACATTCGTGATATGATATTGACCAGATAAGCTTTAGTGATACACTAGTAGCCAGGTCACTTTTGCGATATAAAATTGGCCAGGTAACTTTAGTGATGTAATTTTAGCAATAGGATATTGGCCAAGTGATATAATGTGAGCCAGGTAATGGTAATGATGCGATATTATCTAAGCGGTATGATATGAGCTAGGTGATATTAACGATATGTTTTAGCGATATGGTATTAGTCAAGCAAGCATGATTGACATGATAAATAGACTCAATGATAATATGACAAGCAATCTAGAAACATGTAATTCACGAAACGAAAAGGTCACGGCCGCCAGGTACTTGCCTTGAGCACGCTGCACGATGGATCCGAGAAACGCAACTGCCCAGCTGCTCCCTCGACAGCCACGTGAGAACCTACAGGGTGATTTGGAGACAATCGATCAGATATCATGAATTTGGTTGAGAAACGACAAGAGATACACGACTGGAAGGAAAAATCAGCAGTTCAGCCAAGCGAACACGCGTTCGGCAGTGCGAACGACCGTTCGGTCGCACGAACACGCGCTCGGCCGTGCGATTCGCCGCTCGGCCGCACCGCGGCTCCGGCCACCGCCGCCGGCTACCGGCCACCACCGCTGGCGGTCGGCTGCCACCGCCGGCTGTCCTGCTGCAAGCGTGCCGCCGCACACGCGTGCGTGCGGCCCTACCGGGCAAGCCGTCACCGCTGCAATCGCCGCCGCCCACCGACGCCAAGGTCGCGCGTGGCCGCGCGGCTGCGTGCAAATGAGTGAGCGCAAGCAGGCATGCATGCGTGCGGGCACCGCCACAGCCGCTCGCTGCCGGCTGCCGTCATCGCCACCGTCGCTTACCGCCGGCAGTCGTCGTCGCCGCCGCCTCCGACAACGCCATGGTTGCGCATGGCCGCATGACTGCGTGCGAACAAACGGGCGTGAGCGGGCATGCAGGCGTGCGGGCGCCGCCGCTGACGCCATGGTCGCGCATAGCCGCGCCGCTACCTGCGAACGAGCAGGCCGAGCGGGCACGCAGGCGTGCGGGCTCCGCCGCCGCCGGCTGCCGCCGCCGGCGTCCCCATGTAGCCCATGCAGAACGGGGGAGAGAGAGAGAGCAAGATTGAAAGAGAGAGTTTCTGTTAGAGATATAGGAGAGAGAAATAGAAATATGAGGAAGGTGAGGATAAACGGGAGAGAGATACTGGGGATAGGAGAGAGAGAGAGAGTTAATTAGTTATATGGAGAGAGACTTAGATTAGGGAGAGAAATTAGGAAGGATAGGAGAGAGGTAACGGGAGAGATAGTTGGTTAGGACTTTTTTTTGTTTTTGAGGGTGCTACAATGCACTGACTCACATTAATCAAAACAATACATGATGCAATGCAACACGATCATGGTATTTTGGTATCACTTGTATGTTATATTGTTATAGGGCCTATTCTTTAACGGCTTCTAAAAGCGGTTTTTGGCTTTTGCTACAGTACCTAACTTTTAAACAGGTTATTTTCTTAAGATGGGGTCTACAAGTTAATTGTAGTACATGTTAAAATTCCAACATCTGTATCAACCAAAATCGCAAGCGGGTATCTCTCTCTCCGTAATCTCTATAGAAAACAGTTAAAATTCAAAAATTTCAGCCAAAAGTCACAAGTTGTAACCATATCAGAAAGGCCTATATTATGGTATTTTGGTAGCTTTTCTATCCATCAGTCATAAAAAATTATTTACATAATATTATAATTTCATAAAATACTCTTTATATGTATTTTACTTTTGTAATGTCGTAGCCCTTGAAAACTACCAATATATGTCCAGAATCCAGATTGAAGACATTTGGCTAAATAAGGAGAGATCGAAACATATAAGTTACCTTATCAACTTGCAGCATACAAGGACTTCACCTTTGGATTTCCTGTTATCGCCAAGTTGAGGTCACTTCAAGCGTAACTACTAAAATACCTCTGACGGAACTTATAGACGTCTTTTCTTGACTCTATCTCCATCTTCACCTCAAAGCATCTTCACATACTTTGACATATAGCCCGTAGTGCCCAATGACTAGCTGTCATGTTTTTACGCATTCAAACTCCTTTGAACTGTCTCTACGTGCATCGGCTCATCACCACATGCACTAACTCACATCTCCACGATCATTGTCTTTTTTATGCTTTCCATTTGAACAACGTAGTCTCACTCGGACTTACATGATCGCTCAGACCTCAGCTCCTCGCCTAGTCCTAGTCTATTGCTGTCAACCATCACGTCCTCCAAGCAACTTGCACATGTAAAGACTAAGCAACTATATCGAACACAAGTTCTATGCACTTCATTCACATTAATAAAAACAATACATGATGCAATGCAACACAAACCCTTATGGCTCCCAAGCCATGAGCCGACCTCAATCCAACTCAGCTCGACTCATGCTGATCTCTTATCACAGTGAGAGATCATGTGGAATTGACCCCATATTTGTGATGAGTAATTGATGCAATGCAACACAAACCCTTATGGAATTGAGTTTGGTTTTTGAAGTTTGTGCTCTTTCTGCAAAGGTCTTAAGTGTTTACGACTTGGTCAGCAGTGGCTTTTCTTCCACGTGGGGCAGAGGCATTTACGACCACGTTGTCGGCAACATCATGGTCGGAAGACGGATTCTCAACCATGTTATCGACTTGCCCTTTCGACCACATTGTGTGTCATCGTGGTCGGCAAACTGATTTATGACCACGCTGTCGACTTGCTCTTACGACCACGTTGTCCGTAGTCGGAAGCTTTGACTGGCCGTGGTCGATAGCCGAACGCTTCGACTAGCCGTGGTCGGAAGCTTCGATTGGTCGTGGTTGGAAGCTTCGACTGGCTGTGGTCGGTAGTCGGACGCTTCGACTGAACATGGTCGGTAGCTTCGACCGTTGCGGTTGGTGGTCGTAGCTTCGACCGTTGTAACCATGTGGTCGGTGGTCGAAGCTTCGACCGCGTGGTCAGTGGTCATAGCTAGCTTCGGCCGCTGCGGTCGGTGGTCGGTAGCTTCGACCGCTACGGTCGGTGGTCGTAGCTTCGACCGCTGCAGTCGGTGGTCGGTAGCTTCGATCGGTCGAGGTTGTAAGTCGTAGCTTCTGCTATTTGTTTACAGTGGTCGTAGGGGTCTGCATGAGCGGTCATAAGTCGTAGCGATCAGCTCTGAGAGGTCGTATCTTGTGGTAGCGATAGTCGTAGCGGCCTTGTGTGTGGTCGAAGGCTGCTAGTGATGGTCATAGCTTCTGTTCTCATGGTCGTACTGACCTATGGGCTGTTCGTAATGAATTGTTGAGTGGTCGTAACCAGTTGGGTTAATCTCCGAGTACATTTTATTGATGCAAATTGATGATCTTAGCGTTTTGTGCGGTGCTATATGATGTTTTGCTTGTCAGTGGTGCTTGCAGGACTTCTGAGCTAGGTCATGGTGAGGCGTAAATGGACCAGGACTAGGCACTGGAGGTGTTGAGGTCTAGACGGTTAGGGAGACACCGAAGATGATCGAGGCTGGTGAGGTGATTGCAAGCTGGGGCGACGAGGAACCGGAACTAGAGCTGTCGGAGGTGAACATGATGGGCAACGACGAGGTGGACTGGGACTAGACTCAGGGAGGAGTCGTGGTCCAGACGGTCAGGATGCCAGGTGAGGTCGTGTGCAACGAGTGGACCGAGACTAGGCTTAGGGAGGAGTTGAGGCCCAGTCGGTCGGAAGCCAGGTGCGGTCGTGCAAGAGCAGGAAGTTTCCGGGAAGGTGCTTGAGGGGCAATTCAGTGAATTGACTCAGGCCTGCAAAAGGAAGCAATTTCTGTCAAAGCATCTATGTTCGTATGTGTTAGCGGGTGTGCGCGTGGTAAACCTGGTGTTAGATGGGGTTAACGGGTTACCCCTCCCCGCTTCTAGCGGCTATAAATAGAGATGGAGAGCTCCAGTCCAGTTGGGGCTTTAGGTTTTTTATTTTCTGTGTTTTTGTGTGTGTTCGTGTTTTTGTTGGCGGAGCACTTGTGCTCCTGGTCCTTCTAGATGGAGTGGATGTAGAAAGCTCTAAGAGTGCAATACATCAATCTTTGTGCTTCTATTTGAGTTCTTATGTCTGATTGATGTTTGTTTGACTTGTTCGTGTTTTCTATGTTCCATCTTCTCTTCTGTTCTCTTCTGTCTGAGAGTTTATTTCTTTTTGGGTTGCTCAAGATTTGACTTGCTCTGTACTGGAAATCATCCTCAAAGCCACCTTGTCTAGTCTATTCCCGAGAACAAGGTCTGGTCGTAGTTTATCTCTCTCAGATATGGTCGTAAGCTTTCTCCGCAATTTCTAGTAGAGATCTCGTTTTTTTGCTAATCTTTCAATTAATCGTCAGTGCAACTTCTTGAGATCTTCATCTTTCTGTGTGCAAAGTTTCTTGGCCTTTTGTCCTCTAAGTCGAAAGTTCTTTGAGTTCTTGGTCTTGCGGGTGTGCGCCACCCGACAATCCTCTGTTTTGCCAAATGCGCTAAGACCACCTCTTCGACCACGGCCAGTTCTGTCGACTTCTTGTCTTCTAGTTTTTCTGGTTGTGTGTAGTCGAAATCAGTGCAATCCTTGCCTAGTAGGTCGACTGGATTTATATGTATGTTGGTTTCGACCATAGTCAAGTACCAGACCATATTGCACTCTTTTCGACCACGCTGCTCTTCTGTCGTGGTGTTTTAGTTTCGACCACATTAATCGTTCGACCACCTGTTGGCTTATGACAATGTGGTTACGACCAGAGAACTGACTGTCTTTGTCCGAGCAGTTTGATCGACCACAAGTTGGTGTTTGACCACTCTGTACACAGATAGACCCTGCCTGGTCATTTCGACCATGGCATAGAGACTTACGTCCACGTAGTAAAGTCTCAACCGCTCTGACTGTCTTCGGCCAGCGTCTGTTTATTCTCTATTTTTGGTCTGTTTTTCTCGGCTTCTAGTAAGCATTCAATTCCTGACTTCATAGCTCAGTGGCTATTGGAGAAGAATGGTTGTGAGAATATTTGGGGAGGTTTGAAGGCACCATTCACCCCCTCTGTTGCCTGTTCGGTCCTACACACAGTCACCAGTCTAACCACTCTCTTCACATTGGTCGAACCGCCCCGGTCAGATCGTCGACCGCTGGCCGGTCCAATCAGCCATCCGGTGTGACCGCATTTCTAATGCCAGTCACACTAGCTAGATCACCCCAGTTCGACCGCCCACCATGGTCGGTCCGACCACACATGTCTAACGTCAAAATATACTCTCTGGAATAAAAATAACTACCAACTAAAAATTGGTCATACCACCTCGAAATCCAGTCACACCTGACCGCCGGTCAGACCGCTATTGCAGGCTGGTCTGAGCATTTCCTCCCAGCGGTTTAATATGTCCCTCCGATCGGTCCTATTGCTAGCACTTGATAGCAAATATGAGTTTTTAGTAACTATTACAAAATTCAAATTCAACTCAACAAAAAGTGTCAATTGTTCATCACAAGTATGTCTTAGACTTAGCATATGGTCTCTTGTATAATATGCTTTATTTTTTGTTGGGGAATTTTTGAAGGTTTCTGATCTATGAGCAGAAAGGTGCCAACTAGGCCTCGCTCATTTCAGCTTCAGCTTCTGGCTTATTTTTCACTATACATAAATTTCGTCTTTTTCTGAACTTTTGGCATTTTTTGAGCTTTTTTGCCGGTTCTTTTTTCCCGTATTTGTTCACGTTGTCCGTAATGAACTAACATATTTTTTCTATTTTTAAATTTTTAAAATTTAATTACGCTAAATAAGCCACCTTCAGTTACAATAAAATTTCAGCCGCTACAGTACAATTTCAACCATAAATCACAGCTTTTCAGCCTAACCAGGGGCGGAGCCAGGAATTGGATATAGGGGGGCAATATGGACAACAAGTAGAGTAGAACTAATGAACCATGCCGGATTTACCGATCCAATAGTCATATATCAGAGTAATATGTTTCGCAAATTACAATGCAAAGAAAATTACATCTCTATTAACTTGTTGTAAAATAAAGTGCGGATAACTTCATCTGGAGTTCCATTTAGAAAGCATATTCTCCTATTTGTCACTGGAAATATAAGAAGGGCATCTCAGTATGACCACATGAAGCAGAACTGTAGACGTACACCACAAGAAGACAAGCATATCTCTACTAAAAGCAGCACACACTCCTGACTATGATAAAGCAAAAACTATATCACGCGCTACAACTATCTCAATAATTTTTGACCTTTTCCTTAAGGGAGCAGCAAACTGTTCTCCTTAGGATCATGAGTGTCAAACTCTTCCTAAATTCATGATTAAAAAGGTAGAGAGAAAGTCAAGTGATGTTACAAAATCGGAAGGGAGATAAAATCATTACTACACAAACAATGGGAGAGGATCAAAACTGCAAGGCTGACAGTTCTAATAAGGTGACTTCTGCCCACGAAGTGTCTTGTGGAGCATTCCAAGTGCTGATGATAAAACAAGTCAATTTTGCTGAAACCAAGCAGATGCCCCTACTCTCTTTCTGTAGCGTAGGATAAACACCACTAAACTAGTTGTCTGAGCAGTGCAAAGTCATGCATAACCAGAACAAAGAGTTTAAACATACTTTACATTTAGGCTAACTGCATTCCATCTGCATATATCTGTACAAGCATTTTACGTGGATATACGCGTGGTTTCTTTATCTAAGGCTAGCTATTCAGTGTTCACCTATAACTGAGAATTCATAGTTCAAGACTTCAGGCACTAGTTGACGATGGTTCATGGTTACAGATCTGAAAATTTTCTTGATTGCTGTGCTTAAATAAGGGCATAAAGTCTCCGCTAGTATTTTGGCAAGGGGTCCCAAAGTGATGCACGTGATGATAAATACGAATTATGTCAATCGATTGTATGCCTTATACATGTGTATAAATTGATGCTGAGATACTAGTATTCTTGATTAGGAACTATCAGACTAACTTTTATTGTTGATACTTATCAAAGGTTGAGACTAATTATTAGTAGGATTTATGTACTCTCTGCGCTTCATATGTGATCTTAGTTCTACCAAATAGCATCAGAATTAGACAGCCATTGCCTTTTCCTATATACATGTTATGCCATTGCCTTAACCCCAAGAAGATTGGGGGGTGCCCCGCCACTGAGCCTAACCGAGCGGAGCCTTAAGCTGGCATTTGTCTCTTCTTTCAATTTAAACAAAGTCTTGCTATAAATGGCTTCACATTCTGGTTTTTTTTGCTTTTAGTTTATTTAAGCCAGTTCCTTACCGGCTGACGCATGGGACACACAGGCAGTAGGTAAGGGGTAGGTTGCACTTACTGTCTGTAACAGATAGGAGCTGGTTGCTTTGGGACTGAATTTTGTAGACCGGTGAGGCGGTGAGGGCGACGTCGTCTGCATCTTAATCTAGTAATAGGTACCTACCAACTAATATTTGACAACTGGAACTAGTGAGATAAGATGCGTAGTACGTGACCGAGTCTTCCGAGGAGTTACCGTTGCAGCATCCATCTCTCTTGGCACTCTGAATGGTAGGGCTGATGACCTGCACGTCTTCACGTTCAGAAGACAAACAGGGCCAAAGAAGACAGAGACACTAAAAAAAATGCATTAATCGCCCCTGTCAATTTATGATGTGAAGATTAGTAAAACGAAATGGCGTGTGGGGAATAGCATTTGACTCTCCATATCAATATCATTGTTACGTGTCGGGCTCTGTACCTGATTGCAAATCGGATTAATTTGATTGAAAAGCCAAAAGCCACTAAAAAAATCAATATGAGTGGGCCCATAAATGTATATGAGCTCAATATTGTGCTCACTTGAGCATCGGTTTTGTCCTTGCAGTCTTTTGCTTCGAAATATATGCAAGGTTATTGAGTCGAGATCGACCCAATTTGAGCTTTCTTTGGAGTTTGGGCTGAACCCATGCCTGTTCACAATCCAAGATGACTTGCAAGTCTTCTTATCGAAACAAACAGCGCGAAAGAAGATAGAATGCAGAGAATATGCACAGCCCCGTGTGAAATTGATGAAGTAAGCGCTATCACCATTGATTCTTGAGTAAATGAAACTGCAGAGGATATGCATCATCACGCCAATTAATGATGTTAAAACGATCTGAAAAAGAGGGTGCGTGAAGAATAGCACTCCACATCGCTGTCACTGGTGTTTTAGAGTTGTGTTCGGCTGTTCACTAGGCAATCAAATCAATTTGATAAAAGTATACAACTATACATATGTACTTCATATCATAGAAGGCTAGTATTGTATCCTTATATGTTATTTGTTATATTGCGGTATTTTGGTACTTTTTATATCCATTTATACACAGTAGTATAATTTCATGAAATTCTGGCAATATGTTATTAGAAAATATTGGTCTAAGGCATTCCTTGGAGATTTCATTGATGTCCAAAACGGCATTCGTTTAGAAACAGAGGGAGTAAAAAAAAGGTTTCATGTAAGGCAGGTGTAAGAATTTCAGCAAAGTGTTTCATGTTAATTTAAACTGAAGTGATAACTCACAAAAAATTTGTGCGAGAAATACACTTTATATGTATTTTACTTTTGTAATATCATCGTGCTTGAAAACTACCTGAGATATCCAAAATCCAGATATATTGAAGAAATTCGGCTAAATAAGAAAGCGAGATCCAAGGAAATGGTTCAAAAAATAAAGAAAGCCCTTTCCAAAATCATATTGCAGATAAGTATCTACCGTTTTCAATTTTGGAGGCACGGAGAATGAGATGTTAACGGGTGTCGTCTTTTTAGCTTTTAAAAACAATTTTTAGCTATTTTTTATAGTAACTAGCTTTCAAACGAAATATCTTTTTAAGGCAGGATTTACAAGTTGATTGTAATGCATATTATAGCGACTTCATTTATAGACTGGCTGCCGGTACCAATAGGCATTGGGCCTATTTTTTCAGCTTTTAAAAGCTATTTTTTTGGCTTTTCTACAATATCTAGCTTTTAAATAGAATATCTTTTGAAGATAGAATTTACTAGTTAATTGTAGTACATACTGTACCGACTTCATTTGTATCGGCAAAAACCATACGTGAGTTTCTGTTACTTTATAATTTCTCACACAAACAGTCAAAAAACCTTAAACCGCAGCAAAAAAACCATAAACTTCAACCAAAAAGAACAGACCAGGGCCCTACTCGGTTGGGCTGAAAAGTTGTGACTTATGGCTGAAAATGCATTGTAGCTGGCTGAAATTTCACTGTAGCTGAAGGTGACTTATTTGACATAATTAAATTTAAAAAAATTTAAAATAGAAAAAATATGTTAACTCATCTCAGACAACGCAAACGAATACAGAAAAAAAACCGGTAAAAAAAAGCAAAAAATCAGAAAAAAAACGAAATTGCTAAAGCTGGAACCGATGGGTGCCCTGCATTTATTTGAGCTTTCAGACTGCTCAGAGCTACCAAGATCCTTCCTTGCCTCTAATCCACTTTCCCTCAACCCCAATATTCTTCCTTACCTCTGCCGCACCTTGAGCTTAATTCCATGGCGAGTGCTGTGGCCGTAGCCGGAGCAGGCTGGGCCATCTCGGCAGCCAGCTGGATCGTCTCGCCCGTCATGTCTAAGCTCGTCAACAATGCCTACTCCTACCTTGAATTTGATGCTTCGCAAAAGCTGCAAGACATGGAGGCTACTGATATTCCACAACTTAGGCTGATGCTGCAAGCAGCGGATAGGAGTCCTCACAGGGCCCTCTTAGAGAGATGGATGAGGAAGCTCAAGTCTGCTTACTATGATGTCGAGGACATCCTGGATGTTGCTGATTATGACCACCTCAAGAAGCAGGTAATAACTAAAACCTCGATTGATTTGGGGTTTCCTGGTCTCACCAAACGGGGGATGAAGAAAAGATTAGAAAATCTAGAAAATGTCATTAAGGAAGGAGGAAAATTATTGCCGCTGTTTAATTTGCAAATCAACAGTTGCGATGCCAACAATAACAGTCTACATCTTTCTGCCGGGAATAAGCAGACTACATCGGTTCCTCCACAGGAGGTGTTTGGCCGAGACAATGAAATTACGATGATAAAATATTTCCTTCGTGAGACAGCAAAACATGGTGAACCAAGCTCCAGTAGCAGTCCATGCTATTCTGTGATTGGCATCCATGGCATTCCAGGGTCCGGGAAGACAACAGTTGCACAGTGTGTTTGTGATTCTGAAAAAAATGAAAACTATTTCCACCCAATTATGTGGATTGATGTTTCTCAGAAATTCAGTTTGCACACCATCTTCAAGGAGATGTTCGAGGCAGCTTCAGAAGAACCATGCCCTGAGTTCAGTAATCTTGACATCCTGCAAAGGCAACTAGAGTCAAAATTGAGAGGAAAACGGTTCTTGTTGATACTTGACGACATATGGTGTGACAAGGGTGAGCGTGAGCAGGAACTGGATCAAATACTTACTCCCCTGAGGGTTGGGAAGAGAGGGAGTAAAATACTAGTGACAACCCGGACGGAAGATGCGGCTAGAGCTCTAGGTACAATGATCCTTATCCGTCTAGTCGAATTGGATGAGGAGGAATTCTTCAAACTGTTCATGCATTATGCAACTAATGGTGCTAGATTCAATGATCAACAAAAAGAAACATTCGAAATGATTGGGAGACAGATTATTAAAAAGATAAAGAGATCACCGTTAGTAGCAAAACTGGTGGCAAGGTCACTAAGCAAAAAATTAGATGCCAACATGTGGAGAAGTGCAAGAGATCAGGACCTGTTGACTGATATGGGAGCTCTATGGTGGTGCTACCTGCACCTTGACGAGCATGTGAGGCGATGCTTTGCTTATTGTAGTATTTTTCCCAGAAGGCATCTGTTGAAACGAGATGAGTTAATTAACTTGTGGATGGCAGAAGGATTTCTAAAGACCACCAAGGAAGAAGAGCAAATGGAAGACATAGGTGAAGGCTACTTCGATGAATTAGTGTCGAGCTCATTTCTGCAGCTGACAGTAAGGGTTGATTATAGTGGCACAGTGTCGGTGTGCTTTACCATTCATGATCTATTGCATGATTTAGCAGAGAGGGTTGCTGGGAGTGATTGCTATACTATTGTTAATGAAGATGAGATAGAAAAGGTTTCTCCAGATGTTCGCCACTTATTTATCAACTGCTGTGATCCAATGCGGATTACAAAGCAAATTTGCAGACTGAAAAAACTGCGCACCCTTATTTTTAGTGATTTTGGAACGGGGTTAACAGAAAAAGTTTTTGAGGTCATGCTGAAGAATTTAAGGAAGTTGCGTGTACTGAAAGGAAGTCTTCAGGGAAAAGAAATGATGATCCCGTCCTCTGTTGGTCACTTGAAGCATCTCCGCTTTTTCAGCATCGATGGCTACGAGCGTAGTGATGTAACTTTGCCAAGCTCATTTGACAGGCTTTATCATTTGCAGACCCTAGAGCTCCCTCCTCATGATCGTTTAATCTGTTCCAATGTCAAAAATATAAGTAACCTTATCAGGTTGCGGCATATAAGGACTTATTCACCTTTGGAATTTCCTGGCATTGGGAAGCTGAGGTCACTTCGAGCATTAGATCACTTCAGGGTGAGGGAGGAAGAAGGGTATGAGTTACGACAGCTCAAGATGCTAAAGCGCCTCAGTGGCACCATGAGAATCAGTGGTCTTGAGAATGTTAAAAGCAAGGAAGCCAAGGAGGAAGCTCAAGAAGCCAGCCTTGCTTCCAAGGAATACCTCTCAGGATTGGCACTGGAATGGAAGACCGAGGGTCAGATCTGCCCTCCAGACCTCCAAGCAGAAGTCCTTGAGGGCCTCCGCCCACCGTCGCAGATTACAAGACTAGAAATCAAGGGCTACAGTAATCGGAGATACTCGACTTGGTTCTTACCAAACCATAATAATCTAAGGAGCCTGCAATGTCTTGAGCTCCAGGACTGTAATCAGCTGAAAGCTCTTCCTGAAATCGGCGAGCTTTGCATCAATCTTCGTGAGCTTAAAATCACATCCCTTCCCATGCTGAAAGAGCTGCCTCGAATTCCAAAGAACCTGAAGACCCTGCAAATTACAAGCTGCCCATCCCTTGTCTTGACATGCATGGAGGATGCGGAGAATATAAGGTCGATGTTTTATGAGCGAGTATGTCAAGTTGGAGTTGAAGCACCGTCGAACAGCACAGATTCTGAGGAAATATATGGATTAAGTCGCGCACAGTTTGACTATTTCAAGACAATCGTGTTTGGTGGCAACGCTTGCACCCTAACGTCGCTGCATTTCAAATATTTGGTAGACATGTTGGGGAGCATCACATCAGTTATAGACTACCCCCAGGCCCCGTCTGGAATAACAGGATTCACCCAGTTTCCTACGGGAACTGACCTGTTTCCTACGAAATACCCGCGAAATTATTGTGAAACTAGTGCGTTCCAAATGAGGCCCCAATTGCTGCTTCCAAGGTCAGTTGAGCATCTCGTGATCCATTTTTGCACCATCACAGACACTGCCCTGAAAAATTGCTTAAGAGGCTGCTGTACCTCCCTAGTTTCCTTGGATCTATGTGGAATTTTTTGCTTAATAGCCATTCCTTCTGAAGTAATGAAGATCCTAACGAAGCTCAGGAAGCTTTTAATCAATTTCTGTGTGAACTTGACTCTTCTGCACGGCCTAAATCATCTGAGTGTCCTGGAAGAACTTACAGTCAGGCAGTGCCCCAATCTCACCATGACCCGACAAGACAGTGAGAAAGTGCGGGACCTTCGGTTGCTCACCATTGATGACATATCTCTTGTGCCAGAGCTACTCTCAGCAGAAGGATGTTCATCTCTGATGGATCTTAGAGTTAAGTGTTCAGAGGAACGGAAGGAGGCTGAATTCCTGCAGCAATTGACTTCACTAAACCACCTCGAGTTTGATTTTTGCAACTGGGACACCTTACCAGATGACTTGATGCACCTCAAAATGCTTGAAACGTTGGTCATCACTGACTGCAAGAAGATGCGTTCACTGCCAACTCTACCAGAATCTCTTAGGTTGTTTCATCTTGATTCGTGTGATCAACATTTCATGGACAGCTGTCGAACCATTGGGAACCCAAACTGGCAAAAGATTGCGCACGTCCCATACAAAGTAATACAAGACATCTGGTACGGATTCACGAACCTCAGGGCATCTCTAACCCAGGGAAAGCTCTAGGGTATATATTTGAAATTTGTGCGACCCAGAGTTCATGGAGAGCATGGGAATCCCAAGTGTCCAAAGATTGTGCGGGTCCCCTTCAAAGTGATCGGCAACAACAACACGCACGCCATTCTTCTACATACATATATATGTAAGGCACAAGTTTCTCTGGCTGTAAATTTCATATATAGGACATTTCTGATTTGCATGTAAAAAGAGTTCCCCAAAACCAGAAACTTGTCTATCATATTGTATTAATTGATGGACTAATTTTTTAAACCATGCATCAGATAAGATTGAGAGAGCCTTTTATGCAGCATACTCAGATTTGTGAAAGGGGATAGCGTTCCCCTAATCTTATGTATCAGTAGCCTGTATGCTTCTGTGTGCAGTGCTTTTGTTTGTTCTTGCTTAGTACTTGTCAGTGAAATGAAAGAATGTCGATCGAATAGTAGCAACGGTGCATTGACGTTTAGTCTTTGTGTACATATTACTTGTATAGTTTTATCGATTTATTTTTTTGAAATCAGCCACTGCAAAAGACTTTGGCATCATCCCATCTTCCATATATGCATCAGCCATCAAAGAAGCTCCATGGGGATCTGGAAGTCAATTAAGATGTTTGTGCTGTTGATGTGAGGAACTAAGCAATTCTCATTAAGCATATACCGGGTCAATTGATGTACAGACATTTATTTTTACGAAGAGCAGTTTTTCTATCCTTGAGGAGGTACCAAGAGGTACGAGGTACCAAGAGGTACCAAATTAGATCCAGCCGTTCAATCAGTGTGATCAACGGCTCAAAATTTGGTACCTCTTGGTACCTTGTACCTCTTGGTACCTCGCGTCCGGTACCACTAGGTACTGCCAAATCTCAGCCATCCGATCAGTGTGATCAATAGCTCAAATTTGATACCTCTTTCTCCTCAAGGATGGTAAAATTTCCCTTTTACGAAATAGAAGATGTGCTTCTTTACTCTCTTAAAAGAAAAGAAATGTGCTTATCCGTAGATGCATCAGCTATCAGAGAAGCTCCATGGGAGGACCTGAAGTCAATTCAGATATCTGTGTGTGTTGGATCTGAACAACTCATCGTAATCGTCATTGTATTGGGCCAATTGATGTACATACGTATATCTATTTTCTGAGCTACAAGTATACAAGATGTGGAAGAACACAAGAGTACAATCATTCCATCGTTCGCGATGTGGAACAATGCAATGGGTCTACTCTATCAACATGAAGATTGCTCTACTATACTCAGTGTTGATTCCTGTAAAGAAAGCTTTAGTTTTCTGCTGTAGCTTCAGTTTAGCTAGTTTTGCATGCTTTGTTGATGCTGTTAGAAATATTTACTTCATACTCTCTATGTAGTATCTATCTTCATCTGAAAATGGAGGCCGGATATGAATGGTTAAATTTAAATATCCTTAATCCAAAAAGAAAAGAAAGAATGCAAGATGTGCTTATTTCCTTGTAAAGAAAAAAAAGAGATGTTCTTTATATTTTTGCACTTTAGTACCTGACAGTAGGGCTGTAAACGAGCCGAGCTCGAGCGAGCTTGGCCTTTCAGGCTCGAGCTCGGTAGAAGCTCGAGCCGAGCTCGAGTTGGGGTCCGAACCTGGACCTGGGCTCGAGCTCGGCTCGGCTTAAGCTCGATTACGCTCGAGCTCGGCTCGTTGAAGCTCGATAACAATTAAAATAATTTATTATGCATTATTTTTCAATAATAAGAAAATTTGAAGTTCGAGCTCGGCTCTAATAAGCTCGATAACAGTCAAAATAATTCAAATACACACTAATTTTCAATAATAAGACAAACTCGAGCTCGAGTTCGGCTCAAGTAAGCTCGGTAAGAATTAATATGTATTACTATTTAAGCTTGAATTGGGGCTCGCGAACTATTCGAGTTCGGCTCGGTGAAACTCGCGAGCTCGAGATCAAGCTCGAGTTCAGCTCATTTAAAGCTCGGACCGAGCTCGAATCGAGCCTAGAACAGACCGAACTCGAGTAGCTCACGAGTTTCGAGCTTTTTTACATCCCTACCTGGCAGTCCTACGTTGCATAGCATAGGATAGATAAATTTGTTGGCTGGGCTGCTTTGAGATTGGTGACAGGCGACCAGCAAAACTGCCGACCTGGCGACCTCGAAGCCGAAATCCCCAAACCCTTCGACCCCAACACGCGCGCGACGCTAAGCGAGGCGAGATGGCCGACGACCACGTCGAGGGCGGCCGGCCCGAGGTGATTCCTTGAACTCCTTGGAGTGGGGGATTCCGATCTTTACACCGAGCTTTCGGCGGGCGTGGAGGGAGACGCTCGTGAGGGTTCCGTTTGTCGCCCGCCCGCTCGATCTATCCGTACCAGTGGTGGCGCTTAGCACGGGCTAGAGCGTATCTTTTCTCTTGTTTCTTTCGGCTTAGACGCGACGGTTTGCGCTGCGGTGTAGTGGTGTTGGCGTGGCGAATTCGGCGGCGAAGCTGTTGGGGGTTCTATCGGTTCGTTTGATGCAGATGCGGCTGGCTTGATCCGGTAGCCGAGAGTCCCTTGGGGAGGGAATTTCCCAGATTACTTGGTTTTGATCTCGATGCCTGTGCTGCTTGTGTAAGATTCGATTGACCCTTTGGATTGCTTTTGCTTGATGTATAGTAGGTCCATTGGCCAATTTGATTGGCGTGAGCAGCAGGTTGTGGAATTGATGCATGGAAGGAAGGTTTAGTTTCTGCTTTGTGGATGAGTTGATTTGAGTGGGAGCAACAGTAATAGGTTTATGGATAAGTTGGTTCAACTTTGTGCTTGTTTAGTTCGGGTGTATATGGGCTGATTTGGTTCTAGTGAGACTGAGTGCTATGTGTTTTATGGAAAAAGGGGTTTGACCGGTGCTGATAGATCCATTGCAATGGGAGGATAATAAGTGTTGCTTAATCTCCTTTTCATGGTGTGGATGTGCTGATTGACTTTGAATGTTTTGTTGTTAAACAAAGTTGAATTCATCTGCAGTTTTTTAACATGTCAAAGTCATACAATGTTAACACACCAAGGTTCACTGTAGAACGTTGTTTTTTAACTGCTTGAATAAGCAATTGCAACTTTATTATGTGCTATAAATGTGCATCTACAGTTCTTTAAGCATACACCTGCCAGTTGATGTAACTCTCGAGGCTGCTTGATCATTAACCAAAATCTTGTGTGCAGGATACACTAACAGCAGGTCTTTCCTCTTTTTGTTGCTTGCAATGTGCATGTACTTGGAGCATCTTGCACTTATTCCATGTTTTTATGTTATCTCATTCAAAGAACTCTACTTTTTTTTGTGCCGATCTTGAGTCTCTGTGTTGGTGAGCTCAAATAAAATCATCCTGTCTCCAGGGCGATACACATTCACATGAAGATGGATTGTCGAAATCTTGGAATAAAGACAGAGACAAAGAAAAGGACAAGGACAGGGAGCGTCACAGGGAACGTGACAGAGATCGAGGAAGAGACAGGGACAGGGACAGGGATCGGGATCGCCACCATAGTCATCACCGTGAAAGAAGGGAACACCGAGATCGTTCCGATGATCATGATCATCACAGAAGGCGTGATTCTGAAAGGTATTGCTGTTAACATGGTTGTCACAGGCTCACAGCGTCACCTTGGCATCCTGGCGGTCCGGGGGGATGCCGTGGAGGCTCGCCTTGCCTTGGCCAACTAGGCGGGCGCCTAGGATTTTGTGGCATCCACGGCGAGCGGCTAGGCGAGTGCTTTGGCCAGCTGGCACCCTTCTTTTGCTCTTTTCCCATCACTGCTCCACAAAGCTACTAGGGAGTAGGGACAATGACTACAATGCTAGACACAAGCTGAAATCTTTACCTCCCAAATTTTGACATACTTGGATAATTGGATTGCTGCTGCTTCTAGGCATTAGGATGCTGCCCCATAGGCATATTCATATCAGAATTGTTTGTCACACCAAGAGAATTTACTCTTGCTTGTTGGGCCGTCGTTGGTGTTGGCATCATTGCCGTATCTCACCTTGAGGACGCCATGGCGCCCGCCTGGACGCCATGGAATCCTGGCGCTTCTCAGGCGCCATGGTCGCCTAGTCCGCCGTGACAACCATGGCTGTTAATGCATTTTTGTTTATATGCTCCTTATTGTTACTTTAGAAACAGTGTGTTTCTGCAATGGAGGCTATTTTGGTCATGTCAAAAGTATTGGCTTGTAAAATCAACACTAGCAATATATCATATGTGAATATGTGATGGATGCCTCAAAAGTTATCCAACTATGTCCTACACATGCCAAAATGATTAGTGAAAGGCCCACAGCTACCCTGCTTATATGCAATTTCATTTGTGGTCTATGTTAGTAACAACACTCAGGAGAAGAGACCGCGAAAGAGATGGGCATCACAGGCAGCGGTCTCGCTCATGGTCTCGTTCAAGGGGCAGGGATTGCAGATCTAGGTCTTGTTCTCGTTCAAAAAGGTATGAAAGTGAAGGTCCTGGAATTGTTTGTTATTTGCATCTTGTTCAGCTGCAATGTATATACTAATTTTTTCCCTTATGGTTATCTATCACCATCTTGAAGTTGCTTATTGTAATGAGAATAGCTATGCAGAAAATCCAAATCAATATGCTTTTTCCAGCATCTATCATTTTTTTATTTGTGTATTGTTTATTTGAGCCATGTGCAATGTATGTATGAATATGTATGGCTAAGTTTTTTTAATTTAATTTACAGAGAGATGGCATTATTCTCTTTGTTTAAATACAATTACCTATCGCATGCAGTATTCTGTTCAGTTTTATATTTTAGTTTCTCACTAGTCACTATTGTCCGTTGTGTTGAAGCAGCAAGCGAGTTAGTGGATTCGCCAATCATTCTTTTCTATTGGACAATTTGGAAGGAACGAAACGTCTACATCTTTTGACAACACGGAAAGGGACATCACAGCTACTATGACCGTGATCCTTGACGAGGCAGTATGTTGGCGCTGTGCCGGCGTTGGGTCGCTACTAATTGCTGGGATCCCCGTTTCTTACTTTCAAGTATTTAGCTCCGCTCGTTTCGACTTCAGCTTCTAGCTTATTTTTCGCTATTTATAAATTTCGTCTTTTTCTGAACTTTTAGCTTTTTTGAGCTTTTTTGCCGGTTTTTTTCCGTATTCATTTGCGTTGTCTGTGATGAGCTAGCATATTTTTTCTATTTTTAAATTTTTTAAATTTAATTACACCAAATAAGCCACCTTCAGGTATAGTGAAATTTCAGCTGTTACAGTGCAATTTTAGCCATAAGCCACAGCTTTTCAGTCCAACCGAGCAGAGTCTTTTGCTTGTAATCTAATGTAACCTATCCAAACTTCAGTGCTAAACTATTCACCTTTCTTAATACAAAGGCGCACAACTCTTCTGCACGTTCCCTAAAAAAACAACCTTTGGCGCTCCTAAAATGTGAAACACAGCAAGCAAATCGCTAAGAGTTGTCAAGAGCGTGCAGCTTCTAATGGCGGATCCAGTGACCATTGGTGCTGCAGTAGGTTGGGGCATGAAAGCGGCAGGGTGGGTCGTCTCGCCCATCATTTCTAAGCTCGTCAGCAAAGGCTTCTCCTACCTCAGCTTTGACGCATCGGAGAAGCTGAAACAACTTGAGATTAAAGTTGTACAACTGGAGCTGATGCTGGGTCAGGAAGCGTTTGAGATTAGTCTTCACAGGAATCGCTTGGAGCCATTGTTGAAGAGACTTAAGTCTGCTTTCTACGAAGCCGAAGACATCTTGGATGATGTTGAGTATCACCGTCTCGAAAGGCAGATCCTATCTCATCCTGATGACAAGATGGAGGCAGATGGCGAGCCTCCTAGTAAGAGGAATTGGGTGAAGAAGCTCCAGTCTGCCTTGCCCAAGTGCTCCTGCCTAAAAAACCAGGTCCATTCTTGCCTTCGTTTCTTTCATCTTTTTTGGAAAATTCGATCAAATCATGGGAAATGCCACAAATAAATCCACTTAATGTTTGATTAGTGAGATTCAAACTGTGGCATTTAGGGTGTGTTTGGTTTGTACCCCAACTTGCCTTGCCAATTTTTTTTTGGTAATGCCTAAAAAAATTCACCCCTCGTGTGGGTGGTCGCCAAATTTTGGCATGCCCATGGCTCTTTGGTCATGTCCCATGCATTTCCTGCCAATCTGTTGACTAAACTGTGGATGTGGCCAAATCCGTCTCCAAAATATTGGCAAATCCAAACTTTAGCAGCGTTGGATCGGGCACAAACCAAACCAACCCTTAGTCACAAGGCATGGTTGTCACACCGGATTGCAACCCTTAGCAAGTCAGGCTAGATGTCAGAGTGGATTGCAGCAAAACTGTTGGGGGGTGTTACAAATTTCCCTAACATACATTACGCTTCTTTCTTTTTTTTCTTGTGTGGGGACAGTCCCCGTAAAAATCCTCTCGTCCGTTGATAACGGCCTGTCATTTGGTTTTGCAGGACAGTGGTAACTTGTCAGATGATTTGTAACGCCCCCGTTTTCAGGGGCGCGTACGGACATGGCATTCCGCAACTATTCACGCATAAACAGTTATGGAGTGTCGCGCAAGAGTATACCATTGCATGCTTACAACAAAAGACCAGCGTATATTTCACATATGGAATAACATCCAGTTTTGACAGCGGGGCGTGCAAGCCCAAGGTATAATTACATTACAAAAAAAACTCCAAGATCCGCTTCGAGCGCGGCGAAGACCTAAAGCCACGGGTCCTCGACGAAGAAGAGATCCTCCGGAACGTCCTCGACGGGGAGACCTTTTTAACACGAAAGCTTGAATTGCCTTCTTTTCTTCTGATATCTGTGGAATTTTGCAAGTCTGAGTACTCCAACCCCGTACTCAGCAAATCACAAGGGAAATCCTAACTTACTACTTGCACGGATCAACAAAGGAAGGGAATATACTTGGTTTATTAACTTTGAGTGGATGCAGTTTTATTTGCAAACATTTTGATAAAACGGACCCAAAACTACTTCTTAAGATCTCAGGGGTTTTTCAACAAAGTTAATTAACCAACTAATCAAGTCAAAGCCTTTACAAAACTACTTAAGCTTCGCTGCTGGAATCACCTAAGTGACACAGCTCCAATAACCGGGAGCACGGCGTATTCGAATACCATCTATTTGACTCTGCAGAGTTTGCTCAGCTTTACCCACACGATTCCTTAACTCCCGCGACAGAGTTAAGAAAGCCAGGTCGATTCACTGCTCAATTCTTTATATAGGCTCTACCCGGTAGAATCCACTCGGGTCTGACACATACAAATAATAATAATAATAATTATAAAACAAGCGTCCGCTTCGAGTGAACTCTACCGTTGTTAGGCACCCGCAGCACGGCCTGCCTAACTTTGTTACCCAAACACCTACTTCTCAACACCTGTAAAGCTTCAATCGAGTTGAGCAGCTACTAAACCAGTGTTGACAAGTCAACTCCTGTGGTTGAGCGATCACTATGTCATTTGCTCGGCGTAAGGGTCTGGTCCTTACATTTTTCCCTCAGGGGCTCGCAACCCCTGCCAGGTCCGCGACCTTACAACCTAGGGTAAGAACCCTTACCCTATTCTGCACGTCGACATATTCCGCCCTAGGGCACGGTGTCCCATACCACCCTGCCCTAGAGTCGGGTTTTCCAAATTCTATTGGCCCGCAGCCACAACCTTATTAGTGTAGAGACTTTGCATGATAATAATAACCTACGATTATCTAGATTAACAGATAATTATTTCTAGGATTACAAAGGCATGACTACGAGTTTAACATGGCATTTGTCGGTGGTAGGTTTAACTACATATCATGTCATTCTAAACATTTTATTTTATTTTGAACTAACATTTCAGAACTAGCTTAATGCAAATAGCATAATAACATAATTAGGGGGCATGGGATACAACATGGTCAAGGACTTGTGACTTGCCGTGAATCTGGACGAACTCGGCTAGTTCGAACATAGAAGCTTCTGGATCCTGGGACTGCACCTGAACTTCCGGGATTTTTGAAACTAGCGCAAACATAGAAAATAACGTAAATCCGGCTTGAGCCTAATCAAGCGAGGAAAAATAATATATTAAAAAGGAGTAAAATGCATAAATCTTCAAATGGAGAATTTTAGGAATTTTTCTAGGCTGAATCTGGAGGAATGGAGGTCAAAAATGGGTTCATGACATTTTTCTGAGCAAAGTCGTGAAATTTAGAAATTTTTGTGATTTTCTGTGATTTTCTAGGATTTATTTGGATTTTCTGGAATTTTGGAAATTGGGAAAATGGCTGGAAAATTCGGTGAACAGTGCTAGGCCGACCCAAAGCCACAGCGCAGCCCAGCACTGTGCAGCCCGTGCGGCCGAATGGCCAGCGCGGCCCACGAGCGACGCGCGGCCCGCCAACGCGCGCGCGCTCGGGCGACAGAGCAGGCCGGCGCGGCCCACGTCAACACGCGCCCGCGCGACTCGGATGAGCGACGCGTGGCTCGGGTGGACGGCCGGATGAGGCAGGGCGAAGCGGTACGGTGGGGAGATCCGGTAGAGGCGGAGGGCGATGTTTATGATGATCCAACGATGGCGGGGTTGGCTGGATCTGGCGGCTGCGGTTAGATGGCAACGGGGAGGGCGGACGGCTGAGAGGTGGCCACGTCATCGTCGTCTTCCTCCAGCCGTGCGCGCGCAGCAGGGAAACGGGGATGACGGCGCCTCCGCTCTCTAGCGACGGCGATGGACTCCGGCAGCAGGGGAGGGTGCCAACGGGTGGAGCTTGACACGGGGAGACTATTTTGGGGAGTTGGAAGGGGAGGGAGTCAATGGAGAAGATAGGAGGGGGGAAGGGAGTGCTTCAGCTTTTTGGTGGCGGGGAAGGTTACCGGCGGTGAGGTAGCCCAATCGGCTGCGGTTACACGCACAAGGGGCCAAGGGGCTCACATTGGCAGTGGTGGTCGAAGCTCAGAGCCCTTGGAGTGAGCTGGCCACGGAGAGGGTGCGGCGGCCGGAAGGGAGCTTCGTCGCCGGGTCACCTCGGTGCTTCACCTGGCTAGGGGAGGACAGCAAAGGGTTTAGGGGAATTGGAGATGCTCTGGGCGAAAGCAATTGAAAAACGGAGAAAGGAAGGAGAACAATCAAGTTACGGGGTCACCGGCGCAGGGGAGAGCGGCGACGGCGATTGGGGCGATGAGGGTTCAATCAATCGCTCCTAGAGCTTCTCTGGGGTGACAGGAAGGGAAGTAGGGAAGGTGGACTAGTTCGGGAGGTAAAGGGGAGTGAGGAGGCAGTGGCGGGGTTTTATACCCGGGCGGAGGGAGGTGAATCCGTGGGGGAGAAGGCACGACGCGGTCGCGGCAGTCAAACGAGAGGACTGGGCGACGACCGAGCTGGCGAGGGAAAAGGGAAGGGAAGGGCGAGGCTGGCCGGTGGGGCTGAGCGGAGGAGGCAGCGACGCATGGCGCGGGAGGAAGGCAGGGCGAAACCACGCCGCAAGACCGGAGCGAGACTCGGTCGTAGGCATGGCGCAGGTGCGGCCCCAACGTGCTGCGCGTGCGCGAGGAAGAAGACAGGGAGGGAGGAGGGCGCAAGCGCGAGAGGGAAGGGAGCGGCGCTCGGGAAAAGGGGGAGGCGGGGAGGGGGTGGCGCCAGCGGGAGATGGAAAGGGGAAAGGCGAGGGAGACGCCAGGGAGTGGGAGAAGGCGGAAAATGGCGGGGCGCCAAAGGAAGAGGGAGGCGCCTGGCCGAAAAGGGAAAGCGGAAACGGGGAGACTTTCCAAAAAGGGAAAGTTTCCGAAATTCACTCAAAAATTCAGCAAAAATAAGAAAAATTTTTGGTTTGAAATTTTGGGGCTTTTCAACCTACCCCCCTTAAAAGAATCTCGACCCCGAGATTAACTTGGTCCAGGGAGTAAGTTGGGAAAATCCCACTGCAAGTCTGACTCTCTTTCCTAAGTGGACTCATCCGCCGTGTGATTCTTCCACTGAACTCTGCAAAACCTGACATTCTTGTTTCTGAGCTGCCTTTCTGACGTCTCAAGTATTTGTAGTGGTTCTTCAGCATATGTGCAGTCATCTTGCAATTCAATGTTTGATAATGGTACTTCATCTGTCGGTTGGCGTAGACACTTTCGAAGTTGCGATACATGGAACACGTTGTGTATCCTTGATAAGTTGGGTGGAAGCTGTACTTAATAGGTAATCTCTCCAACTCTTCCGATAATTTGAAACGGTCCCACGTGTCTCGGTGTTAATTTGCCTTTGACTTGAAATCTCTTGACTATCTTGAATGTGGTGATTTTAATGTACACATAGTCTCCAACTTCGAAACTCAAGTCCTTCCTATGGTTATCTGCATAGCTCTTCTGTCGGTCTTGTGCCATCTTCAGTCTGTCTCTGACAATTCTGACATGTGCTTCTGCATCTTGAGCAATCTGGGGCCAATAAATTGTAGTTCTCCTGTTTCCGTCTAATGCAGAGGGGGTCCTGCATTTCCTGCCATAAAGGGCTTCAAACGGTGCCATTTGGATGCTGGCTTGATAGCTATTGTTATATGAGAACTAAGCAAACGGGAGGCAAGTATTCCACACTGCTCCATACACAATAACATAAGCTCTTAGCATGTCTTCTAGAATCTGGTTTATTCTATCTGTCTGTCCATCTACCTGTGGGTGGTATGCTGAGCTGAAGTCCAAATTGGTGCCTATAGCTTCATGCAATTTCTCCCAAAACATGGAGGTAAATTGTGCTCCTCTATCTGAAACAATCTTCTTGGGGACTCCATGGAGTGTCACTATTCTTGTCAAATACAACTCGGCAAGCTTATCCTTCCCATGAGCTACTTTGGTCAATCTATCAACAATGACCCAGATAGCGTCATACCCCTCACGAGTCCTGGGAAATCCAGTGATGAAGTCCATACCAATACTATCCCATTTCCACTCGGGAATTGGCAAAGGCTGCAACAATCCCGATGGTTTTTGGTGGTCTATCTTGACCTGCTGGCAGACATCATATTTAGCTACATATTCTGCCACTTCTTTCTTCATTAGGTTCCACCAATACTTCTTTTTCAGGTCTTGGTACATTTTGGTGCCTTCTGGATGAATTAAAAATTGAGATGAATGAGCTTCGGATAGGATCAACTCTCTCAGCTCTTTCTTATCGGGTATGCAATAGCGGCCATGGAAGGTAAGGATTCCATGCTCGTCTATCGCATACTCTGATGAATCCTCTTCTTGAATCTTCTTTTTCAGTTTTTGAATCTCTTCATCTTCATCTGGTTAATGCCATATGCAAATGCTCTTTGTGTTCTTCACTCTTGGAGTAAATCACAATATCATCGATGTAGACTATCACGAATCGGTCCAGTTGGTCCATATGCACCAGATTCATAAGGTTCATGAAATAGGCTGGCGCGTTGGTCAAACCAAAGGGCACGACCGTGATCTCATATAATCCATATCTGGTGATGAAGGCTGTCTTCTCTCGATCTTGCTCTCAGATCTTGAGCTGATGATAACCCGAGCGCAAATCGGTCTTGGAGAACACTTTGGCACCCTTGAGTTGATCAAACAGGTCATCAATTCTGGGCAATGGGTACTTGTTTTTGATTGTGACAGCATTCAAACCTCTGTAATCAACACACATCCTTAACTCTCCACTCTTCTTCTTTCGAACAAAACTGGCGCCGACCATGGTGAAGCACTTGGTCGAATAAACTCCTTCTCTTGCAGTTCATCTAACTGTCTCTTGAGCTCTTTCAATTCACTGGTTGACATTCTGTACTGATACTTGGCAATTGGTTTTGTTCCTGGAATCACTTCTATGGCAAGTTCTACTGGTCTGTCGGGGGAGGTCTGCCTGGCAGTTCTTCCGGAAACACATCAGGATATTCTTGCACCACTGGCACTTGATCAGGTGGCTGCTAGCATGTTGATCATGCGCTTTCTTGCATCCTTTAATACTTCTCGATTTTTTTACTACCACTTTCTGACCTTCAGGATTGACTAATGACACTGTTTTGATCTCACAATCTACCTTGCCTTTGTTCTTGGCCAGCCAGTTCATACCCAAAAATGGCATCTAATCCTAACATGTCTAGCTACAGCAAATCTGCTTTAACCTCCTCTGGATTGACTTTGACTCCTCTTCACTTGTACCTGTATATCATCCTTGCGTGTGTGGTGCGGGTTTCCACTTGGGTGAATTATGTCGTACCAAGGTTGGATATGGCTGGGTCTACTGGGATTAACTCTATTACAACATGACCTTCGCATCCATTTCACTTTACACAGATGGTCTTCATACACCTTCATAATTTTGCCACAAGCCTCAGTTAAAGTAATTTACAGACAAACCATTAAGTTCTTCCAACTGGTTATCATCCCACTTCTTGGTCTACATAGCTTATATCTTCTTGACTGTGTGCTTTGCTTCTCTTCTTTATGTCATTCCTCCAGGTAGACTTGTTTCTTCCTCCATTCTGGTCCTCTTAGGGTAAGATTCATCTTCTTCCATCGGTGGCAGGCGCGATGTTGATGTCTGCCTCTTTGCTTGCTTTCTCGCTTCTTCTTTGGGTAAGGACTTCATGGGCATTGGTCACGATAATGCCCATCCTGTTCGCAGTGAAAACAAGCCGTTTGCGCTGAAGGCGAAGGATTCTTTCGTTTCATAACTTTCACGTAGCCTGATGTTTCTTCTTCTATCTAGAGAGCTCGATCGACTAGGCTTAATAAGCTTGAAAACTTCATGTCCTGAAGGTGTTGTCTCATATTGGGACGTAGGCCTTTCACAAAGTACTCCATCCTTTTTGCTTCGGTATCAATCTCTTCTTGAGCAAATTGGGATAACTGATGAAATTGTTGTAGATATGCTGTGATGGAGTTTTCTCCTTGTTGAAGGGTAAGAAAATCCTGATATTTTCTTGTGATAACTCCAGGAGGAATGCAGGCTTTACGAAATCTCTTCACAAAGTCTTCCCATGTAATATCTTCCTCCTTAGGGTGTATCCACTAGATAGCATTCCACCAAGTAATTACGGGCTCGGACAACTGATAGGTGGCGAAAAGAACCTTCTCCTTATTTGTACACTGGATAGCATTCATTCTTCTCTCAATATCCTGTAACCAGTCATCTGCATTCAGTAGCTTTGTTGTCGAAGGGAATTTAGGTGGTTGAGTTTGCAGGAATGCTGTAAACTTCAATGCAGTTGCGCTTGATGCTGACACTAACTCTTCGGGTGTCACCTTGACAATGAACGGTGGTTGTAACTCTCCTGGGTAACGGTTCTGTTCCATCATCGCTATCGTGCTGGCAAATGTTGCTTGATTTGTGGCAGGTGCACCCTGCCCGTTGGTCTGACCACTCTGCTGATCTGGGTCCATCTGCCAATTAGGAACTTGAGATTAGCTTTGCAGCGGCTTTGGCAAACCAGATTAGATAAGTAAGACATCAAATTACAAGGTAAGTTTAGGGCGAACAAAGGTAAGAACAAGAGCGAAAGGGACAGGAGAAAACTTTGAACACAGGGGATTACTGATAATTAAGCAAACAACATACAAGATAATGAACATAAATTTACAATATGCAAGTGATATACAAACCACTTAGGGTTCATGATTACACCTGCTTTACATTACAAAAGCACCACTACTTCTCAGGGTCAGTCTAGACTTAGCGAACAACGGCTACTCCTCCAGCTGCCGAGAAACGAAATTTTGAAGCTAGACAAGTAAAGCAGTAAATATTTGCAAAAGTAAAACTTAAGCAGAAGTAAACTAAGATAGATAAGGTAGCAACAAGGGAGGAAAGGACAGCAATAATACTTATATTTTTCGTAAATCCTTTTTATGGCTTTAAATTAAATTTTGCGATAAAATTGCCTCCTAGTTTGCCTTAGGTCTCAACCAACGGTCAAATAGCCTGCTCTGATACCACTTCTTGTAACGCCCCCGTTTCCAGGGGCGCGTACGGACACGGCATTCCGCAACTATTCATGCATGAACAGTTATGGAGTGTCGCGCAAGAGTATACCATTGCATGTTTACAACAAAAGACCAGCATATATTTCACATATGGAATAACATCCAGTTTTGATAGCGGGGCGTGCAAGCCCAATGTATAATTACATTACAAAAAAACACCAAGATCCGCTTCGAGCGCGGCGAAGACCTAAAGCCACGGGTCCTCGACGAAGAAGAGATCCTCTGGAACGTCCTCGACGGGGAGACCTTTTTAACACGAAAGCTTGAATTGCCTTCTTTTCTTCTGATATCTGTGGAATTTTGCAAGTCTGAGTACTCCAACCCCGTACTCAGCAAATCACAAGGGAAACCCTAACTTACTACTTGCACAGATCAACAAAGGAAGGGAATATACTTGGTTTATTAACTTTGAGTGGATGCAGTTTTATTTGCAAACATTTTGATAAAACGGACCCAAAACTACTTCTTAAGATCTCAGGGGTTTTTCAACAAAGTTAATTAACCAACTAATCAAGTTAAAGCCTTTACAAAACTACTTAAGCTTCGCTGCTGGAATCACCCAAGTGACACAGCTCCAATAACCGGGAGCACGGCGTATTCGAATACCATCTATTTGACTCTGCAGAGTTTGCTCAGCTTTACCCACACGATTCCTTAACTCCCGCGACAGAGTTAAGAAAGCCAGGTCGATTCACTGCTCAATTCTTTATATAGGCTCTACCCGGTAGAATCCACTCGGGTCTGACACATACAAATAATAATAATAATAATTATAAAACAAACGTCCGCTTCGAGTGAACTCTACCGTTGTTAGGCACCCGCAGCACGGCCTGCCTAACTTTGTTACCCAAACACCTACTTCTCAACACCTGTAAAGCTTCAATCGAGTTGAGCAGCTACTAAACCAGTGTTGACAAGTCAACTTCTGTGGTTGAGCGATCACTATGTCATTTGCTCGGCGTAAGGGTCTGGTCCTTACATTTTTCCCTCAGGGGCTCGCAACCCCTGCCAGGTCCGCGACCTTACAACCTAGGGTAAGAACCCTTACCCTATTCTGCACGTCGACATATTCCGCCCTAGGGCACGGTGTCCCATACCACCCTGCCCTAGAGTCGGGTTTTCCAAATTCTATTGGCCCGCAGCCACAACCTTATTAGTGTAGAGACTTTGCATGATAATAATAACCTACGATTATCTAGATTAACAGATAATTATTTCTAGGATTACAAAGGCATGGCTACGAGTTTAACATGGCATTTGTCGGTGGTAGGTTTAACTACATATCATGTCATTCTAAACATTTTATTTTATTTTGAACTAACATTTCAGAACTAGCTTAATGCAAATAGCATAATAACATAATTAGGGGGCATGGGATACAACATGGTCAAGGACTTGTGACTTGCCGTGAATCTGGACGAACTCGGCTAGTTCGAACGTAGAAGCTTCTGGATCCTGGGACTGCACCTGAACTTCCGGGATTTTTGAAACTAGCGCAAACACAGAAAATAACGTAAATCCGGCTTGAGCCTAATCAAGCGAGGAAAAATAATCTATTAAAAAGGAGTAAAATGCATAAATCTTCAAATGGAGAATTTTAGGAATTTTTCTAGGCTGAATCTGGAGGAATGGAGGTCAAAAATTGGTTCATGACATTTTTCTGAGCAAAGTGGTGAAATTTAGGAATTTTTGGGATTTTCTGTGATTTTCTAGGATTTATTTGGATTTTCTGGAATTTTGGAAATTGGGAAAATGCCTGGAAAATTCGGTGAACAGTGCTAGGCCGGCCCAAAGCCACAGCGCAGCCCAGCACTGTGCAGCCCGCGCGGCCGAATGGCCAGCGCGGCCCACGAGCGACGCGCGGCCCGCCAACGCGCGCGCGCTCGGGCGACGGAGCAGGCCGGCGCGGCCCACGTCAACGCGCGCCCGCGCGACTCGGATGAGCGACGCGTGGCTCGGGTGGACGGCCGGATGAGGCAGGGCGAAGCGGTACGGTGGGGAGATCTGGTGGAGGCGGAGGGCGATGTTTATGATGATCCAACGATGGCGGGGTTGGCTGGATCTGGCGGCTGCGGTTAGATGGCAACGAGGAGGGCGGACGGCTGAGAGGTGGCCACGTCATCGTCGTCTTCCTCCAGCCATGCGTGCGCAGCAGGGAAACGGGGACGGCGGTGAAAGCATCTAGGCCCCTAAAAATATTGGTTTTGGTAATTAATGACATTATGTGAATATGGGACTAATTTGTGTGTTAAGTGTGTAAAAGGATTAGTCTCAATAACAAGGAAAGAGGCACATAAAATGTTCCGACAAAGATTCAAAGATCTCAAGGGCGTCAAGGTAAATAGTCTAGGGCTATTTTATATTTACCGGTCTTGGAGATAGGTTGGAAGACCGGATTATAGGATAGACGCCGTACTATTAAGAGGGATCATGGTGATTGCTTGATCATGTTCAAATATGCCCTATGGATCAATTTAGGATCATGCATGCACTTAGAAATTAAAATTAAATCAAATCTGTGCATTGTCAGAAAATCCGGTAGTTCCGGTGTATATTGGGCGGAACTACCGCAGGTCCGGTAGTACCGGGCGCCCGGGCGGAACGTTTTTTCCAGAGAGTGCCCGGACTCGGACTTAGTCTCTCGGAAAACGGAAGTACCGCGAGTTGCACTGCGGTACTACCGCATGGCCGGTAGTACCGGTCACCCGAGCGGAACGTTTTTTCCAGAGAGCGCCCGGAGATTAAACTTAGCCTCTCGGAAAACGGAAGTACCGCGGATTGACCTGCGGAACTACCGCATGTGCGGAAGTTCCGGACGCCCGTGCGGAACTTTATTTCCAGAGAGCGCCAGGAATAAGACTTAACCTCGCTAAGATCGGAAGTACCGGATCATGGCGCGGAACTTCCGGACTTCCGGAAGTACCGCGATTTCAACGGCGGTAGTACCACACTCATTGACCAACGGTTACTTCTGACTCTCTGACATAGCCGTTCTGACCGATCAGCGAGAGTCCGGAAGTACCGCGGTTTTACCTGCGGTAGTTCCGGATTTCCTGAATTTTCTGGATTGTTTATTGTAACGGCTATTTGAGGTTGGTGGGGGTATAAATACATCCCCACCAGAACTTGTTGTTGTAGTTGAACCTCCATTGAATACATTTGAGCCTAGTGCAACCTCTCACACCTCATTCACTCACTTGTGCATTCATTTGAGGTAGTTGACCCACATTTCAAGTGCATTGCATTCTAGTTGATCCATTAGGCACTTGAGTGAGATCAAGCCACAGTGGTCTATTCTCTTGATGCTTGCCGGCACCTAGACGGCTTGGCGAAGTTTCGGTGATCTTCTCAAGAAGATTGTGAAGGCTCGGAGCTCGCCTATCCGGAGAGGGAAAGGGCTACCAATAGTGATCGAGGTGTTTTAGACTCATTCGTGGAGCCGGTCCGATTTGTTCGGGCTTACCTCAACGTGGACTAGGGGAGACCGGCAAGTCTCCGATCACCACGGTAAAAAGTAATCGTGTCAATTGTGGTTTGCTCTCTTGTGATCATTTTTGTTCAAGCAACGCTTTTCATTCATATTGCTTGTTTGCTTGCTTAGTTAGGGTAGCAATTGTTGTTCTCTACTATTCGATATTGTTCTTAGTCGATTACTTGTGTTAGTGATTGGTTGAGCCTCACTAGGTTGATTAGTGGTGTTATTGTTATCCTGCTCTAGTATATCCATCAAGTTTAAAATTGCTAATTAGAATTAGACGAAAATTTTAAAACCTCCTATTCACCCCCCCTCTAGTCGGCCTCCTCGATCTTACAAGTGGTATCAGAGTTTGGTCTCTCATTTTTAGACTTAACCGTCTAGAGAGAAAAGGATGACTAGTGAGGGTATAGCAATACGAAAGGCACCTCTCTTTGATAGCTCAAATTATGCTTATTGGAAAATTAGAATGTCTATTTATTTAAAGGCCATGAGTCCTCAAATTTGGAAAGTTGTAAATGAGGGTTACGTGATGGCTCTTGATCCGGATCACCCAACGGATCAAGACGGGCGTAATGCTCATTTAGACGCCCAAGCTATGAATGCTTTATTTGGAGCTTTGAACGCGGATGAGTTCAATAGGGTGAGCAATCTTGAGACGGCTCATGCTATTTGGACTACCCTTTCGGAAATACACGAAGGGACATCCACGGTCAAGGAAGCCAAATTGCATCGGCTTAGGATCAAATATGAGACATTCACAATGTTGCCCCATGAAGACATCAATGAGATGTACTCAAGGCTCAACAACATTATGAATGAGCTTAAGGGCCTTGGAACTAACCTTTTCGATCTTGATATTGTTCGAAAGATGCTTAGGGCCTTGCCGGAGAAATATGAAGTGTTGGTGACTCTCTTCCTCAACTCACCGGAGTTGGCAAGAATGACACCAACTCAATTGTTGGGCAATCTCATCACCAACGAGCTCTACAAGAAAGACAAGGAAGAGCTCTTGGAGCAATCCTCTTCCAAGAATAAGAAGATCACCGCCTTCAAAGCTAAAGCGGTGATGAGCGAAGAATCCGAAGAAGATGATGAGGAGGATTCCGAAGAAGAATTTGCGCTTCTAGTGAGGAGAATGAAGTTCATGAGGAGGCGCCCATATCGAAGCACAAGCTATGAGAAGACCAAGAAAGGGCATCCATTCTCCAACAAGAAGTATAGCAACATTCGTTGCTATGAATGTGATGAAAAGGGGCACATTGCCTCTCAATGTCCTACGAAGAAAGATGACAAGGAGAAGTCATCAAAGAAGAAGAATTACAACGGCAAGAAGAAGCTCTTCAAGAAGCTTCACAAGGATGGCAAAAATGAAGCCCATATTGGTGAGTGGGACTCCGAGGAGGAGTATTCGGACTCCGACTCAAGTGAGGACGAATCTCCCAAGAAGAAGGGGCTTGTGGGCATCGCCATCAAGGAGGCTCCATCACTATTCTCCACTCCTACATGCCTTATGGCTAAAGGAGAAAAGGTAAAATTGCTTGATGATGATGAGCCTTCATATGATGAATTGATGGATATGTTAATTGAATTGAATGAGTTTCTTGGAAAAGAAAAATCAAAGTTTAAGGTCTTAAAGAGAGAACACATCTCTCTCCAAGACTCTTATGAGGAGCTAAAGGAAGCTCATGATTTGCTTCTCCAAGAAAATCACAAATCTAGTACTAGCATTGGGGTTACTTGCAATATCTTGAATGAAATGTCTAGTATAGAAATTTTAAAGGCTAGCATATCTACTTGTTGTGATGATTTACTTGCCATGCCTTGTTCATCTAGTGTTGATTCTAGAAATGCTTTAAAGCTTTTTCATGATGATGTTATTGCTAATGAAAACAAGAATTTAAAAGAACAAGTGCTAAAATTAAACAAAAGTTTAGAGAGGGCTTACAAGGGAAAGGAAACCCTTGATAAGTTGCTTAGTGCTCAAAGATGCTCCTTTAACAAAGAGGGACTTGGATATGTTCCCCAAAAGGGTAAGAAGCCGGTATACAAGCCTCCAAGGTTTGTAAAGGAAAATGGTAAGTATTGCACAAAATGCCGGTGTGTTGGACATATTCAAAATGATTGTTCTAAAAATAACATGCATTGCATTGGTTTATATGATTCTTGCTATATGCTCAAAAAGTCTAAGAATGGAAATGTAATTGCTCATTTCATTGGCACCTCGATTTTGGGTGCTAAAAAGAAATCCATTTGGGTACCCAAAACCTTGGTCACTAACCTCCAAGGACCCAAACAAATTTGGGTACCTAAAAGAACTTGATTTTCTTTTGTAGGTGAACTACAAAACCGGTGGAAGGCATTGGGTGTTGGATAGCGGTTGCACCCAACACATGACTGGAGACCGGAAGATGTTCACCACCTTTGAGAATGGAAGCAATGACAAGATCACATTTGGAGATAATAGCAAAGGAAAGGTATTGGGATTGGGTAAAATCGCTATCTCAAACGATCTTTCTATTTCTAATGTATCTCTAGTTGAAACATTAAATTTCAATTTGCTATCCGTTGCTCAATTATGTGACTTAGGTTTAACATGCTCATTCTCAAAAGAAAATGTTGTAATCTCAAAAGATAATAATAATGAACTAGTCTTCAAAGGCTTTAGATTTGGGAATCTCTATTTGATAGATTTTTCTTCAAATAAGTCCTGTTTAAAAACTTGTTTAATTGCAAAAACTTCGTTGGGTTGGTTGTGGCATAGAAGGCTAGGTCATGTGGGAATGATTCAACTCAAAAGGCTTTTTAAGCATGACTTAGTGGTTGGCTTGAAGGATGTGAAGTTTGAGAAAAATCGACTTTGTAGTGCTTGTCAAGCCGGAAAACAAGTCGCTAATTCTCACCCTTCCAAAAGTATCATGTCAACTTCTAGGCCATTAGAGCTCTTACATATGGACTTGTTCGGGCCAACAACCTATAAGAGCATTGGAGGTAATAGCTATTGTTTAGTCATTGTGGATGATTACTCTAGATATACATGGGTCTTCTTCCTAAATGACAAAAGTGAAACCTCCGGGATTTTCAAAAGTTTCTCAAAAAAGGCCCAAAATGAATTTGATTTTAAAATAAAGAAAATTAGGAGTGCAATGGTTCCGAGTTCAAAAATACAAAAGTTGAAGACTTTTGTGATGAACTTGGAATAAAGCACGAGCTTTCCACTACCTACACTCCGGAGCAAAATGGAGTTGTAGAGAGGAAAAATCGAACATTAATTGAAATGGCTAGGACAATGCTTGATGAATATAATACTTCCGACAAGTTTTGGGCGGAAGCTATCAACACCGCATGTCATGCCATAAATCGCCTCTATTTACATCGACTCTTGAAAAAGACTTCCTATGAGCTTCTTGTTGGAAGGAGACCGAACATCTCTTATTTTAGAGTATTTGGTTGCAAATGCTATGTTCTAAGAAAAGGTGTTCGGCTCTCAAAATTTCAAAGTCGATGTGATGAAGGCTTCCTTTTAGGGTATTCCTCAAATAGTAAAGCCTATAGGGTCTTTAATAAAAATTCGGGTTTAGTAGAAGAATCATGTGATGTTCAATTTGGTGAAACTAACGGCTCTCAAGAAGAGCATGAGAACTTGGATGATGTAGGAGATGAAAGTCTTCGCAAGGCAATGGAGAACATGCAAATTGGAGACATCAAGCCAAAGGAGGATCCAACGTCACCAAGCTCATCAAGACAAGTAGAACCACCCTCATCTTCCACAACAAACGATGTTCAAGTTATAGAAGATGAAGAAAAGGATCAACCGCAAAATATCTTCAAGATTCACAATTTAATAGCCAAGGATCATCCAATTGACCAAATATTGGGTGACGTAAGTAAGGGTGTTCAAACTCGCTCTAGAGTAGCTTCATTTTGTGAACACTGTTCTTTTGTATCTTCACTTGAACTTAAGCGTGTAGAAGAAGCATTAGATGACCCGGATTGGATAAATGCTATGCATGAAGAGTTGAACAATTTTGCTCAAAACGATGTTTGGACTTTGGTGGAGAGACCCAAGGAGCACAATGTCATTGGCACAAAATGGGTCTTCCGGAACAAACAAGATGAGAACGGAATTGTGGTAAGAAATAAAGCAAGGTTATACTCAAGTCGAGGGCTTAGATTATGATGAGACCTTTGCGCCCGTTGCTAGACTTGAATCAATTAGAATCTTGCTTGCTTTTGCATCATGCTTTGACATTAAATTATTTCAAATGGATGTCAAAAGTGTGTTTCTTAATGGTACAATTTCCGAATTAGTATTTGTAGAACAACCCCCGGGATTTGAAGATGCTAAATACTCTAATCATGTGTATAGATTATCAAAGGCGCTATATGGTTTAAAGCAAGCTCCTAGAGCTTGGTATGAGCGCCTTCGTAACTTTCTTGTATCAAAAGGCTTTAAAATTGGTAAAGTAGATACAACTTTATTCACAAAAATTATTGGAGATGATTTCTTTGTATGTCAAATCTATGTTGATGATATTATATTTGGTTCTACTAATCAAGACTTTTGCAAAGAATTTGGTGAGATGATGTCTAGGGAATTCGAGATGTCGATGATTGGTGAGCTAAGCTATTTCCTTGGATTTCAAATCAAACAACTTAAAGATGGGACGTTTATAAGCCAAACGAAGTATGTTAAGGATCTACTCAAGAGATTCGGAATGGAAGAAGCCAAACCCATCAAGACACCCATGGGAACAAACGGGCATCTAGACCTCAACGAAGAAGGTAAGTCGGTAGATTTAAATCTTTATAGATCCATGATTGGTAGTTTGCTTTATCTTACCGCATCTAGGCCCGACATTATGTTTAGTGTATGCATGTGTGCACGTTTTCAAGCTTCTCCAAAAGAGTGCCATTTAGTGGCTGTAAAGAGGATTCTAAGATATTTAAAGCATTCCTCAAGCATAGGGCTTTGGTATCCCAAAGATGCAAAGTGGATAGAAAAAGCACCTCGGGTAGTTGCCAATTTCTAGGAAGGTCTCTAGTGTGTTGGTCATCCAAGAAACAAAATTCCGTAGCACTTTCAACCGCCGAAGCCGAATATATTTCCGCGGGAAGTTGTTGTGCTCAATTGCTTTGGATGAGGCAAACATTGTTGGATTATGGGATTAAATTTGATAAAATGCCTCTTTTGTGTGATAATGATAGTGCTATCAAAATATCCAACAATCCCGTTCAACACTCAAGAACCAAGCATATAGATATACGTCACCATTTCTTGAGAGATCATGTGAGCAAGGGAGATATTGAAATTAGCCACATCCGAACCGAAAATCAACTAGCGGACATTTTCACCAAACCATTAGATGAAAGCCGTTTTTGCAAATTGAGGAATGAATTAAATGTCATAGACTACTCAAATGTAGCTTGAAATCTCGTTTCATCCATTTCTGCTCACTTGTTGTGCTTATATGGATTTTTATTGGATTTTCCCCTCTTTTGGTCAAAAATTCGTTTAAATTCATAAAAATTAGTTTCAAAATATAGAATTAGCTAATTTGATGCATAATGATCCTGAATGACTTTAGTTGGATGCAAAACTAGGGATCATTTGCAAAATTTCAAGTTCTAAAAGTCAAATCCTGAAAAGTTCCAGAAAATCCGGAACTACCGCAGTTCATTGTGCGGTACTTCCGCTCCTGACAGAAAAACCGGAACTACCGCAATGTAATCTGCGGAACTTCCGGAATTTCTGTGAGAACGGTACTACCGGCGTGTTACACACGGTACTACCGCTTTTTGCGGGATTTAATGGGGTTTCCAAAACCGCCAAATCCTCTGCCGTTACTCTCTCCTCTTTAATTCCTTTTCCCTCTCTCTCCTCCGCCTTTCTCAAACCGCAGCCGCCTCCTTCTCTTCCTCCTCTCCTCCACCCTCTCTCTCCCAAGAACCTCTCTCCGCTCCCGATCCTTGAATCCGAGGGGAGTTTTTCGTTTTTGGGCGATTCCTTGCACTCCCAGGGTTCTCCTCCTTCGACTCCACAAGGTAAATCGGATCAAAATCCTCTTTTTTATCTTGTTCTTAGAACCCTAGGCGGAGTTTAGGTTAAATTTGAAATGTGATGGTTTTTGCTGAAACTTTCTTAGGCAAATCTGTATATTTGGGGTATTTAGATGTTTACACACACATGCATTGGATTCAATCCAAGAAATACCCCAAAAGATTCAATTTTTACCATGCCCTAGAAAATGTCCAGAAAAACCGGAACTACCGGTCGAACGGCCGGAACTACCGGGGTCCCGGAAGTTCCGCATGTTTAATGCCGGAACTACCGGATTTCCCGGAAGTTCCGCAGTTTTGCCGCCGGTACTTCCGTTTTTCCTGGAACAGCAGAAACTCATTACGTTCATTTTCAAATCTTGTTTCTCTTATCCTACCTCACACCTTGATTATCCTATTATGTCATTGAAGATGCCGAGGATGAAGAATGTTTCAATCAAGACCTATGGAGGCACTGCTGGTCAATCCTCCTCCTCGACTCCTGCATCTTAGACGGCGGAGCATAAGGGCAAGGGTCCCGCCTCCGACCCTGAGAGTGACTCAGAGGATTCGCATCAGAGCGGATCCGAGACCTCGCATGAGAGCGAGGAGTATGAGGTTTCGGACGAGGAAATGCCTGAGGTCACTGCAGATGAAGAAATAGACCTTTCAAAGATCTCAAATGAGGACTATGCCATTCTTCGTCGTCGCAGTCAGTACGTCCGCCCTCGTGACTCCAAGAACCCTGAGTTTCATTCCAAGTTTCAAGAAAAGGTGTACCAAGAGATGTATGGTCCTGCTCGCAAGTTTGCTGCACACAAGTATGTGGATTGGGATCACTTGTCACAGATTGACAAGTTTAGGGGTGCTTATCAGCTCTTTCAGCAAGCCGATATCCATCAACTTGTTGCATTCAAGTGCAACTACATGGACAATATGATTCGGTAGTTTTATGCTACTCTGTATATCTCTCCCAACTTTGAACACCTGAGCTGGATGACAGGGACCCAGTACATTGAGTGCACCAGGCACGAGTTTGAGTTGGCACTTGGGACGGAAGCCAGTGCTTATGAGAAGGTGTACAGCAAGCGTGCTCTTCCTATTGCTGCATATTCAGAGTATTATGACCAAGCAGCTGACAAGACGCTGGGGACGACTATTGGACTACTCCCTATTCCCAGTCTTGTCAACAGGATCATCAACCACACCATTTTTCCCAAGAGTGGAAACTTTGATGCTATTCGTGGCCATGCATGGAATGTGATTGACTACATTATGCGCGGCCAAAAGTTTGATGTGGTGGATCTTATCATCAGGGGGATCGACGCCAATAAGAATGACAAACAGAAAAGGATCAACTATGCACCATTCATTATGGCTGTGATCATTCGAAAGACTGGATACCGAGGAGCACTCTGCACCCCGCACAAGCCATACAAGCCTCGCGCAGAGGCCCCTGTTCCTGCTCCTGCACGTCCTCGTGCACAGCCTCAGCCTCAACCTCAGACAGCAGCTGTTCCTCCCCAGGGCGAGGGTGATGTCTCTTTGTCTCAGATCTACTCCGCCATCCTTCGTCTTGAGGAGCGCCAGGATGTCCTGATCTCCACTGTATCTTCTCTTGGCGATCGCGTCTCATCTTTGGAGAGTGCAGTTCGTCCGCCTTCTCCAGTTCACTATCGTCGCACTCGTCCTCGTCGCGGTCCTCCTTCTCCTAGCGCAGCTCAGGATTAGCTCTTCTTTTTGGTACTTCGATGCCAAAGGGGGAGAAAATGAAGCAAGGAGGAGAAGAAGTTTAAGCCTTTTATCTATCTATTTGGCTCTGTAATAAATTATGGTGTAATGAACCATGTGATGCTTATGTGATGTTTAAACTCTGTGGATGTTTGGTTTTTAAATTTCCTTTGCATTGTAATGAACTATGTTTGGATCTCATGTCCTTAATGCAATGCTATTTAATTGTTCATGCGTATCTTTGTTGCTTAAAATGTTATGTTATGGTTATGACAGTAGATTCATGCAAATCTTAATAAAATCTGATGCACATGTTTAGGGGGAGCTATTTCTGATTAGTTTCTAAATTGCAAAAATTTCCCATGCTTTAAATTGGCAAAATTTCAAAATGTTGCGATATACAACTTGCAAACAAGGGGTATATCCAAAATCTTAAATTCTACTCAAAATTTGCTTATGTTGTCATCAATTACCAAAAAGGGGGAGATTGAAAGCATCTAGGCCCCTAAAAATATTGGTTTTGGTAATTAATGACATTATGTGAATATGGGACTAATTTGTGTGTTAAGTGTGTAAAAGGATTAGTCTCAATAACAAGGAAAGAGGCACATAAAATGTTCCGACAAAGATTCAAAGATCTCAAGGGCGTCAAGGTAAATAGTCTAGGGCTATTTTATTTTTACCGGTCTTGGAGATAGGTTGGAAGACCGGATTATAGGATAGACGCCGTACTATTAAGAGGGATCATGGTGATTGCTTGATCATGTTCAAATATGCCCTATGGATCAATTTAGGATCATGCATGCACTTAGAAATTAAAATTAAATCAAATCTGTGCATTGTCAGAAAATCCGGTAGTTCCGGTGTATATTGGGCGGAACTACCGCAGGTCCGGTAGTACCGGGCGCCCGGGCGGAACGTTTTTTCCAGAGAGCGCCCGGACTCGGACTTAGTCTCTCGGAAAACGGAAGTACCGCGAGTTGCACTGCGGTACTACCGCATGGCCGGTAGTACCGGTCACCCGAGCGAAACGTTTTTTCCAGAGAGCGCCCGGAGATTAAACTTAGCCTCTCGGAAAACGGAAGTACCGCGGATTGACCTGCGGAACTACCGCATGTGCGGAAGTTCCGGACGCCCGTGCGGAACTTTATTTCCAGAGAGCGCCAGGAATAAGACTTAACCTCGCTAAGATCGGAAGTACCGGATCATGGCGCGGAACTTCCGGACTTCCGGAAGTACCGCGATTTCAACGGCAGTAGTACCGCACTCATTGACCAACGGTTACTTCTGACTCTCTGACATAGCCGTTCTGACCGGTCAGCGAGAGTCCGGAAGTACCGCGGTTTTACCTGCGGTAGTTCCGGATTTCCTGAATTTTCAGGATTGTTTATTGTAACGGCTATTTGAGGTTGGTGGGGGTATAAATACATCCCCACCAGAACTTGTTGTTGTAGTTGAACCTCCATTGAATACATTTGAGCCTAGTGCAACCTCTCACACCTCATTCACTCACTTGTGCATTCATTTGAGGTAGTTGACCCACATTTCAAGTGCATTGCATTCTAGTTGATCCATTAGGCACTTGAGTGAGATCAAGCCATAGTGGTCTATTCTCTTGGTGCTTGCCGGCACCTAGACGGCTTGGCGGAGTTTCGGTGATCTTCTCAAGAAGATTGTGAGAAGGCCTAGAAGATTGTGAAGGCTCGGAGCTCGCCTACCCGGAGAGGGAAAGGGCTACCAATAGTGATCGAGGTGTTTTAGGCTCATTCGTGGAGCCGGTCCGATTTGTTCGGGCTTACCTCAACGTGGACTAGGGGAGACCGGCAAGTCTCCGATCACCACGGTAAAAAGTAATCGTGTCAATTGTGGTTTGCTCTCTTGTGATCATTTTTGTTCAAGCAACGCTTTTCATTCATATTGCTTGTTTGCTTGCTTAGTTAGGGTAGCAATTGTTGTTCTCTACTATTCGATATTGTTCTTAGTCGATTACTTGTGTTAGTGATTGGTTGAGCCTCACTAGGTTGATTAGTGGTGTTATTGTTATCCTGCTCTAGTATATCCATCAAGTTTAAAATTGCTAATTAGAATTAGTATTCACCCCCCCTCTAGTCGGCCTCCTCGATCTTACAGACGGCGCCTCCGCTCTCTGGCGACGGCGATGGACTCCGGCAGCAGGGGAGGGAGCCAACGGGTGGAGCTTGACACGGGGAGACTATTTTGGGGAGTTGAAAGGGTAGGGAGTCAATGGAGAAGGTAGGAGGGGGAAGGGAGTGCTTCAGCTTTTTGGTGGCGGGGAAGGTTACCGGCGGTGAGGTAGCCCAATCGGCCGCGGTTACACGCACAAGGGGCCAAGGGGCTCACATTGGCAGTGGTGGTCGAAGCTCGGAGCCCTTGGAGTGAGCTGGCCACGGAGAGGGTGCGGCGGCCGGAAGGGAGCTTCGTCGCGGAGTCACCTCGGTGCTTCACCTGGCCAGGGGAGGACAGCAAAGGGTTTAGGGGGAATTGGAAATGCTCTGGGCGAAAGCAATTGAAAAACGGAGAGAGGAAGGAGAAGAATCAAGTTACGGGGTCATCGGCGCAGGGGAGAGCGGCGACGGCGATGGGGGCGATGAGGGTTCAATCAATCGCTCCTAGAGCTTCTCTGGGGTGACAGGAAGGGAAGTAGGGAAGGTGGAGTAGTTCGGGAGGTAAAGGGGAGTGAGAAGGCAGTGGCGGGGTTTTATACCCGGGCGGAGGGAGGTGAATCCGTGGGGGAGAAGGCACGACGCGGTTGCGATAGTCAAACGGGAGGACTGGGCGACGACCGGGCTGGCGGGGGAAAGGGAAGGGAAGGGAGAGGCTGGCCGGTGGGGCTGAGCGGAGGAGGCGGCGACGCATGGCGCGGGAGGAAGGCAGGGCGAAACCACGGCGCAAGACTGGGGCGAGACTCGGTCGTAGGCGTGGCGCAGGTGCGACCCCAACGTGCTGCGCGTGCGCGAGGAAGAAGACGGGGAGGGAGGAGGGCGCGAGCGCGAGAGGGAAGGGAGCGGCGCTCGGGAAAAGAGGGAGGCGGGGAGGGGGGTGGCGCCAGCGGGAGACGGAAAGGGGAAAGGCGAGGGAGGCGCCCGGGAGTGGGAGAAGGCGGAAAATAGCGGGGCGCCAAAGGAAGAGGGAGGCGCTTGGCCGAAAAGGGAAAGCGGAAACGAGGAGACTTTCCAAAAAGGGAAAGTTTCCGAAATTTACTCAAAAAATCAGCAAAAATAAGGAAAATGTTTTGTTTGAAATTTTGGGGCTTTTCATGATTCACCCCCAGATATTTCAAGAAGGGAGTTGACGAACTGCCTGCAGAAGATAGAAAATATTGTCAACGAAGCACACGGAATTTTGTCACTGCTGAACTTGCCAAGCCGTGCTGATGCTAACAGGAGACAAACTTTTGCTGATAATTCAAGTGGTATAGTCACTGCTGCAGCTCCGAGTTCATCAAGAAAAACTACTGCAGCTCCTCCGCCAGTAGTAATTGGCTGAGATAAAGATCGTGAGAGGACCATAGCTATGCTTCATGAGACACAACATGATGGCCAACCAAACACTAGCAGTGGTCTATGTTATTCTGTAATTGGCATTCATGGCATCCCAGGGTCTGGGAAATCTACCCTTGCACAGTATGTTTGTGCCCGTGAGAAAAATGACAAGCAAGAAAAAAAGGAAGGCCATTTCGACCTTGTTATGTTGATCCATGTTTCTCTGAATTTTAGTGTTGATACCCTTTTCAGAGAGATGCTTGAGGAGGCTACAGGGAAACTGTCCCCTGAATTCAAGAGCCTTAACACCCTAGAACAGAAGCTGGAAGAGGCACTGAGTGGAAAACAGTTCCTCCTGGTACTAGATGATGTCTGGTACAATAGGGATGTGTCACCAGGAGCTACAACAGATAATCTCTCCGCTGAAGGTTGGGGAGGCAGGAAGCAGGATCCTAGTGACCAGTAGAACTAGACATGCATTGTTAGCTCTAGGTGCTGTGAGATGTATTGCCATACCTGACTTGGATGAGAATACCTTCCTTGAATTGTTCATGCATTATGCACTTGAAGGTGCAATGATAGATGTCCAAGATCGAAAAATATTCGAAACAATTGGTGTTGACATTGCTAAAAGGCTGAAGAGATCACCTCTAGTAGCCGGAACAGTGGGAGATCAGCTATGTATAAGACCAAATGTTGACTTTTGGAGAAGAGTTCAGGATTGGGACATGCTGACTGATACCATGGGAGCTCTGTGGTGGAGCTACCAGCACCTTGATGAGCAGGCCAGGCAATGCTTTGCTTACTGCAGTATTTTCCCAAGAAGATGACTTATGGAGATCATATCTCATCCATCTAGGCTCCAAGTCTTACAGGATTTTGAAGTTGCCAGATTTTGCTTGAATTTGACAGCATCTTGAGATGTCTTGATCCAATATTTTTCTTCGAATCTTTGGGAGCAATAGCTTGCTGTGATATGTGAGAATCCATCTAGAGTCATCTTGGAAATCCTCTACCCACAAGCAAGTCATATCCTAAAATTTTAAAGTTTGTCTGATTTTGGTAAAATCTTACTTGTCTTTGGGAAATGTTAGAACTTTGACTAAGATTTATGCGATCATTTTATGAAATAGGTTCCTGAGATCCTTAGTAAGATGTGTTTTAAATTTCATCTCTTTTGATTGAGCATTTTGGGAGTTACACCATCTTGGTCTTGGCTTGGGCTGAATTTCTATTCTAGAAACAGGGGAGCGATCAGACTACTCCTAGGCCGATCCAACTGAAAACCAGTCAGATCGCCATGGTCAAGCCGATCAGACCGGCCTCTAGTAAGACCACTGGTGTTTTGCCAGTCAGACCGCACTCCTTGTGGCGGTCAGACCGGTGGGGTGCTGAAAAATCCCTCTCTTGGGTTTTTTTTTAAGTTTGTTGCTTTATTTTTGGTTTCTAATTTTGATCTTCATAGCTCTATAGCTATTGAAATGAAAAATTTATGAATACTTGGGGGAAAATTCGAAAGGTGCCATTCACCCCAGTCTGTTGCCATAGCCGGTCCTACAGCTTATGGCTTTACCTGAACTAACAGGCGGGGTGACTTGTCCGTCATCTTTTTGAAATGGCTTATCGGACATCCTTTTTAAAGTGGCTTATCGATTTATCGGCATTCGGTTCGTTCACACAAACACTCGTGTTAGGGTAAAAAGCCATCAGTCGTGACCATAAACCATCCGTCGCAGTAAAAAAACACACCTTAATTTTGAGGGTTCCCCAGTGGATCAAGCTCTTGTTAAATTGAACTCTCGCAGGGCTTACTATCGGTGCACACACCAAGACACAGGGCTCCCGCGCGTACAAGCGGGTGCAGCGCACGGACAATCCGCTGCTCTTCGACGTCGTGTACTAGGTACTACACACTCGGACAGTCAGAGGCCGCGACCCGTAGCGAAGCTATGAGCACTCGCGGAGCTCCACGGAAAGACGATATGATGTCATGGTTCATTGTTGAGAATAACGATATCATGGCTTTGCAAAGAATATGCAGCCGGCATACTCCATTGGTACAACAGCATCATGCTCGCATAGCTTCTTCTTACTTCGTACTTCTTGCTATCGCAAAATTCGTTTGGCTGGAGCTGCGCTGCGGCCCATGATGACTACCAAATAACTGGGCTGATGAACCTAATCAATCATGGGTCCACCTCGCAGGTTTTAACATACATGTGCGGAAACACAGATTAGCATGTTCACATTGAGGTTGCTAACGCTATCAAGTATCAACAATGATCCATGTCCTCTCTCTCTCTCTCTCTCTCTCTCTCTCTCTCTCTCTCTCTCTCTCAAAAAAAGATCCATTTCAAAGAAAAGTATCAACAATGATCGGTGTTAGTTTCAAATGAACAAAAACTAATGTTCGGTGTTACTAATTTCATTGGTTTTTCTTTAGGAGAATCGGTGTTATTTTCATGTGAAGAATAGCATCAGCACATCCTGCGTGTGTAATATTAACAAAAATTGTGCCATTAACCTAGCGTGTTCGGCTTATCTCATATGGCACCAATAGGTAGGGATGTTTATTTTGAGCGCGCTGTTCTCTGGAAAACTCCTGCCTCACATACTTTACTATAATACTCACCAATCTTTCGTTTCAATAGCACATGAATGGAAGGGCGTCCATCCAGCCCAAAAACAGAACAGGTCCAAGCACCTAGCCTACAATTTGACCCAATCCACACTGTAGTCCATTTGTGATTTGTATCACAAAGATAACTTCATGGATTCCCCCTTTCATAAGAAGTAGCAAAAAAGAAAAACTTCGTATGCATCGTTGAGCAGCCTAAAATCCTTTTATTTTCTCTTATTAAAAAGAAAACTTACACACATGTCCCAAATATCTGCAATTCATCACTTATCCAAAGGGTAACTATTTGTTGGGACAAGACATATACTGCTCCATCAGCCTATTAATTGAACATAACAGAGATGCATCACCAATAATAACAGAGATGCATCACCGCTGATAGAGAAATAGTAACTATTGACGAAGTTAGGCCTAATTGGATGCCATTTGTCGTGTACTACCCCCTCACTGCACGCTCACATTGCTGCTGTCTATCTACACGCATGTAATTGATGGCCCGATCGATCAATCCTGTCAAGATGTAGCTACAAGAATGAATTATTTGAATAAGATAGGTGACGAGCGTACATTGGTTTTGCCCAGGAGAACTGGTAAACGTTCCAGCTCGATTGATGAGAGGTGTGTCATGCAAGCATGAATACATATTCCTTATCTAATTTACTCCTCACATCACAAAGTAGTGATATTTTTTTAAGCATGATCCTTAAAATACAATTTTAACTAGAGATCATCTATCTATAAGGTGACTGAAATTTTCTTAAGGACAAGTCATTTTTTTTATCCATTCAATCAACACCCAATCACATGGCACGTCAATCTCTGTCCAGATCCTATGGTCACAAAAATTAACTTAGACTTAAGAAAATTTTAAGCGACCTCGAAATAACAAGTATGATATATGAAACCTAATCTATATAAATATAAACAAGTTGGGAAGCTAGACATACGAGTGTGCACCCAACTCATCAGGGTTCAAGTCCTAGATTTGGAGCTCGTGTTTACAATTTTATCTCTGATAAATTCTAAGTGTGTGTGTAGAGGATGGGCACGTGTGTATGTGGGTAGTGTGAGCATGTGAATACAATTGTATTTTTAATCATAGACATTGGAGTATTATAGCACATACAATTGTGTCCTAATATCTTGTTGCTCTTGTCCCCATCCCTTCCTGGGAATAATCCCCGTGGGTTTATGCAAATTGCTACCCCTATTTCCTGTAATGTCTTAGTTTGCTACTTAATTACGTGTTTGTTTTGAAGACTTCCAAGTCGTCGATCTTATCTTTTCTTTTTTTTCTTTTTAGAATTTATTTTCATGGCCTAAAACTTCAAGCATAGCTCAACCTAAAATCCTTTGAAGAAAAAGAAAAAAGAAAACTTACATGAATACTACGAAACATTCCAAAGGGAAATTACTTGATGGGATGAGAAACACACTGCTCGTGCTATTGAACATGATAGAGAGGTATCACTGTAATTAATAGATAAAATAGTTGCTTACTATCGATGAAGTCCCCTCTCTCTCTCAAAAAAAAAAAGAGACTAATATGAATATTGTTGAAGTCAAGACCATTTAGATCCGTATGCCACTTATTATGTTGCACCCTATCATCAGTCCTACTATTGACATGCATTTGATGATCTGAAGGATCAACCATATCATCTTAGTGTCTTTACTGCCCACCTAACAACTATACATGTAGCCCATGTGCGGATAGCTACAAATCATGAATGGTGCTAGGTCAGGTAGCAATGAGGATTAATTGCCTGATGAAGACATGTAGGTGACTAGGGCTTGGAGGATACATTGATTTTGCCCACATGGCTAGATGCATTGCATGGATTCCTATGACGTCAACAACACTTATTTTATTCAAACACACACTTGAGCACTTTAAGAAAATCCCTAAAAAGTCAGACGTAGGCCTTAGAACATGTGCGTACTTGAAAATGTTGTCCACTCTGAAAAGAGAGATAGACTTGTGTAATCTTTTATTTTTACGAGGGACATATAACCATCTTTGTGCACGTTCGTCAGCAAGTGTATGTGCCAAACTGCTAACATGTATGTTTTGTATCCGCCAATTTTTCTCTAGTTTTTTTTTAAGCCATGCTATGTGTACAAACCAAGATATATATAGGCCCAAACGCAAATGTGTGCAGAAAATCTGCATTCCCTAATTCTTTTTTTTAAATCCATTTTTACAACATAAATCTCATACGGAAGAATTATGATTTGTTTTTTTCCACTCTCTGCCTGGAATATGTACTGATGGACTTATGTTTGTTAGTTGGAAATGCTTCTCTCCCTTTGGCCCAGGGCAGAGCCAATAAGAATTTCCAAGAGAGAGTGCATCAATGCAACAAAAACCCTTCCGATAGTTCCAACAAGTGGGAGCATGGACATATAATTTAACTTCACAGTTTTAGACAAGTATAGGAGTCCCTTCATGACAAGCACCTAAAAGATATAGAAAAATGCTCATTTGCGGATATTAATTAGCCAGGGTATTGGCCGATAATTTACAGTTGACATATAATTATGCTGAAAGTTGTTGTGCATGCATGATGAATGTATTTTAGGTGTATTCTGCTCAAAGGCTCGAACACATTCATAATCATGTATACATTCATTTTAGAATATTATCACAAGCATTCCCAATAGCTTTCTATAAGATTTTAACAACTATATGCATCAATCTCGTATTTTCGCCTCTTTTCCAACTGGAGGATAGCTAAAAATTAGCAACGCCCAAAAATATATATGCTTGGTCTTCTTTTATCCATTGGTCAAGTCTTTAATTATGTAATTTTATATCTGGCATTATATATAACTGTACTAACTTCAATAATACTCTCTCTAGTCACAAAAAGAGTGACGTTCTAGAATGCATGCAGTCAAAACAAAATAATATTGACCAAACATATTGCCTCGAATATATGGTTTGGAAATAGGAAAATAATAAGAGTGAATTTGTCATGAAAAATACTTTCATAATATTTTAATTTTATGAATTTTTATGAATATATTATATGATGATAAAACGGAGTGGTTAAAGTGGCATTTTGTTGACTTCAAAAATTATAAAACGTCACTCTTTTGTGGACTGAAGAGAGTACATGCTTCTCAAGTCAATAATTTCATGTCAGTCACTTGATCCAACCGTACCGATTACGACTCTATTTACGTGTAGGTCCACCAACCACATGTTGTTATCCTTGCTTTGTTGGATTGGGCAGGATGTTTAACGCTGATTTGATTTGCGCCCCTGTCACTCACAAGTAGATGTAGAATCTGGGCCTATGTATTAATGGATGTGGGGCACTTTTCCTTAATAAATTTGGCAATTTAGAAATTTTTCACACCATAATTTTCTATATATGCTCCAAATTTCCCTTTAAAATCTCTAATAATTTGGTAGTTTTGAATTCAAATGTAATAAATTTATGAGTTTCAAATTCATAACATTTTAAAACATTGATTTCTATTTCACTGAAATTAAAAAATAATCTTTTGGTGAATTATACTTTTTATTTTCTTTACCTAGATGAGGTGTGCGTAGGTTTCTTATGACCATTAAATTATGGTTTTAGGTAATTAAAGATGCTTCCGTGGCTGTGTTGATGACTCTCTTTGAATTTTGGCCTATGTTTCCTTTAAAGTCTAAGAGCATGTATAATAATGTGATATCAGCTATCTATAAATATTATTATGTAGGACATGGAACAATGTGGAGAAGAGAGAGAAAGTATAGAGAATTAAGCCATCTCTCATGCAACAGTTGGTTGTAATATGAGAAACAAGACACATGTAAAAAGATAATATATTGTAGTAGCTGTCTTTAGTGTTATCTAATGCCTACTGCTCTTATCCCCGCTCATTTCGGCTTCGGCTTCGGTTTTCGGCTTATTTTTTACTATTTCTAAATTTCGTCTTTTTTTTAATTTTTTTAGCTTTTTTACTGGTTCTTTTTTCTCGTATTCGTTTGTATTACATGTGCTGGGCTAACTCGTTTTTTCTATTTTTAAAGTTTTTAAATTTTAATTATACCAAATAAACTACCATTAGTTACGGTGTATTTTCAACCGGCTACAATGCATATGCTCTGATAGCATTGAGTTGGTTCTCAGAATATATACATAGCACTCCGTGCCAGTTGCAAGCTCTAATCAAGAACCTGCTGGATGGCCTAACTCTCCTACATCTCTTTCCTTCTACCTCTGAAAAGCCTCAATGGCGGATCCTCTGACGCTATCGGCAGTCGGGTGGGGCATATCCACCGCAGGGTGGATTATCGCGCCCATCATCACCAAGCTTCTGAACAAAGCTTTCTCCCACATCAGCTCCGACGAATCAAAGAAGCTTCGTCACCTAGAGACTAACATTCTCCCTCGACTGGCGCTTATTCTGAAAGCAGTGGAGAGCATTGGACGTAGGGGTCACTTTGAGCAATTGGTGAAGGAGCTCAAGTCTGCTTTCTATGAAGTGGAAGACATCCTGGATGATGTGGAGTACTGTCGTCTCGAAAAGCAACTCACCATCAGTTCGAAGAAGCGCAAAAATGCTTCGGATGATGGTGCTGACCCCTCAAACCAGGTCATTTCTTGCCACCCTCAATTTCCAGTTGTTTAATCGCATACTTCATTACTCATCACCATGTAATTAATCTGATCACAGGGTAGCTTAATTATTGAGGTAGAACTGGACGTAATAGGTTAAAAGGATGTTCTTTTTTGTATATAAGAAAATGTCTGTTTTATTTCCATGCCCAATAACATCGAGGTATATATTTTGAAAATGCTTTTCCCCTTTGTATATGTGGATATGTGTACTATCACCACCATCCTATGTGCCCCGAGCATGATGTAAGCTTCCAAACATATCAAACCACCGCCTCATCTTCTTCTTCTTTTTTCGAAATGGAAGGGGGAGAGGCACCTCTTTAATCCCATTAAAAGAAACCATGCATAGAGTACTAGAGAAGTTCAGGCCCTGTTCTTTTCAGCTTTTAAAAGGGTCTGTTCTTTTTCTCCGAAGCTAATGGCTTTTGGCTTTTGCTACAGTACCTAACTTTCAAATAGAGTATTTTCTCTAGACGGGGTCTATAAGTTAAACGATGTACACGTTAGAAGCCCAACATATGTACCATCCAAAATCGCAAGTGAGTATCTCTCTCTCCGTAATCTGTACCGTAAACAGTCAAAATTCAAAAATTTCAGCCAAAAGCCATAAGTTGCAGCCGTTGCCAAACAGGCCGAAAAGCTGCTTTTTGGCTTTTCTACAGTAACTAGTTTTTAAACGGAGTATTTTGTCAAGACAGGGTCTACTAGTTAATTGTAGTATATACTTTATTGACTTCATTTATATCGGCAAAAACCGTACATGAGTTTCTGTTATTCTGTAATCTCTCGTACAAACAGTCTAAAAGCCACAAGCCGCAGCCAAAAAGAACAGGCCCTCAACCGAAGACCTCCTTGTTTTTTAATCATTGTAGTGTCGTTGGACTTTGGAGGGCTAAGATAGTACATGTGCCTAACAAGTGGTTTTGCATTTTCTATATATTTTAGGTAAAAATTATTTTTGAAATCTATCTATTATATTTTCAAAAGCGATAGAAAAATGACTGATCACATTCGTTCTTAAAGTCTAGAAATTCCCACGTTAATCGATAAAAAATAGAAATATCTGCACCATCGATTGGGGAGAGTCCAAATTATAATGGTCCATATTAAAAAGAAGAGTCCATATCAAGTACAATCCAAAAATAACACAAATTTAGATTAAAAATAGAATAAAATAAAATAAATAATTGGATTTCCAAATGAATTCCTAAGTAAAATCCTTAACTGAATATAATTCCAAATAAGAATTAAATAAAAATTTTCCAATTGAATTTGTATATGAATTCCAACCAAAAGTAACTAAACTTCAGAATAAAAAATAAAATAAAATAGTAATTTGATTTGGGATACTAATTCCAAAGTAAAATATCTAAATAACTGTAATTCAGAATACAAAAATAAAAGAAAATTTTAGAATTTGATTTCTATATGAATTTCAAAGTAAAACCCTAAACTAAAATTCAAAATAAATTAAATAAAATTATCAATTTGATTTGTATACAAACTCTAGTAAAAAGTAACTAAAAATTTGAATAAAGACAGCGCAAAATGCTGTCAGAGGAGACCATAGCACGTATAGTGTCGGAGGAGGCCATAAAAGAGTGTAATGGCATTAATCTATCCTTCAAGAAGACATTGACCTACGAGGAAGCAGAGTTGAGGAGTGATCGACATGAGAGTAGAGGACATCGAGCACGTATAATACAAGCCATTTCTATTCGATGACTGCTCAAATACAAGTTTTCATGTTTCAAATGATGCAGGGCAAATTAATGCCCCTCGAGTATCTAAGTAAGACTAAGCATAGTGCTTAGATACAAACTTATTACTAGTATGTTTACCACTATATCAAGTGTGATAAGATTTTATGTCTAAAGTCAAGGAGTGGGGCATATTAGCACAATTATTAATTGGGACTTAACTATAAGCTTAACATGAATATAATTTGCATAATAAATTAAAACATGCAATTTAATAATTTAAATCAACATAAATTGCATTCAAAATAGTAACTGCAATATGATCAAAGTGATGACTTATCTTGCTCAATTTATTGTGGCCTTGATCTTACTCAAAGTCTTCTCAGTCAATGGTCTTAAACTCTTGGTCTTCCTCTCTATTCTCTTCTTGCTCTCACTTGATCGGTTGCTTCTTCGAGACTCCAAATTCTAATTACACGATAAACAACCAAATCCAAATAAATATGAATGATTTCAATTAAATTTTATTATGATTCAGATGGTGACATGAAACAAGGTGTAGTGAGTACAGGATGTAGACGAGTTCAACAGTGTTTGAGTAAAAGGGGAAACGGTAGGGAGAAAATCTGTCAAAAAGGGTATCAAAGAAGGTTCATTAAGGATGGTGGAATATTCATGGAAATATTACATTTCAGGTTCAAAATGGTTAGGCATAACCGACCAGAGGCTACTATTGTCTGAACCTTAATTTAATGACTTCTTTATTATTTGATATTTATTAAGAAAAATATATGACTCAGGTGAGACCTATGGATAGATACAAGGCTCTAATGTGATAGGTAGAGTTTTAATTAACCATATTAATCTTATATTTCACATTTTTTGGAAGTTCATGATGTATAATTATTTGAGGTTTAATTGCTAATTAATCAAATGATTAATCCAATAATTAGCTAAGGTGTGAGAATATTTATTTAACCAATTTCCACTTAACAGCTTTAGTTATGCCACTATTTAGTAACAATCTGTGGCTGATAATAAATCTTAAGGTTTAAATGTATTTGGACGAAATATAACTCTTATCTTAGTTTGGATACTACTAGACTTTGATTGTAGGCCTACTGATATGTTGGCACATTATTTTAGTTAAAGTCTAATTAATCAGCTCTATTACCTGCAATTCATTCACTTGTAGTTTAGTAAAATTATATTTAATGATTAATGGCCCAGGGGTTATTGTGATAATCAATTATATTTTAATAGATATACAAAGTTGTATTTTAGCCTAATCTCTAATCACAGATGCTCTTTGGATTAAATGCTGGTGATATTCTAATTATCCTTAGTCCTTATCTAGCATTTTTTTATCTATATTAAAATCTATTTATGTGGGACTGAACTTATTATATACCATTATATTTCAATGTCATCTTAATTAAATCTTCAATTAAGATTTGAGTGCTAACGGCATGCTAATGACAAATATTATATTTGATTAGTGCCTACAACTGACATATGAGTTTCTAAAACGAATATTGTTGGCTTAAAAAATAACCTACATCCTATCCAACTATTTTTAGGAAGAACCATTAATTAAAGTGGATACTTCAGATTAAATACTAGTAACATATTCCCCTACTCACCCTATTTGGTCATTTCTTTACCCTGAGTAACTTTGACTATTATTTACATTTACACAAAATTATATTTTAACATTACCTTTAATTTAGCTTGTATTTTGGAACCAAGTGCTTAAAGATGTATTAATGGATTATCTTACTTGGCCTATCACTAATAATGACCCAAATGGTTATTTGACATTTGCAATATGATTTATTTTTACATGGCCCCTATTTAAAGTTTTCACATCAAATTAAATACTAATTATCTTTGAATACTTCCAATTATCTTCCAAGGTAATTAAATCCAGTTTAAACACTAGTGGTATATTGATCGAATTAATTTCCTTTATTAACTATTCACAAAAGGGCCCTCATGATGATTGAGATATGGAAATAATTATTACTATTTTCACCTATCTTAATCTTGCACTCATTACTTTTAGTCATTAATTAATTTGCTTAATCCTTATTGACATGCCACTATTCAAGATTTAATTATTTCTGATGACCTAAAACCTCATTTTAATTCCAAAAATAATTTTTATGTACAACTGAATTATATTTCACCATATTCCTACTTTGAATTTTTTAAAAACATTTTAATTCTAAAATTGATCACATACATATTAGTAACTGCCTTAATAAACTTTTGATTGTATTGGGCCCACCTGTCATTGATTGAGAGAGCGAGATAGAGAGGGGAACAGAGAAGGAGAAAGCATGACATAGGAGAAATAAAGGGAGCCGAACAAGGAAGGGTGATGCTTGGCTCTAGAGGTGGCGACGACAGCGAGGGACGACCGAAGAGGCGGAGGCGAGCTTAAAAATGGGTCGCCAGAGGGAGTGAGTAGCTAAGGGAGGTGGCGTCGCGGGCCATTGGCAACTTAGGGCGGCCAAGTGTGGGGAGGAAGAAGGGTCGCGGTGGCGTCGGACTGAGAGGGGGAGAGGTGAGGAAAGCATGAGTTGGAGGGGGTCAAGGGGAACTCACCAATTAGTACCCTTTTGAGTAATTTTGCTAACACTATTTGATTGCTAGTTAGCGTGGGCATGCAATAATTCAATAGTGTTTTCCTTTACGCTATTCAAAGTTTCTCCTTTGTTGGCCCAAACTTAGTGCTATGTGTTTTGTTGGGAAGCATATTACAGGCCCAAGCACACTTAAACCTCTCATCCCATAATCTTGATAGCTGGCGAAAGGCTATCGTTTTCACAATTTTGGCAAAATTTTGCTCATTTCATTGCTTTCAATACCCTCCGAAGCAATTACGATTCGATCAAATTTTGGCTGAATTATCCCTATTTGAATTTTATCTAAATTTTAGTTAAATTTTGTCAAAATTCAAATGGCGTTTGAACATTTCGTTCCAAATTTTGAATGAAAGAACAAAATATCATTCCATTCGTTCATATCGCTGAACTCTGAGATTTTTTTTCTAAATCGAAACTATTTTCCTAGTTGTCAGTAGCCCTAGTTCGTTGTTTGTTCACCACTCGCGATGGGAATGGAGACAACAGTCTCCAGCTACACCTCGCTGTCTCTCCATCAAGTCTTTTTGTCTGCGGCAAAAAACACGATCTATTCCCTTTAATTTCAGAAACGCTATTTTTTCTTCTGGAGTGTAAGAACAACCTGCATAGACAAAGAGTTAAACAGTATAGATGGAGAGTCAGAGTGTTGAGGAACCATTGTTGGTGACTAATCCGATCGATTCTTCTGCTTAATGCAAAACAAGATCAATCACAGAAGACAGAAAATAGTAGATTGAAACAGAGAAGTAGAGAGAACTCCTTGTTTTTCTTTATTGCTTTCTTTCTGATTGTGTGTACAAAATTACCGGTACAACTTTCTATTTATAGTCTACTGGTGAAGTGCCTAGCATAGGCCAAAGCTTCGAGCCCAGGCCTAGGTTTCCTAACACTCCCCCTTGGGCACTCATCCGACATGTTCATGCCTCGTCAAATTTTGGAAAAATAGTACATGATACATGTCATGCTGCGTTGCATGAATTGCCTCATTGAAACATTGGTCGAGAAACTTCAGGAAAACTTGTCGAAGGGAAGAAGAGTACAATCCACCCAATTTCATCCAATCTTCAGGACTAATTCTTTTGGGTACTTAATCTTCATGACCAAGATTTAATAACGGGCTTGAGAAAATTCTCCCCCTGAATTCTACACTTCTCTAAGTCTCATCATTCCAATTCCTCGTATGCATCCTTTGCAATTCATGAGCATAGAAGAACTTAGTGTTGATATGCTTTGTGAGATGACTCTTTACATAGTCCGTCTGCACTTGTGCAACATAAGCTGTATTATCTTCATAGATAATTATGAGGGCTTGCACAATATTCATCCCACATGACTGCTGGATGTGGGGAATCATTCGTCGTAGCCAAGCGCATTCCCATGCGGCTTCATATAGCGCTATAATTTCTAAGTGGTTCATCGAAGTCGTTACAAGACTTTGTTTAGACAATTTTCAGGAAATTGCAGTTCCACCACACAAGAATACATAGCATGTTTGTGACCTTGTGGTATGCAGATCCGATAGGTACCCAGCATCTACATAGCCACTTAAGTTCAAATCTTGATTCTTTCTGTAGAACAATCCAAGGTCCTTGCTTCCTTGGAGGTATCGAAATATATTCTTTATTCCCTGCCAATGCCTTTTGGTAGGTTCTGCACTATACCTTGCTAAAAGGTTTACGACAAATGCAATGTCCGATCTAGTGCAGTTTGCTAAATACATAGTGCTCCTACTACACTTAAGTATGGGAATTCCGGTCCCAAGACTTCCTCCCCCTCTTCCCTAGGTCGGTATGGATCCTTTTCTTGCTGTAAAGACCTCCTGATCATTGGTACTTTCGATGGGTATACCTTCTCAAAGCCAAACCTTTCTAGCACCTTCTGGGCGTAGGTTGACTGATATAATAATATTCCTTCAGGGACATGCTCAAGCTGTAGGCCTAAGCAATATTTGGTTTTACCCAAATCTTTCATTTCAAATTCTGACTCCAGGTAAGAACTTGCTTATTTTATGTCTTTCATTGTCCCGATGATACTCAGGTCATGTATATTCACTGAGATTATACAAAATCCATTCTAGGATCGTCGTATAAACACACAGTGACAATCTTCATTGTTCTGTAGCCAGCCTTTCTTGCATAGAAAGTCGCTTAAGCGATTACACCACATCTTGCTAGATTGCTTCAGTCCGTACAGTGATTTCTTGAGCTTCACACTGTGCAGATTTCTATTTGCTCTGTCTTGGTTCGGAATGGGGATACCTTCAGGTGCCTTCATATAAATCTCCGAGTCCAAGTTTCCATAAAGGTATGCAGTTACCACATCCATCAATTTCATTTCTAAATTCAAGTTTACTGCCATTGAGATCAAATATCTAAAGGTAATTTCACTCATGACTGGAAGTAGTAGGTTTCTTTATAATCAACTCCTGAACGTTGAGTGAAACCTTGTGCTACCAGCCTTGCTTTATATCTTACAACTTCATTTCTTTCATTTCTCTTTCGAACAAATTCCCACTTATGCCCTATAGGGTGCACATGGGGAGGTGTGCAGCATACGGGCCCAAACACCTCTCTTTTATTCAGAGGCAATAATTCAGTTTCTATTGCCTTTTTTCAATCTTTCTAATCTGATCTTTTCTTACATTCAGCGAGGAATGCAGGCTCGGGATAAAGATTGATGATTGTGGCAATTTTCTTTGCGAAGTAGATATCAATATTGGCTATTGTCCTATTCATGGACTCTCCCATGTGCACATAATTTATAGCTATTTCTTCATGAGTTGCTTCTTCTGGAGCTTCTCCTCGCCAATCACTTCTTCCAATTGCAGTGGTAAGTCCCTTTAGTTTTTTAGCTCCGATATGTGCGCACACATCCATGCTGATTTCTCCCTCCAAGGGAATGTTCAAATCCAGTATGCCCTTTCCTGAGGGTGCCATACTGGTGCCAAGTCTCAACTGGCTCCCCTTCTGGTTCTGGGGAACTTCAGTGATCGGCTATGACAAGTCCTTATCCTTCTTCACCAGGCGTCCCCGGTTACTTAGGATTCAAGGGACCGGAGTTCTCATCCTTTTATTCTGTGGCCTCTGGATGGGATTAGGGATACCTTCTACTTTTTTTTGGTATTTCAACCCTCTCCGGTGCATTGCGTGCAAGCATATGCAACTTAGTCACGCTGTTCAAATCACTAAAGTGATCAGGCAGTTGATTTATTAATGCTTGCAAATTAATGATCTTCTAGACTTCTCTATTTGCTTCACTAGTGCGCGGTTCATGTACATGGACTCCTGTGGCTTGCCACGTAATTTCCCGATATTTTTCATCGAGGGGTTGATTTCCTCCCCATAATATTGGAAAATTATCCTCATCAAATATGCAATCAGCGAAGCGGGCGGTATGCAAATCTCCTATCATGGGTTCTAAATATCTGATTATGGATGCAGTCTCATAACCAATGTATATCCCAGTCTTACAAAGAGGACCCATTGCAGTACGCTATGAAGGGGGTATAGGTACATAAACCTTGCATCCAAACCTCCTGAGATGAGAAATTTTCGATGATGACCCTCGCACTAGCTGCATAGGTGAATGGATGTTGTAGGCCGATGGTCTAAAGTTGATGAGATTCGCTGCATGTAGAACTGCGTGTCCCCAACATGTAGCTGGCAAATTATAAATCTGCAAAAGAGGTCGGGCAATAAATTTAATTCTCTTGATTAATGCATCTGCTAGTCCATTCTGGGTGTGGACATGCGGTACAGAATCCTCAACTGTAATTCTCATTGTCATGCAATAATCATCAAATACCTTTGAAGTAAATTCTCCGGCATTGTCCATTATGATGGACTTTATGTGATGATTAGGGAAAATGTTTCTGATGCAATTATCTGCGAGATCAGCTTTGCGAAAGCATGGTTTCTCGTGGACAATAAGCCTACGTGCGACCATTTCGAGGAAGCATCGATGAGCACCATGAAATATTTGAACGGCCCTGAAAGTGGCTGAATGGGACCGCAATGTCTCCTTGGATGCATTCCAGGAATGCAGAGACTTCATTCTTCACTTTCAGAGTGTAGAGTCTAGTAATTAATTTCCCGGTGGCACATGCAGAGCACACAAAATCTTCGTGATTCGGGAAATTCTTTACATTAATATTATGCCTTTGGGAATTGTTGATTGTATTTCTCATCATTCTAAGACCTGGATGGCCTAATCTGTCATTCTAGAAACAGAAAAGTTCAGAACTTCTAAATACTGTCTTCAGGGCAGTATAGGCTGCAGGTGCCTTGATGTTGGTGTAGTATAGTCCAGTTCTAATGAAGAAAGTTTTTCTAATACCATTTTTCCATTTGCTTCGCACTTCATAATGAGCAGGTATTCCTTACCGTACTCTTCTTCAGTCTCAACGTGGAAACCGTTGGCGCGAATATCCTTAAAACTTAGGAGACGCTGGGTACAGTAAGGCTTCCTGAATAACCAAATTTTGCCCATTAGTAGTATAATTGTGGCTCTTCTAGAACCAATTATACATGCATCGCTACCGACGATTGTCGTAAGGCTACCAGCATTCTTATGAATCGACTGAAAATACTTTGTCTCTCTTAAGATGGTATTCGTTGTGCCACAATCGGCTAAGCACACTTCCTCCATAGGACGCCACACATGTTCTAATATAAGGTATTTTATTAACATGTATTAGAAGACAATCAACACATAAATAAAATACTTCAATATCAGAACATATCATGCCGTTATAAACTGAATAAATGAATGAATTATTCAAATATCATTCAACCATCACGAGAAAATAAAAATGCTAAAGTACCATCCATGCAAGTTCTAACTTGTCCTTTTCACACAAAATAAATGATAATTAAAGTCTAAATGCATTCTGTGCATTAGATTGAATCTGCTAGGAAATCAGAGACTTCATCTGCTATTTTCTTGGGGTTGATCTGCTCTTCGAGAAAAATCATGGCGGTGGCTGCTGCTAGGTCAAAAGGGGGTGCTATTGCCGGGATGGCTTCAACCTCCATCAACGCAGACAGCTGCTCAGAACTCTCCCCCTCAACAAATGCAAAGTGGGCTTCAGGGTGCCCTTTGCCATCCTTCTTCTTCTGGGGCTTGGAAGGCATCGATGACATACTGCGGCTCTTTACAGATCCGCGACCAATGCCACCACTTGCCACACTTGAAGCAGGATTGGTCCTACTGACCATAGGTCTTGCCACCCCGCTTTGGCTTATTTGCCTTATTCTCACTTGGAGCATTTGACTTGTCTTTCTGGGCTACGGCCTTACCCTTCCTTCCCCTTCTCTTTATCAAGGGCTTTCGCACCTTGTAGCTCCCAGCATTGGCTTCACGGCCAGCGGAGCTCCCAGGTGGCTGAGCCTCCGCAACCTGCATCATATCAATCAATTCATCATACTCCTTATAGTCATCTTGACGATAATTGTGTGCGGAAAGTGGATAGGGTTTTCTCAATCTTCTGCTCATCTGTGATCTGGTTGCCACAAAGTTGAAGATTGGTACAAATCCTGTGCAAGGCAAAATTGTACTTCCAGACCGTCTTGAAGTTGTCAAACCTCAGTCTAATCCATTCTTACTCTGGCTGAGGAAGAATGGTCTACTTTAGCCTCTCGAACCGCTTCTTGAGTGCAGTCCAGAGTGCTAGCGTGCTCTTCTTTACCATGCACTCATTCTTGAGAGTGAGACAGAGATGATGCCTGAGAAAGTGAAGTGCCTGATCATTTTCCTCATGGGTGGGTTAGGCGTCATGCGGTGCGCCAATCCCAATAGCTGCACGGAGTTTCTTGGCACCAAGTACTATCTCGACATCGAAAGCCCAAGTCAGATAGTTTTGGCCACGCTGGGCCAGCTCCTCGAACTCCCGTTTTGTGATGCCAGTCATCCACATGTGCATGCAAAAAATAAATAAGTTTACTACCGATAAATATGCATGGAATAATTTACTGTAGGTAAATAAATGGTACAGAAGACTCTCGCAATGTTTCAGAATTTTCTATGAATTTTCTATAAATTTTACTGTTAATTTTGTTGATTAAAGGCAATTTAAATAATTACGATTAACTAAAACAGTAAATAAATACAGAAAATAATAATGACAGAAATAAACATGCCTCAAATGCTAAAAATAATTCAAAATTCGGATTTCTGGGGCCCTTTTATGCCAAAATATGAATTTTCAGTGAATTCTGCAATTTTCGAGGGTCTATACGCAATTTTTCAGTTTAGAGAAAGATTTCGCGTAATTTTTTTATTTTTCAAGGGGTTTTCTGCAAGATTCAGGACACATCTAAAAAATCGAAGGACCTATTCATAATTTTCAGAATTACGATGGCTTGTATGCAAGATTCGGGATCCATATGCAAAATCTGAGGGCACTTTGGTAATTTTCATAACTCCGGGGTTTTTCTGCAAAATTGCCGACGCCTCCGTCCGGGCCGCGCATTCGGCCTGATCCGCTGTCTCGACCCGTTTGGCCTGCTCGGCTCGATAACAAGAGGCGGGATAGGGTTTCCCTACCCTATTCACACAGTGGCGGCGGCCCAAGCAACCGGCTCGGGCGGCGCGCTCGGCGGGTCGGGCGGCGGTTCCAGGCTGGCAGAGGGGAGGCAACTGCGGGCCGGCGGCTCGTGACATAGGTCATATCAATGTAGCCCGTCAATGTTTACAAGAAAAGCGCGGTGGGATTTTCCATGCTCTGATCCTTTCTTTTTGGTCCTCTGGGAGATACAGACTTCATTTTTCTCCAACCAGCTCAGCTTTTGCTTGTATTTGCAGGATGTTGGTTCCAGATCAAGTTGGACTATGACTGGGCCTTTGAAAAGTCGCTTGAAGGAAATGCTGAAGAAGATAGAAAAACTCATTGACGAAGGACAGAAGATTATTGGGCTGGCAAACCTGCCAAGCAACAACGAAAATGGCAACCATAGCCCAGAAGGTACTGCTAAATATGTACAGAAGCCCACTGCTGCAGATCCACCATGCAAGGTAACTGGCCGAGACGAGGACCGTCGGCGGATAATAAGTATGCTTCGTGATACAGAAAATGGTGATAACCCAAGCTCAAGTGGTGGTAAATGTTTTTCTGTAATTGGCATTCATGGCATCCCCGGGTCTGGGAAGACAACCCTCGCACAATATGTTTGCGAGTATGAGGAAAAAGGAAGGTATTTCGACCTAGTTATATGGGTTCATGTTTCCCAGAATTTTCGTGTGGATACCATTTTCAGTGAGATGATTGAGCAGGCTACAGGGAAACCATGCCCTCAATTCAAGGGTCTTAATGCCCTACAAAAAACATTGAAGGAGGAACTGCGTGGAAAACGGTTCCTCTTGGTACTAGATGATGTCTGGTACAACAAGGATTTGAGTCAGGAGGCGCTTTCTCCATTGGAGGTTGGGGAGGCAGGAAGCAGAATCCTAGTGACTAGTGGAACTAGAGATGCATTATTGGCTCTGGGTGCTGTGAGATCAAGATGTATTCCGATATCTGACTTGGCTGACAATGACTTCCATGAATTGTTCATGCATTATGCCCTTGATGGTGCAGAGATGGATGACCGAGATCGGGGAGTATTCGAGATGATTGGGGTTAACATCGCAAAAAAGCTGAAGAGATCACCTCTAGCAGCCAGAACAGTGGGAGGACAGCTACGCATAAGACAAGATGTTGACTTTTGGAGAAGTGTTCAAGATCGGGATCTGTTCAATGACACAATGGGAGCTCTGTGGTGGAGTTACCAGCATCTGGATGAACAGGTCAAGCGATGCTTTGCGTACTGCAGTATTTTTCCCAAAGGATATCCTTTGAGACGTGATTATTTAATTAACTTGTGGGTGGCAGAAGGGTTTATAAACGAAGAGGAAGTTGAAGCTGTTGGTGGAGATTATCTCCACAAATTAGTGGCGACCTCATTCCTGCAGCTAGTAATAAAGTACCAGAGGGGCGAGGAGTACTATTTAGTTCATGATCTGCTGCATGATTTAGCAGAGACGGTCGCAGGAAGTGATTGTTTCAGAATTGAGAGAGGCTGGGCAGCACAAATTCCTCAAGATGTTCGCCATCTATTTATTAAGGATTTTAGTGGAGCAGTGATTACTGACAAGATTGTCAAACTGAAGAATTTACGCACTCTGATCATTGATGGAGAGGAGACGAGTCTTGAGGCAAAAGTCCTTGATGCTATCTTCAATAGCCTGGGGACTTTGCGGGTACTTAGTGTAGAAACCCAGCATACACAATTAATAGTCCCAGAATCTATTAATCAGTTAAAGCATCTACGCTATCTTGCTGTTGGGAGCATGTCTCATATATATTTACCAAACCTATCCATGCTTTACCATATGCGGGTGCTAGATTTTGGTGGTTGCCAAAATCTTGTACGAAACATTGGCTGGTTGACGTCACTCCAAAGGTTACCTATCTTCCGAGTAAGGAAGGAACAGGGGTACGAGTTACGGCAGCTGAAGCACCTAAACAAGCTTCGAGGCAGGCTAGAGATCAGAGGTCTTGAAAATGTTGGAAGCAAGCAGGAAGCTATTGAAGCCAATCTAGCTGATAAGAAAGGACTCACAGAACTGGTTCTGGTCTGGGATGATGAGAGCTGCAATACAAATGTTCAAGCAGAGGTACTTGAGGGCCTTTGCCCACCGATGGAGCTTGATAGGCTGGAAATCAAGGGCTACCACGGTTCGAGGTACCCAAACTGGATGGCGGGTGAGCAGAACGGCCGAAAGTACCTGCACGAACTTAAGCTCTCCAGGAGCAGCCCATTGGGAAACTAAGGTTGTGTTTGGTTTATTGACAAGGTGGGATGGGATGGTCCTGTCCCTGGCTTTGGGATGAGATGATCCTATTTTTTGTTTGGTTAGGGGGATAGAGTCATCCCTGTTTTTTGTTTGGTTGGAAGGATAAAGTGGGATAGAATGGTCTTATCCTTTGTTTGGATGGAAGGATGAAGGTGGGATATGTGTGGCCTTTGAGTTTTTTTTAAAAAAAAATTGGAGGCTATTGTTGATATGTTTGTACACATAAGCCTTTGAGTTTTTTTTTAAAAAAATTTAAACAAAATAGTACTTAAAAAAACAAAGAGGTGGGATGACTCTGTCCCATGAAAAAAAAAGAGGATTGCCTGGTCCCGGATCTACAAGGAATATTCCTAGTGGGATGTCCTTGACTCTGCTTGTCCCGGAAGCAAACACCACTCCGAGGTGGGATATCCTATCTGGGACGTCCCCGTCCCTCGAACCAAACACTGCCTAAGGGGGCTGTGGCCATCCCTGTGGAGTGTGGACCCACCAGTTTCTTGTTTTCCAATAAGATGTGGGCGCGTAGGAGACTTATGTATTTGTACTGAAGATTATTCGAATAAAGAATATCATCAAATTCCTCTCTCTCGTATCTTGTCTTTTTTGTTTATCAACTTTTGCTCTTGCTAATTACTATAATTGATCTTGCTCTAGTCATGATAATTGACTGTACAGATCGCTTGATAATACTAGTCGTTTAACATGTTATCAACACGACTTCTATAGGCCAACCAATCTAATAGATCGGTTATAGATAGGATAAGTTTTACCTCTTCGTGGACTCGAGTGCATGACGAATTGATCATGCGCTGTAGACTCGTTTTGCGTTCGTTCGTTTTACCCCTCGTTGCAATCTATTAAAATTGTTGGCTTTGGAAGCCGAAATAGCCATCCGCCAGCAAGCTGGTGCGCATGACACGCCTGTACGCGCGCATCCCCGCCACGGCATCGAGGACAGCACACCGCCGCCGCATCCAACGCGCGCTGCCCCTCCGCAAACGCGCGCAGCGCTCCCGAACGCGCCGGTCCAAATTAAGGGCCAGATGTTTCTTTTTTATTTTTAGTAGAATTTCTATAATATTTTTTTTCTCAATCAATGTAATCAATCATCCTAAATTTTTATTGTAGAATAGATAACACTCGACGGTTAATACATTTTAACTTTAATTAGAATCCACCACATCGATGGCGATTCTAGAAAAATTCAAAGGTGTACAATACATATTGTTGGGAAGCGTGCAGAAGAATAGTTCTTGTCTTTTTTCTGGTTGAGTGCCACTTTTTTCTCATGGATGGTTTTTACTCAATTATTTTGCACATCCATATTTTTCTTTTTCTTTGGTATATGGATTTTAGTGTGGGTCATCTAATATTCTTTTTATTTATTGGGTTCATTTAGAATCTATAGTGGGAAGCCTTGCCTTATTAAATTTCTTGTTTTATTTGAGACATTCACTGGTGATTGTTTACTGACCATAATAAGTGTTCACTAAATCAAGGGATGGACATTTTTCTTTTTTTTCTAAGAATTTCTAGCTTATTTCTCTATTTTTAGCAACTCTAAATCTCATTCGATCGACTTTTAGTATATAAAGATAGATTTTGTTTTTTTGGAGATTTACATTGGAATTCGTATGGAAATCAAATTGCCAATTTTTATTTTCTTCCCCGAATTTTAGTTATTTTAGATTGTACTTGAGATGGACTCTTTTCAAAAAAAATTGCTAATTTTATTTAATTATTATACCAAACTTTAGTTATTTATAGATGTTACTTTAGATGTCGTATACAAATTAAATTGGTAATTTTCTTTATTTTTTATTCTATATTGTAATTAATTTGGATTATACTTGACATGTTATTCTTTCTTTTGATCTAAGTTATTTTAACTTGGTTTCACGAGATAGATGACTAGATCTTTTTTATTAATATAGGAGCTTCCTCGAAATGTCTAATTAGTATAGGTTTATAAATCTTAATATGTTTAGAATTTAAGTTTCAAATTCATTTACAAATGAAATTTCTAATCATCATTTAATTTTTATTCCAAATTTCCATGTTTTTGGATCGTACATACGTGGATTTCTTTTTAATTTTAGGTTGGAATTCATAAAAACCAATTTCTATTTATTTAATTATTATTCCAAATTTATTTTTTAGGTTTACTTTGAAATTCATAAGGAAATCAAATTACTACTTTTATTTTATTTTTAATTCTGAATTTTATTTAATTTAGATTATACTTGGCATGAGCCACCACGACCAGGTTGGCCTAGTTCCCTGGATGCATCTATGCACGTGTGTAGGGCAGGGCAAGATGCGCGAGTATATGGCGTACCATGAGGGGATTCCAGTGCATGGTCGGGCGCAAGTGGTTGAAGGCTTGAAGCGTCGGTGGCGCCGAGCTTGGTGATGACCCAATACAGCTATTTATGGTTGTTGCTTTCAAAGTTATATGAAAATCAAATTACTAATTTTTATTTTTAATTCTAATTTTTTAATTTAAATTGTGTTTGACATAGACCCTTTTTTTTAATCTGAACCGTTATAACTTGGCTCCACAAAATTAAGAGTTAGATGTTTTTTTTGTGAGAATTTCTAATTATTTCTCTTTTTTTTCTAACTTTTGAAATCTTCCGGCAAGGAACACCAAGCAATCCTGCTACATCTTTGGTTTTCCCTCCAAGTCCCAGCTCCACAATGATTACACAGAATCAACATATTGCAAGCAATTTCTCAAGCCATGGGATCAACTTCGTTGGCCAACACATACAGGAGAATCCAAACAGACGCACCATATGCAAATTTACTCAACTAATATACAGTTGAAGCTAATACGAATACAGTAGTACAGGCCACAATTCCTAGCATATGACAATCCCAAGGGTCATCTCAGGATACTATTATATTAAGACGATAGGGACCTGGTGGACGTAGACCCAAAGGAAGCACAATGCGGGGTATTTTAATGGAGCGCTAGTCAGGGGCGGAGCCAGGAATTGAATATGGGGGGACAACATGGATAACAAGTTTTGCCTTCAAGCGTCCTATAGCTTACTTCTTTGCGGACCTTGATCCTGTCACAGTGCACAAGAAAGTTTGAGCAGAGATACTGTGAGTCAGGAGAGGATCGGATCAAGATCCTGATTGATAACCTGCTGCTCACCTGTTGAAGTAGATACTTTATTATTACTTTCTGATTGATAACTTTAAAGCCCTTATTTGGCTATGAATAATGCATATTTTCTGCTTGACCTTTACATTGTTCGGTACCTGTATTGTAGCTATGTAATAGAGCAAAAAGGATGCTCTTCTGAGTATTGCCAGCTTGACATGATGTGTAATAGCTGCTTTTGCTGAATGCCCGCGAGTTCTTGAGCTATCATAATTTAGAGATTGGATTGTTGTTTTGGTGCTTAGCCTCTCAGCATTTGTATGATAAATAACAGAGAGTAGAGTTTGAGAAGAAATGAAACTATTTCAAATTGTAATGTTGCAACTCAAGTTGTAACATGACGTTAATTTGATGTTGGTGTAGTTTGCTCGAGCTAGAATTACATTTTCTCCAGCATTGCGTACCTAGCAAATTGTGTGTTGATCCACTAACAAGAGCATGCATTCAAATTTCCTGTTTCCAGTGAACAAGTTGGTGCAAAGTGCAATGCCATCTGGCGAAGTATGCTGAGGTCTCAACTAAATCTGTATCATCAGAGTCGACAACGCAACCTGCAAACATCTCTTCGCCTCTTGACTTGTACAAACTAACTCACAGCGTCTGGCTCACCTTCTTCATGCAATCATGCTCTCGTTGGGGGGTGCCAGGCCCCCTCCAGCCCCCCCCCCCCCCCCCTCTCTCCGCCACTGGCGCTAGCTGGTGTGGTTGCCGGCGACGAGTGGCCGTCGCTGTCGCAATCGTGGGAATGCAGAGTCCGTGACCACCCGGGCGGCTCATGTGCACCGCGTCAGAGACCAAAAAGTCCTCTGAAATAGACCGTACGAAAGCCGTTTCTCCACGTAAGCTCTCTATGATAGGTGGGGCCTAACGTTAGTGGTCCCATGTGTCGGCGTGCAGCGCGTAGAATATGGCCGTGTTGGGGTGTTGGATGACGGGAGCCGATGGCACTGGCGGATCGCCACATATGGTTTATTTTTAACTCCAAAATTCTCTTAATTTGGATTTTACTTCATATGAACTCTTTCTTTTAATATGAGCCGTTATAACTCGGGTCCACTAAATTAAGAGTCAGATATTTTGCTTTTTATGAGAATTTCTAGTTATTTCTGTTTTTCTAAGCGACTCTAAAACGCCTATCATCGATTTTAGTAATAAATAGATTTTGCTAACACTATTTGATTGTTAGTTAGCGCGGGTATGCAAGAATTCAAATAAGTTTTAGAACTTGTGCAACTCCTCACCTAAGAGCAAATCATACATCTTAATCTGTGCACTATGCAGATTTCAAATGCTCATTTTACAGTTAAGCATATTGTCATATGTTATTGATTTGAATCTTTTATTTGTTTCAAGAGATAATACATTTGTCTCTATATCATTTTCATATTGTTGGATATATGCTTTACTATGCATGTTTATAATTAGAATTAATATAGAAATGTTGCTAAAACCACTTATTTATTTGAAATTTAAATCTTGTTTTAAATTTTCAGTACGAAAAAATCCAAAATTTTCCAATTATCGCGATTATCACTACTATCGATCAACTCTAGTAAAATTACAAACCGATATTGAGAACCTGGTGACTGGCACTTGACTCTCCGTATCGCTATCGGTGTTATATCCCAAGATTAGTGAGTTTTTCGTTCGTTTGTATCTTTACTATATAAAAGAAGGAGTTGGTAGTTGGTGCGGCCTCTCCCACCCATTTCTCTGCTATCAAAAAAACGATTCGCCCTCAGTTCTTTACAACCATTCGATCTCCCTTGACTCTCCATGTCGGTCGTCCACTCTCGCGATCTCCTCCCTCCCCCCAAACCGTCCCCACACCGCACCGCCTCCTCCACCCCCCACTCCTTGGCGCAACCGCTTCCTCCCCCCTTCCCTTCCCATCGCCGCCTTCTTCCCCATCTCCCCCGCCTGCTCTTCATCGCCCATCCCGCATCGCCGCTGCCTCCTCCTGCCCGATCTCCACTCCCGCCGCGCCGCCGCTCCTGCCGCTTCCCCATCTCCGCCTCCCCTGCACCTCCACTCCCCCATCCTCCCCGATCTCCGCTCCCGCCGCTCCCCCGCACCTCCGCTATACGGCATCCCCGTCGAGGTCCCAGGAAGAGCGCGTCTACGTTCCGGAGATGATCTTCGGCCACCTCCTCACCAGCAGCAACTACGACGACAACGTGAAGAAGACCACCGGAGGGAGGAACGGCTACGGAGCCAAGCTCACCAACATCTTCTCGACAGAGTTCGTGATCGAGACCGCCGATGGGCACCGACTGAAGAAGTACAAGTAGGTGAGATTTCATCTGCTCCTTAAGCTTTTTTTCAGTTGTTTATTTTGGTTTTCGAGGGTGGATTAGTTTAGAAATGGAAATTTCTGGCAGATCTTGTTACATGATTGAGAGACTAGAATGTTTGGCTTTGGATCCAGAGTTCTGTTGATGTGCCATCTGATTGTAATTAAGTGCTTTTGGTCGTGATCATTTTATAGTTCTGTTGATGTGCTCCACAATGTGCTGTCTGCATGCCTGTTCTAACTGATTCTGGGGAAGGAAGGAACAAAAGATTTAATCGGCTCACATCGGTTCATCCCTGGAAAATTCTTCACTTCTTTGCAACTCTGTAAGTCACTCTAGATGTCTTTCTATTGTGCTGAAGTTTATTCTTCCCTGGTTAGTTTGAGCTTAGTTGCATAGGTAGCATGCAATAAATACTCATTCAAGAAAAAAATATTGTTGTGAATGCTTAGTTTATCATTAGAATTCATTACACGTATGGTTATCTCTTTTTGGGTGGAGCTCAGTTTGTTATTGGTTGGATCTGGAGAGCAGCTCACGTTTAGGTTGTTCACTTAGATAGCTCCAAGGGGAAAAATCATTCATTATTTCCATAGATGTATACCTGATTACGAAATAAATAAATAATTGTTGGTTATTTGCAAGAGAAAGGTTATGATTGATTACATGAAGATAACTATTAGGTCCATTGCATGCAGGCCAATGTGCTAATCCACTAAAAGGGAATAATAGAGAAATTGCTAGCTACATGAAATGCGCAATTTGCTTTGTTACTGCTTATTTTCCTTTTTTTCTTTATTCTGGTCATATTTTTTTTCCTATCAACTACCTTTTTCATTGGAAATCTGAATGGGCAAATCCCATGGCAATCCAGCAAAACAGTAATTCTGGGATCTTCTTCATTGATCAAATGTACAATACCATGGTCAATTTGAGAAACTGAATAGAAAGATATTAGTGATTAGTGGCCACTCCTTTTGCAATGCAACCAGAGGAAAGAAAATGTTTCTGGAGTTGGTAAATAAGAGAAAAAATATCACCATTTTCTCAATGATAAGAAAATTTGGAGAGAAAAAATTGCTGAAGGGAGATTGTATGCTTTCTGTCAGAGTAACTAGGATGCTGCTAATGGACAAAACCATGCTAGAAGAAAGGTCTACATAAAGAAGTAGATTACTGCAAGAAAAGAAATCCATTGCACATACTATATGTGCCCTCCCAGTTCTGATTGATTATCAATACTATCATATATTCATATGAAAAACTATTTTGTTTATGTCTGCCTTCAAATACTGATATTACCACAAACTAGCTCAACTAGCTACTCAGGGTCAGTTCATACACTAAAGGAAGCTTACATAACTTATAAAGTCACCTTAAAAGTTAGAACACATGAAATTCAAAATATACAAAGCTGCATCTGACCAATGATAACATAGACAAGCACAAATAATGAAATAATTATGTAATTATGTAATGATATTTATCATATCACCACAAATATTTGTTCATTACATAAATATTGAGTTTGTTGACTCCCTTACAAACGGATCCTCGATGTAATGAAACATTTTAACCTATATACTTTGGGTTTGTACCTTCTAACTTTAGGCATTTAATTTTTTGTGTCACTATATGCTGAAAATGCTTCCATGGGTGAAATTGATTCACTTGGTTCTTCGACAACTGCCATGTCATTATTTTTCATAAGATGCTTCATGGATGTTGCTGAACACAATTACCCTCAGGCTTAAAGGAAAAAAGGCGGGTGGGGGGGGGGGGGTGGGGACTGTGATCTTACTTAGGAGTTAGGTCATCTGAAATATTTTTAAGGAGCGGTTCAATTTATTCTGGTTTGTAAAGAAAAATAGCAGAAGGTGACATACGACTACAAAGAAAATTAACATAAGGAAATGATTTAGAAATACTTGTTTTTGGAACACTGTCCCACTAGAGAGAGTGCAAGACACAATTTTTCATTCATAAGATCTGCTCATTAGGACTACTACAGCTTATTGTATGTTTTTAGTTGAAAGAAAAGTATGCTAGCCTTTTTGAATGGCTTGATGACAATACCTTCTATTTGTTTCACCACCATTACTGTATTAACACACGTTGCGGTAGCCCTAGGTTTGTAGAAGTGTTTGTTGAGGAATTAAGAGTATTGCATTGAAGTTATATTTGTATACCCACATGATGACTGCATGTAGTATGGAAATTAATTAGTTGCAAAATTTAATTTTCCGTTGCAACGCACGGGCACATGACTAGTAAACTTAGTATTGCAGAGTGCAGTTGGAACTCTTTGCCTGAGAACATGGACCGCCTGACATCGCTGAAGGAATTGATCATCCAAGAGTGCCCAAATATCCAGTCGTTGCCGCCACTACCCCCATCCCTCGAGAGTTTTATACTTGCTGATTGCAACCGCTCTCTCACGGAGAGCTGTCAGACCACTGGACACCCAAATTGGCAAAAGATTAGGGATATTGCCGAGAAAATAATTAGGCCCCGTTTGAAATGCATGATTCCTGCAGGAATATGGTAAGTAAGTACCTCACATCCAATGAGAGTGATGTTTCATTTCGTGTGGAATTCGTACAAAATTCTCACGTTCCAGACGTAGCCTAAATTAATCAAATTGCCATTGCGAATATAGCAGCATCAGGCACGCAATTGTGTCTCAAGTTATCAATTGCATGTAATTTTGTTAATTTATTTGCTTGCTTTTCCCTCTTCCGTTTGTACTAGTAGTTGTGTACAAACAGCTAAGCTTGTTTTTTCATCTCCATGCCGTTTGTTAAATAAATATTATTGCAATTTACGTTCCTTTAATTAAGTGCACTCAAGCAGCAAGAGCAACAGCACTCACCATTCCGCCATATATGCAATAAGCAAACTGCCAAGATTGTATTTTCATAATATTATATAGGGAAAAAATCCACATAACACTCTAAACTTTGCTTGAAAATCTGTTCAGCACCCAAACTATAAAACAAGATATTTGACTTCTCGAACTTTACAATTCATTCAAATAACACCCTGACCCGGTTTCGCATGGTAATATTGCCCGCATGGCACGATGAATAAACGGTTTTGCCATATAGAATAGCATGCTTGCCAAGTTGAACTAATGACATGTGGGACCCACAAGGGCTCTCCCGCATCGAACTCCCAGCCATACTTCCATAGCGACCACCCATGTATTCCCTTCTTTTCTGTTTTGATTTGGGAGAGAAGACCCTATGGGATATACATGTTATTCACGTAATTTGACCAACATGTCATTCTATGTGATAAAAACTGCTCACTCATCGCGCCACGCAAGCAATATCACGATCCAAATATCTGAACTGGATTGCAAAGTTCGAAGGGTTAAATGTTCGGTTTCATAGTTCAAAATACTAGACAGATTTTTAAGCAAAGTTTGAAGTGTTATATAGACTTTTTTCTACTATATATGTTCGGTAGTTATTTAACCGACTGCTATGCACAAAGAAGGGTATTTATTTTTTTCCCTAGACGAGGTGTGCCTAGGTTTCTTATGACAATTAAATTATGCTTTTAGGTAAAGATGCTTTCGTGGCTGTGTCGATGACTCGCTTTGTATTTTGGCCAAAGCTTCCTCTTAAATTCTGACAGCATTGAGTTGCTTCTCAGAATATATACGTAGTACGTTGATGTTATATATGCCTATGCAAAAGGGGAGCGATGATTAGTCGGCTCAGCCGTGGAGTGGGTCCTGTGCATGCAGTGGGTAGCCAGGGGCCCACAGGGCAGTGTGTGTGCTTTGGTTTAAAAGGAAGCACCTGCACGCACCAGACTATCGAATGAATGAAATAAAATTCCAATCCCCACCTACTGTTCTTCTTCTACAGGTTCCCCCATCCTATTCTTTTCTTCTTCCTTCATGATTCTATCTGATTCTGGTTTGATTCATCTTGTTTGATCCCACATCGTCACGATCCACTCGTCAACGGTCACAAGAAGCTATCCTATTCGCGAGTTTGGCGCTCATGTCTCAGCGATTCTACCGCCGACGGCAACGGGTCGTGACAGCCAGTTGCAAGATCTAATCAAGAACCTGCTGCATGGCCTAACTCTTACATCTCTCTTTCTTTCTACCTCTGAACAGCCTCAATGGCGGATCCTCTGACGCTATCGGCAGTCGGGTGGGGCATATCCACCGCCGGGTGGATCATCTCGCCCATCATCACCACCACAAGTCAGCAACTTTTGCTGCCACTGCTCCTCTCCTCTCAAACTGCGCCGCCGCCGCTGCCTGTTCTTCTCTCCAAGCTGCACCGCCGCTGCTTTTCTTCTCCTCCCGAGCCAGCTATCACGCAGTGCTCTTCGACGCCTAGGCGCCACCACACTTCGCCGAATCACCGCCTCTGCGCCACCGCATTCTTCACCGCCGATCGATGCTAGGGTTGAATGGTACACGCGCGCGCGCGCAATGTGCATGGGCTCGCTCATGGGCCACAACTCTACACACAGACAGCCCAACTACAACAGTAATCAAATCACTCTCCCGCTGCTATAATTAAGAGCCGTTACTAACGCTGCTCATGTTTGTTAATCCATTTGTTAGCCTGTGAAATAGACTTGATGCCGAGGACGGATGATGGTCTTTCATAGCATTGGAAGACAATGAAGGGAATGTTGAGAAGGTGGTTCAGATCCTAAAGCGAAACTACAGGCCCGGTCGGATGTGTGATTCCCGGGTGGATTTTCATCTTTTACTGTTTGTTAAATACTTAAAGTTTGTTCATTGTGATTCGCGAGTGAAATGGATGCTGTACTCCTATACCGTGAACGGTGAATAATGTCAAGACCGCAAACTGATGAACAGTATCTGTTTCCTAAATCCAGAGATTTGTAATGTGGTCGTGTTGTAGAAATGTCGGCAATAATGTTTAATTTAATTACTATTTAGTTTATTATGTGAAGGAATTCGATAGCGTGTTTTTGCTTGCGTCCGTCTGAGCTTCTTCTCGTCCGCCATACTATGAACAGTTGTCTGATTAGACTGGGGAAGCTCATTTCAGAAATGGTATCTGGCAGCTTAGGCCCTATTCAAAACGGATTATTTTAAATGGCTTTTGGCTAAAAATCACTGTAACTGGCTGAAAAAACATTGTAACTGACGGTGGCTTATTTAGCATAATTAAATTTAAAAAATTAAAAATAAAAAACAAGTTAGCCCATCACGGACAGTACATACAAATACGGGAAAAATAGAACCGACAAAAAGCTCAAAAAAAAGGTGAAAAAACCAGAAAAGACGAAATTGTTGAATAGTGAAAAATAAATCAGAAGCCAGAAACCCAAGCCGAAACGAGTTCCCCGATGCCATGTCTGTACAGCTGTACTAGTGTTCAACATACATATAAGGGCTCTTTTATAGATATCCAAAATGGACTGACCATTCTCTTGGATCCAATAAATCAGATTAGTTAGGATTTAATTCTATCACCAGCAATAATAATATAGAATCTTGAGAGAGGTAAAATTATAAAGGAAACGTATGATAAAAGAGTAATTGTCATAAGCACTGTGGCAATGTGCGTACGAGAGGCGGTGGTGGCGGCGCAGGGAATGGGTGAGAGGCACGGACAGCGGTGATAGATAGGATTAATAATAGATTCAAAGGAAAAATCTATAATATCCGCATGGAAAAATAATATTTACAAAGAAAAGTATATTATATCCTCATAAATTAATGATTAAATTTAATTTCTGCTGTCAATCTCCTACTACTAGTAGAATAAAATGTACTATAAAATTCCCATGTATAATGCACTGGACCTTTCTTCCCTTGAGACGAGCCGATGCAGGACTGGAACGGTATGCGCGTCTGTAACTGTCCCAGCAAGGCAGCAACATATCTCTTTGTATTCTCCCATGTATGCATGGTTGTTTTAATTCGAACTATGTATACATGTTGATCACCGTTACCCTTACTCCGAAGCAAACCTGTAGAAGACGAATTCATAATCCGAACGAAATGTTAGCTCAAACATCCCTATTAGTCTAGGGTCTAGCTTTCATTAGGTCACCAAGGATGCGCATCCATGGCTTATTAGGTATTTTCCTTGGAGTTCCTTCTGACAGAGATGGATCCACAATTGTAGAAATGAATTAAGATCAATTTGCAGTTGTTGAAGGGGACAGATGCATTTGCCTTGGTTTAATATAGAAATTAACAACTGAACTATCAGAAAGTTATGTTATGAAATCCTAATATTAAATGTGCATGCTTGCTTCGACCCATGTTCACATTTTATGATGCGCTCAATTTCATTTTCATCATGTCTTACGAGCTTCTCGATGCCTTCCTTCTTCTCACTTGCAAACACAACACTACAGTGTCCAGTTTCCAAACCGCCAGAGTCATCAAGAACCAGCGGACTGCTATAAGATCCAGGAATCGTGGGCTGCTCCAATTGTTCAATTCCTGTGAAGGACATATCTAAATGTGATGAGGATATTGATATGGTGTTCTACAACTGCCAAAACAACAAAAGTCTAGGTTCTAGGTTTTCTTTCCTTTTATTTTGTGTGCATTAGGAAATGGATTTTCTAATCAGGCATGGTTTTAGATATTGCAACATCTACCAATAATTTGGTTTCCAATTTTGTAGAATTTTTCTCACTGCAAGTTCTGCAAGGGAGAGGCCGATTATGAGTCATTCCTTCATGATTTGCAACAAGTTAAGGTGGAGAGTGATACATTGGTGATAGTTGTTGTGCAGGTTGCCATGGCTCGTTTGGGCTTGGGCTTCTAGCTTATTTTCCACTATTTTTAAATTTCATCTTTTTTGACTTTTCGGATTTTTTAGTTTTTTTGCCGGTTATTTTTCCCGTATTTGTTTACATTATACGTGCTGGGCTAACCTGTTTTTTCTATTTTTAAATTTTTTTTAAATTTAATTGTGCCAAATAAGTCACCATCAGCTACAGTATAGTTTTAGCTAGCTACAGTGAAAATTCAGACATAAACCACAAAAAATCAGCCCAACCGAACACAGCCAATCCAATAAAAAGCTTGGGGTTATGACAAGTAGCTTTCAGTAATTAAACACTGCTCAAACACTAAGATAGTAGTGTTGAACTACATTTGTTAAATTTGTAAATATTTAAATTTGATGCATGAAAACAATACGAGTAGATTTACCTAAAAAAATTATCATGGTATTATAATTTTGCTACAACATATTGAAGAGGAAAAAAAGCTCCGTCGTTAGTCTACGGCCCAAAATAGTAACGTTTTATACGCGATGATCTATACATATGTTTTGGCAAGCCCAAGCCTAGCCCTCCCAGACGACAGGCTTGGGCACTCCGCAGTCCACACTCCACAGGCTTTTCGTTCACTATAATCCAGCCCACAGACGACAGGCCACAGGCTTTTCGTTCACTATAATCCAGCCAACGGCCGTCTCTAGTGGCGCTTGGCGGGGAAGGGCAGAGCAGAGCCCCGGCGGTCACCAGCGATTTCGCCACCATAACCCGCTCAGAAACTCGACCGTCTCTGATGGAATCTACATGGATTCTGGTAGGTTAGCACACCCTAGCGAAATTGCAAGCGAACTTGGAACTTTTCCACGTGAGGTGCATGCTTTTCCATGTTCTGTCCATGTGCAAGAAAACAGCATTTTGCTTCCCAAATCAAGAATACATGGACTAAAATCTGCTGAATCTTGTTTCAGAAAAATCTGACGAACCACCGAATCGGCTTTAGGCAGAGGAGCGGTGATCAATTTGACCACGCCGCCCACCACCTCACCCACCCACTTCCACGGGACGGGAGGAGTATGGCTTGTCAAAAGCAACTGAAATTTCGTAGTTAGTTAGGGTTAGGGGACCCTCGTCCGCGTCAGAGCTCCACCCAGTCCTTAAAAAAAAACGATTTGAGCTTCTTTTACAGATGGTGGCGTGTACTTGTTTATCTTTCTTTCCGACTTTCGCTGCTCGAAATGATGGTGCTTTACGCAATGAATGACTGAATTGCATCGAAGATTGATGGACACACCAAGAAGTTCTCGTTGGCAATCAATTCTGATGTATGGAAACTATCAAGTTAAATGTGGAGCTTCTGAAGATTGATATTTCAGTGGGTTGACGAGATGGGGAAATTGAAGATTTGTTCTCCTGTGACCAAATACTATACTTTGTTGAAAACCTCCATTATACAAAGTCTGCTACCTACATGGACACCTCTCACTGCACTCTTTGCCATGCTGAGCTTCCATGAGGTGCGGATAATTCAGGTCAAGCAATCTTTTCATTTTTGCTCACTACTTATTTGTAGAAACATACCTAAGGTTCTAGTATGGGCAGTTATTCTGAAAAGGGCATGAGATCATGGTACTCAAAGGTCCACAAGAACTATGAGTTTAAGTGGAATATTTTGTCCCGTGCACTATGACCATAGCTTTGGTATTCTGAAGCATCAGCTTGGCCTCTTAATCGCATTGATCATGCCTTACCAAGAAGTTCAAAATGGGAGCATAAATTCACTGCTTGATATCATTAACGAGGTCAAGTTCCTAATTCACATTTTGTTTCTGGTAAGAAGAATGTCGGTGGTTCACAATTTGGTAATGGCTTCGTATTCTTGGTGGGGGTCCGCACATAAGAAAAGCATGCAAGGATTCATGTCTGTTAGCAGGGCAAGGTCATCAACATGTGTTGATTTGAGAAATACGAGTCTGCCTAAAGACGTTGTGATAATGCTGATGGTTATGAAGCGAGCATTTAAGCTTTGTTACAGAAGATTTGTAATGTGGAGATATAAGTCGTGTTGTAGAAATGTTGGCAATAATGTTTAATTTAATTACTATTTAGTTTATTATGTGAAGGAATTCGATAGCGTGTTTTTGTTTGCGTCCGTCTGAGCTTCTTCTCATCCACCATACTATGAACAGTTGTCTGATTAGATTGGGGAAGCTCATTTCAGAAATGGTATCTGGCAGCTCGTTTAAATGTAACGACTTGCACGGTGGTAATGGGTACCCGAAACCCGATTACCTAATGGGTTTTACCCGATAAGGAGGTGAGCATGGAAAGATATCTTCACCCGCGGGTATACTGATGGACAAAAATCTCTACCCATCGGGTAGAGCGGGTGTGGGTACGGCTGTATATTACCCGTACCCGCATACCTGTGGGTAAAATATACCTGTATACCCGTACTTCATGGTGGCGAATTTACACATTACTAAGAGAATTTTGTACCATATTAATCATTTGGCATCAACATTAAGGAAAAGAACTCAACAAATAAGTAGCCGATACTCTGGAATAAGCTAAATAGAAAGAGGAAAATTTTAGTTCCAAATTGCACAAGATGATACTTCAGAAAACTAATCGGGTATGGGTTACCCTTTATACCCACGCAGGTGCGGGTACGGGTAAGTTTCTATACCCGTGTGCGGGTACGGGTATCACAGTGGGTAGAGTTATATCTGTCGGGTGCGGGTATGGGGTGGCTATACCCAGCGGGTATGTACCCGTTGCCACCTCTATTCAATATACAAGGGCTTTTACAGATATCCAAAGTGGGCTTTTACATAGATCATATTAGTTAGAATTTAATTATACTATCATTGTCAATATTAACAATAGAATCTTAAAAGAGTTAAAATTGTAAAGGAAATATATAGCGAAAGAGTAATTTCCATAAGCAGTGCGGCAACGCGCGTACGAGAGGCGGCGGTGGCAGCACAGGGAATGGGTGAGAGGCAGGGCGGCGGCGATGGATAGGATTAATAATACGTTCAAAAGAAAAGTCTATAATATCCTCATGGAAAAATGAGATTTACAAAGAAAAGTATTATATCCTCATAAATTAATGGTCAAATTTAATTTTTGCTGTCACTCTCCTACTACTACTAGAATAGAATGTCCTGTAAAAATTCCCATGTATACCTTTCTTCCCTTGAGACGAGCCAATGCAGCACTGGAACGGCATGCGTGTTTGTAACTATCCCAGCAAGGCAGCAACATATCTCTTTGTATTCTCCCATGTATGCATGGTTGTTTTAATTCGAACTATGTACACATGTTGATCACCGTAATCCTTACTCCATATATGCCTCACATAAGTACATGAAGATGTTGAGCATCATGATCTAATTGGAAACCAAGTTCACCAACTCGACCCCAAGGTACTAGAGTACAACAGTGAGGAATGGGTGGGCAAGAAGGCGAAGGCTACACTCGTAGCAGGCCTGGCACGTTGGGATTTCTCCAATTTGCCCTAACGCCCAATGTTGCACGGCGACTTTGATCCATTTGATGAATAGCTGCAGAGGAATCTTCTTAGCATCCTCCAACATTCAACTTAGCATCATCCATCTTCGAAACCACCCAATTGGACGATGACTTAGTCATTTTCTCTAAGTGATTGGTGTGGATTTGGAATAAGTTGAGGGAAGAAGATGATTTAGTCAGTGGCAGAAAGTTTGGAGCAGATCTTAGCAAATAGAGAAAGGAGACCAAAAGTTATCTCACGGTAAGTTTTTATAACCATGTGGGTCGATTACTCGTCTCGAAAGCCGAACGGTTATCTCGTGAACTGTTTTGGCGGATAGGTCACAGAAAATCGATTGGAATTCGACTGTTTTGAAATCCGTCTATTTTTGCAACTCAAGTGAAATTACCTTTTTAATCAAGTTTGCTTCTGGTCGAAAAGATCGAAAAGGCCTTGCTTTCGATTATCCTTTGTTTACGATCTCTCTTTCTCAAGTAAGTTACTTTCACTTGAAGTTGAGGGGCTAGATAACGAGGATAGAATAATTCTCAAATTATTACGTCATTACATTCTTTGAGTATACCCCCTTATCAATAAGGGAGAACAAGGTAATCGTAAGTTCTCCTACGACCACTCTTAAGTCGTAAGTTTTTCTACGATCATATAGTCGTAGGCTCTTCTGCGACCATATACTCGTAAGCTATCCTATGACTACCTTGTGGTCGTGGACCATTCTGTGACTAGTCTATCTACAACTGGCTTATCTACGATGACTTACTATGTTGAGGGTCTATCTGATAAGATAGTTAGAATGTGCATCTATTTCTAATAACTGCATACGATCTCTCTCTAACAATAACTGTTGCATGACGAATGGCCCATCATGCCTCTTTGAAAATAACCTCCATCAGACGGTAATAACCCGAAGTGTTGAGACAGCTTTTGACGCGGGATAACGGCCACCACTTCGTCAACTATATAAAGGTTGATTTTGGAGAGAAGGGGGATCCGATCCAGACTCAAGCAACACATAGCGCAAGGCATTTCGCATTACTCTCAATTGTAATTCATTCTCTGAGTAATAGCCACACAAGAAGTAGGGTTATTATTCTCCCAAGAGAAAACTTGAACCTGTATAAAAATTCATGTGTCTTTCTTTTGCATGATTATAGTTTAGTCTTAAGAGTTTCTCCTGAATCCAAGAAATCATACGTAAGATTAGTATTAAAATATCGACACTACATATAAGAAGTTGTATCAAAGTATACCACAATTCGACGTTGACTTTGGTTTACCATGTCTAGATGCACCTAAACACTCGAAGTCAAGATAAATGATAAAATTGAGAAACATGGTTACCCAATGAGGAGTTTTGAATTCCATGCGCACTTGAAACGATGTGATTTCCTGAATGTTGGCAATCACACATGCCATTTTTGCTTCAAGGGATGTCCAATTATTTCTCATTAAAATGAAGGAGCTCTTGATTATTGGGGTCTCAAGTGTAAATTCCAAAAAGATGGAGTGCAACAATGCAACTAAGCCCCAATGAAAATTCCAAAGAAGTGGAGTATGAGGTCTAAATCTCAATTTCAAGTCAGTGCAGGTTGCCTTTTGCAAAAAAACACCAGAGCCCAAAAGTGTCTTATCCGTGGTGCCGCTCACAATTGCATTATGAGGCTAGAGGGTAAGGACCTATTTATAGACTCCACTTCCAGATGTTCTAAAGTGACGCACCTGTTTCCGGTATCCCGTGAGACTTTTGAACTATATCACCAACCACGATCAGACATGCCAGTTTTATTAGTCTAAAATATATTAGTCTCAAGCACACATATATGAGTCATGTGCTATGATTAGATTGTTTATGAGATCAATTCTAATCTGATCATGTAGGTCAATAGCCTGTAGAGCCGATCCTGCAAAATAAAACCCAACTATTCTGTCTTGTGCTGTACCCGGGTTAACAAGTGCATGCATATTAAATTCCAATAGACTCGATCTCAATAAATATGTCTACTATATTCCAGCACAGCCGTCCTCGGCACCTCGAGTATCAATTCCCCGAGTTAAATTTTTTGCATCAAAATATTCCATATCACTTGCATCAATAATATGAATAATTCCACATTGAGTAAAATAGACAATAACCATAAAAAAATATTGAAAGCCGCATAAAAATCTCAACATCTCCCACTTGATTGAAATATTTCAATCAATAAACTGAAGTCTATGCCTTTAATATGCTTACAAAATAATTCCTAACTAACTGACTTAGTTAGTGGATCTTTCTTCAATGTGTTCATTTTCACTTTGAAATAAATAATAGGATGTGATGCACTTTCCACAACCTTAAATAATGCAAGATATCCCCTTAGCCATACAACTTTCTTTGCTGCTTCAGATGCAGCAATGTATTCAGCTTCCAAGGTAGAATGAGCAACTGTATCATGTTTCCTGTTGCAATAAGAAATAGCACCTCCTGCCAAAGTAAATAGATAACTAGAAGCCATTTGCCAATCATCATCAAAATAACCTTGCAGTTGAAGATTATGGCCATTAAAACATAATGAATAATCCATATATTCCTTTGACATACACAGTACATATTTGATTTGTTTCCAGTGTTCTTCCCTACTTTTCTTTTGATATCCACTAAGGATTCCAACGGCATGGCTAAAATCAGATCGTGTGAATAACATAGCATACATAAGACATTCCAAAGCTGAAGAATAAGAAATTTCATTCATTTTAGCTTTTTCATCATGAGTATTTGGACATATTTCCTCATCAAATATAGTTCCCTTTTTCCTCAGAAGTATTCAAACATAGTTCATCAATGAGTATAGTTCCCTTCACAATATGTGCATTAATAGATTTGCTGTTTTCCATAAATAATCGTTTTAAAACATTTTCAATGTATGCTTTTTAGGACAACCTAAGAATCCTTTATTCCGATCTCTATGTATTTTCACTCCCAAAACATAGAAAGCTTTTCTCATATCTTTCATATCAAACTTAGAAGATAACCAATTTTTCATTTCCATCAATGTATTTTTATCATTACAAGCAATGAGAATATCATCAACATATAAAGACAATAAGACAAAATATTTATCCATAAATTCTGTATATATATATGCAACGGTCATCTTCTACCATTGAAAACCCATATGACGTGATAACATTATTAAATAGAATATTAACTTTTACCGAGTTTACCCGAACCGAACTCGAGCTCGAGCTTTTCTTACTGTTATCGAGCTTACTTGAGCCGAGTTCGAACTCGAAATTTTCTTATTATTGAAAATTAGTACATAATAAATTGTTTTAATTGTTATCGAGTTTCAATGAGCCAAGCTCGAGTCTACTCGAGCTTAGGTTGAGCCGAGTTCGGGCCCAGGTCCATACTTAGACCTCAACTCAAGCTCGGGTCAAGTTCGACTCAAACTTCTACCTAGCTCGAGTCTAAAAGGCTATACTCGCTCAAGCTATACCATTTACAGCCCTAGTAACGCAGTCGTCCAACACGTTTTCGTCGAGCGGAAAAGATAAACTGCTCTGCCGGTCCAAGATTAGTCAAACTCGATCACTAGCAAGAACGGTTGATTGCGCGATTTGTACGCTTTAATTTGGGGGAAGGCAGATTCTGTAGCTCGTTAACCCAGATCTGAGTTGCTCCTATGATATCTACCAAAAGCAAGGGGAGAGAAGAAGAAGAAGAAATAGCAAGGCAACAGATTAACCATGCGGGGCAGCCTCATCAGAATCAGGTGTCTTGTGCTTCTCCTGCTCTCCACCACAGTAGCAACCGGAAGGCGTGCAACTGCGTCGTACGACGACGACGAAAGAGCTCTTGTAGCTTTCAAGGCGAAGATTTCCCGCCATTCCGGGGTGCTGGCCTCCTGGAACCGGAGCGCAAACTACTGCAGCTGGGAGGGCGTCACGTGCAGCCGGAGACACCGGTCGAGGGTGGCCGCTCTCGACCTCCACTCCCAGGGGCTCGCCGGCACCATCTCCCCCGCCATCGGCAACCTCACGTTCCTGCGAACACTCAACTTAAGCTTCAACGGCCTGCACGGCGAGATCCCTCCTAGCATCGGCTCCCTCCGCCGCCTGGAATACCTTAGCCTGCAAGGCAATTTGCTCACCGGCTCAATCCCACGCAACATCAGCCGCTGCACCAGCCTCAGGATGATGGTAATTGCTGACAACAAGGGGTTGCAAGGAAGCATACCTGCTGAGATCGGCAACATGCCGCTGCTAAGTGTTCTAAATCTATACAACAACAGCATCACCGGAACCATACCGCCGTCTCTTGGGAACCTCTCCCGAGTGATCCGATTGTCCCTGGCAGCTAACCATCTCGAGGGATCGATCCCCGCAGGCATTGGGAACAATCCACATCTCAGGATCCTTCAGCTGTCCCTGAATAATCTCTCAGGTTTGCTTCCTCTTTCGCTGTACAATCTATCATCTTTGTACAGATTTTACGTGACCGGCAACAAGCTGCACGGCCGTCTGCCAGTTGATCTGGGGGGAAGCCTTCCTAGCATGCAAGATTTTGGGTTTGGAAACAACCAATTTACTGGAGTTGTTCCTCCGTCACTAACTAATCTCTCCAGGCTCCAGAATTTTGACGTTCCAAATAACGAATTTAGTGGGGTTTTTCCTTCAGAGTTGGGCAGATTGCAGTATCTCCGATGGTTTAATCTGAACGGGAACAAATTTGAGGCAAACAACGAGCAAGAATGGCAATTCCTTACTTCTTTGACAAATTGTAGCAGATTACAATTTATGTCCATAGAAGCAAACAGGTTCGCGGGGCAATTGCCAACCTCATTGGCTAACTTGTCCACCACCATCCGAGTGCTAAATATTTTCGGCAACAATATATCTGGAACTATCCCATCAGATGTCGGAAAATTTATAGGCCTCGAGGAGCTTATTCTTGCTTACAACTTACTCACTGGGGTCATTCCTGAGAGCATAGGGAAGCTAACACAATTGAACTTGCTATATCTGGGTCGCAACAACTTCTCTGGATTTATCCCATCCTCCATCGGAAACCTCACTGGTCTGTCTATGCTTGGTGCAAGTGCCAACAGCTTGGAGGGACCAATTCCATCAAGCATTGGAAATTTGACCAAACTTTCAGCCCTATCTATAACAAGAAACCATCTTACTGGCTCAATTCCGAAGGAAATTATGCACCTATCATCAATGTCAATGTATTTGGCTTTGTCTTACAACTTGCTGGAGGGACCTCTTCCTTCAGAAGTCGGTAAGTTGGTAAATCTCGGAAAGCTCGTTCTGTCAGGGAATCAATTGTCCGGTGAGATACCCGATACCATTGGCAACTGCATAGTCTTGGAAACCCTCTTAATGGATGGCAATTCGTTCCAAGGAAACATCCCTCCCATTTTGAAGAACATAAAAGGGCTTGCTGTACTGAATTTGACAGAGAACAAACTGAACAGCAGCATCCCTGGGGATCTAGGCAGTATGACCAACTTGCAGGAATTGTATCTTGCGCACAATAATTTATCAGGATCAATTCCAGAACTCCTAAGTAATTCAAAATCACTCTTCCGCCTTGATTTATCCTTTAACAATTTACAAGGTGAAGTACCAAAAGAAGGGATTTTCGGGAATCTAACTGGGCTATCAATTGTTGGAAACAATGAGTTATGTGGTGGAATACCACAGCTGCATCTGCCAAAATGCCCAAACTCCACTGCAAGAAAAAATAAGAAAGGCTTGCAAAAATCTGTCAGAATAGTAGTCCCCACAATAGGAGCTATTTTGGTCTTAATTTCAGGGCTTGCTTTTGCTGGATTTCTTTACAGAAAGTTTAAGGTGGGATTGAAGGACAAACAAACGTCACCTCAATTCACCAAGATAGATTTTCCAATGGTTTCATACAACGATATACTAAAAGGAACAGATGGGTTTTCAGAAGCAAATCTGCTTGGGAAAGGAAGATATGGCACAGTATACAGGGGCACTCTAGATAATCAAGGTGTTGTGGCTTTCAAGGTGTTTAATCTCCAGCAATCAGGATCATACAAAAGCTTCCAGGCTGAAAGTGAGGCACTAAGAATAGTGAGGCACCGATGCCTTGTAAAGATCATTACATGCTGTTCAAGCATCAACCATGAAGGTCAAGACTTCAGAGCACTAGTCCTCGAGTTCATGCCTAATGGCAGCTTAGATAGCTGGATCCACTCAAATTTCGAAAGCCAAAATGGGAATGGAACACTCAGTTTGTCGCAGAGGTTATATATCGCTATCGACATTGTGGATGCTTTAGACTATCTTCACAATGGTTGCCAGCCGTCGGTCATCCATTGCGATCTCAAGCCAAGCAACATTCTTCTCAATCAGGACATGAGGGCTCGTATTGGAGATTTTGGTATTGCTAGAATTCTAAATGAAGCTGCAAGCAAAGCTTCTGCAAATTCCAATAGCTCCATTGGAATAAGAGGCTCCATCGGATACATTGCTCCAGGTAACTCGAATATGCTTCCCCCGTGATCCATATGCATGATCACATCTAATTAGATCTATGCCCATGAAACAACTTTTGTACATACCTGTTTATGCTCCAAATTGTACAATTCATTGTAGAATATGGAGAAGGTCTTGCAGTATCAACTTATGGTGATGTGTACAGCCTCGGCATCACTTTGATCGAGATGTTTACAGGAAGGAGCCCAACGGATGGTCTTTTCACAGATGGGTTGAGCCTGCATTACTTCGCTGAGGCAGCTCTTCCTGACAAGGTCATGGAGATAGCAGATTCCAACATATGGCTGCGTGACGAAGCAGACAATAGCAATGATACAGGACATATAACAAGAACTAAGGAATGTTTAACTGCTGTCATCCAGCTTGGTGTCCTCTGCTCAAAGCAACTGCCCAGAGAGCGGCTGTCAATGAGCGACACCGCTGCAAAGATGCATGCCATCAGAGATACGTACCTCAGTACTCGGTGATGCAGTGATGTCAGATCGTATGAACAATCATTACCATATACGGACCATCATGTTCCCTCTAAACTTATTATTAAAGTTCATAGTTTGTTTGCTTCTTTTCTAATTGTGTTGTAAACCTTATCAACTGGTACTGTATTGCCCATTCTGTACGCATCATCATTTGTGACAGCGTTTTTGGTGTTGCCTAAGGCCCTGTTTGTTTCAGATTCTAGGCAAGCTAACTACTTCTAGTAGCCAAAAGCTCTCCCAAACAGTCCAGCTTTTGGGCCAGCTACTGAGAATCTGAAAATCTTTGGAAGGCACAATTGTACTGGGATCAAGAAGCTGCAAAAACCCAACTTCTCACTGATTCTACGGACTAGTGCCATTAAAGTTCAAATTATTTACCCGTAAATGCCACTGGTTAAATACACCAGATCCCCCTCCCCTCCCCAGATCCCCCCGCGCCCCCCTCCTACCCCTCCTCCCCACGCCTCTCTCCCCCCCTCCCCGCCGCCGCCCACCCATGCCCCCTCACCCCTGGCGCCCCCTCCTCCCCCACGCCTCTCTCCTCCCCCCTCCCCGCTGCCGCCCCCTCCCCCCGGCACCCCCTCACCCTTTGCATTTTAACAAATCGAACATTTTCATAATCATCACTTGTCACACTGCCTCCATGATATAGGGTGACTAGGTTGTCCATCTAGTTCATACAGAAAACCAAACTTAATACCTTTAATCGAAATTTGATACTAGATAGTAACTAATAAGTACCTAGTCACTAACTAAATGCTACCTAACTAACTGGCTGACTACCTAAGTACCTAAATTAACTAACTACTACACTATAATTGATGCTAATTAACTAACTAAATTGCATAGTCAATTTTACCTATCCGACGATGGTAGTGGACAAACCGGGCGGCGCGGTGGCAGGGACGGGCCCTAGTCAGGCAGCCGGGCCATGGCCGGTGCTGCTGCTGCGTGCAACCGGCCCCCGGCGAGGCCCCTGGTCACCAGCCTCGGCCCTCGGCCCCTGGGCACCAGCCCCCGGCCGGTCTTGGAGGCGGCCGGCGGGGAGGCAGGCTTGGATGGGGCGGGCGGGGAGGCGGGTTTGGAGGCGGCCGGTCTTGGAGCCGGCCGGTGGGGAGGCGGGCTTGGAGACGGCCGGCGGCGTGGATGGGGCGGGCAGGCGGGGAGGCGGTGGGGGCTCGGCCGCCGGCGGGGACGCGGGCTGGCGGGGAGGGGAGGCGGCGGCACCACGGGGCGGCAGCGGGGAGGCGGGCGGGCACCTGAGCGCGAACAAGAGAAAAGAGAAGGAGAGAGAACGAAAGAAACAGAGGGAGAAAGGAGAAGGCCGCGTGGGGCCCGCTGGCCAGACCTCGGCGCCAAGATCCACGGCGCCGAGCTAGCCGCCACGTGGGCGCCACGCAGGCCGCCACGCTGAGGCGGGCCTGGGACCTCGGCGCCATGGACTACGGTGCCGAGACGTGTTACCTCGGCGCCGTGGGTCACGGCGCCGACCCCCGGAGTCCAAAAACAGAATTAAAACTATCAGGGGTCTAAATGTGAATATTTTTTTAAAAAAGGGCTAAAATAGAAAAAATGCAGTCCTCTGCCTTTGAGGTTAAAGGCAAAGTTCATTCCTTAGGGTATTTTTCCTAGGATTTTTGGAGAAAATAGCAGAAACAATTTGCTGCAGATTGCTTCATTCGGTACATCGACATCATTGCGTTCCATGATATCCTGAGACCACATTCTGTTCGCTTGGTGTAGGAGTGGTAGTAGTTGGCGGCCAGTTTGGTCGGTGGTTCGCGGAGAAGGGCGTACGAGTAGAGGTGTCTAGTGCAGCGCGGCCGGCTGCGAGCAAGGAGAAAGAAACGACCAGTTGAAGTGCAGGCAGCCATCCAAGTGTGTTTGCTCTCGGCCCAATTCGGCCTATCGGAATTTTCAAAGGAAGATTATTTCTTAGGATATTTTTCTTAGGATTTTCAGGGGATTGTATTCCTTAGGATTTTCAAAGGAAGATTGTTTGGTTCATAGGATTGAGATTTCCCAATTCCAATGGAATAGTTTCCTACACCTCCCAAATATGCAATATGCAATTTTAGGAGAGCTTCACTGCAAATTTATTTCTGTTTGTTTATGTATTTCCAGGGGTTCACTTGAGTTTACTTTATCTTTATTTAGTTCGGAACTATTTTTGTGTATTATATTTTTGTCTTTATACTTTGTAGGAGTTCATCAAATTTAAATTACGTCTATGTTAGCATAATTGTTCGTTGTAACAAAAACAAAACAAGTCAAAGGTGGACGTTGGATCAAGATCCAAAGACATTTGGTGGTGCTCAGTTGGACTGAATTTAGGTGGCTTATGGCAGAATTTTTACTGTAGCTGGCTGAAATTACACTGTAACTGATGGTGGTTTATTTGGCAAAATTAAATTTAAAATTTTAAAAATGAAAAAAATGGTTAGCCCATCACATATAATACAAACGAATACGGAAAAAAGAATCGACAAAAAAAACTCAAAATAAACTGAAAAGTTAAAAAATGAAATTTAGAAATAATGAAAAATAAACTGAAAGCCAGAAACCTACGTTCAAATGAGCAGGATGAAAAACTTAGTTGAAACAAGACAAAATTTCAGTGACTACGTATTAGGCCCCTCTCATTTCAGTTTCAGCTTCTGGCTTATTTTTCACTATTCAAAAATTTCGTCTTTTTTTTGAACTTTTAGCTTTTTGTTGGTTCTTTTTTTCCATATTCATTCGCGATGTCCGTAATGAGCTAACATTTTTTATATTTTTATTTTTTTTAAAATTTAATTACGCTAAATAAGCTACCTTTAGCTGCAGTAAAATTTCAGTCGCTACAGTGCAATTTCAGCTATAGAGCCTGTTCTTTTCAACCGAAGCTAGCGGCTTTTGGCTTTTGCTACAGTACCTAACTTTCAAACGGGGTATTTTCTTAAGACGGAGTCTAGGCCCTGATCAATATGGCTTCAGCTTCTGGCTTTAGCTTATTTTTGCACTATTCATAAATTTCGTCTTTTTCTGAACTTTTGGCTTTTTTGTGTTTTTTTACCGGTTCTTTTTTTCCTCGTATTTGTTTACATTATACGTGATGGGCTAATATGTTTTTTCTATTTTTAAATTTTTTTAAATTTAATTATGGTAAATAAGCCTGTGTCAACTACAGTGCTTTTTTCAGCCAGCTACAGTGTTTTCAGCCATAAGCCATGAGGCTTTCAGCCGAACCGATCACCACCTTAATTGTAATACATGTTAAAAACCCAACATCTGTATTAACTAAAATCGCAAGCGAGTATCTCGCTCTATAATCTCCGTCGCAAATAGCTAAAATTCCAAAATTTCAGCCAAGAGTCATAAGCCGCAGTCGTGCTAAACAACTAAAATTCAAAAATTTAAGCCAAAAATATGGGCATGTTCTTTTCCTCCGAAGCTGGCGGCTTTTGGCTTTTGCTACAGTACATAACTTTCAAACGGAGTATTTTCTCAAAACGGGGTCTACAAGTTAAACGATGTACACGTTAAAAGCTCAACATCTGTACCATCCAAAATCGCAAGTGAGTATCTATTTCTCCGTAATCTGTACCGTAAACAGCCAAAATTCAAAAATTTCAGTAAAAATTCATAAACCGCAGCCGTTGCCAAACAAACACTATAAACCATAATTTTTAAGCCCAACTGAACAGAACCTTAGACAACCGAATTTAAATTGGGAAAGTTTCTTTAATAAGTGCACTGCTACACGCTAACATGACTCCTGTCTGTCAACACGCATGCAAGTGATTGACGACCCGAACAACCAAGTCAGTCTGTGCTGGCCCCGATGTCTCGTCACATCTTGTATTGTCACCAAACAATCAAACATGCATGTACCATGGGCAATTATTGAGAAATTTGGACACTGTTGGACCCTAAAATACCCAAAATTCCGTTTTTGGCCCTCTGTACAAAAAAATTCCACTTTTGGACCCCTTCCCACCGCGGGATCACCCCAGGCCGCCACGTGGCCCGGTCGTGCGGTCGGGGACCGCACGACCGGCCTGCGCCGCTCCCCACCGCGCCATTGGCGTGCCCACCGCGCGACCGCGTGCGCGACCGCGCGTCCCTCCTCCTGAGCGCACGACCGGACCGCGCGTCTGCTTGCCCACCGCTCGACTGCCCTCCGACCGCGTGACCGTTGATTTGACCGCGGGATTGATTCCCGACCGCGCGTTTGGCTCTGTGCGCCGAAAGCAGCAGCGTTTTTTTGGTTTTTTCACCCCAGCAGCACAAGTAACACACGCGTCATCACCTAGCTCGCATGGCCCCTCACTCATGGATGAATGCAGAGATAAAACCGAGCTTCACGCGTGTATGGACATCCAGGAAGCTCATTTGCTTTTTTTTGAGTGAAGACCGAGCGAGCGCGAGGGAGGAACTGAAGAAAAGTGAGGAGCGAAAGCCGTAAGATTTCAGTTGTTTTCGTTTGGAATCAGCGGATTTGGCAAGTACAAAAGTTGTAGATCGTCTCGTGAGCTTCAAGAAGAGGTAAGTTTTGTGCCCGTGCAACTATCATTTTATGTATGTCATTAGCCTTTAATTAAGCAAGCCATCTTGTGTTACTGTTATTTTATGCGAATCTTTTATACGCTATGTATGTATAGCAAATCATGCATATGTTAGGCATAATGTATTGTAGTGTATGTAGTGTTTTCCTTTGTAGTGAACATACGTACTGTAGAGTAGTTTCAGTTAGGTGGAAAATACGAATTTGTAGTGTGTAGATGTTGAGAAAATATATATTTATGTTAGAGCAATTGTAGGTGATAACAATAGTAGTAGGATTAGAAGCATATGATTAGTACGCTTAGGGAAGAACTACATACAGTGCGGTATGTGGTAAAAAGAAATTACAAATAAATTTGGTAGATTAGAAATAAAATATAATAGCAGTCATAGAAAGTTATAGTAGAGCTACATAAATACTATATTAAGTAAAAGTTAGAAAAGATTGTAGTGTAAATAATGTGTATGTGTTGAAAAAGTAAATATTTATGTTGGAGCATTTGTAGGTGGTAAATTTGTAGATTAGAGATAATTTGTATAATTAGTGTGCTTAGTGAATGACCGTAGTATGGAAATAAAAATGATATGAATATTTAATTTGATGTATGGTACAATTTGAAAGTAAAATAGTTACAAATACATCGTAGATTTAGAAATACAAAACATATACTAATCGAAACTGTTAATTAGATGGTACGATTGTTACATGCTGTGTACTAAAATGGTTGATTATGCACTTATGTTAGGTACGCAATGGCTGGCATTGAACAATTGATGGTGTTTTATGGGAGTGGTCTCGTACGTGATGGGCCGTATGGGGCGGACCTGTCAAATTGCGAGCGGACCGTGATCCGGGCACCCGGTCTGAGCGCCATGAGCTTGTCTGAGCTACGGAGGTGTGTCCGTTCAGCGTTCGATCGACAGACCGCAAGGAATAAGTTACGGATCGAGGCAGTCTATGCCTCAATGGTGGATGACGGAAGGGGGAGCATATGGCAACTTCTGAAGGTGACCAATGACGCCTCATGGGCGAACTACATGGAGGTCGTGCGCAACCCTGATGCTGCGATATATGGGAGGCCAATGGTGTATGTCGAGTTCGTGGAGAGGGCAGAATCATCAGGCATGGTTGGTTCAGATGCCGCTGGTGGAGATGAAGTGGCCGGCGGTCATGAAGACCCTTCTGCGGGAGAACATGTGGGCGAGGAAGTGGGTGATGAAGACGATAGGAGGCGTGCGCAGAATTTCCAGCCCAACGAAGGTGTGCACGACAGGTGGTGGGCCGCCCGTATTGACTGTCATGAGTATCTTGGGGACCGGGTGGAAGAAGAGGACAGCGAGGAGGATGAGGAGGTTGACACAGGCAGCTCTGGAGAGGACGAGGATGGCGAAGGTGCAACTGGAGGGGTGGTAGGTCGTGTTGTGACCACGGACGGTGCGTATGTGTCGTCCAGACTGGACGACATCGCAGCGGCAGCCCTAGTTCTGCCACAGGCGGAGGAGGGAGAATGGGGGTTCAGCGAGGGCGCACTCTTTCTGGGGCAGTGCTTCCGTAATAAGAGTGCTGTCCAGCAGGCTATTGCTAGACATGCCGTCAACATAAGCCGGACGTATCGGGTCCACAAGTCAAAGCCGGACACGTACGTTGTGAAGTGTGTGGACGGGTCATGTGGTGGCAAAGTCCGTGCACAACGGTACAAGGGCGTTGGCACGGAGTTCCGGATAACGGTGCTGCAAGATCACAGTTGCGAGCTTGCGGGGCCAGTACATAGACACCGCAACATGACATCACGTTATGTTGCGGAGGTGGTCACGCACCTCGTCCAGGCGGATGTGTCAATTACCCCGAAGGTTCTGATGGCAGCAGTAGCGAACGAGGCGGGCTACGAAGTGAGCTACAAGAAGGTGTGGTGGGCGAAGCGAAAGGTGCTGCACGGTATGTATGGGACGTACGAGGAGGCGTACGACCTGGTCCCAAGAATGCTGGATCAAATTGCACAATCAAACCCAGGCACTTACATAAACAGGCAGGAGAGGGTCCATCCTACGGAGGGCCCGAACTGTTTCATTCTTGACAGAGTGTTCTGGGCCTTCCATCAGGCGATACAAGGGTTCAGGTGGTGCCGTCCAGTGCTAACCGTAGATGGGACGTTCCTATCCGGCAAGTACAAGGGCACTATCCTTACCGCAGTTGCAGCCGATGCAAATGACCAGCTACTCCCAGTGGCATTTGCAATTGTGGAGAGCGAGAATACAGATAGCTGGCTTTGGTTTCTTTGCAATTTGAAGAATGCCGTAGTGCAAGACAGGCCCGAAGTGTGCCTTATCTCCGACCACAATGCAGGCTTGATGTCTGCGTTGCGAACGTTGCAGGATGGGACGCAGGCCCCCGTCCCGTGGACTGATGTGAAGAACCGCTGGTACATGAGGCATATTGCAGCGAACTTCCACAGAAGGTTCCGTAGCAAGGACCTCATGAAGATGTTCAAGAAGCTATGCATGCAGAACCAGAGGCGGAAGTTCGACGCCTTGCGGAGGCAGCTCGATCAGGAGGCTACGAAGCATGTGCATGCAGCAGCAGGGGCCGTGGAGGGGGGCTCCACAAGAGTCGGGGTATTCTCATAATGGGTTCAGTCCAATGCACCTGACTTGGAAATGTGGTCTTTGTTGCACGACACCGGTGGGGCGAGGTATGGGATCATGACAACCAACATGTCCGAGGTTTACAATGGTGTATTGAAGGGCGTCAGATCCCTGCCGATCACGGCAATTGTGGCCGAGACCTGGAACCGTACCGTCGGGTACTTTGTGAATAGAGCCAGGATGGCGCAGAAGCACGTTGAGGAAAACAAGCAATACTCTGAGGTCATGCAGGCCTTCATGGACAGGAAGATGGAGAAGGCTCGAACCCACATTGCTCAGCCCATTGATGGCTTAAGGAGGAAGTTTGAGGTCCGCCTAAGGCAGAAGTATGTCATGGGTCAAATTAGAGGGGAGCGCAAGCAGGTATGCACGATTGGTGATGAAGCATCTTGCAGCTGCAACAAGCCCCAGCTTCTGCACAAGCCATGCTCCCATGTGTACGCGGCATGCGCTGTATGGAACCAGGCGTCGACACAGTACATCTCCAAGTACTACGACATGCAGCACTTGTATGCAACCTGGAGTGCAGGGTTCCATTCCTACGGGGTAGACATGCACTACAGGGAATTATGGCCGGGGGAGATAAAGTGGGTGCCCAACGATGCACTGAAGCATGTCGGGCGTGGAAGACGACAAAGCCGTCGCATCCGCAACGACATGGATGAGAGCCAGCGAGGGGATCGTGTTCGGCGCCCGAAGTGTAGGCTATGCAAGACTTTTGGCCACTCCCTCAGTCAGTGCCCAAACAGGCCGGCATCAAGCAACGCTCCGTAGTACCAACCACAATCCATATGTAATGTGTTATTCAGGAGGTGTACGCTTAATTGTTGGCTCGATGGTGTAGCTATGTATTGCACATTACCATGTTATGTATATTTTCGCACATTCCATATGTTTCCTTGTTGTGTGGGTCATATTGGTGTGCACATTTTACGTATGTTTTTGTACATTCCGTACGTTTCCCTGTCATAACATTTGTTGTGAGTTATGTTGTTATTTGTTGCACATTTTGTTGTAATGTACACTAACTTGTTATCCTTCTTTGGCAGGACATGGCGTTCGAGCTGCTAGAGCCCCGTTGGGACGAGCACCACCGATGCCATGTGTGGTTGTCGGCACCCGCACAGGGGCCTCCTTGCTTCGTCCTTAGGGGCCCCCGAGAGAACTGGCGTCTCGACCCTCGGTACATCCCACTACTGCGGGACACCGGTCTGCTGCCCATTGCCCGCATGTTGGATCTACCGCATGGGTTCCAGTACGATGCGCCACTGTTGTCAGCTCTCGTTGATCGATGGAGGCCGGAGACTCACACCTTCCACTTCCGGTGGGGGGAGATGACGGTTACGCTGCAGGACGTCACGATGATTACAGGTCTACCCCTCCGTGGTGCTGCTTTGGTGCCACCCCCGAAGGCAGCAGATTGGAAGGTCCGTCTGGGTCACCGGTTCGGTCATGCGATCCGAGACAACGCAGCTGGGGTGCCACATGGATGGCTTCGTCGCTTCATGACCTGTCCTGCAGACGCAGATGAGGTCGCGGTGCGGACACACTTCGTTGCATACCTGCTATATCTGTTCGGGTACGTCTTGTTCCCTAGCACGACTGGAGACTCCGTGCAGCCTAGCTACATACCGCTAGCGGAGTCCTTGGCGGATGGCTGGCCTGGTCAGCAGCCACAGTATAGCTGGGGATCAGCAGTGCTTAGCTCCACATACCGAGGCTTGTGTGACGCCTCGCAGCGTACCGCGGCCAGCGAGCCGATCCTAGCCGCCTGCTACCTTCTCCTTCAGTTGTGGTCATGGGAACACTTACCCGTTGGCAGGCCTGACTTTGGTCGTCGTGTGCACCCTTATGACCTCATCCCGCAGTTGTATGGTGGTGACGACCCCATTGATGCGCCCACAATGGGTACACGTTGGACGCATGGTCAGTTGAGGTGGGCCAGGGAGAGACCGAGACGTGCGTACTCGGATTTCCACCAGAGGTTCGAGCTTCTGGAGTTTGCCGACGTAGACTGGTGGCCATGGTCTCCACAGTTAATTGCGAACACGGCCCCCCACGGGTTGTCATACCAGTGCGAGCGAGATCAGAGGTACTGGATGACGACCTGCCACTTGGTGTTCGCGCACTGCGTCGAGCCGTACAGCCCACACCGAGTCATGAGACAGTTCGGGCTGTACCAGCATGTCCCTCCCATGGCAGGACGCCCTCTTGCGGAGGAGTTCCACCGGTATGTCAGTACACCCCAAATGTAATTACTGCATTAGTGTCAATGTCAGTACCGTACTGATTGTGTAATGTCTCAATGGACTTGCAGGCAATCGAGGAGAGGGCGAGCGACCGAAGACTGGAGAGCCACACAGCGGACGTGGACAGACATGTGGTCTGACCATGCGCATACGATGGTTGTGGATGAGACACGGCCGTACGACCCTGACGACCCCGCGCCGTACAGGGCATACCTTGCCTGGTACGCTGCACGCACCCGCTGTAGGCTTACTACAGGGGAGCCCCCACAGCCTCCACCTCATGCTGTTCACGGGGCGGCTATACAGGAAGGTCCAGACCGTCATCTAGCGGCACGGGTCGACGAGGCGGTACGAGAGTACTGTGTCATTACGAAATGCAGGATTACATTTGAACTGACTGTTTGTTTCACTGCAGGTGGACCAGATACATCGTATCGACATCGAGGCTAATGAGGCTATACGACATAGGAAGTCCAATACCGAATCTCGGTGGGTAAGCTATATGCGCAGCATCAGCGAAATGGCAAGGGGTACGATACGGGGCTTGAGTTGTGGTCGCCGAGATGACGTTGTTGCTACACGCGGTGGCGGACGTGGGCAGGGACCACCACCTCCCTCCGCGCCTCCGTCAGCACCAGGATCAGCACGGCCATCCTCGGCCTCCACGCGCTTCGGCCCAGCGGTTCGACAATTGGCAACTATTTGTTTGTGCACTCATTAACATTTATGTCTAACCACATCTTCGTCTTGCAGCAATTGCGCCAGGATAGCACGCTGCTACGGAGGGCGACGTCATCACGGAGGTCGACATCGCCGCACGAACCAGAGGGGCCGTCCGAGAGTCGGCAAAGCTACGGTCGCTCGGCCTCCACGCGCTTCGGCCCGGCGGTTCGACAATTCGCAACTATTTGTTCATACACTCATTTACCATTTATGTCTACGCACATGTTCGACTTGCAGCAATTGCAACAGGATAGCACGCAGCTACGGAGGGCGACGTCATCACGGAGGTCGTCATCGCCGCACGAACCAGAGGGGCTGTCCGAGAGTCGGCCAAGCTACGGTCGCTCGGCCTCCACGCGCTTCGGCCCGGCGGTTCGACAATTCGCAACTATCTGTTCATGCACTCATTTACCATTTATGTCTAACGACATGTTCGTCTTGCAGCAATTGCGACGGGATAGCACCTCGCAACGGGCATCGTCATCACGGAGGGCGACGGACGAGCGACCGCGCTCTCCAGGACGACGGGGGCCCACTCCAGACAGCGACGCTGACTCGCTGGACCAACCAGAGGGGCAGATGCCCTCGTATCTCCCGGGACAGGTGCAGACCAACCTATATGACCCGGACAGGTGGGTTGTGCCGACCTATCAAGGCATGACATCGCACGAGTACATGGGGGACTTCCCGTCGACATCCTCATTTCACCAGCCACATACCCCGGTATGCACTAAACGTGTGTATTTCATTATGAACAATTTTCGTACTTTCCATTGTCTAATTCAGTTGTACCATCTAAGCAGGACGTAGGCACCTCCTCCGACTGGGTGAGCTCTATGCTTTATGACCAGCCGTCGCAACTGTCCACAGAGTTGTACCCACCGCCGCCTCGGCCACACCCCTCGCACTACGATCTTCGCGATGCACCCCGCTCCCCTAGTAGGTTCACCTTCTCAGAGGATCATATGCGCCGTACGAGGCGGCGACGACGAGATGATGAATGAATTTTTTAAATTGTGCTTTTGTAATATTTGTGATGTTTTTCAAGTGCTTGATGGTTTGATGTTCAAAGATGGTTTCCAGTATAAAAGGGTTGCTCTAAGTTCTTTGATTTAGTACGGCGTACAACCAACTGAGAGATGACAACACGGGGTAGCGGGAGAAGACAAAGCTTGACGATAATTTTTTTTGCCTTGTGATAACAACTCCACGTACATAACAACCAATTCATCACATGCTTAACAACGTTGCACATTACATCGTTATGGAAAGAGGGCACAGAATATGAAGGTCACAGAAAATGAAGGCGTCATGCACTTACAACACGAAACAACACATACATTGCACATACAGACAGAATTTATGCAAACTTCTACACCCAAAACATCAACACAACAGTCCTACTGGCACAGCATCAACACATTCCGTACCCTCGTGGCCTACATGCCAAACGAGCCTCGTGGCACCCACATGGAGAACTGCTGAGGGGGCCGCCTCGGACGGGGCTGGCCATCGTGGTAGTGGCACGCACATATGCAGCTCGGGTTCGCGCAGCAACATGTGGGATCATAAGAGCTTCCTATGTTGACAACCTCCTCGTTTCCCCTCTCGCGTTGCATCTGTTGGCGGAGCTCATTGTTCTCCTCATTGAGAGTCTCCATTCGGTACTCCAAGTCCATTATTCGGTCCCATAAAGTACCCACATAACGGTCAATATACCGTTCATGAGGAGGGTCGATCCAGCGGGAGAAGTCGCATTTCGCCATCTGCGAAAAATGACAGTAAACATGGAGGGTCCATAAGCAATAAAAAATGTACTATTAGTAATTTCTACCCCGGAGCGTGGGCATCGGAAGAAACGGCGCCCGCCATCGTTCGGCCCTTCCAGGACCTGCACGACCACATACTCATTGTGTCTGCATTTCGGCCACGCTGGTTGCGCACGCCGGCTTGGTAGCAAGCGGTACTGTGGTCCGAACATCTCCCTCCTTTCCAAGGGAAGGTCTTCCTTCGGTGACCCATATCCGACTGGCCCCTCATCTTCCGCCATGGTATGTTCTTTGTTCGATTTACAGGGTTTTCTGGCTACAACTTCATGGGACCTCTACCGTGCTATTTATATCGAATGGCGGGACAAAAGATGGCTGCTTTGCCCAGAGACAAGACAAAAGCGCTCAGCTTTACTCGGTGAGATGACAACACGTGCCAGCTTTACGCAGTGATATGACAAATCGGGGCAGCTTTGCTCAGTTAGATGACAACACATGCCAGCTAAACTGCCTACATAAAGACTACGATCTGAAAAGCCTTCATACGAACATTTATTGCTACTCTGAAAAGCCTACATAGGAACATTTATTGCTACTCTGAAAAGCCTATCGCTACAGAAACCAACCAAATAGGGGCGTAGGCTGTAGCCTTTACAGTGAGTGTTCACGTCATAGGCATGTATCCTTTCCAGTGAGTTTTCATGTCACGAGCAGTTGGGTGGGTTGGTTGCATATCATGCTATATGTTATGCATGTAATAAAATTGTACGCGGCATGTTATGAAGTTTATTTCTATTCACATAAGGTTATTATCTCGTGTGTTCGCATTCAATGATTCAGATAGCAAGTCATTTAACAATATTAACATACTCTTGGTACACTAATTCTTAGTAACATAAAAATATCACTTACCAATGTATATATCAAATAAAAAAGGGATTATCCGTACAAAAAATTCCATAAAAAATTACCAACATATACGAGGAGAAGGCATCAGGCAAAGACAACACGAACAACTCATACATTTCACGTACATGACATGTAGCAAGTAGTACAACCACCAACACACCAACGAACACAAGAACTAAAATACAACACAACCGTACATAAAACATTACCAAAAGAGCTTGACGACAAGATAGCATAAAACATTGCGAACATACACGAGGATAACCTCCAGCACTACAACTTGAGGATAACAATAAACACAAGAAACAAAATAGCACACAACATTAAATTTATCTTCCACTCTAGTCTGTCGAAACGATGCTGCATCCCGACGGGGTCGCAACCCCCCACGACAACTCTCTCACGGCGAACACTGTCATTCCTATTTCCCATTTCATCCTCCCACACCCAGAATCGGCAACCACCATGAGCTTCCTGCGATTCCATGACAAGAAGATTTTTAAACATACCACCACGATTTGAATGAACCCGAAACAATATGACTCACCGAGTGATTGGGGCACTTGTAGTAGTGTCGCCCGGGATTCTTGGCCGTCTGTGATGTCCTACGTCTAACCACCAAGTTGCAATTTGGGCACATCACCGTGGGTGCCCATGAAGACGTGCTGAGCTGACTCATTGCCTAGTCTGGGGGAGTGAGCACGAAATAAAACTACACAGATTGTGAACAACTTACTCAGGAGGTGACTGATAACATGGCCAGGGAGTATGTGAGGGATGGCTCCGTTTTATAGGCTGTGTGGGGGGTAGCCTCACGCACAAAGACCACAGACAACACAAATCTTGACCCCACACCATGCTCAGTGAGGAGACAAAACATGCCAGCTTTTGAGGTGACCTCACAAAAAGGGCCAGCTTTGCTCAATGACATGACAAAAGAGGTCAGCTTTTGCTCAGTGATTAGACAAAACAGGTCAGCTTTTGCTCAGTGACTAGACAAAACGGGCTGCTGTTGAGCTACCGCCTACCGAGCTGCTTGATGACTCTGGCTAGGCCATTACGACATATACATATTAGGCTAATACTTTAACTTGGCAGAATGACGTGTGGTACAATTTTCTACGTACACGTAAGAGAGTGAATGCACAAATTCCTGCAGGTCTTCAGGGGACGAGCCTATCTCATCAATTATTCATTTTCAGTCCCTGAGTTAGTGTCAAAGTCAATAAGTCATTCCCTGAAAGTCCCAAGTGCAATGATACACATCACATTCAAAAGGCATTACATAAGAAAGCATAAAATGCATACCGGGACAGATGTACATAATATTGACAATGAAATAAATTTTAATATTGGATCAAATAACACCTCTTACCGAATGAGGCCATCATCTTCGGTTCCCCGTGGCTTGAATAAGGAGGACATCATTTCTAGCTTGGGTGACTGAGTGTGCACTGATGCTCTGTATTTAGAGATAAGAGGCCATTGGCGAGAGCTAAACACCTAAACAATGCCAAAAGGCATGAGTATAGCCAATTCGTGATTACTAAAGAGAGCAGTTGTCCTCCGTGGGATGCCAAAATATGCCAGCTTTGGGCAGTGACATTACTAAAGAGAGCAGTTGTCCTCAGTCAAATGACAAAAAGAGGCAAGCTTTGCTCAGTGAGATGACAATGCATGGTAGCTGTGGTCACAGACATGACAAAACGAGGCAGCTTTGCTCAGGGAGATGACAACACATGCCAGCTTTGCGCAGTGACATGATAAAACGGGGCAGCTTTGCTCAGTGATATGACAAAAGAGGTCAGCTTTGCTCAGTGGGATGACAAAAGATGCCAGCTTTGGGCAGGGACAGTACTAAAGAGGGCAGCTGTGCTCAGTGACAAGACAACAAGAGGTCAGCTTTGCTCAGTGGGATGACAAAAGATGCCAGCTTTGGGCAGTGACATGACAAAACGGGGGCCTTTTTTCAGTGATATCGCAGCACTCCCATCTTTACTCACTGCTACGACCACGCGGACCATCTTTACACGTATGAGTAGAGACAAAACGGCCCCTATAAATTGGTATGCATTCCATTTCCCAGCGAACATTGCACATCCAAACCCCATACTCCATCGCGCTTCCCTCACCCAACCGGGATGGACAAAGGCAAGAAGAAGCAATGGGACAAGATGGTGAAGGATTGGGAGGAGACCCGTGACATAGCACGGTCAGCTGCAGCCCGCGATGCCGCCCGCGATGAGAAAATAAGGGCGATACAGGCCCGAGTAGAACAAGCCCATCGTGCTACGATGAAAGGTCCCCCCCAGAGCGCCCGCGTAGCAACAACCCCATCCCAGACGTCCCCACCGAGCGTTCGCCACAACTACCACCTGAGGGGGAGACACCTCCCCTTTGTTGGTGCGGGGACGTGTGCAAGTTCTTCAAGTCTAAGCACCGCATCAGTCTAGGTATGCGGTACTGGGGTTGCACAAACTACTCCAGTGACTACCCCAACCGCCGTTTTGACACCGCAACCTATCGGCAGCCGGTAACGACCACATGCACCATTTTCCCCTACCTTTTCTCCTTCACAACACGCACTAACAATATCTCTCTTTTATTTACAGTCTCCGGAGCCCCTATGTGCCTACCGCAAATGGATCGATCTTCAGATCCACCCTGAGGACCAATGGACCCTCGACTTCGAGGAGTGGAATGTCACAAAGGAGAAGGAGTTGCTGGAGGAGGAGCACCGCAAGCACGAGCACACCCTGCGTATACAGCGCGAGACGCAAGCTCATCTTGAAGCGTGCACGCGTAGGGATCGGGAGGCTCGCGAGATGGAGCGCGAGAGAAAGAGGGAAATTGCGGCTAAGGCAAAAGAGGCCGCGGAGGAGTTCAACGCCGAGCGGGCAAGGAAGGGAAAGTGGCCCCGGTCCACACAGTAGGTCGTACGAGCAGTTGCGTGGGTTAGTCGCATATCATGCTATATGTTATGCATGTAATAAAAATCTACGCGGCATGTTACTCCCAACTGTATTATGAAATTTAATATCTAGTATTTTCGCATTCCATGATTCACGTAGCACCTCATTTAACAATATTAAATGTACCAAAATTTATGTATCGCATTCCATGTTACTCACCTTCACAATATCACTTACCACTTTATGTATCGACCGTTCTATGGTCAATCTTTCCTACAAAAAATTTACCAAAATTTTTTATGCATCTACAACTTACAATGAACATAATCTTTTATTACAACTTTATCTGATTTTTATCCAGTTTATAACTACAAAATTGCCAAAACTGAAAACAATCACGGAGATTGCAAACCCTAAAAACACAGCAAACCTTAAAAGTCACTTACCACTATTTGTATTGATCATTCTACGGTCAATTGTTCCTAAAAAAAATTTACCAAAATTTTATTGGCATCTACAAGTTATAATGAATATAAACTTTTATTACTACTTGGTCAGATTCTTTCCGAGTTTACATTTACAAAATTGACAAAACATACAAATAACATGGTGATTGCAAACCTAAAAACCATACGAAACCCTAAATATCACTTACCACTTTACGAAACGATCGTTCTATGATTAATCGTTTTTAAAAAATATTTATCCAATTTTTTTTACATCTGCAACTAACAATGAACATAAATTATTATTGTAATTTTATCTATTTTTTTCTCAGTTTATAACTACAAAATTGCGAAACTATACAAATATTCACGAGTATTGCAGTCGGGGACATGCGGTCGGGGGAGCAAACGCGCGCTCGTGCGACCGCGGGACCGGGGACGCGCGCTGGCGGGCGCGGGACGCGCGGTGGGCGGGCCGGTCGCGCGGTGGGCGGGGCACTCACGCGGTGCGGCGACGCGGTCGCGCGCTCGGCGCGTGATCGTGCGCTCGGGCGCGGCGCCAGGCCGGTCGTGCGGTCGCTGACCGCACGACCGGATGAACAGTGGCCACGTGGCAGCCTCCCGTAAACGCGCGCTCAAATGGGGTCCATTTTTGGAATTTTTTGCTTTGGGGGGCCAAAAATGGAATTTCGGTGGGCTATGGGTCCAACAGTGTCCAAATTTCAATTATTGATAGGACAACTGCACGTCCACTTGAACGTGTGGAGAGCTGAGGGAGCTAGGCCGGCTTGTTGTTAGTTTTTCTAATGTATTTAAATAAAGAAAAGAAAAATAAGAAAAATAGAAAATACTATTATATTTTTACAGAAAATGTAAAGAAAAAAAAAGCTAAGTTAACAAATTAATGCGTTTCAAATATCTTTTGATAAGAAGGAAAAACACTTAAATTGCCATGTGGACGGTTTAATTTTTTCATAAGTGTCATTTGGATGTCACCCGGGAAACACAGAGATTCCATACAAAACCAGGGGGAAAACATGAGACAAGATCTCGTATTAGTTTTCCTTCAAAATCCCTATAAACGACTTTGTAGGAATTATCCCTATAGAATTTAAATCCTCCAAAAATCATCCACTTCCTCTTTGTTCCAAATGGGACCTGAGCCTCCATAAGACCACAATAATGAAACTCCTGTGTGTTTGGTTCGGTGTTCAACCCACAAACACCATGGGTTAGGCAAGTTAACTCAGCCAAGGTCTTTTAACCCTGCCAATTCAGGATAGTAAATTAACCCACTAAAATGGTGAAATAAGCTCAATCACCACAATTAACCTAAAATGGTGAAATAAGCTCAATCACCACAACTAACCATCTTTAGTTTTGTTGTTTTTCCCCTACTTCTAGCCCGGCTAATCCATCCAATCTAGCTGAATAGTAATTCAGGCTAACTAGGTATCGTTAATTGAAAAACACAAAATCAAGGTTAAAAGCTAAAATAGTTTAGCAAAATAATTTGTGGAGCAAGAGGGATTGGGTTAAGGTAGCTAACCTAATTCGGGGTTAAGGGGTGGCTTAGGGTCTTAACCCACCAAACAACAGTGTGTTAGGCAAGGTTAAGTTAATCTAGTCAAAACGTGTCAGATATCTTCTTTTCAGCTTTTAAAAACTGTTTTTTTAGTTTTTTTTCTACAGTGATTAACTTTTAAGGGTGTCTTGTCAAGGTGGGACTTTACAAATTGATTGTAGTATACACTATAGCGACTTCATTTATATTGATCAAAAACTCACATGAGTTTCTGTTACTTTATACTCTCTCTCATGAATAACCAAAAGTCGTAAGCTGCAGCTAAAAGATATAAGCTAAAACAAAACAAAACAAAAAACAGACCCTTAAACTCCCTAACCTAGGATTAAGCTAACTCACCAAAAGATGGAATAAAATAATCCACCACTACTAATTCTCGTGGGTTCTGTTTTCTACTGCTAACAAAGCTAACCTACGTAATCTAGCCAACAATATTTTAGGCTAATTTAGTTTGTTGCCAAACACTAAATCTGATTGAAAAGCTAACTTGGTTATCCCCGCTCATTTCGGCTTGAGCTTCTAGCTTATTTTTCACTATTCAACAATTTCGTCTTTTTCTGATTTTTTTGAGCTTTTTTGTCGGTTCTTTTTTCCCGTATTCGTTTGCACTGTCCGCGACAGGCTAACATGTTTTTTCTATTTTTAAAATTTTTAAATTTAATTACGCCAAATAAGCCACCGTCAGCTACAGTGTTTTTTCAACCAGCTACAGTGCTTTGCAAATTAAAACTTTTTGAAATGAAAATTGAAATGAGCATCTCTTCAAATTTTGGATAAAATTTGGAATTTAAATGGTAACTCAAATTCAAAACCAAATTCACAATTCAAATTCAAACCAAAAAGAAAATGAATTCAGAAGTTTGAAATCAATTTTGGGTCAGTCCAATCCTTTTCCCTCCCTCAACCTCTTTCCCTCGACCTGTTGGCCTTCAGCCCGTTGCTCCTGTCGGCCCATTTCCCCCCTCTTTCTTCCCTCCTAGCCTAGTCACCTCCCTCCTTCACTCTCCTCTCTCTTGCCGTCCACCTTCGCTGACCGCATTGCCGCCTCACCCTATGTTCTTGTGCTTGAAAGAGGGGCCCTCAGCCATAGCTTGCTGAAGAACTCGATGGTGGCGGCTCGGTTGGATATCACCACGATGGGAGCAGTAGAGCAATCTCTTGATGTGACAGAGTTGTAAGAGAGAGGTGGGCAATGGACTTGTGATTCAAACTTGGATAGGATAAATGGATAAGAAGAATATGTGGTTGGCATAGTGACTGATATTTTCAGTTTGAAGCGATGGGTTAGTCATATGAGTGAACAGGGCGTTCGATTTTTTAGTCCCGCCGAAGTTATGCATACAAGCATTTCCCTAAAAAAATAAAAGAACAAGTAATAGTATGTGTTGATTTGTTTTGCAACCAAACTGAGAATCTCTTACCGTTTTGGGTACGCGTGATAATTTTTTTAAACTCTTAGGGGCTGTTTGGTTGGCGGATGAGCTGATGCAGGCTGCATGCGCGTGGCCAGACTGAGGAGGGAAGCTCCTCAGCCGCGTTCCTTCTCAACCTGGCTCCAGTTGTTTTTTTGCATCCACTCGTGCAGACTCTCTCCTCTCCGCAGCTAACCAAACACCATCTCCCTGCATACGCGGGTGCGAGCCACCCTGATGCAGGCAACCAAACAGCCCCTTAAGCGCTTATGATGTGCAGTAGATGGAAGCGCTCGCGTCGAAGGGAACCACGCCTCCCATCTTCTTCCTTCCTGCCTCCTTCCGAGGGAACCACGCCAGCGCCTCTTCCTTCTCCGGCGACGGTGGCGAGGGGTTAGGATTAGAGTTCACTAGTTTAGAGGAAGAAGGAGGCGGCGGGTGGCTTAGCCGCGAAGCCATCAGAAGGTAAAAAATGCGTACCTGTCATCAGCAGATTTTTTTTTTGTATCGTGCCTTGAAACATTTTCTTGGATTCCATGTTGTTCACGTAGGAATATTTTGGTATGCAAGTTAATTGTAGCTTCTAAGAAAAGCCAACTGCGTAGACATACTTTTAGTACGGGTTCCACTAGTATATGCGGCTGCTGATCATCAGTATCTTTAGGCCGTATATAATGGGTTTATATCTAACTGTTTATAAATTTTACCACATAGAATGCTAGATGATATGAAGAGAGAGGGAGCATAGACAATTTGATTGTCTTTTTGTGCAACAGTCTACTGTAACATAAGAAATAAGATATATTGTATCATAAATGAGTTATCTATAAAGACATGTAAAAAGATAATCTATTGTAAGAACTATCTTTAATACTATCTATAGATAACATATATGATATTACAGACAACAGTTGGTACATGTCCTTGTTATGACATGTACAATGCAAGATGCTTATATATGAATGCTTAAAGAGAGACAATATAGCCACATCATCAAGCATCCATGCAAAAGTTATTTCCTCTAATGCAAGTATCTTTTCCGTGGATGCTTAGATGCTATATTATCTATTAATTAGATATAGTTATACACATAAGCATCTGCTAAGCACCGATACTTATTTAAGCATCGATGCTTTAAAATAAGCACCTTATCTATTCTATGCGACAAGAAAAATCAATTTTTCATTACTAAGGATCTCTTTAAGCGCCTGTATTGTACATGCTCTTAGTCTAAAGCAAAGCCGTGGAAATTGGTTCCTTAATATAGACAAAATATTAGTTCAAACAACTGCATTGTTACTACTTGCATAATGTATTACTACTAGTTCTTTGAGGCTTTCTAACATCATTGGATTCTCACAATGTAATATGGCAACATGTCCTATGTACTCAAGTTTAAAGTGCACTCACGTCTCACGGGAAATCCTAAATAAAAAAATCATAAAAATTTTCAAAATTTCTACATGTAATTCTTAATTTACTTTAACTATTCATAAAATTTAAAGTTCAAATTTATTATAGGGCCTGTTCTTTTCCTCCGAAGCTGGCGGCTTTTGGTTTTTGCTACAGTATCTAACTTTCAAACGGAGTATTTTCTCAAGACGGAGTCTACAAGTTAAACGATGTACACGTTAAAAGCCCAACATCTGTACCAGCCAAAATCGCAAGTGAGTATCTCTTTCTCCGTAATATGTACCATAAACAGCCAAAATTTAAAAATTTCAGCCAAAAGCCATAAACCACAGCCGCGCCAAATAGGCCCATATGCTAGAGGTGAAAAAGAGAGAAAAATCTGACAAATGTTAAGAGTTCAAATTTATCGGAATTTTCTCTTTTTGCTGTTCTTAACATAGAATGAACTTGAACTTTATATATATATATATATATATATATATATATATATATATATATATATATATATATATATATATATATATATATATATATATATATATATATATATATATATATATATATATATATATATATATATATATATATATATATATAGGAAATACATGTAGAAATTTTCCTACAATTTTTTGTGACTTCTTAGTTGGAGTGCACCCCTAAACTTGAAGGCATATGATATGTTGCAACGTAGCACAAGAAGTCAGGAAATTGTATTTGTGACAGGCTTCATCGCTTGAGTATATGTATCTGTATCCGAATTATCAATTATATGCGTATTTCCTTATTTGCAGACTGTGAATTAGGTCCCGCTCGGTTGGGCTGAAAAGCTGTGGCTTATGACTGAAATTGCACTGTAACGGTCGAAATTTCACTGTAGTTGAAGATGGCTTATTTGACGTATTTAAATTTAAAAATAGAAAAAATATGCTAACTCATCACGGACAATGCAAACAAATACGGAAAAAAGAACCGGCAAAGAACTCAAAAAAGCCAAAAGTTTAGAAAAAAATAAAACTTAATGAATAATAAAAAATAAGATAGAAGTCAGAAGCTGAATCCAAAACGAGCGGAGCTTACGTTATTTCGTAATGTTATTTCGCTAAAAAAAATGGCCTGAACTATATTAGTACACGCTGGAGAAGACGCGCAGTCAGCAACATGTGACAACCACCAACCAATGCTACTTGAAACACGCATTGATAGGTGATGATTCGTCAGAAATTGCGTTGAAGCTGCCTTTTCAAGTTTTACACGGCATTGTTGAGTCCTCAAACGGCAGCCTGTTTGCATATTGCTAAGAGCTACCAAGACTAGATATCCTTCTTCCCTCTGCTCTGTCCCTGCTCTCCTTATCTGAAAAGCATCCCATGGCGAATGCCTGGCATGTTGCAGGGATGGGCTGGGGCGTAATCGTAATAGGTTGGTTCCTCTCGCCCATCATCGGCTTGCTCCTGAACAAATTCCTTTCCTACCTCGGATTTGACGCATCGCAAAAGCTCCAAGACCTGGAGATTCACACTATCCCAAAACTGAAGCTGACGCTGAGCGAAGTAGAGGAACAGAGGATGCTGAGTGAAGCAAGAAAGGAGATAGATAATGTGAAAATACTCAACAAACTGGCAAGCATGCTAAGGTCTGCTTTGTACGAAGCGCAAGACATCCTGGATCTCATCGATTATCACCAAATCGAGAAGAAGGTCGTCGGTGATGGTGAGTCCCATGACAGCAGCTGGCTGCAGTGGTGGGTGCAGTGCCTCTACGCTGTCCGCACCTGCGTTGCCTGCTGCAGCAGGAGCTGGTTGGGGCGATGCGTACACATCACCCTGCGCAGATCAGCTGCGCTGCTACCCATTTCTCGTGCACCCTCGGTTTCCTCGGTGCAGAGGATAATCCGTTGCTGGTCTGGGTCCTTCGACTTCAGAAACTGCTGCAGATCCATTTTCGCCTGGTCAGCCAATGCGATTGCGGTTGCCCGTTCTTACCGAGACTGGTCCTATGACGAGGTTGGCATCACAAGTTACCAGGTACTATATATCTGACACTCGTCTTGAATTCCAGCTACTAGCACTCTAGCAGAAATGTATGTGCTATGATCTTGGTGGAAGTACCAGCATCACGTTGGATCTGATCTGAGTGGCTTTGTCAAATATGGCTCCAACACACGTAATAACAATAATCCAGCATGACGTTGAAACATGAGCAAAGGTCGTAGCCGTGACAGATAGGTGGACGTGGCCGGAGGGCCGGAGGGGGTTCTAGCACGATGGGGTGAAGGCGGACAATGGCGGCACTGGTAGCAGGGTAGGAGAGAGAACGAGAGGGGTAGGGAAAGAGGTATATGAAATTTTAGGCCAAACTCAGAAACTTACCAAATTCGGAAACCTTTTGGCCAACTGTGTTTTCCCCATTCGGTTTCCCATCTTCCCCAATCGATGGTGCAGTTTCAAAGTGCGACTCCACCCCTGTTTCTTCCCTGCCACCCGGCTCGCTTCAGTTCACCACCGCCACAACCGTGCTTGCCGCTGCCACTCTCATCAATGGCTGTACCAACCTCTGCCACACATTGACATCGCCATTAATTGGTTGTCACTTCACCCCGGCCACACACCACGACTGCTCGAGCCAGCTTCGCTCCCATCGCCAAGCATAGCCTCCTTAGCCCGATGCATGTGCACGCAGTTGATCGTCACCATTCACACTCCGCTAGCGCCAAGGGAGTGCTGAGGCTGAGGCGCCACCACAACCGTTGACTTCGCCACTGTGACCGCCAAGCGCTCTCGTCTGCCACCTTGCTGGCCACGCACCACCGCCCAAGCCGAGCCGCTACTGCTCCCACCGCCTTCCAAGGGCTATAAAGTTGCGCCAATTCCCCCATACACGTCCATTGGTTACCCTTCACACCCCCAACCCACTCTCTTCCACCTTCGGCTGAATTTTCACCAACGGTGAGCTCCAAATTCCCAATTCACCAATAGCCTCCATCAAACTCCGATTGCCTTCACCTCCAGCACCACTGAGCACCGTCGAGTCTGACTGTAACCTCGCCTTAGCCATTCCGAGTCCATAGAGCTTCAGCGATAAGCTCCACTGCCGTGTGCACCACCTCACCGTGGACAGCCTCCCTTAAAACTTCTGAACCTAAGCCACTACTGCCCTAGCCTTCCCCATGTGCCTGAGATGCTCAAAACCCTCTTGCCCTTGATGCTTAACCCCCTAGAACCCTGTTGTGCCATGGGAAAGCTTCAAGGAGCTCTTCTCATTGCCGGCCACCACCGTTGATTCGTAAACCTCTCAAAGCTCAAAAATGGAACCCTAGGGAGTCACTGAACCCAGTCATATGCCCTAGCTACCATCGGCGACCTTCACCGGTGCTGCAATTGCTCGTTGTCGCCATTGCTCTTCTCAAGTGCACTATAGCGTCGGAGGAGGCAGATGACCAAGTAGGACTTAGGCCAGGCCGTTGTGGCCCAAAGGCCAAAAACAGTGGGGGGCAAGTCATGGGCCAAGACAACACTGTAGCAAATCACTATTCACAACCCGATCTCAAATATTGTTTTCACCTATTACTGTTCCGAGCCGGCCCAATGTGAATAGTGCAAACCTGTTACTGTTCGCAGAACCTGTTAACACATGTATACCCATTTCGACCATCTCGAGCTCATCTAACCCATTTCCAACTCCGTTCAACCAAACAAAGCATCGCTTGAACCCTATTCGCCCAAATCCATTTTTCTTATGTCTTTTTTGGTTATTTTTATTATATTTTGTTCCAGTTTGTATTATGCAAAGTAGGAACTTATTTGTCTTCATTCTTCTACGCTAGTATCCGGATTCAACAAGTTGATCAACACGGAAGCTACATAGGTAATTAAAGTAATCGAGGTTGACAAGGATAGAGTAATCCTCAAATTATTACATCATTATATTTTTTAAAATGCATCCCTTATTGATAAGGGAGAAATTTTACAGAGTGGTCATAAGCTAAGCTCTCCTACAACCATCTCATAGTCGTAAGCTCTTCTATGACTACCTGGTCTTAAGTCCTTATATGATCATCTCATGGTCGTAAGTACTCCTACGATCATGAGTTAGTCATAAGTTGCCCTACAACCACCCCATGGTCGTGGACCTTCCTACTACCAGCTCATCTTTGATTGGTTTGTCTACGATGACCTACCATGTCGTGGGTTTGTCTGACAGGCAGTTAGAACATGCGTTTATTCTCAATAACTGCACATAATCTCTCTTTGACAACAATCACCGCACGGCAAATGGGCTACCACATCTCTCTAACAATAAATCCCATCGGACGGTTATCTCCCAAAGAGTCGAGACATCTTTTGGCACAAAACAACTGTCGTTGCTCCATAGGTTATTTAAAGGTTGATGTCGGAGGAGAAGAGATCTGATTCCCTATTGAATTCGCTCAAGGCAAGACATAGTGCAAGGCTTTTTCGTATTGCACTCTCAGTTGTAATAACTTCTCTGAGAAATGGCCACATAGGAAGTAGGGTTATTATTCTCTGAGGAGAAGACCCGATGCTGTATAAAAATTCTCGTGTCTTCTCTCTGTGTGCTCGTAGCCAGTTCCTTGAGAGTTTCCCTAAATTCAAACAAATCATACGTAAGATCGATATTAAAACACCGACAGAGGTCTAACCTAGAACCTACCAAGAAGTGATTAATGACCTTGGATAAAGAGGTAAATCCCTATAATTGATTATATTGAACCTAGTTTTCAAATGCAGATATTTTACTTTCAAATACAAATGCGTGATTACCATTGTTATTTATGTAGATTACCTAGCTACACTATACAGTTGATACTTCTTATTTTCCTTCTTTGATAATACCTTTCCCTTGTCGCCATAGGATACTCATAATAGTAATAATGCCATACTATGCTTATGCTTAGATATGCTCTAGCGGTAAAGCCAAATACAACATATATATTGCCAACAAAATCTTGAAACATGATAATGGAATGGTAATGTGAGTTACCACTAGAAACTGAGAATGTTTTATAAAATGGTGGAGGCTTGGGCGAGTGGTTGGTATGAGACCAATGTAGGGATAGCACCAGATTTGGAAAGTTAGTTTGTCTCACCTGAGTCGATTAAGGACTGAATAGTAATAACGCTAGATTAAGGACCTGGCCAACTAATTTACTTGACTTCGGTGTGGACTCCTACGCCATTGTAACAAAGTTGAGAATGGCCAATAGGGTCATTGCCCAGGAAAAATGTGATGGGCGTGAACCTAAAGGGTCACTGCCCAGGAGTGGACCTAAAAGGTCACCACCCTTATAATCCTCAGCACTGAGGGTTATACATTCGAAGTGGGAAAATGCATCGGAACTAAGCATTGTAAAAACTTTGTTATAATTTCACAATCACACACCTGTAGAAGTATGTAATAGCCATCATCATGATTTAATCATATCTTGTAAGTAAAGTTGTATAACTTCTATAGAGTGTTATAATATACTCGAATAGCCGTCCCCCGGTCATGGGCAAAGTGTGAAAATACCACAGTGTATAGTTTTCACAAAATAGTTACTGGTTAATGGTGGTATAGAAATGGATACGGAATAGTGTCCGTGGATTGGACATGGTAAATAACCGTGAAGGGAGTTGTCCTCATGAACTTAATTGAGATTGGACATTTTGATTTCAATTAGAAATGGCTAAGTCATAGATTTGAAAACTAGCTATAATATGATAATTTGGCAAATTGGCTTCATGCTAAAGAAATATAATACCATCTTTAGATCAAGCCTTGTATATAGATAATAGTTCCTATAAATACATTCTGCTATAGAGATTTACTGAGTACCTATTGTATTCAATCTTGCTTTATTTTCATCAAAGTAGATATCAGAACAAGAAACAATACTTCAAACTTTTGTATTAATGTTATGACCGCACTCAAGCGTTTCTATAGGGATTTCTTTGATTTTTCTGAATGTAAGTTAAATTTTGGGCTTGAACGCCGGTAAAGTTGTTAAAATTTGCCGTTAGGTCATATTTCAATCAAGTTAACTCTTTTCAGATATTCGTGAGTAAGTATGATATTCTTTCTATCTGTCACTAAATTTATGGGCGGTTGTTCAATCCATAGGAAAGTTATCTTTTGCTTAAGGAATAGAAGAAAAAAAATAACAAGTGTTACATGGCAGGTTGTTAAACTTATAGTCTGGTTCATATGGGTGACAGTTCTCTAAAACCCATATTTAGGTCACTAATGTGCATTTAGTGGTTCATCCACAAATCATAAGTGGCCAGCCTGGCTGAACATGCACATGTGGCACAGCCACATCACAGCCTACTCCCCCAGTTGAGACCCTAGCTGCTCGACTCCGACCACAACTCTAGTTGCGATCGTCTCCGAGCTCAATGCTACTGTCACACATTCTAGAACGAACATCTTTCTGAAACAGGGGTAGTACTCAATAGAGAATACTAGTGAAATATGTAACTTGCATAACCATTTGATATTTTGCTTCTTGCAGGACGATGGCATTCCGGCAGATTCTTTCCTGCCTACTATTGCTAGATGGAACTTGAAGAAAAGAATAGAGAGGCTAGAAAATACCGTAACTGAAGTGAAGAAATCAGATCTGTTGAACCAGGAAAGAAGCAGTGCACCGAACAGTATTGCCAACATGAATAGGAGACGCATTAGATCAACCGCTGCACGGAAGGTATTCGGTCGAGACGAGGAGCGTGATATGATAGTAAATATGCTTCGCGAGGGAGCAGATGACTATGCACCAAGCTCCAGTAGCAGTGAGTGTTATTCTGCGATTGGCATATATGGCATTGCAGGGTCCGGGAAGACTACCCTGGCACAACATGTTCGTGACTATGAAAAGGAGTCTGAAGACAAACATTTCGACCGTATCATGTGCATTCATTTGTCTGAGACTTTCAGAGTGGATGATATATTTCGTGATATGCTGGAGGAGATCACGCAAGACCGGCACTCCGATATTACAGGTGCTAGAGCACTACAAGCGAAGTTGATGAAAGAATTGAGAGACAGACGTTTCTTGTTGGTACTGGATGATCTCTGGGTCAAGGATGAGAATTACCAGGAACTGGAGGAGCTACTTTCTCCACTCAATGTTGGGAGGAGAGGAAGCAAGATCCTGGTGACAGCTCGAACAGAAAATGCAGTTAGAGCTCTAGGTGCTAAGAAACCTATTGCAATATCTGATTTGGACGAGGATCAATACTTCAAATTGTTCATGCATTATGCTGACATGAATGATCCAAAATATGAGCATGTTGGGAGGAAGATTGCCAAAAAGCTACGCAGGTCACCTATTGCAGCAGTAACAGTGGCAGCACGACTTCGAGGAATCACAAATATCAAAGAGTGGGAGAGCACCGCAGAGCTTGACCAGTTGAATGAGACCATGGGAGCTCTGTGGTGGAGCTATCAGCAACTTGACGCGGACGTCAGGCGATGCTTTGAATACTGTAGTATTTTCCCCAGAAGATATGAGCTGGAACGAGATGAGTTAGTTCGCATGTGGATAGCACAAGGGTTTGTCAAGAGCAATAACGCAACAGATGACATGGAAGATGTAGGTCACAGGTACTGTCACGAGTTACTGTCATGCTCATTTCTGCAACTAGGAGGAAAGAACTATAAGAACAGGGACTGCTATACAATTCATGATCTGCTGCATGATTTAGCAGAGAAGGTAGCAGGAAGTGATTGCTTCAGAATTGAGAAAGGTTGGACAAGAGAAGTTCCTCGGGATGTTCGCCATCTATTTGTTGAGACTTGTAATAGAGCATTGTTGGCTGAGAAGATACTCAAATTGGAAAATTTACGTACTCTGGTCATTCATAGGGATGCAATGACAGAAGAAATTGAAGACGAAGACTTAGAGAGTATGTTCTCGAAGCTGAGGAAATTGCGGATGCTGAGAGTAAAAGTCGGGAGAGAGTTCAGCCAATTCTCAGTCCCAGCATCTATTGGCCAGTTAAAGCGTATACGCTATCTTGCCGTTGTGATAGGCTACGATTCGAAGCTAATTTTACCAAGCACATTTACGCAGCTTTACCATATGCAGGTGCTAGATTTCGGTGGTTGCACAAAGTTGGAGTTTGACCCTGGTCAAGATATGATGAGTAACCTCATCAACTTGCGTCATATTCATATATCGTACTTAACAGATCTGAATCTTCCGAACATTATCAGGCTGACGTCACTCCAAACGTTACCTATCTTGCGAGTAATGAAGAAACCTGGGTACGAGTTACGGCAGCTGAGGGACCTAAACAAGCTTCGAGGAAGGCTAGGGATCAGCGATCTTGAGAATGTCGGAAGCAAAGAGGAAGCGCTTGAAGCCAATCTAGCTGGCAAGGAACGCATAACAGAACTTTACTTAATATGGGACCGGCGTCGACTACACAGCAGCAATGCAGACCTTGAAGCAGACATACTTGAGGGCCTTTGCCCTCCGATGGGCCTTCAAGCACTGGTAATCGAGGGCTACAAAGGGTCGAGGTACCCAGATTGGATGGTTGGTAACAAAAGTGGACCGAAGCACCTGCAACGACTACGACTCCTGATGTGCAGACCGTTGGGAGCTATTCCTGATAGAAGTGGGGCTTTCGTTCATCTTCGTGAACTCAAACTTGACAGTTGCAGCTGGGACGCCTTGCCAGATAATATGGACCACCTCACGTCGCTCAAGGAATTGATTATCCATGACTGCAGGAATATTCGATCACTACCAACGCTGCCCCAGTCTCTCGAGTGCTTGCGTATCTCTTTCTGCCATGACGTGTTCACGAGTTCGTGCGAAACAATCGGACACCCAAACTGGAAAAAGATTGAACACGTTCCCAGGAAAGATATTAAATAGTGGTAATCAAGTCGCTCTCCCAATAAGAGGAAGGTACAACTGTAAATCCCTTTTGCTGCCCCCTTTTTCCATTTTGTGTTTGCAAAACGTTACTATGTAGCCTCCGTAAGTAAGAAGTGTTACAAAGGCTGCTTATGTTTCTTAATCCATCTGCTTATGCAGACGGCAGGAGCTGAACGAGATGGCCGTCCATCGCTGGAGCTTCAGACATCTAGACGCATGGAGGGGAAATGAGGTTGAAATCCATGAGCCTTCCTGCTGATCTACATATGCTTGGCCGGATCGCAACTTGTGCGTGGACGTGTGTGCGCCTTTTATTTGGTGTTGATCTGTTGTTGCTGATTTGCGAGTGAACTGGATGCTTTACTCGTACTGTCATACGTTTCATTACGTACGACGTAAATAAGCACTAAATTTATTTGTTTCCCAATATTTGTGATATTGTGAAAATATTACTACCCTTTGAGTAATTTTGCTAACACTGTTTCATTTGTTTCCCAATATTTGATTGTTTGTTTTCGCTGTTCAGAGTTTCTCCTTTGTAGGCCCGAACTTATTGCTATGTGTTATGTTGGGAAGCGTATTCCGGGCCCAAGACCAAGCAAACCTCTCAGCCCATAATGTCGAGTTCAGGCCCGGTATCCTAGCCGACAGCCGGAGAAGGGTTGCCGTGGTTTGTTCACCACTCGCGATGGGAACGGAGATAGCATTGCAACTTGTAACTCCACACATAGACACGCAAAAAAAAGCACCCAACATAAACTGAGATGCATGATATTTACATGATCAGTGAGATGCACAAAAGCAGTTCACGTTGCCAGTAGCATATATGGATATCGATGGATTAACCTATTTGTACACCATATGTTGATTCACGGATCATAGAACAGGTAAATAGTAATGCACCTAGTCAACCTACAATGTTAGTGTAATGACCTATTTCTGAGGTCATCGGTTTTCTCTACAATTGCCTAGGATGATTAATTGCAGAGTGTTTAATATGAGTGTGCATCAAACCTACTCATACTTTAGAGCAAGTATAATAAGAGGCTGTTAGTAGACTGTATGCTGAGGTGGAGGAGAGAGAGGAGGAGAGAGAAGAGAGGGAGGTGGGCTGTAAGTTTACAGCCAGCTGAAGCACAAGAACCAAAAAAACTTTGTGAGAGAAAGGGGTGGGTCATACAGCCTTCAGCTGGCTGTAACTACTATATGAATGGGCTGATAAGTGAGCTATAAGTGTCCATACAGCCAGCTGAAGGCTGTATTATTAGCCTTGCTCTTATACTTAAACGGAGACAGCAGCATCTGAGCGGCACAAGGAAGCGCGGAGGGCAGGGATGAAGATCCCTGAAGATAGAGCTCTGTGATATGTCACTTCAGGATGGCCTTCTTTCTGCACTCTGTTTGCTATGCATGCTTACCCCGCCCTGACGCCCTCGTGTTTTGACCAATTAGCTACTTACACAAAACCAAAGAAATACGTTGGTGGTGGCGAACTACAGGAACCCTTTCGGGCTCTAGTGGTTTTCACACAATGCAACCTGCACCGGCTTGAAATTGAGATTTACGAATTCACTCAATTTGTTTGATGCAAGCAGATGCTTCCTTGTAACTGAACCGGAACAGATGAGGGGTATCGTGCAAGGATTCTATGAATAGCTATACGAATGGCAAGGAGAGCGAGAATGAGATGAGAATGCGAGATACTTCAGACAAGCCGTTCAATGAATCGGAAGTGACCGCGGTGTTGTTTCAAATCCGAAGCAGAAGGCGAGGAGAGTGTTGCGGTGGAATGCGCTGAGCGGCTGCCCAGTGAGGTGGGAGAAGCCGGTGTGCAGAAACTACGCGACGGCTGCGTTCGTGTGGTCGGCGAGGAGGCCGAGGGGGTGAGGCGGAGGCGGCGGGTCGAGTGGGCATGATGCGGCGGTGGAGAGGCGGCGGGATGGGGAAGCGGCGAAGTGGGGTGGTGGTCGCTTGGTGTAGTACTTGGCGGCCAGTTTTGTTGGTGGTTCGTCAAAAAAGAGACGCGTAGGAGTAGGGGGTGCAAATTTACGGATTAATTCTGACAGATCTAGTGCTGAATACGAAAAGATAATTTAGTATCCAGTATTGAATCCGGTTGATACCGAATAGTTGTTGCCGGATACGGTAGTGAAAATAGGAGAGTTAAAATCCGACCAAATAGCATCGATAAATGGTAAAACAGATACTATTTGACCGGATATCTGACAAGCAAATTTGTTATACCATGTGGCTAGGTTTATAATATTTTGGTGATGAATAATTGACTATGGTTAATTTGTTATGATGAATATTTGGTGATTTTGTTTAGCGATGTTATGCGAGGTGTGTGGTGCGTGCGTGAACTGATGTTGGTCAAGTTGGGACGAACTTGTGCCGGAAAAATACTCTTTGGTCTTTACATATGCAGGTGAGCATGGAGGCGGTCATGGTCGGTGACGAAGTGGACCGGAACTAGGATGGGAGATCCGAGGTTCAGACGGTCAAAGAGGTCATGAGATGATCGGGCTCATGCGTGGGGCGCATAGAGATCAAAGGTGGATGATACGTGGAGAAGCTACGGGAGGTGCGGTCCTGGAGGCTTCGACACGTGACGTGTTAGAAAAGTCGTGAGTGTGAAAAACCCATGTTAGGAAGGGTTTCGGGTCCCTTGAAAATTAGTGGGCCAAAAAGTCTAATTGAGATAAAAAGGCCTAGACCTAGTTGGAGTTGGACTAGGATTTTATGGCCTAGTTAGAATTGGATTAGGATTCTAAGGCCTAGTGGGAGTTGGATTAAGATTTTAAGGCCTAGTTGGAGTTGGAATAGAATTCATAGTTGGATGTATAAAAAGAACGGGGTGCAAGGAGAAAAAAGGTACCGAACAGCTGTCAAGACGCAAAAGGAGAATACGAAGCGACGAGAGGAAACAGAAGAAAAAGACGTTTTTTGAGCAGTATGCGGTGGCTGTGAGCGACAATCAATTGGTTGAATGGATGAATAGTGTCTTCATTTTTTAATAAAGTTTGTGAGTTTTTTTAATTCACATCCTATTATTCTTTTTCTTAGTTTTTTATTTTCTATAAATTCTTCATGCATTGATTTATGTCTAGGTATTTTTTGTTGCTTACATACATGAATTAGTTTGAATTAAAAATTAATTGCTAGATTGAAGAAAAATACGTGGTTTTGGCTCCGGTCGGAACCTTTTCTCGTTGCTACAGTAACTACTACAGTAATTTGCTACAGTAACTGCTACAGTGTCACTACAGTAGCTGCTACAGTGAATCAGAAAAGAATCTGTTTTCCTTTTGTTATTTCTGTTTTTTTTTTGCACATTAAAAGGTAGAAAATCTAAAAAAAAAGTTTCCGCTGTGCGTTGCAATCATTCACCCCCTCTGATTGCTATCAACGATTAGTACCTCAATTGGCCTAGCCTATCAACCATTATTGACACTAACCGGTCTAGATTTTACCAAAATTCTAACCTAACTCCAAAGTCCAGCCACTCTAGTTAGTCGCCACCAATTCTTCCCACTTATGTTGAACTTGCGTATGAATTTATCGGTTTTTTGAACTTATGTATGAGTTTATTGTTTATGTTGAACTTTTGTTGTGTCAGTTATCGTATTTAAGTAATCTAGATGAATTTATTACTATTGAAGGCTTGAAGTGATGGTGGTATGGTTCAATGCATATTTCTTTATATATGTATATACTGTCTGCCTATATTATCTATTTCGATCTGAAGCTGTTATGTATGTGCCCTGATAGTAATGTATTCAAAACATTGAATACCCCGAATTCGTATTTGTATCTGATCTTACCATATTCGACTCCAAATTTGAAAAAAAAATATAGATTAGATTATGATATAAATAATATCTGTCTGAATCTAACTCGATTACACCACTACAACGGCGGCGGCCGGCTGCGACCAAAGTGAAACGCCCAGTTGAAGTTGCAGCCTCCTCACCAATGTGTGTTTGCTCTCGGCCCAGTTCAACCTATGGGAATTTGGACCGGACATCCAACTCAGCCCATCCCGATCTTGATAGCAGATAAGATTCGCTATCCAATTCGGCCCATATAATCGAATGGTTTGAA